>CM053789.1:144760988-145960988 GCA_028749045.1 Cupressus sempervirens | reverse complement strand
TATAGGTGATATCATATAGGAATCGGCCTAGAGTCCGGAGATTCTTCTCTCGTTCTTAACCCCACCATCTGAGAGAGGTTTCCATGTTCCAACAGGATAGCTAGATTCTTATCTCGCTATAGGCGCAATCCTAATTGACAACACTTCTCTTAGCATGTTATACATCTCTTTAGTAGAGAGTTTGAAAAAATTAGAACCATCTTTCCATTGAACCCACTATAGGAATTGCTTAGGATTTCGGATATACCCAGGAAAGAATCTGCCAATAACCTTTGAGATAATTGAAAAAGTCTTCTTTTGAGTACTATGAATGTTATATGAGGTTGATAATTCAACCCAGCATCCCAACCGATTGTCAATCTAATATCCTTAACCAATGATATACCATATTTATACCAGTTTTTTGTAGAACAGCTTTGAGTTAATGCAAGGGGCTTCCCATTAGCCTTTACCCCCACCATAAAGATCTATCCACGATCGAGTATGAAGGGTAACATCCACATGCTGCCCTGGACAACAACAGATTCCTAACCTACAACCAAGTTTTCCATAAAGATTGGAAAACCTTTGATCCAAATACAAATAACTGAAAATTCTCAAACACTTTGTCACATAGGGGCACATTAGGCTAGCTTTTACCTTTTTTGATATCAGATTTGATAATGTTGTTCGTAATCACTACTTTCCATGGTTCATTGCCAGAAAGAGCTTGAATAATCCATTTTGAAGCCAGAGCAACTCCATGAGATTTCAAATCTTTGATGCCTAAACCTCCTTTCCTTTTTGACAAGCAACACCATTCCCATTTAACACAATGTCTCTTTTTATTACCCAACCCATGAGACCACAAAAAGTCTCTCATTATCTTTTCTAGAATATTAGATTGATAGTTAGAAAAGAGCCATGCAGATGACAAGTATATATGGTGAGCAGATAGAACCTTTTGGACTACTTGAACTCTTGCGACTAAGGGGAGGAGACGAGTTTGGAATTTTAGGTACTTTTTCTCAATCTTTGCAAACAGCCTATCCCACATATTTTTAAGTGAGGGTTCAATAGAGAAAGGGTTCCCCAAGTATCTCACAATAGAATTTGGACCACATAACTGCCATCCTTTACTCTCAACCCATCCGAGAGGGGAGTAGTGCCACCCAATAATGGTTGACTTTTGAGTAGCAATCTTAACACCCAATACCAGATAGAAGAATTGGAGCCTATCAACCATATTATCAAAATTAGCTTCTTCTAACTCAATGAGAAGAGCAGTATCATCTGCAAATTGAACATTAAGGAGCAGCTCCTGATTAGGCATGGTAATCCCTTTAACTGGGGGTCCTAGCTAAGATGCTCTAAGAATATAGAATAATGCATCAGCTGCAATGACAAACAGTGCTGGAGCAATAAGACAATCTTGTCTTATAGATCTTTGAAGGGTAATAGCCATTGACATTAATAGTTGTGGAGTCCTTAAGAAGAATATTGATCCAATCGCAAAAATAAGGAGGAAAGCCAAAGGCTTGTAACATACCCATCACAAATGGCCATTCAATCTAGTCATATGCCTTCTCAAAGTCTAGTGAAATCATGGATGCAGTTTGATCCTTACTCTTAGCCCAATGCATAGCTTCCTAGCTAGTGATTAGGTTCTCAAGAATAAACCTCCCTTTGATAAAACCAGTTTCAGATGGGGAAATGAATTCATTCAGAAGCCCTTCAATTCTTCTGGATAGAACCTTGGCAATAATCTTGTATGATAAATTCAATAGTGTTATAGGTCTCCAATTTTTAACTAGAGTCTTGTCACCACCTTTGGGTAAGAGCTTAATAATCCCTCTATTAATGTCAGCTCCAAGGGTTTCTTATTTAAAGACATCTTCATATAGATTCAAAAGTTCAGATCCAATCCATTCCACATTTTGTTTATAGAATTCTGCTTGGAAGGCCATCAAGGCCTGATGCTTTATCATTAGCAAGGGATAGGATTGTTCCTTCTATCTCATTTAGATTTATAGGCTTATTTAGTTTAAATGGTTTAGAGTCTTTAATAATTTTAGGGATGAGGTTGAGGCAATCATTGAGGGCAAGATAATTATTCTCACAAAATTCAGACGTAAAAAGTCCTTTATAAAATTATAGAAAGCTTCCTTAATGTCCCTTGGATCATCCAAAAGATCCCCATTGATTTGAATATCTTCCATTAGTTCTCTTTTGTGCTTAGCCCTAATGATGTTATAAAAGTATTTAGTGCCCTTATCACAATCCTTCATCCAATTCATTCTTGCTCTTGTTCTCTGTCCTTTGATCTTATATTGCTAATTTTTTCTTAGTTGACACTTAGTCCAAACCAAATGTTCCTCTAGTCTAGGATCAAACCCTTTAATTTGTAGCTCCTTCTCAGTATCATTTAGTCTACTTTGTAATTCTTGTTCCTCGGAATTTTTTGTCTATAGCTATTTTCTTACCTATAATCTGAAACACTATCCTCCAAGATTCCAAAAGACATTTCGACATCTCTCTAGGTCTCAAGCTTGGTTACAAAACTTACAAAGACTCGTTACCATTTGAATAGCTTCAAGATTATCCTCATCCTTTAGTAGGGATGCATTCAATTTAAATTACCCATTACTCCTCATACCTTTACTATGTATAGCACTATCCATACACACCTTCATATAGATTGGGTAGTGGTTGGATATGGAAATAAGGGAGAGACAAAAAGGTGGATGCCCAACCTTAGCTTCAAAAGAGAAAATAGAGCTCTCCACATAAATCTTGTCCAGTCTACATTAAACTCTTTGACTGCCTCCTTGATTGTTGCACCAAGTATAGTAGATGTTTGGAAAAATACCTCCTCTTGAAATTTGACCAAAAGAAGTGTTCATTACCCTTCTAGCTATGTAAGATGCCTGCACATTTATCCTCTTTATATTCCACCATGTTAAAATCCCCTACAAAGATCCAATGAGCTTTAGGGAGCCCTAAAGTTAGCCATTCCCAAAAGCTTACTCTATCTCTATAATCATTTGGAGCATAGATATTACAAATTCAAACAATACTGTCCTAAATATTGAAAGTAATCCAAAGGGCTCTTTGACATGGAGATATACCATTATCAATAATCTTGTCAGCCCATTGAGGGCCAACCAAAATAGCAATACCTTCTTTACCTCTACAATGGTTAAAATAAAAACCAATAGCTTGGTCCCATATGAATTTCATTATGGTGTAAGCTTGGAAACCCACAACTTTGATCTCTTGAAGATGTCCTTAAATTTAAGATTGCTACACCATTTCCTAACCATATATTTTCTATCAGATATCTCTAGGCCTCTCACATTCCAGCTATGCAGGTGCATCATCACTTAAATTGATGGGATTTAGTATTGTTATAAAGCCTGTTAAAGTAGTCAGGAATATCCTTACTTGCCTTTTCACTATTGTTGGGTAAAGTGTAAAAGTAATAGGATCTTTGATAGAGAATAGAAGGAATGAGTTTGATGTTAACTAGAAATATAATATGGATAATTATATGTCCAGACTTGTTATTAATTTTGATTGATCTGAACTAAACCAAACTAGATGCGATTATCCTAAGATAATTGTGTGACTTTAATATGCAAATATATCTTCGATCAACTACAGGAGTAATATAATATGTATTTGCTGCTGTATGAACTATGTATGTCATGTATTGATAATGGTTCAACAACGACGATGAGTATTGTAATATATAAAGGTATGAAGAGTCATATCCGTTGTCCGAAGAAAAATGTAAATAGACAGTTACCGGTGTGGACATGGTTGTGTCATTTCATTGGCATCATTTCAGACATTATAAATGTCGTGAACACTTATGTATTTTGGCATCATTACCATTGTATGAAATATCTTTGTTGTGTACAGAAAGCATTTGATTAATGAAAAATATATTGCATTGATTGTATGTTTTCTTTCCTGTGCACCTATGGGTTGAACATTTGGTGTCTTTGCTAGTTCAAATTCGGAAGTAGTATGGAAGGGCGAAGATAATGGGGAAGAATAGTACAAGACAACTGAAAGACAAATGACGATGACAAAACAATTTTTTTTGAAGGAGAGCATGAGGCAACACAGAACTTTCACATTCTGTATCGCGTAGGTCTAGAAACTTTCATATGGAGAGAAGCTGCTGAGAACGGAGTTATGACAAACAATGTGTGGGATGATATGCATGTGAGCCCAACCATGAACAAATTTTTGGACCAACTTCCCCGTTTGATCGCACAAGCCTACGTGGCACATAAGAGACGCAGGGAGGAAGAAAAACGTGAGGAATGCCGGTAGGAGATCCTCAAGAAATTCTATGAGGAGAGACGCAAGGTGTCAAAAAATTGAACCAGGAGCTATTGCGCCATTGTGTCAAGAGCACTTAGAAGTTTTTAATTATTGTCACATAGTCGACACATTATGTATATAGAGTAAATAAATAACAGAGTGTTCTATCTTGTTTTGTTTTATAATGGTATATGTCAAATGCCCAATCTTTTAAATAAGAATAAGAATTTGAGGGAAGAAGTCAACGAATTACAAACCATGCATGGTGAAGCCGAACGATGGTGGAGAATAAGACAAGTCATTGGGGAATGAACTGAGGGGCGACCGAAGGAATCACCTAGTGCGGTGGTCATAGCGAGGTTCACAGGAACCAATGAAGGGTGTGATAGTTCACCAGAATGGCGGGGATAGAGCAACAAGGAGTTTCTCGAGGAAACTCAGCAACGATTAACAGTGCTTGAGGAGACAAAGGAGCAATTTTTGCATTCATCAATGAGAGTCCCGCCCATTGCTTTGAAGGAAAAGAAATAAGATATGAAGAGCTTACAGTAGAGGCTACCAATCTTGGCAATGCAGAGAATCTCAATAACATACTTATTCGAGACTACTGGAACTCGTACATATATAAATCATGTGGCTTCGAACAGGTGCCGTTCTAGTTGATGTTTGGTCAAGAAGTTGTGGTACTAGCCGAATTTATGGTCCCAAGTCTACAAATTGCAATTAACAATAGACTCAGAGATATGGAGAGTTTATGAGAACGGCTGTATCAATTGAATAAATTGGATGAATGTAGATTAACAACGCAATGGGCTACAGAAGTGGTGCAAACCCGTTGAAAGGCGTGGCACGACAAACATTTGAAAAGACCAAGGTTTCAGCTAGGCCAACTCGTGCTTCGGTACAATGGCCACAATGAGATAAAACTAGGGAAATTCAAGGTTAACTGGCTTGGATCATATAAAGTGAGAGAAGTCAGCAACAATGGATTCATAAAACTATGACCTTGGATGGGCGTGAAATTCCTGATGCCATCAATGGATTGAAGTTAAAAAATTTATCAAGAACGACAAGGAGGTGAAATCATTGCAAATTAGACTTAGGTGATTGAAAGAAAAAAGGTCCCATAGACATGCTTGTCCCACAGATAAGTGTCCCACAGACAGCTTGTCCCACGGACAGACTTGTCCTGCGAACAAGTACCCAACGAACAAGTGTCCCACGGACAGGTTGTCCTGCCAACATGGTTGTCCCATAAATAGGCTGACCCGCAAACATGCTGGTCTTGTGGACACTAAGTGTCCCACGGACATGTTGTCCCGTGGACATGTTGGTCTTGCGGACACTAAGTGTCTCAGGGACACATGTGTGGCTGCAAACTTAAATAAGCCACAAGATTAAATTTATGCTGCGGGAAGTTTTTTTACCAAGGTTAATCAACAGCAAGTAAAGTCGAGGGAGGAACATAGGATTTTATAGTGAGGATAGAGAAAGGTAGTCAGGGGAAGCAATATTGGTGTCGAGATACAGGAAGAGCACCTGTAGGAAGCCATAAGAAGAGTATCCATTGAAGGAGAAAAGGAAGAAGCTACGTTCCAAGGGAAAGGAACCATATTTCAAGTATATTATCTACAGGAAGAAAAGAATATCCGCAAGGAAGTAAAGGACAACAAAGGCATTCATCCTAGGAACCATTGCCACCGGAGAAGCACTGCCGTGGAAGACAAAAAGAGAGAGAAAACCCTAACTATTTCTTTTGGTTACATTAAAAGAAAAACAAGAGACTGTTATTATGGAATCTGTAGGGAAAAGAAAGCAATGGAAAAATCAGTTGAAGAAAATATGGAAAAGAATGTGAGAGTGTTGGCTTTCAGAATCTAAGTTGCAGGACCAACAGCATCCAGTAGTAAGAAGCAGAAAGTGAAGGTCGACCTATCACACCTCACAGTTTAGTTTGTAGGGCTGAATGGCAGTGAGTGTTGGAAATGGTGGCACGAGACTAGAGATATAGATTTAATCAAACAAATTTTGATACAAGTGCAAGTACATTGGGCAATACAACTTCAGATATTTTTCATTTGGTTGTTTGAATCGATCTTAAGAACTGTGATAGAAATGTACAACAAGAACAGTAGAACATGTACATTTGTTTACAAGAAGCACCGTATGATAGTCTCTTTCAAACTGCAAGATTTCAGTAGGGTTTTTGGCATTCTTGGCCAAGGAGGTTGTAAAGTGGAGACCAAGAATCACAAGTTGTGACAAGAACATAAGGAGTATTGGGTGAAATTGGTGGGCCACGATCTCACACCAGTGGAAATGAAGTTGGTGGTGAAGGGTGCCAAGAGCCGAGGACTATGGAGAGATTTCATTCGAGAGGGCCATTGGAGATTTATTATGAATGTAATTAAAAGTAGGTTGACGGGGACAAGTAGGGCCTCAAATATAGCCTTGCCGCAAAGTACATTCATGAACAACATCATGAATGGTACCGTGTATGATTGGGCCACGGTCCTCGCTGACAAGATGGAGGAGTTTATGACATTACAACATCGGACATTTTTCATACCACATGATGCCATCGACTTGTTTCTGGGAGTAGCCCTTCATTAAGTTCCAGTCGACGACTTTGAAATTCCACCGAGGGGGAAGTTGGCGCTAGGAGAACCCCCAGTATTCTACTGGAGACATTTAGATACGGGTGGAACCGTGGCCGGTTGGAAGAAAGTATTGTAGGGATTGGAGGCATATGGGGACACAGACAATGGAAGGGAGGAAACTACAAAGAGCAATGGGGCCGATTCCAAGGAAGAGAGTACCTCAGTAGAAGTTGGCAGCGATGCAGCAGTCGGCGGGTCCACATTTTTCACCCATCCCTAGTTGCCAACTTTGACACACTTGACAACCACTACCTCGCTCATTCCTCCATTTGGCTAGCGACATGCGCTAGTTATCATGACTCCACCGACGACCACGACAGAGGTTATGACTCCACCGACAGCCACAACAGAGGTTGACTCCACAGACGGCCATGACCGATGTTGTGACTCCACAAAATGTTTTACTAGATCTAGTTGCACTAGAAATTCTAGCCACAGAGATAGTAGAGATGCAAGTGCCATAGCTTGAACCTCAAGTTTGACTAGAGGTGATTGGCTTTGACGCTGTGGTCACCATATCTTCCTCTTTGTTAGCTGAGGCCCAACCAACCCAGCCAGTATAGTCAACACTGCTAGCACAACCAACACAACCAATTAAGAGCATTGAGACGACACAGGCAGCATAGCTCGAGAAGAATGAGGTGATGGACAAAGCCAGTTCATTCCTACGACAACAGTTCCGACTCATTCCTACAGAGGTCGGTCCCTTCATTCAGTCCCCGGGGCATGGAGAGGTATCCTTGGGAGCAACTGTCATATTGGAGCCATAGGAGGTGGGAGTACCACAGTCTAAGGATGTGCCCAGAGAGGAGGAGGCGGCATCAGAGGTGGACGTGGCTACACAGGAGAGGCAAAGATGGATAACAATGGGGAGTGGAATATCAACAATGTGGGAAAAGAGGATTATGGGTTGGATGAGGATAAATGCAAGGCATACATGAAAGTTATGCAGGTTGTGATGGAGAAAGGATACATCATTGCATATCAGGCTTTGACTCGTAGGAAGGAGCTACACTTGATCCGAGCTTACACTCGGGGATGGATAGCAGTGGAAACACCAGATATGTTGGCTGATTGGGCTACAAAACCTAAGATGGGATTGTGCAACACTCCTATGGAGAAGTTGTCACACAAGATAGTGGGGATATATAATGGTGTCTACTATGCTCATAGGCATGCAGTGGTAGATAGGGCATCAGAGAGGATCGCAGCTAAGAGCTCTATGACAATTGAGAGGGAAACTAGGGAGAAGTTAGCTACGGAGTTGGTTAGCTAGTAGGCAGCATGGGCAACCAAGCGTGCAACACTTTTGCGGGATAAGGAGAAGGCCAAAAAAAGATTATAGGCGGTCGAACAAGAATTGCAAACAGCTATGGACCAGGCCATAGACGCAGCGCTTCTTCTGGAGGCAGTGGATGTTAACACATAGACCTAGAAGGATTTACACATCTGCACTGATCAAGTGTATGAGTTGCGCTGATTGCAGAACACTTTAGGGACACAACCTCCTCCCTAGTCTATATTGTTTGTATGTTGTATGTTATTGTCTCCTATTTTGGTTAGCTTTTGAGTTCTAGGAGACAACTTTTCTTTTTTGGGGGCGGATGATGTTGTCTGGCAAAAAGGGTAGTTAGATAGTTACCGGTGCGGACACGGTTGTGTCATTTCATTGGCACCGTTTCAGACATTATAAATGTCATGAACACTTATGTATTTTGGCATCATTATCAACATCATTATCATTGTATGAAATATCTTTGTTGTGTACGAAAAGAATTTGATTAATGAATAGTATTTTGCATTGATTGTATGTTTTCTTTCCTGTTCACCTACGGGCTGAACAATATCTACGTAGAGACATGACTCCACATGGCACAAGTGCCACATAGGTTCATGTCCCTACATGGACACGAACTTAGTTAACATTAACAAGTGCCAATTCAGAATAATTATGGGCACCACAATATATGTCTTAGCTTGAATATGACCTGTGATCATAAAACATAGCCCATTGCTAATAAGGGTCAATACAATGATATTTAATCTAAGATTTAGTAAATCAATTTCAAATATAGGTATACATGTATATATATGTGTATATATATATGCAGATATCATCCAAAGATACATAAATCAAGTATACATATTGTATTGATTTACTACTTGCTTCAATTCAATTGAAGCTATAACTTTAACATAAAGATTGTCTCTCAACAATTTTCCTCTTCTTCTTAGAGGGCTTTTCTACTACCTCAGTAAAAGGTTCTTCAATCATTGAACTTCCAATTGCATTATTGGCTTCTCTCAAAACAATAGTAGATTTTAAAGTTCCAATTAGTGATCTATCAATGTCCAAGACACAATTAGAGATCCTCATCATGTTCTCAGCTTTCCCTTAATGGAATTTAAAGCAATCTGTTGACCATTTAACCTAGGTGGGAGTGAGGACTTATTAGTAGCCTCTCCATTAAGCACTGAATAATGGTTTTCAATTTGACAATCGGTTAGGGTTTGGGCTTTTTTGGTGCCACTAGTAGAAGCCGACACTACCTCAAAATCTTCTTCAAACAAAGGATTGTGAAAACTAATACACATTCCACTATTAGTAGATTCATTCCCTAAGGGATTCCTATTATTTTTCTCCTCTAGAGTATCTTTACAAATTTCTTTTTTAACATTACACACTTCTTCCTTCCGTGGGTTAGCATTGTTCTCTATAATTTCTCTCTCTGACTGTTCTCGATTTCTCAACTTCCTTATCTTTGTTATTGATATCAGATTTAGGGTTTTGCACATTTTTTAGGGATGGGCATTCCTTTTTTATATGCCCATTTTTTTGTAGTGGAAACATAACCCTAAATTTTCGATTAGAGAAACTTCCCATAGAAAACTCTCTTCCTCTAATTTCATTGAAATAAACTTAGGAAAATCAATATTCGAGGCTAGGGCAATCAAAGCCCTAGCATTCAAGTGAGGCAAAGTGGTTTTCGCCTCTTGAACTTGCAAAATAAAAATCTGGGGGATAAACGGCCAGAACTCTGGTTGCAAATTGTTAATTTTTATCCCATATGGGGAAGAGCGAGCAATGACTTGCTCAAAATTGCCTTTAGCCGACCACTAAAAATCTGTAAAGAGGGATTTACCAGCATTTCAATATCTTTTTTTTAGCACTCTTTCTTGCATTCCGTAAGTTTTAAAGAAAACAAATAATCCTTTTTTCACCATCCTACAAAAGCTACCTTGAATGCCAAGTTTCCTACCCCAAATGTTAGAAATCCAATCATCAAAAAATTTACGAGATAGAAGGAAATCTTTATCAATGCAAACAAAAGAGATTGCAATGTCTTTTAATCATTCTTTTTGAATTGCTTTAACCATTTCTTCATTAGGGGATAGGGAAAGAGTCTTCCGGTCATGGGGAGCATTCTACCAATTCCACAGACTCTTGCACTTCCCATTTTGTCAGTTTCTCTCCCACCGAGTAAACACACAAAGGACACCAAGGTAGCACGCATAACAATCAAGGAGCCTGCAAGTACGGTTGTAGAGCTCCCATATTTACTATATAGATAATATTATTTTAATATTTTATTTATAATATATGATTTACAATTATATATTTATTATATATATAATATTCATATAATATTCTTATTCTTATTCTTATTCTTCTTCTTACTATTATGATATATATATATATATATATATATATATATATTATTAAATGTAATGTCCTCTAGTTTGGTAAAACTATCTCAATAACTAGAAATTTCTTTACACCCAAAACTTGTTCCCAATTTTTCTATCAACAACCGTTATTCTTCTATGGTATAACTTATAATAAGGGTTTATGTGAGTGACCAACAAGATTTGATAGTTCTTTTTGATATGAATATATAGCAACAAAGCTTCCTTCCTAATTTATATAACTTTTGTTGTCTTTCTAACGTATATCCCTCTCTATTCTCTAACTATAGTGGTGTTATTTCTCTTATATAATTGTGAGCTTATAATCTATTACAACCACTGTTTCAACCTTTTCTTTTATTGTATATATAAGGCTGATGATTATCAGGTAGTCTTTACAATAATGTTAAGAGGTTGTGGTTTCCTTCGTTGATGTATATGCCCTTTCCATATATTTATGATTGATTCTAACTTTCATTTTCCTCAAATTCCATATATTAACATGTGAGATTGGTTAACACTCTTCACCCACTGTTTCATTGGTCTCGCTCCTTATTTAATTATTTATTTATGACAATTAGATTGTCATCGATCACATTGAGTCCTAGTCTATCATTTGTTTGAATATAACACTCATTCACTAGCTTAGACTTGTCGTTGTCTATTCCTATGTACTTTGCAACCTTTAGAATTTCTTATTGGTCTGCTGCATTTGAGTTTAACATATATGTTATGCAGTCTTCTTTTGTATTTGCTTCATAACTGATGCCGCATAAGTCTTGTATCATCCACTTGGTTATGCAATTGAAAGTTTTTTAGTTTTTCTATATTGTTTGTGTTGTCAATTTCGATAGGTAGATAATTTGGGGTTGTCATTTATGGAAACATATTACTTGTATGAAGTTAACATATTATGGAGATGCAGTTTTGGGTTAAGGACATGGAGAATTGTCTAAGTATCACAAAGTCTTATTGTTAGCATAAAAACCTTTTTGATTGGCGTGGTTTGCACACAAAGTATTAGCACGTGCGCAATTACTTGTTGATAGTGCAGAGTGACAGGATCCTGTACCTAAGTGCATGAGTCATTTTGATCAGTATGGACAAAGATATTAATGATATATAGTAACAAATATGCACTAGGAAAACAGGACAGAGTTAAGGAAAGAGATATTTTAAGTTAAGGAATTGTTTTGTTTCGAAAAACAATTACTTAACCAATTAGAGATGACATCCCAGATATTAAGCCTAAGTGAGCAAAAATCAATTTTGCATTTTGGGACATGTGTGAAGACATGAAGGCCGATAGGACAAAATAACTTGGTGTAAAGGACAGATTTTGGAATGCGAAATTGTGTGATGTCTTTAAACATTGTGATGTACACATTTTGTGATGTGAGCTTTATGTTAGAGTAGAATACAAGCAAAGCATGTGAAGTTATGTACAATGAGCTGCAAAGGACAAATCAAATATAGAAGATATCAACATTGTCAGAGGTTTTTGTATCTATACCATTATGTACAGAGTTTTATTGTAATTACTTGTTTAAACAGTGTGCTCATCTGCATATCTATTGTAATTATAATAACAACTCATAACAAGGTTGAGGTTTTTAACAAGGCCTAGTCCTCTAACAAGGAAAGGGACACTATACTGATGTAATAGACTCCTAACAGGCTCAATATCTTTCACAAGATACTTTTGATTAGTGAATCATTTTGTGGGTACCATCCCAACCAGGGTTTTCCCTTGGCTAGGGTTTCCCTAGTTAACAAATAATGGTATTGAGTTACACTGTGATATTGCTATGTTTACTTTTCAATATAATTATATGTGCATGTTTTAAGGTTATAAAAGATATCCATAGTTGGGAAAACGTTTGTGAAATACTGATTCACCTCCCCCCCCGCTCTGTATTTCCTATGTGTGAGATAAAATGAGAATAATAAGGATTATGAGAGGAAAGCTAAAGAGGTAATTAAAGTTTTTGACAATCAGTTCAGCACACTTGAGGAAATTGCATCCACTAAGGCACAAGTAAAGCATGATGCACAATTGTTTGATACTATATGCAAGAACATCAGAGGAGCATTAGTGAATCTTGACTCTTGCATTAAAGAGTTAAGAAGATGCTTAACTGAGAGTAAGATGTTGTATGGATAGTGTGCCCTGTCATTTGGTTTCATCAATGATAATACTGAAGAATTGAAAGGGAAAAAAGCAGAGTTACAGAATATTGTAACTGAGTTATAGTCACCCAATATGCAAATTGAGAATTTGTACAGCAGAATTGGGAAGGTCAGTGGTGATATAAGTTTGATAGAGTTGAGAAGAGAGGACATTCAAGAGGTTTTCATTACTAAGAGAACACCTCATTTTGGAAATCAGTCATATTCAGAAGCAGCTAGATGAATGCCTTAAAGCTAAGGTATCCTATGAGAAATTTTTATATTCAAACTTGAATGCAGTTGAAGTGGCATCTTATAAACCCTGTGCTCTTATTAGTATATCAGAAGTTGTCCAAGACACATGGGACAAGGAATTCAAGAACCTAAAGACAAACTTTGTTGATTGCATCACATGCATGTCAAACCAATCAGCACGAAAGAAAGAAGTTAGACCCAAAATTTTGATTTGTAAATAGTTTTTGACTCACCTTTGTCATTGATGTCAAAGGGGGAATATTTGTATGAAAAAATGTATATGTTATAAATAAAATATATGTTATATGTAAAAGGAGGTATAAGGTAGAGTATAGTAAAAAAGGGAGTAATATTGTATTAAGAAGATATATGTAAAGATGGTATATGGTAAAAATTATCCACATTTTGCAAATTTTGTATGGCCATGTGAAGAACTTCACAAATTTTGAAATTTTGATTTTTGGGACTTAGCCAATTTTTCCATATGTTGTCATCAATGCCAAAAGGGGATGTTGACAATTTGGCTAGGTAGATAGATTGGAGTTTAGCCAATTTTCCCATATGTTGTCATCAATGCCAAAGGGGGATGTTGGCAATTTGGCTAGGTAGATAGATTGGAGTTATCATTTATAGAAACATATTACTTGTATAAAGTCCAAATATTATGGAGATATAGTGTTGGATTAAGGACTTAGAAAGTAGTCTAAGTATCACAGAGTCTAATTGTTAGCAAAAACACCTTTTTTATTGGCAAGTTTCACGCACAAAGTATTAGCACATGCGCAATTACCAGGTGATAGTATAGAGTGTCAAGATTTCGTACCTAAGTGTGCGAGTCATTATAATCGGTATAGGCAGAGATATTAATGATTTACCAGTAACAGGTATGCACGGGTAGAACATGATAGAGTTAAGGAAAGAGATTTAAGTTAAGGAATTGCTTTGTTTAGCAAAACAATTACTTAACCAATTAGGGGCGGCGTCCTAGATGTTAAATCTAAGTGAGCAAAAGTTAGTTTTGCATTTTGGGATGTATAAAGACACGAAGGCTGACAGGACAAAATAACTTGGTATAAAGGATAGGTTTTGGAATGTGAAGTTGTGTGATGTCTTTGGACATTGCGATGTGAGCTTTATGTTAGAGCAGAATACATGCAAAGTATAAGAAGTTATATATAGTGAGCTTCAAAGGACAAATCAGAGATAGAAGATATCAACATTGTCAAAGGTTTTTCTATCTATACCTTTGTGTACAAAATTTCTTTATAATTGCTTTTTTGAGTAGTATGATCATCTTGCATATCTATTGTAATTATAATAACAACTCATGACAAGTTTGAGGCTTCTAACAAGGCCTAGTACTCTAACAAGGACAAAGACACTATACAGAGGTAATAGACTCCTTACAGAGTCAATATTTTTTACAAGATACTGTTGATTAGTGAATCATTTTGTGGGTACCATCCCCACCAGGGTTTCCCAGGTTATTAGATAGTGGTGTTATGAGTTGCATTGTGTTATTATTATGTTTACTTTTCGGTATAATTACATGTACATGTTTTAAGGTTATAAAAGATATCCATAGTTGGGAAAATGTTTGTGAAAGCCCCCCCCTCCCCCTCCCGCTCACAATATTTCCTATTTCTAACAATTCGATCATCAAATTAATTTTTGTATTACTTCATTGCTGACTGTATGTTCTACCCGATTCAAAGTAAAGGGACATTACAATAAATCTCCCTCATCTTTCTTATTGGTGCTCCCCTTCATTGCCTTGAACTCTGTAAAGAGCGTGTCTTAACACCATTAATATGCTGATGGAGGATTGCTTGTTCTTTGTAGTTTTTTTTTTTCTGAAATTTTTTTGATTTTTGGAATATATGTTTTTTGGTGTTTTTGAAATAAAAATTAAACTTAATGGAAATACTGAATTGAAAAGACAACAACTTGAATTTATGAGTCCAACTACCACTTATGCAATTATTCAATTTCCTATTGCATTGAGAATTAAAAACAATAATTTGGAACCTGTGTGTACAAGTAGATTGATTGCCAACAATGTTCAGATTGCAGCCAAGAATAAGTTCAAATTTCTTCACCAACCAATTCGTAGCCTCCAAAATGGTATGTGATTGTAAACATACAAAAAATGTGGCCTTTTAAACTGATCTGCAGCCCTTAATCACCAACCGCAGGCCCAATTAACTGACTAGCAGCCCAAATATGATTTTCTAGGTAAAGCACGTGGAGCCTGGGAATGACCAATACAATTCATATAAATGCCAAACACTGCCAATAAGAGGAACAAATTCCTATAAAACTTGTGTGGGGCTCTGATATGAAACACACATATGTTGAATCTCTCAAACTCTTTCACAAAATTCAGTCAAGTAAAACCCTCTCCATAGAAATAGTAGCAATAGTCAAGAGGAATGACAAATGGTATACCTCAGCACAATTTGCCAACCAAAACCAGAATAATTCTAAGAATTGAATCTACAATACTTCAGTTGTAGAACCCTTATGCAAGTGCACACAATTTCAGAACATCAAAAATGTCACAAAGATAACAAAAATAAATAAATATAAAATCAGATGTTTCCCCATGAAATGGGCTCATATTTATAATCTTTGAATGGTACAAAGCTTCTCTAATGAAACTTCACTTAAGTAGCTTCCTTGACACAACATTCAAATATAACAAAGTGCCATATACTATAATTAATAATTACTTTTGGCTCCCAAAAATGACATTTTCCACCATAACATAATATTCTGACACAGAAGGCCATTGTTTCTTGTGCCGATGATTTAAAACTTTTCATCTCAATTCCAATGAGATATGATACTGAGATGACCAACAAAAAATAGTGACAAAAATAACAACATCAACATATTTAGATAAATAATAATAATACACTCGTCTTGCAAAAAAAACTGAAGAAGCACTAGAATTGAAATTTGACAACACTAGAGTGATCTTGATGAAGAAAAATGATAAATGAATTTGACAGGGTGACTTACTATAAATAGATGCTCCCTCCAAGATTCTTGGACCCCAAACTAGAAGGCTGGAATAAAAATTGAGAGCATCACTCAACTCCTCTAAGTCAATTGAGCTCATCGGAACCAACAGTTTGACAGTCTCTCAGACGGAGCCAAAACACACTATAGGCTGTTGGAAAGCCTATAACCCCACACCTAAGACCTTCAAATCCCAATGTTAGCTCACAAGGGTTGCAATGATGAACTGAACAAGCCAATTGCAAGAACCTACTAAAAATGGGGACACTACAAACTCCATCATTCTATGCATATCTTTTTGAGGGGCTTGTACCTTCTTGTTGGAGTCCTCATCATTGTTGCTTTTGTTTGAGGAGTGGTCATTATCTAATGACTTGTTCTTCTTTTACTTCAAGGTTTTGTTTTCACTTTTGAAGTTCATGGCTTAGTTGTACACATATGCATATGATGTGGGATGAAAATGTTCATCTTCTTCCTAAGGGAGGGTGTGTCAATTCTATGAACCACCTTTTCTTCAAGCCATCTGCTGGCTAGCTATTCATTTTCCCTAGCAATTCTTTTAGTCATTGACTATACGCTTTGACCATCTCATTCATTCCTTGCTTCGTGCTATAGATCTCTACCACAATTTCATTGTTGTCTTGAAGCAATTAGAATTCACCTTGAAATTCTTTTTCAACTCATCCCACTTTTGTTTTACCAATGTCGGAGTAACAATTTACAGCTACTCCATGCAAAGTTGTTAAAAACTGTTGAACCCATTTGTCATGATTAGTCAACCCATTAGCCGACCAAATTGATTCTCATGTTCAACAATGTTGTACAAAACCCTTCACATCCCCTATGAATTTAGGGAACTTCCATTTTTACAAAAATACTATAGTAATGTTTGTCACTGGTGTTGTCAGAGCTTCCAAACTAGATGTATTAGAACCAGATATGTTGTTTTGACTACCCTGCCCTTGTGTCCCTCTAATACTTGTGGCTACATCAATATCCTCTATGTTTGTGTCCTTGGTCTCCTTCGCTTCCCTTCAAGCTTCTCTTGCCTCTATATGTGGTGTAAGGGTTAGGTTTCTTAACCAATTTCTGATTTCTTCAGTCAGTTTGTCGCCATTTACTTCCATGCAGTATCCTTCTTTCGTAGAATGCATGTACGCTTTGCCTTTGGCTGGCTCACTAATTGCAACAACCCTTTGGTTCCCCTTGGGCAATCCTTCTTCCGGTCATCCCTCAACAAGTCTTCTTAGCCTTTGCCTAACTCTACTTGTTCTAATCTCAAGGCCCTCTGGCTGGCCTCGAAGTTGTCTATTTGCTTCTTGTGATTTTTGTCTTTGTTTAGAAGGTTTGGCATTAATTATTTTACTCTAAATAGTTCAGGATGCATTGCCTTTTTCTATTCTCATAACGCTCCGTTACCTCCCTTTGTCTATGTTCCTCGTATTTTTGTAGAGGATTTGTCAGTGTTTGTTGTCCATGTTGATCTCTTCCATTGAGTTTTGTAGGGTCAAGAAAGTTTGTATCAATAGATGTAGAAGGCGACTCATTAACGTGTCAACCGTGGGACTTGCTTTGAGGGAATTCGAAACTGTGCTCTTAGGAACTTCTTCAAAAACTTCTTCCTATGTCACTTTCCTTCAGATGTGGGTCTAGATTGACGCTTGCAATATGGAAATGAAGTTTGACACCAATGCCCTCTCTCCTTCAAATAGTTCTTGTAACAAGTTGTGTTCACTGCTACTACACTCGCTCGCCAGTTGACCCATTATTCTCCCTTTGCCGTGTACACTTCTCTATCACTCCCATATCCATATAGGAAACGATGCCAAATGTTTTCTTCATAGGGACTGAGTTAATGCATATGTGAATAAATAGTAATGTAAGAAAAGAACAAACAACGCAAGCTTATTTATTGGTTCATCAAATGCTTACAATGTCCACACCAAGTACACAAATATTACGACAAGTGCCAACAACTACTCTCCTATCATATGATCTGATGATCCCTCTTGGATGTAAATACATAACATATAAATGGGTCGAAGGGTCGCAATGTTAAGCATCATGACTATCCCAACTACCTACCCCTTCAACTAACAAACAAGTATTAATAATTCGTAATTACCTGGCAACATATATCACTATTTTTCCTTTTGTCTTATTATTGATCATCATTCATTGCATTTTGTACACTTCTTTCACGAGGGCTTGATCATTACATCTTATTTATGGCTTCTTTTGTGATTTTCACTGTGACTATCTTTAGCATCTTGCTTTCACTGTGATCCATGTCATTAGTACAAGTCATTCTAGGCAAGTGAAGGACTCTATCAACTCGTGACCCTATTTGGCTGAACCTTTTTGGTGTTTCATTTACTGGCTTTTTAAATTCTTTGGTGCTGAATAGGATCTTTAGTATGGAAACTCCTTGTAGTCTTCTCCTTCACCTTGCAACTGACGGATGAATACCATATACAAGAGTTTTAATATCCAGTACAGCCCTTGGAAAAATTCTTAGAGGTTTTCTTAAAGGTTTGTAGAAGTTCTGATCCCTGAAACATTTACCAGAGTTAACCAGAATGGTGGCTAGGAGAGTAATCAAAATATTTGATGGGGCAACAGTCTATTAATTTGCAGTTATCTATATTTTTGGAGCATTAGCTTACAAGGTATGTTCTATTTTTTAACCTTTTTTCCTTGCCTTTATGAAGTGGAGATAAACTAGATGAAGGTAAAAGTTCTTGCTACTTTTAAAACAATTTCTACGACAACATTAAGTACTCCAAATAGTGTGTACGTATCAGGTTTTCAAGAAAATAAATTTCAATTCTTGGTTGTACTTTTTTCAAAGAAGTAAATTGATCAAGTGATGTTCATATGAGATATCTGAGCTAGAGTGGAATGTAACTTCCGATTGAGAGAATTGGTAGTACATATAGTTAGCTTAGACCAGGCATTCTAATAAAATAGTATAAAAGTAAACATGAAATGGGAAATATTACAAGGTATGTTCTATCTTTTAACCTTTTTGCCAAGCCTTTATGAAGTGGAGATAAACTAGATGAAGGTAAAAGTTCTTGCTACTTTTAAAACAATTCCTACAACAAAATTAAGTACTCCAAATAGTGTGTATGTATAAGGTTTTCAAGAAAATAAATTATAATTCTCGGTTGTAATTTTTTTAAAGAAGTAAATTGATCAAGTGATGTTCAGATGAGATATCTGAACTAGAGTGGAATGTAACTTCCAATTGAGAGAATTGGTAGTACATATAGTTAGCTTAGACCGGGTATTCTAATAAAATAGTATAAAAGTAAACATGAAATGGGAAGTATTCTGATATCTTGTTGACCTGTAAAACTAATTCTCATTTTTCCACTACATCAAATGCAAAGCATTTCAAGGAGAAGGCATGATAAAACAATGAACACAGTGGCTAATGATCTAATAGCTCAGAATAAGCTGACTTATTGTAATATGTTATGAAACATATAAGGAAAAACTGTGACAGAATATAAGAGCTTAATTCTCATTTATCAACACAAATCTAACCTTCTGAAATGGACTGATGTATTAATTGCCAAGACTATGATTCCTGCATATAAATCCTGAATTCATATGCTTCCAATTCATTCCTGCATATAAGTCCCTGATTCTTACAAAGACATATACTCACCTATTGTAACTTGGAGATTGTCTCTTTAAGGATGAACTTATGGCAACAATGGGATATGTAATTGCTTCATTAAGGTTTTCTTAATAGTCTTAACTTGTTTAATATATATCAATTTAAAATTAGGTTCTTTGGAGTTTTGTAGGTGTGGACTCCAAATGTGGTGACAATTTGGGAAGCAGGATTGACTCTATTGCAGTTTGGTTTGCTCTTGTTGCATGCATATGCACAAGACAAAGGGTGGCGTTATTTCTCGCTTCGAATGTATGTATATGATATTCAACAAGAAGCTTTTACCCTGGTACTTCCAAGAATTGATTAATTCATATAATGCATCGTGGCCATGTCTCTTTTGAATATAATAGCATACTCACATTAGCCCATAAGAGTAAGTGATTTGATCTGACTGAGTTAATAAGGACATAGTGTTATTGAAGTCTCCTTGGTGGCATAGAGCAGAAGTTTCGAGCATGATTTTGTTAACTTGATATATAGATCATCTTTTTTTATCACAGGCCAAGAGAAGATAAACCAGAAGACTGGGTGCCAGTTAAGACTAGCATACATGGAGGAAGTCATGAAGATTCTTCTATTGTTGGTATATTCTCAAATCATTCTAATGAGAAACGTGGTATGAAGATGCCAAAAGCATATATCTAGTCTAATTGAGATAATATGCATCCAAAATTTTCTCATTCTGTGCATATTGGATTCATTCTTTGCAAGTGTTGGTATCTCATATGAAATCCAAGAAGTGGTAAATTGTTGTTCTGCATGTGACACAGACTTACATTATAAAGAATTATTTGATATGAAACTAACACTAGTCAATGTAGATGTTTAAGGGGTTATTCTATCTAATTTTGATGTCTACCTTTGATTTCACTCAAAGGAATAAACAAATTACAAAACCAAATTCAAGAATCATTTATGTCATTAATATGTTAGAAATACCCTACAGTCAACTAGTTGTGAATGGTAAAATTAGTGATGCCTTTCCCATGTTCATCTTCGGCACTCATATTGTATTAGGAAAGAAACTCAATGCTTAATGATACTAACTAAACCATAAGTCACTGTGGAGGAAGGCTCGGGAGAGCTCTTTAAGAAACTATTAAAATGGAAAGATAATAGAAAACAACATAACATTATCTACAATTTTATTTCAATGACGAATGAATTTACAATGAGGAGAGGCTCTTGGGGGAATGACAAGGTACAATCATTCATATGCATTAAGTGTTAACTGAGATTCAAGTAAACCAATTGAATAAAGTGGTTGTACAATTGCAATAGGTCAGCCCTGTTGCTATTAAGAAGTTTGCACTCCTATCACCCACTTACCCATGAAGGTAGTAATTTGTCAAACAGTTGGCTGCAAAACTGATTGCATTCTTCATCATTGCATTTCATCAAACAGTTTTCTTGACTAATTTTGGGAATGGTTTCAGTTTGTATGCTGTGAACATGTTTGCATTTCTTATTTGTAGATTTTAAAAGTTTCAGATTGCAAAGGTTTCAGATCAATGAACAATGCATAAATGTATAGATGGAATAAGAAAAGCTTTAACGGCAATTCCATCCTTTTTTTTCGAAGTTAAGAAACACTATTAAAGGAAACTGCTACAGAAAACCGAGGCAAAGCTCTATTTCTGTTCTGTACTTAATAGAAACTTTGATTTTAACAATCGCTGGAGTCATTAATTTACTCCAATATTGCTAAGTTATCTAACATGGAGTAAACAAGAATAGAACATACAAAACATAGAACATCAACACAATTGTAGGCTTCAGAAAGATAGAAAATGGATTTCCATTCCGATGATATTCAAACAAGTACAATTTGTTTACTCCCTACAGGATGAGTTATTTCTGTTCATAGAGTAAATGGAATTATTTACATAATAGCATAAAGGACACAATAAGTAAAATGGAATTCATACACAACTTTAGCACATAACGATAAACTTTATTCCCAAGTAATGTCATAACAACTGGAAATCCATCTTGGTTCCATCCAGCTATATATAAAAGTGTTCGACCTTGGTTGAATATATCAACCATCGTTAACCACAACTGCCCCAGAGACTATTTAACATTACATTGCCATTTTTAATGAAACATAAACCAAATTATTGTTTTTGCTAACTATGGCTAACATCAGCCCCACCAAAAAAGAAGTCTTCTAGACAACTATAACAAACTAGTTGATGTGAATACAAGAAAAAAAATCTCCTGCAAAGGTGGGTGAGAGGGCATTCCTAGAAAGGTGGAGGACATTGGGCATGGAAGTTATTGGTGGAGGAGCCCGAGGTCCCTACCTGCTACCATTTTCCTTTCTCGTGCTGCCTTCAACAATATCAAGGTGTCCATCAAATCCTTCTGAGTAGCTGCTAGTTGCTCCTCCTTCCTTGCATGAGCTATCTTTTCTTGTGTCATCTCATTCTACAACTCCCCACTTGCACCTGCAGGGCTGCCTCTAATGTCATAGTGCATCCCTATTCAGCCTCTTGTGTTGCCCATGTCATCCGATATAGCTAGAGGAATGTGGTTTGGAAGGTTTGCTCTATCCAGGAAATGTTCTTCCTCATGGGGTAACAGGAACCTATTGCATACAGAAAGAAGCAATGTATTCAACATAGAATATAGAGAGAATACAATAGCATCTTATTCATTCAATGATCACCATCCCATTCTATGAAGACAGTTCATATATATAATTCCCAAGGGGATGTGAGGTAGACTGTTGCACGTGTAACTCCATCAGTTATACCAACCATTTAGCTAGTCAAGTTTCTTGACAACATCATTTGCCCAAAAAAGAAAGTCATCTCTAGATGACAACATCCAAAATGTCCAAGACGACAAAAAACAAAATGGGAATGGTGACAACTATACAATTTATGACTAAGAAGAAGAAGGGGGCATAGGAAGCATCCCTAAAGAGGATGTTGTTCGTTCCACAATAGAAGAGACGGGTTGCACCATGGAAGGTCCCGATTAAGCATGTAACTCATAAACTTACGCAGTTCTCACCTCCAACTTGCGCTTAGTAACCATTTGAATGTCTAGGGTAGACTTCATCATCAACACAGCCTCCTGAAGCTCTTTTTCCTTATAATCAACCTCCTTCAAAACTTGGACTACACTAGTCTCTAAAGTCTTTCTCTTAGTACCAGCCGCTACCAATTGCTGCTCCAACGAAGCTCTCTTAGGCCAATTTTCCCTCAATAGCCATGCTAGCTGCCTTTTCGGCCTCCTCTCCTAGGTAAGTTGAGGTAAGTCGCATTCCATTGCTTCCAATCTGGTGGTTAGCTCCTCACGAGTCTTTTGTGTATCCACCAATGCGACTTCATATCCAGTTGAGAAATACTCTAAGCGCCTCAAATTGTAGTACCCCTCATGGAAAGCCTACTCTATCTTGAAAGTAAGAGTTTGTACCTCGCTCTCTATTGCTGGTACAACATCTTTGGGGTCTCCTCAACAAGCCATAACCCCTGCTCAAAACATCCAACAAAAGCTGCAAGACAATCCTATCGCTCAAAGGTAAGGAAATGTTGGAAGTCCGTAGTCACACCACTCAAGGCTTGAGTCTCTGCAAAAACCACTATTTGACAACCCATGGTAACCAAGTCTGCTAAAGATGCCTCTACCTCATCTTCCTCCAACCGCATCCCTATCTTGATCAAGAGAACAACCTTACCCACTATCGAGGTCTCATAAGATGCTATTGTGTTATCCATTTGTTTTGGGTTGAATACATTTCTTTTCTGTCTGTATGCAATAGGTTCCTGTTACCCCATGAGGGAAAAGATTTGGTGTCATTGCCGAACGAACCTGGGAAGTGATGCAGGAGCATCCTAGGTGTAAGAGAATAAGGGTTGTCTAAGTGAAGAGTTGCTATTTGAGGAAGCTTTCTACTTAGTAAGTCAATCATACGAGCTCTGAATGTTTTAATTTCAGAGGTGGACGTTCATCTAGGATATATAAATTTGTCAGTTGAGGTTCAATCCCATATCATGAGTATTTGTGAAGTTATTATAGATTCTTAGTATGAAGTTTTGGTATAAAAACTTTGAGCTCAATTTTAAAGGCCTTAAAGGCCAAGGATGAGGGTCGAAACTCGTTTGACTAGAGTTTGTGCTAGTTGGGCATTGTAGAATAGAAGATGGTGATTCTGAAATGAGGTCATTATAGCCAATCGACTTAATGATTCACAAGTTATGGTGTTCAGAAGTTGGGCTACATGAAAATCCTGGAATAAAATTTGTAATTGTTTTGAGCCAACTCTACATGTAATTTTAGGGTTGGTCAGCCTCAAGAGTTAGGGCTAAATGTTTAGAACCTTCTTGGGCGGTGGAAAATTGCTATATAAGGAAGGCCCGTAGGTTGTCTAGGATAGTTCTAGGTGATTGTTCGCAGCTCTATTTTGGAGATTATTGTAAAGAAGGTGCCCATGTGGGTTTGCATATTGTATTTAAGAATTCTATAATTCCATATTTGTCAAAATAATAAGAAGCCTATATCTTGTTCTTGTAAATTGTTGTTTCTCTATTTTTGTTATGTGTTTGTGGTATTAATGGGAGCACAATTCATAAAGGGGTATCAGAGTAGGAGTTCTTGAGTGTGTAGACAGATCGCCAACTATGAGGCAGTTTGCACCACAATCATGGTTTGGGATAAGTGTGTAGACAAATTGCCGATTATGAGGCACTTTGCAATAAGGTTTCAGTGAAAGTGCGAAAATGCCTCCATGAAGGGAATGTGGTGAAAGAGCCAGAAGTGTTACACCTAAGGGTTTTAGAGCCCTCTAGAGACAACTACAAGCATTGTAAGAATAGGTGCACAAAGGGACGAATCTTGTTGTAAGAGATGAAAGTGAGGATGAAAGAGAGGAAGGAAACATTGATTAGGAAGAAAAAATGCATTTATGGGCCATCTCCAAGATTGGAAGAAGACCTAAGTTTAAGGTTCTCACATTTTCAAGAAATCTCAACCCAGAGGAATTGATCGATTGGATCAATTAATTAGAAGAATATCTTTAGTATGAAGATATTGAGGATCCTGATAGGGTCAAGTTTGTAAAGGCCAAACTGAAGGGTCATGCGAAGATTTGGTAGCAAGAGATTTAATTAGAGAAAAATAGAAGAGGGAAGGAGAAAATTGCAAGATGGGATTAGATAAAAGCTAAATTGAAGCGATAATTCATTCCTATGGATTATGAGTTTGATCTACTAAAGAAAATGCAAGGGTTGAAGCAAGCAGGAATATTTGCTTAGGACTATACATAAGAGTTCTATCGAGTTCTTATCAGAATAGGCAATCCACAAGGAGAAAGTTCCTCGTTATCTTAATGGGTTGAGGCCAAACATTCAAGAGCAATTGAGTCTAGTGTGTATGAACAATATTGAAGAGGCATCCCGGTTTTCCCTAAGAGTTGAGGAAAAATGAACAAGAAGTTTGACAATAAGCAAAGTGGAAGAGGTCGTGGTGGAAGATTTGGCAGACGGTCTTATGGAGGTTGAAATAAAGATCAAAAGAAGGATAAGGCTAGTAGTAGTAGACAAAATCAGAGAGGAAACAATTTCAATTGCTTCCATGATGAAAATAATAGAGATCAAAGAGAAAGAGGAAGAGGGCAAGGATCAAGAAGAGGAGGCTTTAATGGAACATGTTTTCACTGTGGAGAAGGAGGTCATAGAGCATTTCAATGTCCTCAACACCAAGGAAGGGTAGATAAGAGAACTAAAGGTGAGGCCTTAGTTGCACATGTGGATGAAGATACCAAATCATCACATTCTGAAGATATTGAAAGCAAAGTCCTAGTTAACAAAAGATTCCTGTTGAGTAGTGAGAATGAACCTAATCAAAAGAGGAGCTTGTTTCACACTAGGTGCAAGTGTGAAGGTAAGTGTTGTGATGTGATTATTGATGGTGGAAGCACTGACAATTTGGTGTCAAAAGAGATGGTCACAAAGTAAAAGCTCAAGAGGCAGAAAGAATTGCATCCATATTGCATTGCTTGGGCATAGAATGACCACAAGGTTATGATCTGTAATGTCCCCACTTGCTAGGACAAGAAGACCTACAAAACCAATGTTAGCCGACTGGACGGTCCGGCGGTGTTTCTGTATTCTATAGCCGACGGTCCGGCAGTGTTTCTGTATCCTGTAGCCGACGGTCTGGCGGTGTTTCTGTATTTTGTAGCCGACGGTCTGGCGGTGTTTCTGTATTCTGTAGCCGACGTCGTCAGTAAATAGTTTGTAGTGGATAGAATATTTGTGGCCAACGGACTCATTCGGGAAGGTTCGACAGTAGTATTTATATCCCGTCTAGGATCATTGTAAATCAATCATCTACTATTGTGAATATAATTCTGCTGTTCTGCTATTATTGTCTGTATGCGTTCATTTTCCTTACCTGTACGGTAAACATTTGGCGCCGTTGCCTTATGAATCTGGAAGGTGGGAGGAATGAAGATTAATGCCAAATCAGCTTAACAAGGATCAGAATAACGTGAAGGGAAAAGATGGAATCCATATTGCGCAAGAGAATTTAATTCTGACACAGCAAGCCGAACTTGTGTTCGCCAAGGGAGGAAAACTCTGACGGAAGAGCATCGACTTGCACGGCTCGCAGTGCCGACGGAGCACGAGCGTGGAGTGATCTCTTCGTCCAGGATAGACTTCCGCAGGAAACAATTTCAGAGGATCCTTCTTCTTCACCAAGGTTCCCAGCTGTCGACACCTATGGTGCGGGAGTGCAGACCGCCGGTGTGGGAATTCAAACTGCCGGTGTGGGAGTGTCGACCGCCGGTGTGGAAGTGCCGACCGCCGGTGTGGGAGTTCAGACTGCCGGTGTGGGAGTGCCGATTGCAAGTGTAGGAGTGCAGACCTCCAGTGTTGCGATGGCAGGAACCAAAGAGAAGCTGCCGAAATTCGAAGGCGATGGTACAGCCGACCCCATCCGACATTGTAAGACATGTGAGACAATCTGGCAAGCAAATGGAATCATAGATGCCGA
Organism: Cupressus sempervirens; assembly: GCA_028749045.1. Taxonomy (NCBI): domain Eukaryota; kingdom Viridiplantae; phylum Streptophyta; class Pinopsida; order Cupressales; family Cupressaceae; genus Cupressus; species Cupressus sempervirens. The sequence goes on along the minus strand of CM053789.1, from coordinate 145,934,183 downwards.
CGAATGGGCCAGGCAATTTCCAGCAACCCTACGGGGTGTCGCGATTGATTGGTTTTCAGATATGGATCCGCAGAAGCTGGATACTTGGGATAATATTAAAAAGGAGTTCTTGGCGGAATTTAAACTCTTGCGAGATGATAATGAAATCGTAGCGGAAATTTTCAATACCAAGCAGGGGAAGCACGAAACTGTCCGTGTCTATGCCAGGAGATTAAAAGACTTAATAAACAAAATGGAAAGCAAGCCGGCGGACGGATTACAGAAAAGGTGGTTTATGGACGACCTACTCTCACAGTTGTGGAGGAAAATGAAAATTGTACCATCGTCGTCATATGTCGATGCTTATAACTAAGCACTGGACCTTGAAAGTGCGCACAAGACAAAGAAAAAGAAAACTAGTTCCTCTGACTCTGATGACGACGAATCTGCTGGAGATGATAGCAGCGACGACGAAGATAGCAGCAAGAAAGTTCAGGCCCTACAGAAGGATATGATTCGCATGATGAAGGAATTTAAAAATATGCAGAAGGAGCCAAAAGGCAGTGAACTGTGGTGCACGGAATGTAAGACCGACGATCATACTAAGGGATCGTGTCCGAAGAACCAATTCTGTGACATCTGTCAGATCATGGGACATTCGACAAAGGAGTGCCCTTTTAACATAAAGACAAGAGGATCTCTGTAGGTGTTTTTCACACAGGAGGCTTCCCCGTCGGGTAGTAGCGAAAACACGAATACCGCCGGTGCTACATCCGGAGGGTACAGGAATAATAACAGAGGGCAAAATAACAACAATGCAAACAATAACAACAATAATGGGAGCTGAAGTCGAACTCGGTATGATGCAAACGGACGGCCGATCGTTCAATGCCGAGCATGTAATTTGTGGGGTCATTTTGCGCGGGATTGTACAACGGCAAACACACCAAAATTATTATGCAGATGGTGCGGACCCTATGATCACGAAGATTCCAAGTGTCCAAAGGCTGGAGTAAACTTGATCACTGTTGGCACGGATGTAGAGGAGGTTCTGGCAATTACACGGAGGCAAGTGGAGGAAAAGAGAAAAGTGGGGGAAGCGCAGGCGGACATTGCAAAGGCATCGTCGGCGGGAACATCTCAGTTGAAGGATATCACTGGCACCTTGGCAAGGAACTTCGCAGAACAAAACATTGTACGATAGATCTTACAAACGGAGATACTGGTCAAGATAAGTGACCTCCTTCTCACAATGCCCCAATTACTGACGGCCATTCTGAATCATACATCGTTTTCGAAAGCAACGGAGGACACATGAAGGGACAGTAGGGAAGCGACGGTAACAGACCCAATGCTGCTGGCACTCACATCCGGACGACATCCGGCGGTCGTCGAGATGGGGATTTTGGGAAATGTTTTGACAGAGACAATTGTTGACGGAGGGTCCGGCGTGAATGTGTTGCCGGAGGATACTTGGAAGAAGTTGGAAAAGCCGATGCTGTGGCCACCTGCATTTCAGTTGCTCACGACAGACCAACATGGAATCAAACCGTTGGGAATTTTGAAAGCGCAACCGGTAACAATTGGTACGCAACCATTTTTATTGGATTTTGTGGTCATTCCATTAAAAAGAAAAGGCTATGATGCTATTCTGGGACGGGATTGGTTGGTGCAAGCAAAAGTAAAACATGATTGGAAACGCAATACCCTATCAATGGAGCACGGAGGCAAAAGATTCATAATTGACCTGCACACGCAAATGGTTGGCGAGGAGGCAGCATTGTCAGATTGTGACAGTGAAGGCGAGAGTGATGACAAAGGAAAGAGGAGAATGGAACCAGATGAAGGAGTATTGAGACTTGATGGAGGATCGAATGACGATGACCTGGACTCGGTGAATGGCCTTTACCACTGGCAGATAGAAGACTATGAACTCTTTCCGAGTTGCAATATGCTAAGGGTCGACGAAGATGAGACAAAGGAGGAAAATGAATGTCCGCAGGAATGTAGGGAAGCGGAAGAAGGAAAAGCTGCCATGGTTGAAGCTGAGGGGAAGAACATACAGTTTGAACACAGAAAAACGAAAGATCCCACTGTTCGGTACATGGTGAATAGACTGCACGGAAAGAAAAGGTTACACCGCAGCATAAAATTAGTGGAAGGGCACCGACAGCAAGGAAATAATCCAGTTGTGCGATGACTGCAGGCACAGTGGGCGACGGGGGTGGCACAGAACAAACGTAAGGTGTACGACGGTCAAAATGAAATCAAAGTGGAAAAAGGCAGTTGGGTTGGACCATATCAGATTCGGAAGGTCGGCGACAATGGAGCGATCAGATTATCAACTTTGGACGGGCAGAAGATACCTCCGGCAGTCAACAGATCCAAATTCAAAATATATGGTGCTAGGAAGACTCCGTCGCTGTCACAAGATGGCTAGCTTACTCCGTCGTCGTTGCAGAATGGCGACGCCTAGAGGCAAAATGGAGGTACCTTTGTTATTTGATTTCTTTTAGGAAAAAAAAAGAAAATTTTTTTTTTTGAAAGAAACGAAAAATAAATAAATAAATAAATAAAATTTGACGAAAAATAAAAAGCCCGCGAGCAGAGGACCCCGCGGCAGGAGTTTACGGAAAGTCCCACGGACAGTCTATCCGCGGGCTGTTAAAAGCCCCGCGGGCAGCTGTTCGTGGGCATAAAGTTTTTTTTCTGGCAGAACAACAAAAAACAGAGAGAGCCCTTGCTTCCAGCATCCATTTTATAAAATCCTCGCCACAGGTAGCCGCCGGTGAAAGAATGGGCCGCGGGTAGGAGAAGAAAGGCCGCCAGTGAGGATAGAAAGGCCGCGGGTGAGGACAGCAAGGCCGCGAAAGGCCGTGGGTGAGGACAAAAAGGCCGCAGGTAGGAGAAGAAAGGTCGCCGAAGGGATGCGGGTTAAGACAAAAGATTCAGTTCCGCCAGTCAGAGTTTCTCCTCCGCGCTGCAAGGGAAAAGACTTCTGCGGGGAAACAGAGACATAAAGAAGAGTGCTTGTTCTACCAGAAGGAGAAGAATTTTTGCGTGCAGAGGGATTTGTGGTGGATTGTAGAGGAAGCAGTTAAAAAAAAAAAAAAACAACGACAGAATCAAGTTGTTCAGAATGAGTGACAGATGATGCCAAAGGGAAGGGGACGCATCCGTGGTTGCCAGAAAGAGTGCAGAATCGGCAGATAATGACAGAAATGGTGTGTTCCATGCATTTCTTTGTGGGTTGCGAAGTGTTAATTTGGTCTTGGCAGCGAGGGGCCCTACCCCTCGACCCCGCCCTGTCGCTGCCCCTCGACCCCGCCGGGGGTGTTGCCCCCTGGACCCCCAGTCGTTGCGGATATCAGTCGTGGGAGTCTGACCAATTCAAAAGAGTTGAAGTTGCTGCAGGCATGGATTGTTTGTGTACCAGAGGCAGTGGGAGCAGGTGTTGGCTGTGAGGCTATCTTGGTGGATGCGTAGAGAGCTCGGGAGGAGTTGATCATCCAGTTGGAGGTAGTGCAGCAACACTTGGCTCAGGGTACCGAGGAATTGAAAATAGAGAAAGCAGCACAAGTGGCTATCAAGGTCAGCTTGAGGAGACAGTATTGTGTTAGCAGAGGCTACAGATGTAACGGGATGAATGTGGAAGTGATGTAACAGAAGCAGATTTCTCTTGTTGTAGTCACTCTGTTAATGTATTTTGTTTGTTAATTTGTCTCAGATATTTTGTCAGTCGTCAGGAGACGACTTTTCTTTTTGGGGGGGGATAGTGTTAGCCGACTGGATGGTCCGGCGGTGTTTCTGTATTCTGTAGCCGACGTTGTCGGTAAATAGTTTGTAGCAGATAGATTATTTGTGGCCGACGGACTCCGTCGGGAAGGTTCGGCGGTAGTATTTATATCCCGTCTGGGATCATTGTAAATCAATCATCTACTAGTGTGAATATAATTCTGCTGTTCTGCTATTATTGTCTGTATGCGTTCATTTTCTTTACCTGTACGGTAAACAACCAATGTTAGAATTCATATAATAATAAATTATATTTCACTATTCTACCCTCTATCCAAACCCTAATCTTAAAGAAATCTCCATATCATAATCGATAACCATCTTGAGGATCCCTGGTTCCTCGGTTACTTCTTTGTCTTCTAAGAATTGCTCCCTTCAAGGTTCTTCCTAGAATAGATATTCTCTATGTAGGGTCTTTATCACATACGCATATGTTAATATCAACTGAATATTTTGGCCTTATAATTGTATTAAGATCACTCTCTTCCCAAAGGGACTCTCTTGATCTTAAGCTATCAAGATCACTCTCTTCCCAAAAGGACTCTCTTGATCTTAAAAATTAACCATTAAATCCATGTATCCATTCCTTTGGAATTCCATATCTACATATACATTTACATAAAATAAATTCATAATTACAATTAAACCATTCACAATGTACTTTCCTTACCTTTTGTTGGTCCACAAATTCTATCCTTATTCATGTACAAGAAATTCCTCATAATATATATTAACTCTACTTATTTCAAATTCATTCTTCAAAATTATTTTATATATAATATATAATAAGATTTGCTATACATTTATCATAAGATAATCTTCCATAAAATAATAAAATAATAATATAGTATCTCCATAAGATAATAATATAATTATAAATTATCTCCATAAAATAATGAAATAATTATATATAATATTTGGAGGAAATAACATAATTTAACTTAGTATAAAACATACCTTTATACTCCAAATCTTTTACCCTTTATAAGGCTGCCTTGACCCTGTTGGTTCCCAAAACCACAGATTGGAAATCCAAGAGCTTGCTAATTCTCCAATAGGATTCTTCAATCAATTTTGGCCAACGAACAAGAATGACCTTGATTCCTCTGCACTTCAGGCTCCGCTATACCTAGGCGGTAAACTTTTACCTCAAATGCTAACTACTTGGTTCAAGGCTTTTCTATAGTGAATTGAACCCTTGTAAGTTCTTCAGTTGGTAGAATCTTTGAACTTGATCGAAACAAAGTTGAATGCTTGCTTGAAATAATTGAATGTTTTGTATATGGTTTTTAACAATTGGTTTGATTCTTGTAAGAAGGAAGATATAGACTTTATGACTTCAAATATAAACCCAATAATAATACTTCAATGATTCAAAAAACCGGTGCCTTTGCTTATTTGGGCAATAGAGTCAACTACAATAAATATTTTCACGTACAACTATAAAGTTCTATGCACTTATTCTGTCAACAATTTAATTATCAAGATGCAACAAATCAAATATATATGCAAGCTTGAATTAGTCCAGATTAACTCCTACAGTAGGGAGACAAACTAGACACAGATATGGAAACAATTTGATATTTCACTATATCTATGATGGTCACATTTAAGATGCTAAATGACTGTGTCCACTTATCTTACATTTAAATTGTCTACGGAATTTAAAGATGATTGTAAAGGATGAAACAACTATAGTCTAAATCTCGATGCCTTTTAAATAAGCAAAAAGCAAAAAAGGCTTTCATTAATCAAGAAAATATAATTTGACTTTTATGTTACAAAGCCATATTAAACTCCTTATCCCTATGTACAATCTTCTTGTTGAATGTGTCCTTGTCTCTTTTCTTTTTGCAAATAATAGTAGTTGTTTCCAATTAAGATGTTGTCTTTTGTTTGAAGAGACATCTCTATAGTTCACACCCCTTTTTAATTAATACATTTTGCTTATAATTTTGCAGGATTAACCACAAATGTGACAAGCATCTTTTTTTGAAGTTATGATTATCAAACTTTACATTATAATCAGTACAACCGGTCATGACGTTTATTATATAATTTTCATCAAAATTATTTCTTTCGAGCCTTCAAACATTTGTAATTAATCGAATAGGAGATACTCATATGAATATCTTCACAACTTATATAGTCCACAGTCACCATACACACAATGATTGTGTGATATGTAAATGATTATATTTCTCTCAGAAATGGCCATGGTATATGATAATACAGATCAATAATTGATGAAAGCTAAAAGCACAAACCTATGTCACCTTTTATAAAGAAAAAGGATCCCAGAACACAACCTGTTCAACTTTAATGACATAAAAATGGTATTTGTATTTAGAATTTGAAGATGATGTAAAATGATGAAATGTGTCAAATTGGATGAGTTTTATGCCTATAATTTTTTAGAGTAAGAATTTATTAATTTTAAAAAAATTTTGAACTCGTTTTTTAAACTACCAAAACTATAGGGTGGAGTTCCTGCCAAACAAGTATATGTAAATCATCTTGTTTTTCTTTGATTTGAAAATATAGTATAGATGACATGTATATCTAGGACATAAAAATGAAATATTGGTTTTTAATGTATATTTTCTTTATTATAAGTACTCAAGGTCGACCTTATCAAAAACCAACAATTTTTTCCTCCCATCAAAACTTCCCTATCAAATCTACATATTTTTGAAAACAAAAAAAAATATTATTGAAGAGGAAACTCTCCTCAAGGGCTAAATTGTCATGTCTCCTCTTTAGCTCTGTCTAGTAGTGACATGAGAGTTAGTCTATTATGGGGTCTTGTAGGCTGGCAGTGGTGTTTAGAGACTCAATAAAGGTATACAGTGTTCGGATTTGGAGTTTCAGATACTAGGAGGGCAGTTCCTTAATTGTAGGAGGAGTTTCCTACATTTTAGGAGGTGGAGATGGATTATAGTCTTGAGTCTCTACGAGATCATTCTATGGTTTCAGTTTCGGGAGATTCAGAGATGTTCCTATTTTTTAGGAGTATTCCTATTTTTGAGGGATGAGACTCTCAGTTATTTCAGATTATCTGGCATCAGTCACAGGAGGTGACTAGTTCAGTTTCACCTTGTAGAGATGTTTTGGCTATTAGTTTTCTATTTGGGAAATATTTTAATATATTTAAATATTCTCCTAAGTTAGCATTTTAATAATTTAAATAAGACAGTTTTTAGCCACTAGGGAGTAATAAGGAGTTTTTTGGCTCCATCTAGTGAGTTTTGCCATCATGTGATAGTCCATTGGAAAGAACTTGGCCTCTTTTATTTAATTATCATCTTTAGGGACCAGTTTGACACTTGGAACTATTCTTATTGGTGAAATAATAATTTTCAGGCACTTGGGTGCCAATTATTAAAGAATATAACTTTATATTATAAAGTTCTCACATATTACTTTTAGGGTTTAAATTACATGAGCGGATGATATAAGGCCAATGCAAGGAAAGGAAAGTATCTTTGAAATTTTGGAAAACATAATTTGTCATTTGGCTCTGATTTGAGCATTCCTTGACTAGGACGTCAAACCCTAGGCTGAGAGTTGATTGAGTTGGGACATAGCCCTCAACTAGATCGGATTTGCTGATTCTTGCACAAGGTTTCGACATTGGTGGAGTTCCTACAGCAGTTCATATCATTGGCATGGGAAAGTGAAGACTATCTTTGCAGCATTCTGTAGATTGCATCATTTTGGGCGTTGATCATTGTGAGTAGATTTGTACAACAGTTCTATACCAGCTGGGTATTGGATTTTGTGGGCATAATTATTGAAGATTGCAGTTGTTAGCAACTTCTTATTTCAGACACTGATTTTATTTGAGGTAACAAACTTTATTAATTTTGATATCAAACTTATTGGCACAGATAAAAGCATTTCCAGAATTTCATATGCTTGTATTAAGCTATTGTTATTGTTATCTATTTGTTGTTTTACTACCTTTACAATGTACCAAGTTACTCTGAAAATATCAAATAAAATCATTCTTTCTGCAACTTCTGTCTAGTTCTACAAGATAATTAAAACACTTACAGGAGAACATAATTATTTAAATAAAATTTATAGCAGCAGCAGAGTAAATATCCACTTGGGATATTTCAATGGTATTAGAGCCTGATCTTGCTAGCTTGTAGATTTGATTACGAATCTATGCATCTAAGAGCTGAGATACACAGATTTTATATGCTCAGGAGAGCTCAACTTGAACAAGATTTTGGAATTGAACAGGGAAATACTATGATAGATCAACAAAGAGGAAACAGACAAAACACCACTGATGAGGATGAAAAAGAATTATTGAGGAATCTCATCAATACTCAACCTATAATAGTCCAAACACTTGAGAGGCTATAGGAAAATTTGGAGCGCATGGAGTTGGATAGGCAAAGAGGCAGGTAGGCATGCAACAAATCTGTGTCAATTGCTGGAAGTCATAGATCCCATACGTCGGTTGGGAGCTCCCTTCACTCCCAAAGACAGGAATGTCCTTGTATACCTGCTACGGATAGACCCTTGCTTCTACAGTTTTTACCTGGTGAGTGGCTAGCATAGGTTGATCCACTTGAGATGGGATTCTGGGAATCTTTCATGGCAGCCACAGTTGAGTGAAGAGCTCTACCCCTAGAGGTTAGGGATGTTTTCCCTCTTCCCCAGTATTGTTCACAACGCAAGGATATTGCCAAGTTTAGAGGAGACAGAGGTAATAGGCTAGAATAGAACAATGATCTTAGTAGAGCTACTGGGAAGATTTCATTGGCTACTTATGATGGCACTAGTAATTTGAGTGCCTGAGCTTGTGTTCACAAGCTGGACATTTATTTATCCTTATGACCCATGCTAGAGAGAGAGGCTATTTAGTTTTCCGTATTGCATTTAGATGGGGTTGCCTATGACTGGTGGCATCATGGTTTGGTTACCCAGAATTACGCCTTGATTCATTCTCGTGCCGAGTTCACTGAGTGGCTAATTACTTGGTTTGACCAAAACGACACTGAACTCTACTATAGGGAGTTGGCACATCTTAGACAGACTAGACATGCAAAGGCATATGTTAATGAGTTCCAACACATTGCAATTATGGTACCTGATATGCCCCAAAAGCATAGTGTGATGCTATTCATTGAGGGATTGCAGGACAGGCTTAAGGGTTTGGTTCGTGCTTTCCAGCCAGCCACTCTTAAGGATGCTATTGATGTGACATTGAGACTGGACACCACTCCTACTTATCCATCTGATAAAAGGCCATTCAGAGATTCACAGCCTCCACAGAACACCAACACCTCACAACTTAGGGATGGTCAGTTAGCTAGACCTCCTAGGATGGACCCAGAGACATGGAATGATTTGAGGAGGAAGAAACTATGCTTTTCATGTAAAGAACCTTGTGAGCCTGGGCACCGTTGCATGGGGAAAGGCAAGGTTCATTTAATTGAGGTGACATCTGAGTTTGGTGATGAGGAGATACCTGACACTGACACTAAGGATAGTTTTGAGGAGTAATCTTGGTTGGAATTGGACATGCTAGAGTCATTGGTGGCAGCCAAAGTGACTATGGCTACCTTATTTGGTTATCCTAGATTCTACGCCTTTCAGCTGAAAGGTACATTATAGGGCCAGCGAATCATGAGCTTGGTCAATATAGGAGCTACACATAACTTTATTGATCAAAAATTGGTTGAGAAACGTGGGCTACAATCTGAGATATTTGAGGGTTTTGGAGTAAAGGTTGCAGATGGTGCAATTTTGGGCTACGCTAGGAGGATCTCATAGCTTAGTATTCAAATGGGGAATTTTACTTTGATCGATGACTTCTATATTCTACCCTTGGAGGATTATGATGTCATTTTGGGTATGCAATGGCTATAGGGTATCGAAAGGTATAATATTGATTACCACCGCATGTAGTTAGAGTTTCTGTCTGGGGGGAAGAAGGTGACCTTGAGAGTAGCTTTAGACGGTGGACCTAAGGAGGTGACTTCTCACAGGATGGATTCTATTATTAGACATGATGATATGATTTGGGCTACACGCTATTTTGTGAAGTCCAAAATACCTACTCCTTAGGATGGCAGAACATTTCATGTTGATATTTAGTCAGTAATGGACCAACATGGCAGATTTTTTGGTGACTTACCTCTTGGTGTACCTCCAGATAGAGGATTTGAGCATGGGATAGAAATGGAGGATGGAGCTAAACCAGTGATCACCACTCCTTATCATCATCCTATGGCATACAAGAATGAGATTGAGAAGACCATTCATGAGTTGTTGGACATGGGCTTCATATGCCCCAGCTCTAGCCCCTTTGCTTCTTCTATGGTACTTGTCAAGAAGAAGGATGGGACCTTGTGGATGCATAGATTACAGAGCACTGAACAAAAAGACAATCAAGAATAGATATCCTATCCCACGCATTGATGAGTTGTTAGATGAGCTTCATTGGGCTATATGATTAGAGGTTGTACACAAGACTGCTTTCCGCTGCCACTACGGACATTATAAGTTCTTGGTGATGCCTTTTGGCCTTACTAATGCACCGGCCACCTTCCAATCATGCATGAACCACATCTTCAACAAGTAGTTGAGGAAATCAGTATTGGTATTCTTTGATGATATCTTGATTTATAGCCGTACTTGGGAGGACCATCTCAAACATGTGGAGGAGGTACTTAGCATCATGAAGAGTCAGTCTCTATTTGCTAAGTTATCTAAATGTGCGTTTGGATTTAGAGAGGTTTTATATTTGGGACATGTGATCAGTGCTGATGGAGTGAAGGTGCATGAGGAAAATTCAGGTGATTCGTGACTGGCCTTGCCCTCAGAATATTATTGAGTTGCATGGATTCCTTGGTTTGTGTGCTTATTACAAGATACTTGTGAGGGGTTTCTCTCAATTGGCAGCACCATTAATGGACCTCACAAAGAAAGGAGCTTTCAGATGGACAGAATAGGCACAGGGGGTCTTTGACAGACTCAAGGAGGTTATGAGTGCTTGTCTAGTTTTGGCACTTCCTGATTTCTCACAGCCATTTGTGCTGGAGTGTGATGCTTCAGGTATGGGCATAGGAGCGGTTTTGATGCAGAATAGGCACCCCATCACCTATGAGAGTTGGAAGTTGCAAGATAATGAGAGGTTGTATTCTACATATGACAAGGAAATATTGGCTATCATGCATGCATTAGCCAAGTTTAGACAGTATACTGTTGGCAGTAAATTCATGGTAAGAATAGACCACAACAGTCTGAAATACTTCCTTGATCAAGCAAAACTCAATGATAGATAACAAAAATGGGTGAGCAAGATCCAGGCTTATGACTTTGACATTGAGTTCATTAAGGGAAAAAACAATACCATTGCTGATGCACTTTCCAGGAAACCGTGAGTCACCACCCTATGTTCATTAAGTGAGATTTCAACAGATTGAAAGGCTCAACTTTTAGTTGAGTACTCCAAAGATCAGCATGCTTGTGAGGTCATGGATGGATTAGTTTTAGATGATAGGTATAGTGCAGTAGATGATGTTATCTATTATAAAGGAAGAGTTTTCCTTGTTTCGGGTTCTCAGTTGAAGGAACAGATTCTGCAGGCCTACCATGATACTCCTTCAGTAGGGCACCCAAGTTATAGTAAGACTTACAGGGCAGTTCAGGAGAGATTCTCTTGGAAGGGTCTCAAGGATGACATTGTACGTCATGTTCGTGAGTGTATGACTTGCTAGCAAAATAAGTCTAAGCATACTCACCTTGCTAGTTTATTGCAGCCCTTATCGATACCGAAACAAAAGTGGACAAGAATCTCCATGGATTTCATTATAGGTCTCCCTCGAGTACAAGGGAAAGACTACATATATGTGGTAGTTGACAGGTTGACTAAATACGCCCACTTCTTTCCTATTACAGTTGACTTCACAACATCTTAGGTAGCAGAGTTATTTTTCAGAGAGGTGTTTAGGCTACATGGTCTTCCCAAGACCATAGTGAGTGACAGGGATAGCAGGTTCATGAGTTCTTTTTGGAAAGAACTTTTCAAGCTCACAAGTACAAAATTCACACCTAGTACTAGCTACCACCCACAAACAAATGGGCATATCGAGATTGTTAATAAATGGGTTGAAGGGTATTTACGCAATTATGTGTCAAGGCAGCAAAGGACATGGGTGTGTTGGTTGCACTTGGGCGAGTATTGTTATAATACTACATACCATATGTCGATTGCTATGACTCCATTTAGAGCCCTCAACGATTACGATACTCTATCTTTTGTTGATCTGGCAATTAGTGACAGTAGGGTTCCTTTGGCACAAGATTGGGTGTAGGAGAACCAAGACATCATGAGATCTCTCAAGGAGAATCTTCAATAGGCACAATATCAGAAAAAGGTCTATGCTGATCGACACAGAATTGAAAGGATATTTGAGGTGGGGGATATGGTTTACCTACAATTGCAACCTTACCGACAGAGCACCCTTAAAAGGGGTGGAGCTAAGAAGCTCAAGCCTCATTTTAATGGACCATACATGATTATTAGACGTGTTGGATAGGTTGCGTATGAGATTGAGTTACCATCTAATAGTAGGATTCATAATGTGTTCCAGGTGTCATGTTTGAAAAAGGCACTGGGAGAACATATTATACCATCTCCAATTCTACCTCCATTGAATGAGGAAGGTAAGCTAACATTGGTTCCTGAGGAGATCTTGGAAGAGAGGGAACACTAGCTGAGAAGTAGGGTGATTCGAAAGTATCTGATTTGCTAGAGAGGTCTTCCTATAGAAGATGCCGCTTGGGAGGGCAAGACTATTTTACAACATCTAGCTTTGCAGTTGCTTGTGGGCAAGCATCTCCAAGAGGGGAGGACTGTCATGTCCCCTCTTTAGCTCTGTCTAGAAGTGACGTGGGAGTGAGCCTATTATGGGGTCTCGTAGGCTGGAAATGGTGTTTAGAGACTTAGTCAGGGTATACAGTGTTCGGATTTGGAGTTTCGGACAGTAGGAGGGCAGTTGAGAGCAGTTCCTTAATTGTAGGAGTTTCCTACATTTTAGGAGGTGGAGATGGGTTATAGTCTTGAGTCTCTACGAGATCATTCTATGGTTTCAGTTTTGGGAGATTCGGAGATGTTTCTATTTTTTAGGAGTATTCCTATTTTTGAGGGATGAGATTGTTAGTTATTTTAGATTATCTGGCATCAATCACAGGAGGTGACAAGTTCAGTTTCACCTTGTAGAGGTGTTTTGGCTATCAGTTTGCTATTTGGGAAATATTTCAATATATTTAAATATTCTCCTAAGTTAGCATTTTAATAATTTAAATAAAACTAAGTTTTTAGCCACCAGGGAGTAATAAGGAGTTTTCTGGCTCCATCTGGTGAGCTTTGCCATCATGTGATAGTCCGTTCGAAAGAGCTCGACCTCTTTTATTTAAATATCATCTTTAGGGACCTGTTTGACACTTGGAACTATTCTTATTGGTGAAATAATGATTTTCAAGCACTTGGGTGCCAATTATTAAAGAATATAACTTTATATTATAAAGTTCTCAAGTATTACTTTTAGGGTTCCTTTTACATGAGAATATGATATAAGGCCAATGCAAGGAAAGGAAAAGTATCTTTGAACATTTTGGAAAACATAATTTGGCATTTGGCTCTAATTTGACCATTCCCTCACTAAGACATCAAACCCTAGGTTGAGAGTTGATTGAGTTGGGACGTAGCCCTCAACTGGATTGGATTTGTTGATTTTTGCACAAGGTTTCGACATTGGTGGAGTTTCTGTAGTAGTTCATATCATTGGCATGGGAATGTGAAGACTATCTTTGCAGCATTCCAGAGATTGCATCATTATGGGCATTGATCATTGTGAGCAGATTTGTGCAACAGTTCTATACCAGCTGGGCGTTGGATTTTGTGGGCATAATTATTGAAGATTGCAGCTGTTAGAAGCTTCTTATTTTAGACGTTGATTGTATTTGAGGTACCAAACTTTATTAGTTTTGATATCAAACTTATTGGCACAAATAAAAGCGTTTCCAGAATTTCATATGCTTGTATTAAGCTATTGTTATTGTTATCTGTTTGCTACTATTACTACCTTTACAATGTACCAATTTATTCTGAAAATATCCAATAAAATCATTACTTCTGAAACTTCCGTCTAGTTCTGCAAGATAATTAAAACACTTATAGGAGAACATAATTATTTAAATAAAATTTATAGCAGCAGCAGAGTAAATATCCACTTGGGATATTTCATAAATATAAAGTTTAAATTGTTTTGATATGATTTTCAATTTTTTTTTTTTTTGAGGGAGCATCTTTTCAAATGTTAAAATACCTACTTATAATATTTTGAAATTATAACATATTATAACTAATCAAAACACAGAAATATTTAAATTGATGATATTGACTACGAGATCTATAAAAGGGTATTTTTAGTTTTTGAAAAAGTTGATTAGAGGTCTTAAAAGGTGACACAAAACTATATCGTCTTTGCTTCCATTCCTGCCTAGGCTCATTCTAAAATAGTATGCTCGATGCTCATATGTGAACCATACACTATGTAATATGTCAACAACTTCTTGTAGTTGCTTGTTCACAATCAATCGATTCTTCTATCCTATTGCACCAATCTATCTCTTGAACCTTTATTGTGCAGAGGATTTTCCCTCTACTATAGCCTTTAATTTTTCGGCTTGCAATGAAAAATCCTATGCTTCCAAAATGTGTTGTCTAAAGCTATAGTCTTCAAGACACGACATGGGCCAACTAGTCTAGTACTATTTGATATAGCACAAATTACAAATATCTCAAAATGATTTAAGCTAATTTGCAAATAGGCCCCGCACTTTGTCAAATGCCAAATAAGAAAGTTTCCAAACTTTGAAATAATGATTAAATATAGCATTTTCTGTAATAACCTCAATAGGTTATAACTCCTTCAAACACCAAAATTATTTATACTTTAGTTGTTTGACATTTCGTCAAACACTTTGCAAGCAAGCTCTGATACCACTGTAATGACCCTCCCCAAATCTGCTCTCAAAAAATGCTGATGAAAGCTCAAAGAATTTCATCAAACAATTCACATGCAAGGGACATATGACTGATATAGATTTTCAGCTGGCTTTAAATGACTTTTTTCAATTTGCATCAATGAGATTCTTATACTAGAAGACTCCAAATGGACTACACAATGGCCTAACATGAGTGTGCTACTAATTTTGACAATATTCAGTGCATATATATGATCTAAGCATGAGAAATGAACACCTACAGCCAACTGGCATTTTTACAAACAGTTGGTATGCAAACTAACTAGCTGATAAATAATGATATTGTATTGCTTAAATGACACCAGCAACTATTATCTTATTAATTTGCAATGAAATTTCTAATACAATGCTCATGAAATATGGCCAAGACTTTTGGCATTTACATGGATTACAAAATGATAATGCTGGTATAATGCACACCTACAGCTGAAACTTATCACACCTAAAAAAGAAATACTAACAAAGGAACCTGGTTGTAGATGGCTGTAATAATTTTCTTCAATGCTGCCCCTTCTGCTTTGCTTTTCCGATTTGCTTTTTCGAACTGCTTTTTTGGACTGCTTTTTCGGCCTGCTTTTTCGGTTCCGCTTTTTCGGACTGCTTTTTTCGGCCTGCTTTTTCGGTTTCACTTTTTCGGATTGCTTTTTCATATTTGCTTTTTCAGACTGCTACCTTGTTGAATCTCAAGACCATATCTTTCGGGATTTTGTCCTTCAAACTATTGAGACATAATCTCTAAAAAATTTCCCAATTTCTTTGATATTTCCAACCATGCATAAAAGAAGCTCTTCCATTTCTTTTATAGTGTTCTCACAAGAGCTCCATCCTTTGTATTCTCAATGTGGGATAAAACATAACTCCCTTTATGTAACTTATGTCTCCAATGTGTTATAAAATAAAGGGGACTCTTTTAATTTAAATATTTTCCCACAAACTATAGTTTATGCATTAATCAAGTTAAATATTTAAATTTAACTTTATAAAATAGCTTTATCAATGCATAACAAATCTTATCAATGATAAACAAGTCTTCTTGTCGATTTTAAACAATTACCATCGACATACCGTTGCCACTAGATGTCCGCCCATGTCCAAGATGACTTACTATAAATAGTAAGTACGCCCAAAGTTGCCTCAAAACTCCTCAGAAAGACCTGCAACTGAAACTATATAGGCCAAATGACCTCTAAGCCCTTTTAATGTCCTAGTTAGCCTTTGGGACCATGGGGAAATAGGCTAATGAAAACATCATGCTATGAATGCTAAAAAAGGGGACATTACAGTCCGCCCTTCCCAAAATTTCTTGTCCCCAAGCAATGGTCGAACAACAACCCAATCAATCCACCTGGATCCCAAATGTAGTCATGAACTATACTGCTATCAGTCAACATAGGCTCCTGCAACAACCTCTGAAAATTAACCAAGAGGAATCCATAATCAAACTGGCGAATACAACTCACCCAAATTCCAAAGTCAGGAACCCATGAGAAACAAGCTCTCGAAATATCAGAACCCAAGTAAAGTAGATAACCCAAACTGCCAACATAGTAAATACCATCAACGCATCCCACTGGCCTATGCAAAATGTACAATACAACTCTGCAACAACGGTGAATACTCCCGCATGAAACTGTACCAAATACAGAGAATCCACACACTGCACACCTACTGCAATCAACACAACTCTGTAAATCACCGGTCACTGTCTCATAACCATAACTCCCATGCATCGCTGATGGTGAATAGTCATCACATGATAAATAGCAAGAACTAGAACCCAAACCAAATCTAATGGCCATCAAGTCCTCAACACTTGGATCTAATGCAAACTGATGAACATACCGTGTAGTATAATGCTGGTAAAAAGAACAAATCCCAATCAAGAACTCATCCTGTAGTCGTGATACGACCAACTATGACTGATCATTAGCTAAGTCAGAGGATGATATAGCCAAGGGCACAGAATCAACAACAACATCACTAGTCTCTGTGCCCCCCAAGTCGAACATACCACAATGCTTAGCTGTAGTGCCCAACTCAGCTGAACCTACCTCCAGTGGAAACGAACCAAATATGCCAATACTAGTGTCATGGACAGATATATCCTCATCTCCACTACCTCTATCAACCTCGATCATTGACATCCTTGGATCACCAGACACCACGGTCTGTGATTGTACAAAATTTGGTAAAGATTGAAGTCGTTCTAACTCCATGGTCACCTCAGCTAAATGAAATTGTGACTCCTCAAAAGCCAACTGTGTACTCTCAAGAAACTCAGAAGTCACCTCGAGCTGTTGAGTAAGCTCACTCACCTCATCTTCCTTGACCAATAATGCGTCATATGCTGTACTGCCCCACTCCATAAGATAATCTCTGTCGGCTGCCAATTGCATATAATTCTGTCTCAAAATCTAAATAGCCTCCCATAAGGAGTGGATCTCTATCAAGGAAAGATAACTGCCTCCTTGCTCATCACTAGTAGGAGAATCCCATCCATAAACTGCTAACAACTGACAAGAAACATCGAAATGCTCACAAGCGATAGAAATGTCTCGCTCGCCAACTCTCAGCTGACTAGACACATGATTGTGCCGACTGGTCGAAATCCTATACTCTATCCCTGGTACACTGTCCAAAGGAGTAACCTCAGAATAGCTATCATCTGTAATACTCAAATCCTGGGACTCTTCTATAAACTTTGTCATATCTGAGAGATCATCAACCCATTCCAACAAGAATGGTCGGCTGGATATATGAACAATGCCCAACACAGGTGTGAAAAAACTAATTCCAACATCAAACAAGTTGCTGGCATGGATGAGAACTACACCTAGCAAACTACTAATCAAGTCCATGATGGTGCAACAGATACTACTACCAAGGAATGATAGATATCTCTGGTCAAAATGATCTCAAGTACTAAGATAAGGATCCCAACATCTAATCCATGAACGGAAACTAGCTGGCAATTCAAGTAAACTTCTCACTTGAGTAATGTGAACAATACCAACTGACTTCATGCACTTGTCTACAATCTTTGAATCCGGAGTGTGAATGCTAGACATACTCATATCATCATCAACATGAGACCCGATTGTAAAAGAAAATTGAGTCCTTGCTATACGCGCTAACTCCCGAACCGAACTCACCTCAAGACAAATCTCGTCCACGTGTCTCTCAGAATCCTGGAGAGCCAACTGAGTACACACCAAGTCATTCTGAGTATCCTCCAGCTCATGAAAAAACTAGTCAACCTCCTCCTCCTCCTTCACTGCATCTAAATAGATCCTTGCAAGATTAAGGATATGATTGCGATCTGAAAGTAGGTGTATGTAACTTAACTTCATTGCCTCCATGTCTTCCTTGATTTGTTGTAAGTCATCACAAGAAGAACCTGTTGTGACTCCTTTCTGTCTCTCCTGTAATTGAATCATCCAAATGTGATTCTCAATCAATCCATGTATCCTGTCATGATGAGATAAAGTCGTGACAATATTCTTGTCCCTTGTCTTCAGTTGGCTTGCCAAACCAAGTAAAGAGCTACTAGCCTCTATCTCATGTGAAGAAGCATCCAACTGTGCTTGATACTCATTTTCTGCGAAGTCTTGAATGCTCACTTTCTGATCAATTGTACTATCCTCAAAAATGACAGTATCCTCAACTGCTATAACTTCATCCAGCCCAACTGTACTGGAATCACTATCTGTGTCAATTGCACAATCCGGTGTGCCTGTGATATCACCTTCTGGCTCAACCTGCACAACATCTGTAACCCCTTCTACTTGTGAAGATGATGCAGATGAACCATTACCTGAAGATGTGCTAATGTCTCCTTGTATCGAATCAACATGTCTGTTAAACTCCTTATACAAGTTTCTGCCTATCATAGGGAAGGTACGATCCTTAGGCCTATCAAAACGTTCAATCAGTCTCTCCTTAAACTCCACATATGAGGTAATGTGTGCATGACCCATAGTGACCATACCATGATGCCACCACTCATGTGCTAACCCATCCAGGTGAATTGCTGCATACTTGATAGCTTCTTCCTCAGGCATAGGGTTCGTTTGAAAGTATGTGTCAAGCCTTTGAACCCAAGCTCTTGCTGAAGACTTCCCCGAGCCATCATAATATGGTAACTGAAGTTTCCCTACTTTCTTCCGTAGCTCATAGCTTTGGTTCCTGTCATGTCCACGTGGCATATGCTTCATCCGCACATCTATATACTCCCTAAAGGTAATTGCAGCAGTAAAGTCTAGACCTCTGGCTTCCCAGTCTCTCCTTAGTTGGTCCTGTATATCAGTGATCTGCGGCTCTGGTACGGGCTGCTCTGGAGCTCTAAGAGGAAATGTGGGAATAATGGGCATTGAACTCACTGTCCTAGTTTGCTGGGGTGCATGACCGAAATTGTTCCCAACTTGTTAGCTTCCATTATGTGTCCCATCCTGATTATTACCACTCTGGTTATTACCATTCTGATTATTTCCTCCACCCACATTAGCATTCAACCCCATTCGACGAGCCATCATCTGCATCATAAGCTCCAATCTCTGACTCTGTTGCTGCGCTCTCTGCTCTGCTGATTGCTATCCCTGTGCTAAGGTGTCTAATAACTGTAAGAATCTTTTCTTTCCCTGATTTGGATCGGTATTCATTTTGTCAAACATTTTTCTCTCTATCTGGCTAATCCAAATTCCCAATAAGACCTCCACAGGATGGCAGGAAACCGCTCTGATACCACTATAATAACCCCAACAGGTTATAACTCCTTCAAACACCAAAATTCTTTGTACTTTAGTTGTTTGACATTTCGTCAAACACTTTGCAGGCAAGCTCTGATACCACTGTAATGACCATCCCCAAATCTGCTCTCAAAAAATGCTGATGAAAGCTCAAGGAATTTCATCAAACAATTCAAATGCAAGGGACGTATGACTGATATAGTTTTTCAGCTGGCTTTAAATGACTTTTTTCAATTTGCATCAATGAGATTCTTATGCTAGAAGACTCCAAATGGACTACACAATGGCCTAACATTAGTGTGCTACTAATTTTGACAATATTCAGTGCATATATATGATCTAAGCATGAGAAATGAACACCTACAGCCAACTGGCATTTTTACAAACAGTTGGTATGCAAACTAACTAGCTGATAAATAACGATATTGTATTGCTTAAATGACATCAGCAACTATTATCTTATTAATTTGCAATGAAATTTCTAATACAATGCTCATGAAATATGGCCAAGACTTTTGGCCTTTACATGGATTACAAAAAGATAATGCTGGTATAATGCACACCTACAGCTGAAACTTATCACACCTAAAAAAGAAATACTAACAAAGGAACCTGGTTGTAGATGGCTGTAATAATTTTCTTCAATGCTGCCCCTTCTGCTTTGCTTTTTCTGATTTGCTTTTTCGAACTGCTTTTTTGGACTATTTTTTCAGCTTGCTTTTTTGGTTCCGCTTTTTCAGATTGCTTTTTTTGGCCGGCTTTTTCGAGTTCGCTTTTTCGGACTGCTTTTTCAGACTGCTACCTTGTTGAATCTCAAGACCATATCTTTCAATGGCATCAAGATTTCTAGCTTGAAGGGATTTCGTCTTTCAAACTATTGAGACAATCTCCAAAAAGTTTCCCAATTTCTTTGATATTTCCAACCATGTATAAAAGAAGCTCTTCCATTTCTTTTATAGTGTTCTCACAAGAGCTCCATCCTTTGTTTTCTCAATGTGGGATAAAACATAACTCCCTTTATGTAACTTATGTCTCCAATGTGTTATAAAATAAAGAGGACTCATTTAATTTAAATATTTTCCACAAACTATAGTCTATGCATTAATAAAGTTAAATATTTAAATTTAACTTTATAAAATAGCTTTATCAATGCATAACAAATCTTATCAATGATAAACAAATCTTTTTGTCGATTTTAAACAATTACCATCGACATACCGTTGCCACTGGATGTCCGCCCATGTCCAAGATGACTTACAATAAATAGTAAGTACGCCCAAAGGGTCCTCAAAACCCCTCAGAAAGACCTACAACTGAAACTAAATAGGCCAAATGGCCTCTAAGCCCCTTTAATGTCCTGGTTAGCCTACGGGACCGTGGGGAAATAGGCTAACGACAACATCATGCTATGAATGCTAAAAAGGGGACATTACATTTTCCAATAAGCTCGAAAGAAATAATAAATCATCCCTCATTATTTTGTTGGCTCCTTATTTTATTTTCTTGACAATATTAAAATTGACCCAAACTTTAGAAATTGCGATATCAACAAACATTATAAATTCAATTGTTTTAGAGGAATGTTGGGTCCTATGCAAATATGATCTCCACTATTAATGTTGACTTCTGGCAACATAAAAGCAACTAGAAATAACAATAGTCAGTTTTTAGAATAATCAATCTTAATGCAATCTAAATGGGAGGACGAAATCTAAATGCAATCTTCTGATTGCTCCTCTACTGGCTGCTCTTAACAAGTAGGTTTGCAATGGCAGGCTCATGGATAATAAATATTCCAAACAAAATATACCACAAAATGATCACAATCTCCACATTAAAATTAATTATACATCTTCTATAAACTTAACACAATCTTCTCACAACTTGCTCCTCATAAGTCTAGTGTACATGATGCATTTTTTTTGCTCCTTTTCCACAATATACACTCTTCTCCACCTTTCACCATCTCCATTTACACCTTCCAAGAGATGTATTTTTCTTTGAAAGACATTACTTTCCACATATGAAGTGCCTTCTCCGAGAGAAGCAAACTTTTAAAAATAAGTCACTTCTATACTAAATAAAATAGTATTAACACAATAATTATATTTATTGCTCAGTGAATGCACTTTACAATATGCAAATCACATCCTTTAGTGAAGCACTATTTACAAACTAATTTACTGCACATTATAATGAGTCATTACCTTTGATTAAATTGACCTTTAATAGAAATACTACATATTAATGAATCACCACCTTTAATAGAATCAACAACATAGTGTTGTATAATCATTGTTCTTTGGCTTATTCATGCTAACTATTGATTATTTCCATCTCTCTTTATAAATAGTTATCTCCTTAAGAAATGTTGTTGATAATAATTGTTGTTAACATATTCCTTTACCTTTGTAGTTGCCATCTTTTATGAACTCGCCATCTTATAAGATCCCCACATTCTTTATTAAAATACATGCCTATGTTATTAATATGTTGCTGCTGATATTCATTACGGAAGTGCTTGTTATGGCTGTATGGTAGTCCAACACTAATTAGTTTAAATCTTTGATGTAAACTTCAATGACTCTATTCTTATCTTTATTATTGTTCACAAATTGCTTCTTGAGAATGTAGTGTGCTTTGACATAACATTTGACATCGATGACAAATCCGTGGTGATTTGTCCAATAATCTCCACCTTTATCATTAATGAAATCCTCTCAAAGCGATGATATTGACTATACATTGCTCCCCTTTGCTTCAATTTGCCTTATTGATCCAATTCTCCCCCTTTGACATGAATGGAAAAGGCATCCATAGATGTAATGTTCCCCACTTAGCCAGTCTGGATGTATGTTGTCGTTAGCCCATTCTTGTATGGTCTCAAGGGCTAACCAGGGCTTCAAAAGGGATCCTAAGGTTATTTGGCCTAGTCAAATTTAATTACAGGCCAAACGGAGTTCGCTTGTTGGGTTTTCGGAAAGACTTACTATTTTTAGTAAGCCAATAAGGGGATGCAGTGCCTTCAATTTTCAGTGACAGGATGAGATGCGTTTTGTTGGGCTCTTTCTAATGAGCTATTATATGTGGGATTCCAAGTTTATTTGGTATATTATTTTAATGTTTGAAGTTACAATGGTAAAGTGACTTTAAATTAAATATTATAATGCTTCATAAAGTCATTTTATAAAAAATCAAGAGTCCCCCTTTTGAGTACATACATGGACTTTGTAAAAGGAAAAAAAGAAGTAATATTAAAACTCATGTATTATCCCACATTTGGCAAGACGGAAGCGTGGAGCAAGTGAGGAAGGGATTAAAAGAAAGAGGATAGCTCTCATTTATTCATGCTTGGAAATATCAAAGAAATTGGGTAATATTCTAGAGATTATATCTCACTAGTTTGAAGGACGAAATCCCTTCAAGCTAGAAATCTTGACGCCATTGAAAGATATGGTCTTGAGATTCAACATGGTAACAACAAGTTCCTATAGCAGTTGAATCACTGTAGCACAGTACTGTAGCAGCAAGTTCCTGTAGCAGCCGAATCACTGTAGCGCGGCACTGTAGCAACAAGTTCCTGTAGCAGCCAAATCACTGTAGCACGGTACTGTAGCAGCCGAATCACTATAGCGTGGTACTATAGCAGCGAGTTACTGTAGCAGCCGAATCACTGTAGCGCGGTACTGTAGCAGCAAGTTACTATTGCAGTCCGGATCACTGTAGCTGCGAGTTACTGTAGCAATTTTAGAACTATTAACACGGCTGTAGCCACAATTGGTATGGACCATCATTGAACTCTATAATTGATATAATATGTTGAGTTTAATGAGAAGATATGATTGTTACAGTAGTTGTAACTTTTTGATAATCTAGAAACAAGAAAAAAATAAATGGTCATTGCTATTAGCTGCATATGGTTTTATGTTACCTCCTATCTGCATCTTATATGAATCACAAACAATCTTGAGAAACCATTAATCAACATCAAGCTGAAAACTATTAAAAAATTTAGTTGCAAGGCAATCGTTTGACTAAATTCCAGTGGAAGAAATAGACATTAAAATAGCAAAACAAGGCAGGTTGTTACAGTGGTATCAGAGCTTGTTTATCCTGCCATCCTAGTGGGTACAAACACAATGAACAGGTGGTGATATGACAGATTGGAGTGTTCAACCTTTGACTCATCACTATAATTTAAGAAGAACCAGGGCTCGTCTAAACACAGGACAAGAGGAGCAGGGAAATCTAGAGGATCATATTGATACAGGTGAACAGGTTATTGGCAATATGGGAGACAAGAATGCTTGGGATCCTGGAGAGGAAAGATTCTTACAGTTATTAGAGACCTTGGCATAGGGACAGCGATTAGCAGAACAGAGGGCATAGGAACAAAATCAGAGATTGGAGCTTATGATGCAGATGATGGCCCATCAAATGGGGTTGAACGCTAACATGGGTGGAGGAAATAATCAGAATGGTAATAATTAGAATGGTAATAATTAGAATGGTAACAATCAGAATGGGAATAATCAGGATGGGACACATAATGGAGGTGAACAAGTTGGGAACAATTTTGGTCATGCACCCCAGCAAGCTAAGACAGTGAGTTCGAGGCCCATGATTCCCACATTTCCTCGTAGAGCTCCAGAGCAGCCCGTACCAGAGCCCCAGATCACTGATATACAGGACCAGTTGAGGAGAGATTGGGAAGCCGGAGGTCTAGATTTTACTGCTGCAATTACCTTTAGGGAGTATATGGATGTGCGGATGAAACATATGCCATGTGGACATGACAAGAACCAGAGCTATGAGCTACGAAAGAAAGTAGGGAAACTTCAGTTACCATATTATGATGGCTCGGAGAAGTCTACAGCAAGAGCTTGGGTTCAAAAGCTTGACACATACTTTCAATTGAACCCTATGCCTGAGGAAGAAGCTATTAAGTATGCAGCAATTCATATGGATGGGTTAGCACACGAGTGGTGGCATCGTGGTATGGTCACTATGGGTCATGCACACATTACCTCATATGTGGAGTTTACGGAGAGACTGATTGAATGTTTTGATAGGAAGGATCCAGAACTCCATTTCAAGGAGTTAGCTCAGCTTAAACAGTGGGGATCATTGGAAACATACATTTCAGAGTTTCAGAAACTTACAGTGTTAGTAACAAATGTATCTGAACGGAGGATACTGGTTCTATTTATGGATGGGTTAGCTGATCCGTTGAGAGGGTGGATTAAAGCTCTCAACCCTCCCACTTTGCAGGAAGCCATTAAGAAAGCTCGTGACATGGATTCCTCTTCAGCTTCTAAAAATAAATTCCAGGTAGAGAGTTTCCCTTCGAGGAAAGATAAGGACAGTAAACCTTTTCATAGAGAGGCTCAACCACCTAAGGAGGAAAGTAAGAGGTTGGACAATGAGACACTTAATGATCTCAGGAAGAAGAAGCTTTGTTTTCATTGCAGGGAGCCTTGGGATTTGTCACATAAGTGTCCATTGAAAGCAAAAGCTAAGCAGATGTAGTAGTTTTCAGCCAAAGAGTCAGTGGATGGAGATTCAGAGCAGTCATTAGAATCAGATGGAGATGATAATTCTTCACATGAGGAAGCAAGCAGTGATAGCACGATAGCTCAGTTGTCCAGTATACAGGAGGCCGTCACTTTCAGAGTTAGGGGAACTTTGGATGGACAAAGATTTGTGGCACTCATTGATACAGGGGCAACACATAACTTCATTGATGAGAAGTTTGTGTCACGCAGAGGGCTACATACAGAAGAGCATAGGGGATTTAAGGTGATGGTTGTTGATGGCTTCAAAATCGAGTGTACCCAGAAAATCTCCAACTTGCATCTTCGTTTGGGAGATTATGACATGGTGGGAGATTTCTTTGTTGTCAACATTGGTGATCAGGATATGGTGCTTGGGATGAATTGGATGAAATCTCTGGAAGAGTTTACGTTTAACCTCCAAAAAATGGAAATGAGGTTTGAGGCAAATGGTAAGAAGATAGTGCTCAGAGGTTTGTCAGATGGGAGACTTCGAGTGGTGTCACTCAAGCGGATGCAAAGTTTCTTCAGACACGACCAGGTGTAGTGGACAGCAGAGTTCAGAGTAATGCCTGAGGTGATAGAGCAGCATAAACAAGAATATCCACCTGATGTACAAAAAATAATAACCAAACATACTAAGGTGTTTGGTAAGATACCTCCAGGGAGACCCCCGGATAGGGGAATCGAGCATGTTATTGAGTTAGAGGAAGGGGCTAAGCCAATCGTCATCACACCCTACCACCATCCAAAAAGATATAAGGATGAAATAGAAAAGGCAATCAAGGAGTTGATTGACATGGGGCACATACGGCCAAGCAAGAGTCCTTTCGCTTCTTCAGTAGTATTGGTGAAGAAGAAGGATGGTACAATGAGGATGTGCATTGATTATAGGGAGCTAAACAAGAAGACAATCAAGAACCGATACCCTATTTTGCGCATTGATGAGCTTATTGATGAATTGCATGGTGCATGCTACTTCTCTAAGATTGATTTGAGATCCGGCTATCACCAAATACGGGTTAGAGAGGTAGATGTGGAGAAGACAACTTTAAGATGCCACTACGAACATTTTGAGTTCTTAGTGATGCCCTTTGGGTTGACTAATGCCCCTGCCACTTTCCAATCCTGTATGAATAGAGTATTCAGAGATCAGTTGAGGAAGTTTGTGTTGATTTTTTTTGATGATATACGGATATACAACCGTACTTGGGAGGAACATTTGAAGCATATTGATGCAGTGCTCAACATTCTAGAGAGGGAGTCATTGTATGCCAAGATGAGTAAATGCGAGTTTGGGATGACAGAGTTGCTCTATCTAGGGCATATTATTAGTGCAGAAAGTGTTCGGGTTGACCCAGACAAGATCAGGGGAACACTTCACAACTCAAGGGATTTCTTGGGCTTTGCGGGTTCTACCGAAGATTTGTGAAGGGATTTTCACAGATAGCAGCACCATTTACAGATTTGACACAGAGAGACAGTTTCAAGTGGTCAGAGAGGGCTCAGGATTGTTTTGACAGGTTCAAGGAGCTGATGAGTACATGTCCTATTTTAGCCATTCCAGATTTCACCAGGCCTTTTGAGCTGCAGTGTGATGCCTCGGGAGAGGGTGTAGGAGCTGTCCTCATGCAGGACAAACATCCCATCGCATATGAGAGCAGGAAATTACGAGGTGTTGAGAGAACTTACAGCATCTATGACAAAGAAATGTTAGCAATCATGCACGCACCAGCTAAGTTCAGGCAATACTTAGCATGGAGCTGATTCACAGTAAAAACGGATCATAATAGCTTGAAACATTTCCTTGGACAGAAGGATCTTAATGATAGGCAACAGAAATGGGTGAGTAAGTTACAGGCCTATGATTTTGACATAGTCTATGTTAAAGGGAAGAAAAATATTGTTGCAGATGCTTTATCCAGAAGGCCTCATTTGCTTGCTGTTGGGATAGTCATGGATGATTGGAGAGAGTTGATCTTGGCAGAGTATGCCAAGGATAGTTGGGCATCTAGTGTTATTGAAGGAGCTATTCAGGATACTTGATACACTGTTGTAAATGATTTGATCATTTACAAGGGAAGGATTTATTTGGTACCTGGGTCTACCATGAAGCAAAAGATCTTGAGAGCATTTCATGATTCACCATTAGCAGGACATCCAGGTTTTTTTAAGACATATTGGTAGGTGAGAGAGCGCTTCACTTGGAAGGGGCTTAAGTCAGAAGTGCTATAGTTCGTTAGAGGGTGCCCAGTGTGTCAGTGGAACAAACAGGAACATTCCTTTCTAGGCGGTTTACTACAGCCCCTACTTATACCAGAGAAGAAGTGGGATAGCATTTCCATGGATTTTATCACAGGCCTTCCAAAGGTACAGGGTCGGGATTGTATTTTTGTTGTGGTAGACAGATTGACAAAATTTGCACATTTCTTTGCGATTTCGTCCACATATTCAGCACTACAGACAGCAGAGCTATTCTTTCGAGAGGTATTTAGATTACATGGGATGCCACGGAACATAGTCAACGATAGGGATAGTAGGTTTATGAGCCACTTTTGGCAGGAGTTGTTCACGTTGTGTGGAACAGAGCTAACTCCGAGTACCAGTTACCACCCCCAAACTGATGGGCAGACAGAGATAGTGAATAAATGGGTTGAGGGGTACCTTCGAAACTACATTGTAGGAGAGCAGAATGCTAGGGTGAAGTGGCTACATCTAGGGGAGTAGTGCTATAATACCTCTTTCCATATGTGTATTCAAATGTTCCCTTTTATGGCACTGTATGGG
Organism: Cupressus sempervirens; assembly: GCA_028749045.1. Classification (NCBI taxonomy): domain Eukaryota; kingdom Viridiplantae; phylum Streptophyta; class Pinopsida; order Cupressales; family Cupressaceae; genus Cupressus; species Cupressus sempervirens. Next base: position 145,906,249 of record CM053789.1, on the reverse strand, counting down.
TATGATGCTCCTAATTTTTTGGATTTGTTATTTGGGGACAGTAGGGTGCCTAAGGCCAAGGATATATTGCAGGAGTGTCAGGACATTATGCAATCCTTGAAAGAAAATTTGCAAAAGGCACAAAATTAGCAGAAGCAATATGCTGATCAACACAGGGTTGAGAGGTCTTTCGAGGTAGGAGAGATGGTGTACCTCATGTTACAGCCATATAGACAGTCCTCTCTCAAGAGGAGTGGAGCAGAGAAATTGAAACCACGCTACTATGGACCATTCAAAGTAATCAGGAGAGTGGGTGAGGTAGCTTATGAGTTGGAGCTGCCTGCAAACAGTAAAGTGCATAACGTGTTCCATATGTCACGCCTTAAGAAGGCATTGGGGCATAATGTGGTACCTTCAATAGTATTGCCACCTCTCGATGATGAGGGAAAGCTTATCTTGATTCCCGAGGCTATACTTGACTCTAGGGAGAGGGTGCTTCACAGGCGGACTATCAGGGAGTACCTAGTGAAGTGGAGGAACCTACCAATTGAGGATGCGACATGGGAGGCAGAGGAGATTATTCAGCATCCTGAGTTGAGATTGCTTGGGGACAAGCAATTTCAAGAGGGGCGGACTGTAATGTCCCCCACTTAGCCAGTTTGGATGTATGTTGTTGTTAGCCCATTCTTGTATGGTCCCGAGGGCTAACCAGGACTTCAAAAGGGATCCTAAGGTTATTTGGCCTAGTCAAATTTAATTACAGGCCAAACGGAGTTCGTTTGTTTGGTTTTCGGAAAGACTTACTATTCTTAATAAGCCAATAGGGGGATGCGGTGCCTTCAATTTTCAGTGACAGGATGAGATGCGTTTTGTTGGGCTCTTTCTGATGAGCTATTATATGTGGGATTCCGAGTTTATTTGGTATATTATTTTAACGTTTGAAGTTACAACGGTAAAGTGACTATTTAAATTAAATATTATAATGCTTCATAAAGTCACTTTATAAAAAATCAAGAGTCCCCCTTTTGAGTACATACATGGACTTTGTAAAAGCAAAAAAAGAAGTAATATTAAAACTCATGTATTATCCCACATTTGGCAAGACGGAAGCACGGAGCAAGTGAGGAAGGGATTAAAAGAAAGAGGATAGCTCTCATTTATTCATGCTTGGAAATATCAAAGAAATTGGGTAATATTCTAGAGATTATATCTCAATAGTTTGAAGGACGAAATCCCTTCAAGCTGGAAATCTTGACGCCATTGAAAGATATGGTCTTGAGATTCAACATGGTAACAGCAAGTTCCTGTAGCAGCTGAATCACTGTAGCGCGGTACTGTAGCAGCAAGTTCTTGTAGTAGCCGAATCACTGTAGCGCGGTACTGTAGCAGCGAGTTATTGTAGCAGCCGAATCACTGTAGTGCAGTACTATAGCAGCGAGTTACTGTAGCAGCCAAATCACTGTAGCGCGGTACTGTAGCTGCAAGTTACTGTAGCAATTTCAGAACTATTAACACGATTGTAGCCACAATTGGTATGGACCATCATTGAACTCTATAATTGATATAATGTGTTGAGCTTAATGACAAGATATGATTGTTATGGTAGTTGTAACTTTCTGATAATCTGGAAACAAGAAAAAAATAAATGGTCATGGTTATTAGCTGCATATGGTTTTATGTTGCCTCCTATCTGCATCTTATATGAATCACAAACAATCTTGAGAAACCATTAATCAACATCAAGCTGAAAACTATTAAAAAATTTAATTGCAAGGCAATCGTTTGACTAAATTCCAGTGGAAGAAATAGACATTAAAATAGCAGAACAAAGCAGGTTGTTACAATAGAGCTACAATATGGTGTGACAATGAGCTTCCCCTTACATATAGATCCCTTTAATGGCTAGAAGGAGAGCATATTTCCCTTTACTTTTGCCTAAGAAACTCAAAAGTTTCTTTGGGAAGAGGCTTTGAACATATATCTGCAACCTCTTCTGGTGTGGTAACATGTCCTGATTTCACTTGTTGATCTGCTGCTTGTTCCTTCCAAAAACAGTATTTGATGGGAATGTGTTTAGCCCTTGAGTGCATCAATGGACGCAAAATTAGATATTGGGCAATCATACTCCACTTTGGTATCTTTCATGTTTTTTGCATCCAAGAACTTGAGTACAACATAATTGAAGTATTGTCACTGATGTCAAAAGATTTCACGAGAATGAGATAAACTACAAGTGACAACATCAATGCCAACGGTATTTCGAAGATAAAAGTATTATAAAGAGGAACAATCAAATGGTAATAAGATGAAACTATGAAATGGGAATAATGATGGTGCAAGTAATGACTGCAATGAGCAGCTTTATTTGTTGATTAGAAGGAATATTTGAAAGCAATTATGGTAATAGTATATTTGACGAGTTAATAATATATAGCAAGTAATGGCTACAGCAAGCATTAGTGTCTTTGATGAGTTAAGAAGATATAAGTTATGTGAATAATATTCGAATGTACAGTATCGTGATATTAAAGATGAATATAGAAAAGTTCAGAAGTTACCTTTAAAATGAAGTCCTTCAGCATAATAAGGATTATCTGAAGTCAACGAAGCCAGGACTAGATACACATCATACAAATAAGTGGACAGATCAGCGAACCATATTGCAGAGTTAATATATTCAGTGGTGTTCTGATTGAGAGTCCGACTATGAGAAGTTAAGAATTAACAGGAATTTTTCTTGAAAATCAATAATCTAACAAAGGGAGGAGTCATATATATAAGGCAGCGACAGGTATCAAAGAGAAGAAAGAACAAATAGATTGTAGTAGACAAGGAAACCATACACCATACATTAGTGGAGTTTCAAGTCAGTGATGGAGGAGCCATGTAAGACATTGATCAGCAAAATTTAAATACAGATCAATGTTGGAATGTTTCAAAGTCAGTCATGTAAGACATTGATCAGAAAAATGTAAATACAGATCAATGTTCAAATGTTTCAAAGTCATGAGATAATCCACCGGAACTTGTGAGAAGGTTGCGATGTTATAGACATAGCATAGTTTGGTTATTAATACAGCTGCAATATTTGAAAATTACCCAAGGGGTTGCACATCATATGCCGTAGGTGCCATCGGGAGTTGATTCAAAAGCCATGGCACATCAAAGAGATAAGTTGTGATAAAACAAAGTCAAAGGTAGATGAATTGGACAGGCCCAATAAAAACAACATTTTATGAGTAAGTGATTTAATTCTGGAAAGCAGCGTCTTTGGTAGCGGTGAGACTTGTCTATTGTCGTCGGTAAATATTGAGTAGTCGACGGGTTGATGTCATTGGTAATTGTTATATACCTGATGGGCCCCTTCAAGAAGGTTCTTGTTATGTAGCTGACGGGCCCCTTCGGGAAGGTTCTTGTTATGTAGCCGACGGGCCCCTTCGGGAAGGTTCTTTGGAATGGTATATGTACAACTTTGGATCATGGTTGTAATCATTATTGGAAGCATAATGTAATGTCTTTGGCATATGTGAATAATAAAAGGAGCACTGTTGTTACATATTTCTGTTCATTGTCTATATTTATTAATTCATTTACACCATGCGGTAAACATTTGGCACTATTGCCCGATGGACCTAGAACGAAGGTAGAGGAATGAAGACTAATGTCAAATCAACTTAACAAGGATAGAAATAAGCTTAAGGGAAAAGATGGAATGCGCACTGCACAAGAAAATTTAATTTTGGCACAACAGGCTGAATGTAGATGGAGGTTTCAGCAAATTGCCGACGGATACCGAAGCACTAAGGAATTGTTGAAGGAGACTCGATAGTGGGTGGAATTGGTGGAAGAAGAAAAGGAAGAATTTTTGAACTTGTATTTGCCAAGGGAAGAGAATCTAGATGGAAGGGAATTAACTCGCATGGCTTGGAGTGCTGAGGGAGCACGAGCGTAGAGTGAACTCTTGTCCGCGATACACTTCCGGAACGGACAACTTCGCTTAATGAAGACCCTTCTTCATGAAAGAATGCAGCTGTTGGAAATAAGACAACTATTGGAGAAAGCGCAGGTGTGGGAGTACAGAGCGCCAGTGTGGGAGTACAGAGCGTTAGTGTGGGAGTGCAAAGCACTAGTGTGGGAGTGCAGAATAGCACCGGTGTTGTAGTGCCAAACAACACCCGTACACACAATCAAGTAATAATGGCAAGATTGAAGGAGAAGTTGCCAAAGTTTGATGGTGATGGAATGACCGATCCAATCAAACACTGTATTACATGCGAAACAATTTGGAGGGCGAATGGTGTAATTGACACAGATGAATGGGTGCAACAATTTCCAGCAACCCTAAGGGGTGTAGCAGTTGATTGGTTTGCCGACGCTGATCCCCAGAAATTAAATACATGGACGAACATTAAAAAGGAATTTATCACCGAGTTTCAATTGCTGCACGACGACAATGAAATTGTAGTAGAAATCTACACCACCAAACAAGGAAAAAATGAAACCATTCGTGTATATGCCAGAAAGCTAAAAGAATTAATAAATAAAATGGAAAGTAAGCTGACAGATGGGCTGAAGAAGAGATGGTTTATTGAAGGACTACGACCGGAGTTGAGGAAGAAAATGAAAATTGTGCCACCATCATCATACACTGAAGCATACAATTAGGTGATGGACTTAGAGAAAGTGAACAAAAAACAAAAAAGAAGAAGAAAAGTAGCTCGTTCGACTCAGATGACACGTCTTTGGAAGAAGATAGCAGTGATGAAGAAAAGGGTAGCAAGAAGGTCTGAGATCTCCAAAAGGATATGATTAGAATGATGAAGGAATTCAAGAATATGCAGAAAGTAACAAAGGGAAATGAGCTATGGTGCACAGAATGTAAGACAGAAGGTCACACGAAGGGATCCTGTCCGAAGAGCCAGTTCTGTGAGATTTGCCAAATTATGGGACATTCCCTAAAAGGATGCCCTTTCAATATGAAAACAAGAGGACCTCAACAAGTGCTTCTAACACAGGAGGCTTCCACGTCTAGAGGGAGCGAAAACACCGATAATGAGGGTGCCACGTCGGGAGGGTACAGAAATAATAGACAAGGGCAAAACAACAATAATGCCAACAATAATAATGGGAGCCATAGCCGAATTCAGTACGATGCGAACGGTCGCCCAATGGTACAATGCTCAGCATGCAATTTGTGGGGCCACTTTGCCTAAGACTTTACAACGGAAAATGCACCAAAGTTGTTATGCAGATGGTGCGGTCCTGGAGATCATGAAGATGCCAAGTGCTCGAAATCAAGAGTAAATTTGATCACCATCGAGACGGACGAAGAGGAGGTTTTGGCAATCACACGAGAGTAAGAAAAACTGTATCCCGACCAGACAGAAGAAAAGAACAGATTGAAAGAAGCGCAGGTAGAAATTGAGAAAGCAACGTAGGCGAAGAAAGCACATTTGAAGGACACTACCGGTACCTCAGCAAGGAACTGCGTGGAATAGAACATCATACGACAGATATTACAAACTGAAGTACCAGTCAAAATAAACGATCTGCTGCTCACAATGCCTCAACTTCGATCGGCACTCACAAACATTGCTCTGACTACTAAATTACTAGGAGAACACAGAAGGGAGAAGGAAAGTAGAGCAAGTATAGTAGACAGAAGGGAGAAGGAAAGCGGAGCAAGTGTAGCGGACCCAATGCTACTAGCCCTTACATCCAAACGACATCTGGTGGTTGTCAAGATGGGAATTCTAGGAACTGTTTTGATAGACACAATTGTGGACGAAGGGTCTGGCGTGAATGTGTTACTGGAGGATACCTGGAAGAGGTTAGGACAGCCAACGTTGTGGCCACCTACATTTCATTTGCTCACGGCAGACCAGCACGGGATCAAACCGTTGGGAATCCTGATCGCACAACCAGTGACTGTTGGAACACAGCTGTTCCTATTCAATTTCATTGTCATCCACTGAAGAGGAGAGGATATGACACCATTTTGGATTGGGGATGGCTTGTACAAGCAAAGGTTAAGCATGACTAGAAGAAGAATACACTATTAATGGAAAGCAGGGAACGACGATTCATTATTGATTTACACACACAAATGGTGGGCGAAGAAGCCGTATCATCTGATTCCAAAGAAGAGGATGAAGGAAAGCAGCGTTTGGAACCCAATAAGGAAGGAGTCCCATAGTTGGAAGGTGGATTGACGAACAATGATTTGAATTCGGTGAACGGCCTTTTCCATTGGCAGATGGAGGATTACGAGCTCTTTTCGAGCTATAATATGTTAAGGGTTGACGAAGGTGAGAAAGAAGAGGGAAATGAATGTATGAAGGAATACATAAAAGCAGAAAAAGGAAAGGCGGTTATGACAAAAGTTGAAGGGAAGAACATACAATATGAACGCAGAAAAAGGAAAGATTCCACCGTACGGTACACAATAAACGGACCACGCAAAAAGAAAATGTTATGTCGAACTATAGATATAGTAGAAATGTGCTGGCAGCAAGGAAAACACATCATAAGGTCTGCACAGGAAACAAAGAGGAAGGGTTTAATAAAAACTTCAGCAGTACAGAGTGAAGGTTCTAAAAAATTCATAGTATGCGACATGGAAAGCCTTAGGGAAAGGTTGTATAATCCGAACAAACTCAAGGAGAAGCGATTGTAGGCACAATGGGCCATGGAGGTGACACAAAACAAGCGGAAGATAGGGCATGAGAAGCGTTTGAAATTAAGTTTCAACCAAATCAGCTGGTGTTGAAGTATAGCGGACGAAACGAAATCAAACCGGGGAAGTTTAAGGTCAAAAGGGTTGGGCCATACCAGATCCAGGAGGTAGGTGATAATGGAGCAATAAAGTTGTGGACTTTAGACAAACAAGAAATACCAGAGGCAGTCAATAGTTCGAAGCTAAAGATGTACTATGCTAGAATGATCCCCTCGTTATCAGAGAATGGTGAAACTCAAAGGGAGAATTTTTTTTAAAAATTTGAAAAAAAAGAAGTGTAATCATCATTGGAAGCATAATGTAATTTTTTGGCATATGCGAATAATAAAAGGAGTACTGCTTTACATATTTCTGTTCATTGTCTGTATGCATTAATTCATTTACCCCAATGCAGTAAACATCTATTACACAGAGCATTGCTTTTGGAGCGATTACTATAAGGATGAGCAACATTGATTAATGATTTGAAAAGAAAAAATGTTAGACAGCAGCGACTAAGAAACAAAAATGAGTTAGTCAGGAGTATTCAGCAGTTAATCCAAACATATTGAGGATGCTGATAGAGACAACTTCTTCCAGCACAACTGACAAATCAAAGACACAGTTCAAGCATAAGTTGATATAGCTATGTTAAGCATCTAGGATAAGTATGCTATTAGAACAATCAGTGACAAGTGAAAAAATATATTGAAAGAAGGTGAAATACTAGAGATGCACAGGAATCAAGAGTTTCCAGTCAGCATATGGAGTTTCACGGAATTCACAAGATATTAAAAGAATGATTTATTATTAAATGTGAACGGTTAATATTCAAGAAAGCTCGATAAAGAAAAAGCTGCACAGTAAGAATTACTTTTGTAAGAGTAGTAAAAGCAATAAGAGCATTTCATAGATTGGGAATGATAATACTGAGATTGACAGCAACAAGAAGTTGACTAACAAGTCATTGCACAAGAGAGAAGTCAGTGGATTAGATAATAGTGATATTGAAAGATTAATTAAACAGCCATTGCAAAACAATAAGAGATTAGGTTAATGTGTGCTAAGTTCAAAGACAGACAGTGATATGTTGTTCAAGAAGTCATATTTAAGAATCAGTTTAATGACAAAGGAACCACCATATATTAATTGACATGATTATATTTAGGAGAGTAAAGTTGTTTTGAATGAAAAGCTACAACATTTCACAGAAAAGTTATAATAAAGATATAAAAGATGGAGAAGAATATAAAAGTGGAATGAGTAAGAAATAAGAAAAGAATAAAAAGTTGAAGAAATGGAATCAATAGAGAAGAGAGTAGAAGACAGAAGGTGTGTTGAGGATAATATAAAAAATATGAAGTGTATGTGAGGATTAAAAATAAAAGAGTGATAAGAATGTGGAAAGGAAAAAGGGTATAAAGAAGATTGGTAAATAAGGAAAGTTGTTACTTAGTTGACAGAGATATAAAGGAAGGTATCTGCAAATACAAGCAAAGGTCTAAGCATATATGTATTAGATTGAAGTAGTTGAATTAAGTGTTCATCATCTGTTGAAGAAAGCAACATTGACAAGGTGGAAAAGAAGTTTGTGTGCGGTGGGTCGGTGCTCACAAAGACAAAGCAGTGGGAGTTGGTGCTTCTAGTAGGTCGGTGCCTGCGAAGTGTGGGAGTTGGTGCTTCTAGTAGGTCGGTGTCTGCGAAGTGTGGGAGTTGGTGCTTTCGGTGAGTCGGTGTTCATAAGCGTAGAGGTTGTAGCCTCTAGTAGGCTGGTGCCTACAAAACATTGTAAAAGAACAAGTTTATATACAAAGCAATAATTTTGCCATGGTTTCCTCCTGCATTGGGTTTCCACATAAATCATTGTATCATTTTGTTCATGCGCATAATTGTTTATTTCAGTTTTTGAAGCTAACTGTTTGGATAAAAAAATATTTTGGAAGAGTTGTTATTTTATCGATTCACCCCCCCTCCCCTCCCCTGTCCCCCGACCTTGACAATATAAATGTGTTCTCTTCACAACATGTAGTTTCTGCTATGTATTCTTCTTCAGCAGTAGATAGAGAGACTAAAGCTTATTTCTTACTAGATGATAGAACAAGACTATTGCCCAAAAAGAATTTATTTCCATTAGTATTCTTTCTATTGTCCAAATTACCAGCTCAATCAAAACATCTATATGTGCTTTTAAGATGAAGTCTTCACCTCTTGGGTACTGTAAACCAAAAATCAAGATTCCTTTCAAGTATTTGAATATTCTCTTCACTGCCTGTATATTGTGTCTATTTAGAGGTGCTTGAAACCTTGCAACCATCTCAACTACCTGCATCATATAAGCTCCGGAGGTTGTTATATAAAGAAAACTTCTTATAGAGAGAATGATTTGCTTCAGGATTTTCGTTATTCTTTCCTAACTTACATTTTGTGGCCATTGGTATACTCACAGGGTAAGAATCCTTCACTCTAAAAAATTCCAGCACTTCTTTGGCATACATAGTTTGTAAACTAAAAATTTCATTACCAAATTGAGATACTTGTAATCCTAGGAAGAAAGAGAGTCCACCTAAAATGGACATTCCAAATTGTTCTTGCATTTTGAAGGCAAAGTCTTCACACGTTCTATTTTTTCTGCCTTTGATGATGATATTACCTACATACACTACAATAATCAATTTATGATCAGCTTCAATTTAAAAATAGAGATTGCTGTCTGCTACACCTCTTTTGAGCCCTTGTTCTTGCAAGTATTTTTCCGAACGAGAATAACAATCCTTGGGATCAATAAAGAGCTTTCTTGATTTTGTACATGTACTCTTGTTTTTTTTTGACAAGATGATTCCTTCAGCTTGTTCAATGTGTACCTCCTCTTCAAGATGTCCATTCAGAAACACTGATTTGAGAGCAATCGGTAAACTTTGAAGCTTTTGTGGCAAGCAATTGCTTGGAACATTCTTATGGCCTATAGACATGCAATTGAGCAAATGTTTCTTTAAGGTCAACCCATTCTACTTGGGCATAACCTTTACATACCAACATTTATTTGTTCTTTATCATTTGACCATTTTCATTCAAACTTATTTTTGAACACCCACTTACTACCAATTACATTTTTCCTTAGGTCTTCAAATGAGTTATGAAGTTTCATTTCTCTATTTGATTTAATTCTTCTTCCATCATACTTACCCCATCTGTGTCTTTGATAGCTTCCACAAAATCTTTGGGTTCAATTTTAGAAAGACATATGTTATGGTGTGGTCGCCAACCTTTTCCTTGTTTGAATATATTACCCATGTCGTCAGAAAAGAAGTCTTCTGGATTATTTTTTTGAACAAACTTTGAGGGTGTTTTAGGTGCCTTTGCTAGTGTTAAAGATTTCTCGTTTTCAAATTATTTCTCTTCTGCTGTGCAACTTTTTCCTTTTTTAGGATCAACTTATTGAGTTATTTCTCCATGATGTATGTTATCACAAACATTTCTACTTTCAATTTGTGAAATCTTTCATTATAGCACCTAAAAGCTATTCTTATTGAAGAATAGCCAAGAAACATTGCTTCAATGTATATAGCCTTAAACTTGCCTAAATTTCATTCATCTATCCTTATATAGAACTTGCTACCAAATAATTTATTGTAATTAACCATGCAAGGCCTGCCTTTCCAAAGTTCATATTGAATCTTCTCACGATTGACTCTAATTTGTACTTAATTTAAAATATGAACTGTTATATGCTCTGCTTCTCTCCGAAAAATGTCTTCTAATCCCATCTCTTTCAATGAATTCCTCAAATTCATTTGAGGTGAACTAACCACCTTGGACATTTAATTTTTAATCCAGTTTTCTTTTCTATTAAAGGCCTTAAACATCTTAAACTTCTTTGTTGCTTTAGTTTTTCTTTCAAAATGTTACCAAAGTAAATCCAAAGTAGTTATCAATTAACAACATGAATTAGTTTTCACCTTGCATACTTTTTGTGCAAGTTGGTCCACAGAGATCTAATTGAGGCATGTTGAAGGTGATAACTTCTTGTTTAATTCAGATCAGTGAATAACCTTGGGTTCTGTTGTGACGTTTTCACACCATCACCCCATTGCAAATAGCGAGCCCATCTTTTTGCTTGTTGTTGTTAGGCTAGTTAGGTTTTAGTGGTAAGTTTGGCAATTTAGAGCTTTAAAACTGAGGGGTAACGCAGAGGCCGAATTTCCAAGTTGTGATTCTGAAGTGGGAAGTCAAAATCAAATTTCTCTCATTAAATTGGCATTTTCAAGAAAATTTCTATGTGTTGGGAGTCAAAATCCAAGAATACCATGAATTTCCACCACTTTGGAGGATCTGGGCTTGAAAATTTTCGAAGTGTTTGAAAAATCCGGACAAGTGGTGATTTTCCCCCAAGTATGACCTTGAAAATTTTTCGAAGTGTTGGAAATGTCCAGACTGAGGTGGATTTTCCATCCAAGGGCAAATGTGGAAATTTTTCTGTTGAGAATGTCCATACAAGGGTGGATTTTCCCCCTTGTGATAGCAAAACAAGATCAAATTTTACTAAGTATAGAATGAATCCTATCCAAATCCTAATTGATTTTCCAACTTTACAAGGATAGAGGCGGAGTGTGGATGAGACCTTCAGGTCCATGGATGATGTGTTGGAGAGGAAAATGTGGACTTGGCCTTTGTTTGGAGGAAATCCATACCTTCATCGTTTTTCCCTTTTATGGCCTTTTTAATTACTAAATAAAGTAAATAAAGGGAAATTGATAAAGTAAGAAGCCTCTAGAAGGGTATCAAACTTTTATCCCACATTGCTTGTGGGAGGTAAATCAACAAGCTAAACCCCTTTAAAAGGCCATGAACTAAGAGGAAAAATCACAAGGATTTATAAAGACAAAGGGCCAAGTGGCGGAAAGTCTGGAGCAAAAGAGCTGGGGCAACATCATTCCAACTCAAGGTGGCTGGAATTGGATGGTAGAGAATTTCTAAGATCTCGAAAGGAGATTGATATCCCCATGAGTGGAGACCGATTTGAGGCTAAAAGAAGACCATTTTTCTTGTGACATTGGGGGCACTAAGGGGGTGAGTTGGAGTGTTGCAGGCCCAGATCTGCAGACTGTCTGAAAATGGGCCTTTTTTTAGAAAATCAATTCAAAGCCGAACTTGCTGGACTTGTTTGGGGATCACTTCCCAGTCATCTGACATCATTTTGAAGACATTAAAGGGCCCAAAGCAAGGTGATTTTAAACCTGAATTCGCAGACTTTCACTGGGGCAATATTTTTTTCAAATTTCATGGAAAATAATTTATAAGCTGAATCTGTCCAAACTTGTTTGCTGAGTCTTCTCCTCCCCATTGCTCATCATTTCCAACCATTATTGGTCAGTGAAAGTCTAAGGCATGGCTGCCATGAATAAAAATCTGAAGACTGGGTCTGAAAATTCTAATTTTGTTGGTTTGTTTTTTTGTCTGCAATCTGATCCTAGACTTGTTGTAGGCTTTTGGTAACATCTTGAGACACATTCTAAGCCATCTGCAAGTCTGAAACACCTTTTCCATCAGAGCAAATCTGAAGCATCCATGTACAGGGGCGATATTCTTTGAAAATTTATTAAAAGTAAAGGAACTAACCTGCCCAAGATTAATTGCAGAATAATCTTGACATTAAAACCTACCATTTCCAAATGATTTCAGTCACTTAGGGTCTGAGGTAAGGCTGTTACAAGAAAAAGTCTGAGGACAATTTTCTGAAAATCAACTTTTCTTTAGATCTGGATTTGTCCGATTCATTGCCGTCTGACCCAAGTTATACTAGCACCTTGTGGATGTCACCTAGAGGTCAATTCAAAGGCCATACAAAGATCTGAAAAGGTATGTTGCAGACTTGTCCTCAGAAAATCAGGACTTCTCTTGTCGTGACAATAAGGTTTGTCCTAGGTCAAATCCATTCGTGCTCCTATGAGAACTCCCATGTATTGATTGGATTATGTTGGGATTAAAGTTGGAGCCCATCTAAAACTAATTTTCAGACTTGACCATTAATTGTCTTCAGAAAATCAGAACTTTGCTTAAGTCTGATTCTATTAGTCTAAGTGATGGATTATTGTTCTAACTCACGAATAAGCACAAACTCGGGTTCCAAACATTAGTTACAATTATAGTGCATGGATTTTGGGCATGGTTTGGATCAGTTACAAATCATTTTCAGGCTTGTCCTCAGAAAAATTTTGGTTAGTTTTTATCATGAACTTGGTTTTAGCACTTGATGATTTTGTTTGTTGTTCACCAACTTGGACTTTGCTTAGTTTGGAATGCTGGGATCATCATAAGAAGAATTAAAATGAAATTACAGACTTGTCTTCAGAAGTTTTAAGCCTTCCAAGTAACTAGTTCGTTGTCATGATTGAATTGTTGTTCATTTCCAAGGTTTTGTATGAATCTCAGGTCATGATTTGGAGTTAATTTGATAAGTTAGGGGACTGATTTGAGGATGTTATCATTACTGATTTGAAAACCAGAATTCATAAGTTTGTCTAAGTATTATGGATCTTTGGTCTTTTGATATTCTTGTTTGCATTTTGATTGTTGCTTCCCTTGGATTAGTTCATTAAAATTAAGTGTAAAATTAATTGTTTAATCCAAGGATACATTCAAGCAGTTTCTTGATATAAACTGAATATTTTCATAGGTCTTTATTCCTTACTAACTTTGAGCTTTGTACTAGGAATCATGTTTGGACTAAGAGCAGGGATAGTCACAAAGAAGTGAACAAAAGAGGTTGGAAGACAAGTTCAAGCTCAAGGCCCAGTATAGCAATGGAAGAGGACTAGCCTCAAAGCAATTAAGTCCAAAGGACCACACTTCAAGATGATGCACTCCAAAACTAGAACAAAGGAAAGAAACTTCAAGGATCAAGCTGAAGGAAGTATCCAAAGATCAAACCATCATCTGAGGTTGAGAGAAAGAAGGAATTCAAGGACAAGACTCTCATCAGGGGAGTGATCTTGATGATGATAGAGCCACACAAGGAAATGGACTTAATATGCCAAGGAAGATGTTATTGTGTTCAAGGGATTTCTCCAAGGATCAAATCCAAAGATGAAGAAGACAAAAGAATTCCAAACAATTGAGGTGAAAATACTAGGACTTCAAGCACTGCAAAGTCCATCCATTGAAGAGAAAGAAGTCCAAAAATGATGAAGAATCCCTAGGGTAAGGTGGTGGAATTGAGGCAAAGATTACATTGAGAATTTAAGAGTTCATGGAGGCCTTCCTAGTAGCGACATTGAGGAACTTAGTGAAATTTTTCTCAAGTTCCTTGATTTTGCTAGAAAGGAGAGGAGCAAGGAAGTCTGCATCTTGGGTGATGACTTGTACACTGACTTGGCGGCTTATACGTTTATAATTGGTCCCCAAGCCTTTGAATTTTTTCATTGGTTCATTTTGTGGTGCTTCTTTTCTATTGGCTACTTTTGGTTGCCCTAATTAGGGTTTGTAATAGATTAATCTTGGCCCTTGATTTTAAATCAATCTTGGTCGTTCATTGTAATTGTGGCTCCTATATAAACCCCACTCCTCTCATTTGTAAAGGACTTGTTGGAGAATAGTTGTGAATATAATGCCAAATTTGCTCTACTTTCAATTTTTGTGTCTTGCATGGTGAATTGTTGTGATCAAGTTTGCATTATTGCATGGTGATCCATATTTCCTCACTTAACTTAGGATTTCATTTCATGTTGATTAGAAGTAGTTTAGTTGGATGAAAGAATTGTGGATGTTTACCTATTAGGCCACTAGCGTCTTGCCGATGGTAGGAATGCCTTGTGTGGTGCGCTAGTGAAAGTACTTAACTTCAATTGATATCCAATCTTTAGTCTGTATCCATTCATGAGATTGAAGAGGGAAAATATTGATTTGAAAATTATTTGAGTATATCCTTAGAAGCTTGCACTAGGTGGGTGGAGTCGCTGACTAAGCTACATCTAGTTGAGTCCAAGTCCGTCCACGTTTCATTGTTGATGTCCATTGAATGAATAAAGTAAGTTCCCTAAGTGATTACCAGCAAATCATATTATTTCACTGAGCGAGTATCCACCTTTGAAGGGAACCTTCAAGTCATTTTATGATCTTACTTTGCAAGCTTAGCATGAGAAATGACCTTATATCAAGAGAGGATTGAATATTTGGTGTTTCACTTCGAAACATTAAGTGTTTGATTCTGTATGTTGTGGTGGAATAAAACTCACTTCAACAGGTTCCATTCTTGAATGTTCCTTGATATTCGAGGGGTAATTCATTTATTTTCAGTCATATCAGCACTTGTTCTGAGCATAGACTACTTAGATCTCAGTGTAATTGCATATAAGAGGGTGTTATGTTGTTTGTCCATCATGTATCAGACTGTAATCAGCCCTTTCATTTGGACTATTTATTTTCTAGAAATGAACCTCACTAGTTTGTGGTGAAGCTTAAGTTATTCATCAACCATTGAAGGTTTGGCACAAAGCTTTCAACCATGGGTTTCATTTTTATTTTTCTGTTTTAGGTTGTATTTTCTTTTTAGAAAATCAGAAAATAGAGAAAACTCCTCATTAGAGACATTGAAATATTATACACCGTGAACATAAATCACCCCCAAAATTATGTCGTAAATATTGTAATTTATATGTCCAATTTCAGGTTAGTTTTTATTTTGCAAGGAGTTTCCCTGTATTCAAAGAGTTGTTCTACTGCACATCTATATCGTTTTGTATCGCATTGAATGATGCAAATTTAAAACTATAACAGGTTAAAAAATAATTGATTCAATTGGGAGTTCAAAAGCTTTGGATATTAAAACAATTCAAAATGGTAAGGGAAAAATTCCTATGGAAAAATGCCAGATCTATTCTACAAATCTGGCTAGTGCAAAAAGTCTATACACCAAACTATATTTTGTAACTATGGTTTAAACTTTAATCTTATGGACTGTATACATGATGAATTATTTGCAACTTAGTGCATTTTAGAAATTTGGAGTTCATATTTTACTTTTAGGTATGTTATTAATGGAATGCACAAGAATTTCTTATCTTTAGGATTTTCCTTTTTTTAGCTTAGATCTTAAAATGTTCTTCCGTCCCCTATTATCAACATTTTTTCAACCATCCCTGCCCAGAAACACCATGAGATATTAGCTGCCAATTAATATGCACTTTGAGGTAGAATTTTAAAGCAACATACTAATTCTATTGATCTCATTGTTGAACTAGAAAACAATGAGGGTTTTCTTAGCTTAAAATTGAGCTGATGTTGGTTATTATTCTCTCCTTTAGGTTTCAAAAAATACAACCAAGAAATCAGAGCTTCTGGCTATTGTTTCATTTCTTCCTAGACATAGTTTTGCTTCTATGATTCCTATATTCCTATAAGATACAAGTTATACATTCTTCATTCTGAATTTTGTGCAGATTTCAATGTTCCATCTGGTACAAAAGAAGTAAATATTTTTTTGGTCTTCCTCAAACAGCTGAAGGATGCACTTACTGTAAGTTAAATTCAGAAAACAGTTAGTGAAAAATATTTTAATCTTGTCATGAGTTCCTTGGCTCTTAGTGATAATGTCATAATGATCTAGAGCTCTTGTTCTGGGGAAACAAAATGAGAGCATGCACAGAGGATAAGGTGATGTTAGAGGGTAAAAACTACAATTTATTAGAACAATGCAATGTCTATCATCAATATCTTTTGCAGAGTGAATTAGAAATAGGAAATCAAGTATACTTTTCTAAAGCCATCACTAAGGGCAATGAAGAAGAAATCTCTCTATATCTGAATTAACTAGAAAAGAGAAATAGTATAATGGAAAGAGATTGGTGTATATGCTTCAATAATATACAATTATTATTGCCTGAAAATAAGTGAAAACGGGAAAGTAATGCAAAAGGATTGGTATGTATGTAAATACATGCATATCTGCATTATTAAGGCCAAACATTCATTAAGTAGACTATGGTGCAGTGATCTCCACATTGGAAGAAAACAATGGAAGGTTGGAAAATAAAAATCGTGATACAAAGCACTGGATTCTACAACTATCTTCTGTACCCAAATCAAAACACTTGGGGTGCTAATCTTTGTGCTTGTTCTCTTTGAAAATGTTCTGGGTTATTCAGTAATATCAGTCCTCTTCTGACAACATTGGCATTTTCTATAAGGGCCCTGCAGTTCTGAGAAGAACCTCCACAGGGCCCTGCTGAAAGCCCTGAAAACTGAGGATACATAAAAGCAAAAGAAAATAGAACTGAATTAACATAATAAATCATAAATAAAGTTATATTAATGCAAATTCTTATTACTAGTTTGTTTATTTTAATTATGATTGCACATGTAATGTTGATGGTATGGTAAATATTGTTGGTACAATTAAATATCAGTAATTACACTTATGTTTATTTAGAATAATACATTTTCATATTAGCTGTCTTGTAGATGCATAGGAGTTTGCATTTCATTTTAGCACATGTTATTGGAGAAATTCACTTGAGGTGGAGCCAGTTATCATCTCATACCTCTTTATGTTTGAGATCCACCTTTAGTGCTCCTATCACATTATCATCCTCTCATTGTTGCACATACTTTGTTGTAAAATAGAGGATGATCCACTGCTGGTGGACATGTGATCACACCTAGTGTGATTGATAGGTTATCTCTCGCATCACTCCTAGTTATCATGCATTGCCAATATATTCAAGCACATCTACATTGTAATTATTGATTGGGCATCTATTATCAATTGATCAATAGTGAATGAAACATTTGATCATATTATTTTGTCTCTCTTATTTGTGCTTTCAAATGAGCTTCTAGATCTCGACATTTAATTATTTTCCTTCAACAAATTCTTACATGATATTAGAGCCATAGGAGTGTCATTGTATTACCATTTGAGAGCTATTTATCTCATATTTTGGAGGGTCATGATTCAGATCAAGAGGTTCAACAAGTATTGGGAGCATCTAGAGAAAGATTTGACCTTGCCATTGTGCCTATGTGGCTGTTTCGGTGAATTTTAACTATAAATTTGCCTATTGGGAAGAAAGGTCAAATTTGAGGCAAATGTTTTTTGAAAATCAAGCTTAGACAACATTATTTGCAATTGGGTACAATTTACAATTTTGGATGGTTCTGCAAATTTTTGTACTTTTCCGTCAATTTTCATTTTTGAATTGGGCATGTTTGTCAAGCAAAATTTTGTTTTTGGTTGAATTAACCTTATGTGTTTTATTAGAAAACGAAGCATGTGGTAGGTATGACCATAGTTGGAATCCTTGGAGCCCCCCAAAAGTTTAATCGAGAAAAACTTGGCCATTTAAAAAAAAAACTCGGGAAAACTCTGCAACCTAAAATAAACCGCTGAAATTTAATTAAAAATACATTTTTTTGCCAAATTTAATGAGAAGATGCATCTAATAAGTTAATTAAAGAGAACACAAAAGAAACAAGTCTCTAGAATGCACAAATGCAACTGGCATTGCAAAAAATTATTATTTTTGCCCTATATTGCTGGGCCAGCATGTGCTTTTTGCTGTTCTGCAAGTTTTTAAAAAAACTCATCGATTAATCGGCGATTTTTTGCCTCCCACCAAGTAAACCCTTTCTGCTCGCCAAGCTCAAAAACTCAATGAGTGTTGGAAACTCACCGATTACTCGGTGATAGTTCCAACTATGGGTATGACAACATCTATAGAGATTCGTATAATAAATAGATCCAACATACATAATTGGCTGTTGCTTTGTTTACAGTTCACAGACTTACCATTATAAAGGTCAAAGAACACAATTTGTTAATGCATATGGGGCTAAATTGCTAGCTTCTCCAACTCGGAAAACATTGTAAGCCCTCTTCAAAGGGTCTATCTCTCCCACATTCTAAGAAGCCATTTTGTAATCACACATACTCGAGGGTTTGGATGAAACTTTCTGCGAGATTAAGACATCGTTTTCATTGTTTCACTGCGGACATTGGTGTCAACAAGCTTGCTAGTTCCTGCCGAGTTGGCACGAGTGCTTGCCACATTGTCATCCAAGGTGACATTGTCTTCCCCAAATAGCAAGTGATCCTTCAAACAAAAAAAATTTGTTTCAAACATTTTCTATCGAGCTAGGACCAATCACCAATTTGCACATGGATATCAATGCTAAATTCTGTAATGTCCCCATTATAAAATAAATGTATTTAGTTAAACCTTGTTAATGGGCCGATTGATTTAATATATTTCGGACCCATTTTTATTTTTTCGTAGTTTGTGTCACCGTCAGATATCTTTGCACACCCTCGAAAAGTTCTCAAGGGGTATTTAAGCACAGCTTGTAGGTAGTCTTTAGGTATGCAATTTGGATTATTTTCTCTGTACTGCGAATTCTTATTGGGATTCTTTGTTGTTCGCCATTTTGGAATTGAAAGATCTTTCCTATTTGGTCATCTCAGTTTCGGTGGAAATCAACCCTCACCCTATTCCATCGCCTGTAATACTTCGCTCAGATCTGGCAAATCAGAGCACCATCTTTTGGCATATATTGAAGGGATTATTCGTATCCAAATTTCTATTATTGTGTTTGATCTACTCATTTTTTGTAAGAATGTGTTTGCATTTATTGTTGTACCATGTGGCATCCAGACATTTTCGTTTGGCTTCCTCTTGGTCTGTACAGCCATAGTGAACATAGAATACGGCCATCTTTCTTTGTTTGGTAGTGAATACCATATGTCATCATCATACCCGTACGGCCATTTTGTACGACCCTTCCAATCTCCTATCTTACTTCATGCAGTCACCGTACAGCCCTTTCCTTCTCACCGTCCCCCTACGCATGGCCAGGTATTCCAAATACCTATGTGAATTCTGGTGCCCTGAATGAGATTACTAGGTCACGCCCAAGATAAGCAAATGAACTGGTTCAAGAGAATTGATCATAGGTCTCTATCATCATGTGTAGAAAGCCCTCATAATCTCAAATGCAAAATATTGGCATTCGTATCACCCATTCCACCTACACTTTTGGATGCTATTCTTCACCAGATGGTTCTTAGGTGTTTCCTGGCACCATCTCCTACATTCGGCTCCATTTAGGCCTTCAAAGGAAATATTTTGTGGTGTGAGGTGATCAAGTGTAGCTGGTTGTGTTGCCTGCTTGTCCTTTTTTTTACTTGTGCCTGTGCTTGTGCCTCCTGCAACACGCACTCCTGATAGTAAAGTCTTCACATTTCTATTCATGGTTGTTCTTGTTATTGAATCTTTGTTTAACTTCTTCTTCTAAGCTATTTTCCTGGCTGACTGCATAATTGTCTCTTCTTTAGTCTTTTTGTGTGATGAGGACAAAAACAGTTAGGTTTGATTTCACTTTAAAGTTGCCCAATTTGATTTTGTTACACCCGTTGTATTTTAATACTAATTGGCCTAGTTGGAACTTGTTTAGTTTTAGGTGCTTGTCTTTCCACATCTTGCGTGTGCATTGTGAAACTTCAGTGGCCCATTGTGCTTGTAGTCGTCATTCGTCAAGTTTATTTAAGTTATACAACCTTTCCCTCAGACTTTCCATGTCTCCAAGTTTATTTTCAATCACTATTCGTAAACTCGGTACCATAAACTCTACCGGTACTATGGCTTCTTGGCCATACATCAGCTGGAACGAAGTGTGTCGCATGGTAACTTTGTAAGAAGTATAGTATGCCCACAATGCCAGTGGTAACTTTTCCTCCCAATCTTCACTTTCAACTGCGCGAGACTTGTAGATTATTGCAACCAAGATTTTATTTATGGGTTCTGCTTGTCCGTTTTCTCTAGGATACTATAGGCTCAATAAAGAATGGTATATTTTGAATTTCGTAGTGAGTAGCTGGATGACATGGTTGAAAAAATGTCCCCCACAATTGCTTGTCAACTATATCAGAATCACATATCTCATAATGATCTTCTCATAGATAAATCTTGTTGTGTTCACTGCAGAGTTGTCCGCTGGAGCTCGCACCTCTACCCACTTGGTAAGGTATTTTGTTGCTACAACAATGTACCTGCATCTTCGGGTTTTTCTCACCTTAAGGGGCCCACAAAGTCCTGCCCCCAACGTTCAAATAGTTCCTGCACATGTGAAGAGTTCAGAGGCATGAAATCCCTCTTCGGTGGCTTCTTGACCCCCTGACATGTCTCACATGCAATGACCCACTCTCTCACGTCATTGTGCATGGTTGGATACAATAATCTTGCTAGAAGTATCTTCAGTGCTATCGTGCTTGACCCTATATGTCCTCCTGCGGGCCCTTTATGTACTTCCTTCAATACTTTCGGTATTTCTTCCTCTAGAACACATCGTTGTAAAATCTAGTTAGGTCCCATCTTATATAGAAACCTGTTGATTAATTGGAATGTTCAACTTCTCAGTACTAGTTTCCTCCTCTCGCTTGGCGCGGGCATTTCCCTAGGAAATTGCCTTGTCGAAAGATATTCCCCGATACTCGCGTACTATGATGGTAGTACATCAATCTAGAGTAGTTATGCGTTGGGAAAGTCATCATTGACTCCCTTCGAAAGTTATCCTGATTTGATCCTAGATAGATAATCCACACTTACGTGGCTTTTCCCAAGGCGTACCACAATTTTAAATGTAAATTCCTACATCTGCTTATCCGTCCTTGGATGATCGTTTTGTTCACGAGATATAGCAAGGCTTGATGATCTATGTAGAACACGAATAGGGTCGCCAGTAGGTAGTGTCTAAACTTTTGCATGGTGTACACCATTTTGAGAATCTTCCACTCTGTCGTACTATAATTCTTTTCTACCTTAGACAATAGTCTACTTGCAAAGTACACTGGGTGGTCCAATCCATGATCACCTATCTATGCCAACATTGCTCCGATTAGATAGTTTCACACATAGACGTGTACATGGAACTCCTTGTCCTAGTTTGGATAAGCTAGGATAGGTGTTGTGGCTAGTCGTGTTTTCAATCCTTGAAAGGTTTCATCTTGCTTTGTTTCCCATTTGTAGCGTCCCCCCTTATAGATTAGCTTGTCGAGTGGGTAGGATATTTTGGCAAAGTTCCTAATAAACTTTTGATAGTACCCTATGTGTCCTAGGAATGATTTTACTTGTCACATCTATCGAAGGTGGCATTTCTAGAATTACTCAGACTTGCTCATTATTCGTCTTTAATCCTACTTTGCATACGATGTATCCCAAGAGTTTCCCCTAAGCTACCATAAATCTACACTTCTTCGGATTTAGTGCTAGCCGCACTCATCTACATCTTTCCATGCATTCCTTGAGTGCGGTCACATGTTTGTCATCCACACTGAAGACTGACCAATTGTCCAAGAATGCTTTGAAGTTCCTGATGGACATCTTGTCAAAGATGTGTAGGATAATTCTTTGAAACATTCAGCATTGTATAGACTGAGCGACATTCTGTTGTAGTTGTATACTCCATCTTCTACTATGAAGGTTGTTTTGAGCTTATCTTCTTTTGCAATGGATATCTGGTTGTAACTGGAAAATCCATCCATGAATGAATATATTTCACGCCTTGCAACTTCTTCCAAGATACTATAAGTGAACAGTATCGGGAACGGATCCTTAATTGTTACTGCATTCAAGCATCAAAAGTCTACACATATCCTTATTTGAGTGGTATCCTTTTTAGAGATATCACAATTGAGGATACCCACTCACTTGTTTGTACCCTAAAAATAATGCCTGCTTCAAGCATCTGATTAATCTCATCTGTGACCCATGTGGCATAGTTTTTGTTCATCCGATATGGTTGCTTCCCTATGGGTACTGCTCCTATCAGTGGGATGCGGTGGATGCACAATTCTAGTGATACCCCTTTCAGGGCTTTGTATGTCCATGCAAAAACATCTTGATTCCTTATACTCCATAAATATTTTAAATGTTGTTGCTTTCAAAACTAGAGTCCAGTCATCTTGCACAAATATGTTTTTTGGATTAGCCTCGTCCCCTAAGTTTACCGTCTTTATGATGGGTTCTTTTTATTTAATAGGCTTATCTTCACTAAATGTATGTGCAGGTGTTTCATCTATCTGTGCCTTTCCTTTCAGTTCTTTCTATTCTGTTGGAAATTCATTCTTTTCCTCTCCCTTACTTCCTTCCTTGACCCCTAACATGTGACAGCTTGGAAAGAGCTCATAATCCTCCATTTGCCAATGGAGTAGGCTGTTCATCGAACCTAAGTGATCATCTTCGGATCCTTCTTTGAGTCTTAGGATTCCTGCGTCATTGGGTTCCAATTGCTTCTTCCCTTTATCGTCCCCTTCCTCACCTTCGGAGTCTAACGACACTGCCTCTTCTCCCATCGTCTGGGTGTGTAGGTTGATTACGAACCTACACCCTCCTTTATCCATAGATGAGTATTCTTTTTCCAGTCATGTTTCACCTTTTCCTATACCAGCCAGCCCTTTCTGAGGATGGTGTCACACCCTTTTCTTTTCAATGGAATGACCACGAAGTCTAGTAAGAAGGGTTGTGTCCCAATCGTTGCGTGTTGTGCCATTAGAGTCCTGAGGGGTTTGATCCCGTGTTGATCGGCAATGTAGGCGACCATAGAGTAGGTTTCCCCAACTTCTTCCATATTTCTTCAGGCAATAAATTTACACTTGACCCTCCATCTACGATGGTGTCCGTGAGGTTAGTTCTGAGAATAGCTTCTCGACTATTGTAGGGTGTCTTCTAGTGTTCAGTGCAACTAGCATTGGGTCTGCTGCAGTTGTTCAGCTTCCACCTTGTGTATCCTTCCCTGGCTCTTATACTGCCTTTGGGGAAGGTGTCATGTTTAAGATTGCAATCTGTAAATGAGGCATTGCAAGAAGAAGGTCATTCAGCTTCATGGGAACCTCAGTTGCATTACCTATCGTATGATACTTTGTTCTACCTAGTTCCTCCTTGAGGTGCTAGCAGTATCCTTTGTTTGTGATTTTTCAGCCTCCATCTCTTTTTCTATTTCCCCTCTTGATTGCTGCATCCTTTTCTTTTCCTCTTTGGAATCTAGATATGTTGTCTGCTTCGCTTGCGCATGAGTAATTGCGAATATTTCCTTGTCACCTATTTCTATGGTTAATAGGTTCACCCCGGGTTTAGGGCATTTTGAATCCTCCTGGTCTGCAAGACCACACCATTTGCACAATAGCTATGGTGTTCCCTTCGTAGAATAGTCTTTGGCGAAGTGGCCCTAAAGGTTGCACACACGGCATTGTATCATTGGCCATCCACTTAGATCGTACTATATCTGGCAATGACCCCTGTTATTATTGTTGTCATCTCGTTTGCGTCAGTTATTGTTCTGGTACCCTCCTAAAGGTTGCTGCGTCATTGTTCATATTTGTTCCCGCTTCTGAGGTGGACACTTCTTGCGTTAGTTATACTTGTTTGTGTCACTTCATTTTCATATTGAACGAGCATTCCTTGGTAGAATGTCCCACAATTTGACAGATATTGCTAAATTGGTTCTTAGGACAGGAGCCCTTTGCATGGCCCTCCTCCTTGCAATCCCTACACCATAGTTCCAACTTCCCCTTCTCTTACTTGGCCAGGATTCTTTTTCATGTTTTTGAACTCATTCATCATACATAGCATGTCCTTCTATAGTGCCCGAACCTTTTTACTTGATTCCCCGTTGCTGCTGCTTTCAGAGGATGAATCTTCTGAGTTCGATGATCTGTCTTTCTTCTTTGTCCCTTTTTTTTTCTTCTTTTTCCCTTTTTTGGAGGTACAATTTTCATCTTTTTTCGTAGTGTTGGTCGTAACCTCTTTTTCTTCAACCCATCTGTTAGTTGGCTTTCCATCTTCCCTACTAGCTCCTTCAGCCTCCTCGTGTATACGTAGATTGTTTCATTCTTGCCTGTTTGGTACTGTAGATTTTTTCTACTATTTCGTTATCATCCCTGAGTAGTCGAAACTTTGCTATGAATTCTTTCTTGACATCCAGCCATGTAGTTAACTTCTTTGGGTCGGTGTTTGAAAACCAATCGATCGCTACACCTCGTAGGGTAGTTGGAAACTATTGGACCAAGTTATCCTGATCTGTTACATCATTCACAGTCTAGATTGTTTCACATGTTTTACAATGTCTGACTGGATTGTCAATCCCATTGCCATTAAATTTCAGTAATTTTTCCTTTGGTCTTGCCATTGTTAACAACTTCTGTATTTGTGGTACTTGTTGTGCTATTTTGCACACTCGTGTGTTCTATGCACCCACATTGTTCTAAGCACCTCTGTTGTTCTGTGTACCTGCATTGTCTGAGCACCCATGTTGTTATGTGTATCCATGTTGTTCTGAGCACCTGTTTTGTTCTTTGTACTTGCATTGTTCTCTGTACCTGCGTTGTTCTGCACAATTGTGCTACTTTAGACAACTACATTACTCTGTGGTATGAAGAGGTCTTCTAAAAGTGAGTTTGTTCGATTCTCAACTTATATCCGTTTGTTAGGTGTATCAGGAACGAAGATTTCACCCCACGCTCTTGCTCCTTTGGCACCTCGAGCTATGTGGGTTCCTTCCCTTTCATCTGAATTCTCTACCCTTGCCCTATACAAGTTTAGGAATTCCTCTCTTGTCTCTTCTACCAAATCCAATCTCTATTGCGTTTCCTCAAGCAAGTCCTCAGCACTCCTTGGTCTGTGCTCTTTCACCACTTCGGTGCCCGTCGATGAACTGTTGAAACTACTGCCTCCGCTCCACCTATTGTGTGAGGATTAATGCTTCTTGTGCTATGTGTATCTCATCCTTGTCTTTTATTTTATTGCTATCCTTATTGAGAAAATTTGGCATTAATCTTCATAACACCTGTTCTGTACCAAGTTCGACTAGCAATGACACCAAATGTTTACCATACAGGGTAAACAAATGTTTATCATATTAAGAGATTAGAATGTAACACAGAACAACATACTTAATTCATATAAGTAGATATGCAATTCCAATTACAATGATGATTCATAATTCCATCTAGATGATGTACATAAACTTTTCGAAGGGGTGACTCAACCGTCACACAACCTTTCGGATACTAACTCTAATCCTGTCGGCTATAGTATAGTTTTGTCAACAACAGTGTCTATGTTCTGAATAACTCATGTTTGATGTTTGATTTTTCACTTTTATTCTTTCTTGACCTTCTTTCAAATGTTAATTCTGTGAATTTATATTGTCCTTGATTCACCATTCTCCTTCCCCATATGTACTTTAAAGATAGATGATCAATTCATTTATCTCTTTTAGTACAAATTAACTAATCATTCATGAACAATGCATATACGATAGAGTTGACACCCTCTTAAGGGAAATAAAATTAAATACTTAGGTTCTTCCTCAATAGAGTATGTGCCACAAAAATTTCAGAAAGAAAAAAAAAATCTTGGAGATATACAAATGTGAAACAAAAATCAGAACCTTCATAAAAATTGAATCTTTTCTATATGATATTTAAGAAAGCTTTTGATGTTATTTAATAATATGTTCAATATTTTATGCTACAATGAAAATCGGGGCTTAAAAGTCTGAATAATATCAATTTTGAAATTTTTTAACAAGCAAACAAACACTAAATGCTTAATTGAAATATCAGACTTTTCCAATATCTGAAATAGTATCAATTATTCAAATGCTTTAATAAACAAGAAAATATTGAATGCTGAAATATCAATCTCAAACAAAATCTGAATTATGAAACTCACCACGATGTCTTGATTAAATAAATCTCTATGCTGGTCTGAAAACAAAAAACTTGTAAAGCTTACTTGCAACTCTTCCCTAGTAGAGTTGCCAATCTATTGGTTCCCAAAACCATGAATTGAAATCCTATGAGGCTTGCCAACTCAATGCTGGTATTTCAATTGATAAAGGCCAACTTGACAAGACTGATTAGTTAGATCCAAGTCCTTTGTGCTTCTAGCTCTGCAAGGCCAAGGTAGGTGCACTTGATCCTGAACCAACCTCTGAAGTCCAAGGATTCTTATAGCAGATAATCTGATCACAAGTGCAAATTTTTTTTCCTAGGAATCTTCTAGTTTGCACCACTTCAAATAGATATATAAAAATGCTGAAAGTATATCAAATTCAAAACTTCACTAATTACTTCAAGGCGTAAATGCTTCAAATAGAATGTAAATACAACTTCCAATATTCTAAAATTTGCAAATATTGAGAATGTAATTATTTGGAAATAAAGATATTTAAAAAAAGGATGCTTTGGATAAAATTGCTTTTAGGTATTAATGTTCTGAAATTAATATGGAGTTTGCAAAATAGACTTCAGTTCCAAATGAAATTTACAGACTAGTGCCTTATCTATTTGGGCAACAAAGTCACTCACAATATAGATTATTACGTACAACTTTATGAGAAAAAAGATATTTTAATATCACAAACTAGCCTGAATTATAGAAAGCAGAAATTTATATCAAATATGCAATTTATTGATAATCTAAGAGGAAATTTATTTTCTTTCAAAAAACAAATTAGATAAGGGAAAATAAAAACATTAGTTTTATCGCAAGCTCCCTATTTGTCAAACGGTAAATGCTATAAAATAAGTTTCTGTACAAACTAAATCAGGTAAAACGCAATTGTTTTCTTTTGGAAATCAACAAAGGATCAGTCTTACTTGCAAATGAACTTCTATGCCTCCCTTGAACATTAGCACAACACTCTAAACTTCATGTCAGAAAAGATCGTCCCATCTTTCTCTTCTAATATATCAGATTTCAGATAACATTGGCTTATGAATTCTCAAAAAAATGTCTGTCTCTTTTATTTTTACATCTCACATTTATATATTAATGAAAGGTTGTGAGAAAATAAGCACACCCCTTCCGCATACCTAACTCAGTTTACTAAATACAACCGTATATTTTACAAGACATTTGTAATAACTTAGGATATGTAACAACTCCTTCAAATGTTTCCTAAAGATCAAAATCTGATGTCCATGAGTCAAACTCATGCTCCAAATTTCATTCAAAAAAATGGGAAGATGTTGGTATTTTTCCATTTCAGATAATCTTCAAACAAGGTGCTCTCCATTTAATTTCTGCCGTTACAGTCATATTTACAATTCATTTGAGACCATTTCATTCTATCATTACTCTTGAGCCTGCCCTTGATAGATTTTCCCAAGTACTACATCTGATATCGAACTCTTCACCATATACATGGATCCATCGTATTTTATCACAGGTGCTCTTACTGCATCCCGTCATCGTATATCTTTTGAACTATTCATTTTCTCATGGTCAATTTATATTTGTATAATCCGCTTCTCACCATCGTACATCTCATAAACCTGCGGCAAATATAAAACATCATTGAATTTAAGTTATTGAATAATGATTAGTATCAAAAATAGACTCCCTACTCAGGTGGCCCTGTGAGATACGGGCACTAAAATCTCCATTGTCGTGGATGAGGGGTGAGTTATGTCAAAGACACCAAACTTTTCTAGAAAACCAAATTATGACATCTGAGATTCCTGATTCTATTTATATTCCTATTCATTTCATATATTCAAGCTTATGGTATTTCCTTTCTATTTTTTTTCAAATTTGAATGCAGACTTGCATCTTCTGACGTATTTGCTGTTTATGTAATCAACGTAGATGAAATTTGACCATTTCATTAAGACTGCCTAAAGTGGATACAAGAGTCTTTGACTTATTTTATCAGGCCTTTGCCATTTTTTATCTGCAGCCATCGATATGTTATTTCTGAATTATGGATGAGATATATTAATGGCTTTTTTCGGAGATAAGATGGCTCGGCTTATGGAGCATGACCCTTATTTCATAACATCGCTTCTTTCTATTCAACGCTCATATCTGCTCACTACATATGTCATTAGAATGAATGCTGATGGTATTTCTTACGGGAGTATCCTAAGCATTGGAGAGCATGTAGCATGATTGACATGTTACATTCATGACTGTGTTTGTCATCGATGTCAACATAGTAGTAATTATGTGATGATTGGTAGAGTAGAAGACAGGGAATGAGGTCATACAGATAGAGGTTTGATGTTCAGGTGAAGCACGGTTAAGGATATGTTCTACACTATGTCCTAATGACGAGGTTAAGTGTGAATGAAGTAAGTCGAAAATGTACAGAAGATATACTTGATTTACAGAGAACAGTACAGAGATAGAGTACTTGATAAGCAGTTTTTGATGATTGGATTGTATCTCATAACAAAGATACAATCGAGATATGCAAATTTATAAATTGACAGTAGATAGTTTGATGGTGATGTCAGTGAGTGCGCAAGGTCTGGAGTCGCACGTGTAAGAAATTGTAAAGACTATGAGCCAACAATATTGTGTGATTGCGAAATAATTAATTATCTTAATGTGGTCTTATTATAATTAGTTGGGAAAGCCTCAAAGCCGACTCAAGGAATTGTCTTGAGGACATGGTATAAAGGAAAGATATTTTCCTTGTTTGAGATATGTAAAGTTGGATGCAAATTACCATTGAGGAGCATGAATTCTAGAGCAGAGTATTTGGTAAATGAGAGTAAGCAATCCAAGGGATTATTGGATATGAAGTTGGTGATCTACTATCGAGATCATAAGGAGCAGAAGTTCAGTTGACAGGACTAGAAAGGAAGTACAATTCATTTATATTATTCTACAAGGAATAATACAAAGATCATTTGGACAGTGGGTTTATTGGTCTTACCCCTGAAGCTATTTGGATAGTGGGTTCATTTGTCTTTTACAACTCCTAATAGGGTTGGAATCTCCTAACAGGGACTGATATGTACTGAATTTTTTTATTGACTCCTAACAGGGTCCATCCTCTAACAAAGAATATTTATATTAGTACATTATCTTGTGGGTACCATCCCCACCGGGATTTTCCCTTTGATCAAGGGTTTCCCTAGTTAATATATATGGTGTCATTGTGTATGAATATCTTATTATGGTTGTTGTTTATATTGCGCATATGGTTAAAGATTAATAAGATTGATAATTGTCATAATAGTTATATAACTGGTTCACCCCCTCCCCTCAGTTATATTGGTGGACTTTATATTCTAACATATGCGTCTCTCCAAAATGGTTCTACGTCTGTTGTCTTTGGATATTTGTTGTCAATGCCACTTCATCGTGCCTTGAGCCTGTATTAATTATTGCTTTCCTTATTTTAGTTCCTCATTTTTGGTTTTGCTGTGACTATTTGCTTGTTTGCCAGTTGATCTCTCAAAATGACGATGAAAGTTTTGTGCATAAATTTGCGCATAACCTGCATGGATCGATTCCAGGATTGATAACCACAAATATCTCAATTAAGCGATAAAATGAATGCAGTATGATTTTAGTGTATTTAATATCATCGGTTTAGTGGTAGACTGATGCGGAGAGATTCAGCAGACTGACTTTAGAAAGCCCATGCCAAAGTGTGATTGCTGGTAGAAAACTTTTGGATTTAACTCCAGGCTTTTTAATGACGTCAATGTCAAAATATTTGCTAATGGACTATTTTTCTGTTTATACATGATATTACGCTGACTAGAGTGGCCTATGATTAACATTCTTACTCTTCCAGTGAATTAATAGCATCAGTCAATGCTAGTCCCCAGTGAAAATGCCCCTTTATCTTTATTTTATTTATAAGATCTGCGCACCTTTTGACTTGGGAGATGCACTTGAGTTTTGATCACAGTTACATGCGTATTTCAATGTCTCCAGACTTCAAATGTTTCACCAAGTTCATTACAGTTTTTCTTAAAAAGAACTGGAACACAAGTTGTCTTGTCTTCAAATCGGGTAGAGGGATGTATATACTTTTATTCAAACACCTCTGATCAATAATGTACAGGATGTTTGTAACTGCCAACCCAAATTTCATAGCCATTGTGCCTCATACCTTGCACCAAGTGTGGTATTCCTGTACCCGGAAGACCATATAAAAGAATAGCTTTCTAGGGCCTTCATACTCTTGTCTAAAGAAAGATACAATCCAATTCAGATATTGTAATCTTTTTTTCTGATGTCATTCTTAACAAATCTTCATGACTGCAATAAGTAGGATTTTCCTTTGCTTTGAGTACATTTTTTCAAAAACCTGCACATCTTGATGTAAGAAATATGAATCTTTCAGTCCCAAGGCAAACCTTTCACAACCACCAAAATATGAAACACGAAGCCTTGGTAAATTTGACTATAAAAGATAGTACAAATAATGACAATAGAGGTTTGTGGAAGTAATTAGAATGGAGGTCCTAATTAGGACTCCATCAGGGTGAAGAGTTTGCTTGTACCTAATTTTGATGTTTGCCAAGTTGGTTGGATTGATCCAGTGAAAAGGGTACACTAAGACTTCCTATGGAACCATCTTCCCATGATACTTTGGGTTGTACATCATCAGCTCAAGTATTACATGCCTTTCTACAAAGCCTATTGTTTTTCCTGACAATGATGTTAGTATGGGGATGGGTTGGTGATGACAGCGATATCACATGCATTTTCCTATTGGACCCTGGTGGAGGTAGGAGTTTGATGTGTTGCCAAATCGCTTGAGGACAAACAATCTTGGAAGGGGGGACTATAATGTCTCCATTTTTAGCAAGTTCTTGCATTTGACTAGATCAATTCATCATTGTGACCCTCATAAGCTAACAGTGAGTTTTGAGGGTCTCTGAGTCAGACTTGCTATTTATAGGAAGTCTATTTTGGGTAATTTTTACATTATGTAGTGCACTGGTGGCATTGGAAGTTAGTTGTCATATGCATATGATTAAGCTATTCATTGATGGAGTACATATTTAATTAATGAGGTTTCATAAATATAAAAGCACTTTATGTTACTTCATGTTATAATTTGGTGTTGTGAAGTTGAAGCCTCTTGAGTGAGAAGTGTGAAGAGAAAGCCATGTTTGGAGAAGTGTGAAGAGAAAGCCAAGCTGCACACTTGTATTATAAAGATGACTCTAATTGTGAGAAATGTCATTCAATCGTCTTTTGCTTTTTATTATCTCTTGTGAGGGTTTGAATCTTGTGAATTTCAATCCATTGCTAAAGTATAAAAGATTTGATCTGAGATTGTGTCTTCTCATACTGTTGCTACTATGACAGCGAAGAGAATTTTGGCTGAGGAATTTGGCATTTGAAATATAGGTTGGTGATACCCCATTTACACTGCTGCTGGGCATTGCATTTGGGTCTGCTATTGAGAAAATTCATACTGAAAGAATTGGTAATGTACAACTCAGATAATTGCAGTTAATAATCCTGTCTTTTGGTCCATTTGGTATTTGAGTTTTGGGGTAGAGGGAATTGTGCATTTGGGTGTCTGATTTCAACCACTGTTGGGCGTGGTTTCTCTTGCAATTTGGAGTGAGGTTTAATCTTTATTCAAATGCCAAGTCCTTCTTAATTAGCATTTGGATATCCTGCATTTTGGGGTTTGAAATTCTGAGGACTTTGCTAGCAGTCTCTGACTGTTATTACTGCAATTAGAGGCCCATTGAATTACTCTAGATTCGAGTGACTTTCATCTTGTAGTATTCTCACAATGGTGCTGCTATGAATTCTGAATTTGGCATTCAAATTGAGCTGATTATCAAGGGCCTGTGGCTACATAATCTAACGCCACTGACAAGAATTAATCCTTCATTGACCAGCGTGTTGAATGCTGCTATCGGCATCAATAATTTATGAGTTTTCCAACACCAAAGTGGGCGTCATATTGCTTCACACTACCTTCATTCGGACTGTGAGATCTCGGCACCATAACTAGCATTATTCTAGCTTGCAAATTGGTAGTTGAAACAACTGTTTGTGCATGCAAATTTCCTATTGATGCATTGGGATGGGTGACCTTCTAAGAAGTCCTAGTGCTTCACCCCTATGAGCATCACCTAGATCCAATGAGTGCTAAGTGTTCCATTTATTCTCATGAGAGATGGATTCATGTTGAATCACTACTCATGAAACATAGGTCAATGAGTTTGACTCAAAATCACATAGTTAAATCTTGATAAAAATATCACAATTTGACTTGCTGTGGAAATTATCTCTTACTTATCAATTGATGAGCTTAAGGGGCTTTCTAATGAATGGTTCATAAGGCACAACACTTGGCGAAGGTTTTGCAAATGGGGTTGCAAGCTTTGGGCTTACCCATGGAGTAAACTTCGTAGTTAAGTGCGCACAGGCTAGAATAGTACTGGGATGGGTGACCTCCTATGAAGTCTCGATGCTTCACCCCTATGAGCATCACCTAGATCCAATGAGTGTTAAGTGTTCCATTTATTCTCATGAGAGATGGATTCATGTTGAATCACTACTCATCAAACATGGGTCAATGAGTTTGACTCAAATTCACATAATTAAATCCTAATAGCAATATCACAATTTGACTTGCTATGGAAATTATCTCTTACTTAACCAAGCATTTCTCAAAGAAGGCCAAGCTACTATTTTATAACATGAGAGAAGCTTCTAGACACTTAGATTTTATTAAAATCTCACTTAGCTAACCACGAAAGTTAGTTTCTAACTTTATGAAATTAATTATAAAAATTACATAATTAAATTAATTAATTCTGCAAATTCGGACCACAGCTTATGAAAATTAACTAGGCTAATAAGTTCAAATAGCCTACAAAAATTAATTGGGCTAAGTTCTACAAGATTGACTGCATAGAAGGGGGCATTATAGTCAGAGAAATAGGTCCCATTTGAAAATAGGTCTACATGAAAATAACTAATCTGAAAATGCTATGTTACACCCAATTTTGAGGACAAGGATAGCATAAGATAGAGGGTTTCATTTCCAACATTGACTTTTTGGAAGACTGCTTCAAAATAATGGAAAATTTGAACCTAACATAAGCATTGAATTGTGTTGAATTTTGAACTGGAATACATAAAAATACAATAAATTGAGACTCAAAACACTAAAGTATTACATAAAACAAAAACTTATCTTGGGAACACCCTCCACTTGAGGGTGAAAAAATCATCGTACAAAGATATAGATCCTTTATTGTAATCTCAAAATAATCACAATGATCTTCATGCTTATGATTGATAATACTTATCTATCAATAAGCCATTTTTTCAATTTGATCAATATCAAAACGGTAAGTATCTCATAGATGCTTCAATGAACAACACGAATTTTCCACAATCAATGATCATATACGATCATACACAGAGCAATTATGTAGTATGAATCACACTTCCTAAATAATCACAATACTATAGCAAAGATATCACCCTTATTACTAAAGATAGATGAATGCTTTAAACACTAGAAAAAAATTATAACTGCACACTCAAAGAATAATTAAATTCTAAGAATATACATGCAAAATTATCTGTGTCATAATACTCCACCCAAAATTCTTCAGCAATGGATAAACTCTATTCATTGAATATGGAAAGGTTAAAAAGTTTCATAACAATGAACCAACAGTCATAAAGACACCAAATAAGTCCATGTGAGACATAACTTCAGCCACCTAAAATGTATGAAGTTATAACGCCATAACATCTCACACCTGATATGAAGAGGGAATACCAAGCAACTTTTGTAACAACAAGGAGAAGTTTAACCAATGACATCTAAATGAAAATATATAAAATTAAGAAAATAACTTGATGTCAGAAACCTTAATATTTTTAGTGAACTCGATGAAGGCTTTTGCAAGGAAGATATTATTGTGAAAAATAAATCACAAACTCAATAAATTTTCTTGATAGCCAAAGGTGCCGAGTGACAGTTTTGCTCAACACAAGAGGGTGTCAAGTGACAGGGAGATGGTGCTGAGTTACTCGGCACATGAAGGAGCTGAGTAAGCTCAGCAGCAAGGGATGTCGAGTGAGCTCGGTCTCCATTACAAGGTGGAGCTCGAAAGAGAGGATGCTGAGTGAGCTTGGTCAATCAATAAGAACTGAATGTACTCAGTAAGGACTGCAGAGAGAAACTTGGTGGGCTCGGTAAAGACAACATGTCTTACACTAACTGAGTGAACTATTAACATATTTCTAGTTTGAACATTTCCACCATTAAAACACAGAGAGCATACCAATGAAGCTTACAAGTATGACCTTCTCAAACACTATCTAATATGCAATAAAGAATAGAAATGAGACAAAATATTTGTATACCTACTTGCTTGTTTGCTTTCTATTCAACTAGATTAAACTATTACAAAATTTGGAAGCATTTGACTTCAACCAGAAAAATCCTAAAAACTTCAAACTAATAAAACTTAAACTTCAAACTTACAACACTAGAGGTTTCATACAATGAGCCTAGAGCAATCATTGCTTCATAGGACAAAACAATACAAACTCACAGAGAACAAGGCAGTCAAGATCCATGTTGTTGCAAGCACTGTCTTCTTCCTGAACCTTCCTTCTATTCTCTGATCTTTGACTTGATCTGCTGATCATCTTCTTTCTCTACTATGTGCTCTGCTCTGCACTTTTCTTCTACTCTCTGATCTCTCTAATTGATCGAATGAAACATATTCATTCCTTTTGTCTTTCAGCAAAAAATTTCTCTCATTTCGGATTTCAAACTCACCTACCGAGTTGAATGTTGTCAGGCGGGTTGGTGGGCATTTGGCTCCAGAGGCAATCAACCAAATGCATTAAATTTCTAACACTTCCCCTTTGTCTCAAGCCAAGAAAGACATGGATCACTCCTGATCCAAATCAACTACACCAAGACTCTCTCTTAGGTTCACAAAAGTTCCAATGCTTAAGGGCTTAGTAAATATGTCTACTAGCTACTACTCAGACTTGCAAAATTCAATTTTTATATCTCCATTCTTCACCAACTCTTTGATGAAGTGATATCTAATCTCTATATGCTTGCTTCTCTCATGGAAGACTAGATTCTTAGACATTGCAATTGAGGAGATGTTGTCACAAAAGATTGTGGTTCTATCCTCTTGCCTTTCATTCAAATCTGTCAAGATCCTCCTTGACCAAATAGGTTGACATGCTGTTGCATTCAATGTTATGTATTCAGCTTCTATTGTAGATTGAGAAACAATAGGTTGCTTCTTGGATGCCCACGAAATTACACTTGATCCCATATGGAACATGTATCTAGAAGTGCTCTTCCTATCATCTAAACTTCCAGCTTGATCACTATTTGTGTAACCAACCAACTTAAAATCATTATCTACAGTATACAAAATCCCAAATCCCTTGGTACCATTCACATACCTTAGGATCCTCATTCTCGCTTTCCAATGGGAATCCTTTGGTGTTTCCATAAATCTAGAAATTAAACTTACTGCATGCATCATGTCTAGCTGAGTTGTAGTCAAATACATCAAACTTCCTACCATACTCTTGTATAATGTTGGATTCACACTTTTGTTGCAATCTTTCTTGTTCAACTTCAAACCTACTATTGTTGGTGTTAGGGTTGTCTTGTTGTTCTGCATTTTGAATATCTCCAAGATCTGCTTTGCATATTTTTCTTGAGAGATGAAGATGCCATCATGTGTTTGTTTTACTTCTATGCCTAGAAAGTACTTCAAGAGACCTAGATCTGCCATTTCAAATTCATTCTTCATGGCCTCTTTGAACTCACCAATTAGAAAATTATTATTTCTAGTCAAGATTAAGTCATCTACATACAAGGCAACAATCAACACTTTACCACTTGTTTCATTGATTCAGAGAGTGGGCTCACCATCATTTTTTCTAAAGCCATTGCTCATCAATATGAGTCAATCTTGTTGTACCACACCCACGGAGCCTGCTTGAGCCCATAAAGAGCTCTCTTCAATCTATACACTTTGTGTTCTTCACTTGCAACTTCATAACTAGGTGGCGGCTCCACATAAACCTCTTCTTTCAATACACCATTCAAGAAGGTGGACTTCACATCTATTCGATAAAACTTCCATTTGTGTTGGGCTACAATTGCTATGATAGCACACACGATTTTCATTCTTGCAACCGGGGCATATGTTTCATCAAAATCTCTGCATATTGCTGCTTGTACCCCTTGACAACTAAACGTTCCTTATGCCTATCTATTTTTCCTTCAGCATTACACTTGGTTTTGTAAACTCATTTTACTCCAATTAATTGCTTCTTGGGAGGCAATGTAGTTAACTCCCATGTCTCATTTCTTTCAATATCATCTATTTCCTCATCTATGGCATTACACCATTTTTCTTCATTCACAGCTTCCTTAAAATAAATTGGATCACTATAAGAAAATAATGCAAAATTAACACTCTCATCATAATCTTTTTCATACCTTTCATCTTGGTATATCTCCCTTAGACTCTTAGTCTTTCTTGGCAAGAGAGAGGCAAGAGTGAGATCTGAATTCTTAGTATTGTTGTTACTACTAGTTTGCATAATAACTCGAGGTTGTCTAGAAGTGTTAGGAGCTATCACTCAACATGTAAGGGGCTACTTACCTTTCTGCCTTTGTCTATAATCTATGTTTTCCGCTCCATCATCTTGCTCATCACCAATGTCCTCCTCTTCCTCATTAATACTCAACACTTTGCTTGAAGTGCTTGAAGATACACCAACCAAACCATCCCATGACTGATTTTCAAGAAACTCCACATCTCTTGAAATGATGATCTTCTTGTCGATTGGATCATACAATCTACAATCCTTTGATTCCAAACTATAACCCATGAAGATACACTTCACACCTTTGTCATCTAACTTTTTCCTTTATTCCTTAGGCACATGTACATATGCTACGTACACATCCAAACACTCTCAAGTGTTCAATTGACCATTTTTTTCTTGACCAAGCCTCAAGAGGATTCTTGTCGCAAACTAACTTTGTGGGACACCTATTGATCAAGTACATTGCTATTGCTACAACTTCTCCCCAATATTCAGTTGTGAGTCCTTTTGCTTTCATCATGCTTCTTTTCATTTCAACAATGGTTATGTTCTTTCTCTCAGCCACTCCATTTTGCTGTGGAGTATAACTAGCTGTAAGCTCTTTCTTTATGTCATTTTGCCTACAAAAATTTACAAACATATTGGAGTTGTACTCCCTTCATCTATCTGATCTAAGGACCTTTACATAGTGTCCACATTCTTTTTCAGTTAGGACTTTGAATTCAACAAATGCCTCAAATGTCTCAAATTTGTTCTTCAAAAAATACACCCATGTCCTACGACTAAAATCATCTATAAATGTCATAAAATAAGTACTCCCCCCAATAAAAGTAATTTTCATAGGGCCTACCAAATCATAATACACCGATTCTAATGGTGCTCTAGCCCTTCTAGAATTTCCAAAATTAAAGGAAGCTTATGTTTCTTATCCAAAATGTAAGCCTCACACTTGTTATATGAATCTACTATGCTTGGCAAACCATCTACCATTCTTTTCTTGGACAACAAATTTAAACCAGAAAAGTGAAGATGTCCATACTTGAGATGCCAAAGCTTGGAGGGGTCTTCAATCACGCTCCTAAGAGTTGTTTGTTGATTTGTTGTTGTATATGCATTCTTGGGAGGTGTAGCACTAACTTGAGAAAAAAAAACATGTCTCTATCTTCAATGGGAACATCCGGTTCTTTATCATTTGGATTGCTGCAAGTAATTTATTACTCCCATCCTTCTCATGAATGACACACTTGTCATTTTTCATTAGCACCTTGTAACCATTTTGAATGAGTTGTCCAATGCTCATCAAATTGTGCTTCATACTGGGGGCAAAATACACATTTTGTATCTCTTTCTTCTCACCTTGCTTGGTGCAGATCATGATAGATCCTTTGCCCACTATGGAAATGGTTCCATTATTTCCCATCTTAATTTTAGACTTAAAAGTATTATCAATAAAAGAAAATAAACTTTCATTACCACTCATGTGGGCTACAACCGTTGTCTAGGTACCATACCTCATGGTTGCCTTCTTCACCAATGTTGCACATGCTAAAGGCTATGGGATTGTTTGCATTTCTCATGTTCACATGAGCTACATTAACATTCTTCTTTGACTGATCACCCTGCTTCTTCTAACATTCACTTGCATAATGCCTATACTTATGACAGTAGTAGCACTCAACATTGCTCTTATTTGAGTTGTAATTCTTCTTATCTCCTCTAGAGCTATTCTGAGAGATGCTTGCTCCCTCTTGGTTTCTTGTTTGTCCTGAGCTTTCTGCACCAACATTCCTTTGACCATTCCTTCCACGACCTCTACTTCTTGAGCCTCTACTATAACCATTTCTTCCTCTCCCCCTGCCTCTTGAATTCTCTTGAGCCAAGTTGTTGTTGATTTGTTGACTTGGTGCTCAGGGTTTGAGGAGTTCCCATCAACTCATCCATGTTCAAAGTGGTGAGGTCTTTTTCTTCCTCTATGGTCATCACAAAGTTGTCATATTTATGAGGTAAACTCCTCAATATCTTTTCAACAATCCTCTTCTCTTCATAATCTTCTTCTTTTGATTTGAGCGATTTTATCAAAGTGGAGATTCGTGAGTTGAACTCTGCAATAGGTTTATTGTCCCTCATATGAAGGTTCTCAAACTCCCTTCTGATTATTTGTAGCTTCACTACTCTAAGTGTATTAGTCCCCTTTAAGTTCGTTTCAAAGATATCACATGCTTCCTTTGCATAATTTGTTGTTGCTATCTTCGGAAAGTCTATCTCTGCCATTGCTGCCTCAATCAGACTTAATGCCTTTGCATCCTTTCTCCTTGAGTCTTTCAACTAAGTCTTTTATGGGCTTGTGAGGGCCGCATACACTGATGGTAATGTAACATCATTGAACCCATTGATCATAAACTTCCACAAGTCATTATCTACCATTATGGTTTTCATCTTCTTTGCCCATGTATCATAATTTTGTCGATTAAAGGATGGTGGCTGTCATATCTTTCGTGCATCTCCTGCCATGCCAAATAACCCAGAAAATAAATGCCCTAACTCACTGTGGTTGTGGGGCATCAAAGCTCTGATAACATGTGAAAAATAAATCACAAACTCAATAAATTTGCTTGGTGGCCAAAGGTGTTGAGTGACAGTTTTGCTTGGCACAAAAGGGTGTCGAGTGACAGGGAGATGGTGTTGAGTTACTTGGCATGTGAAAGAGCTAAGTGAGCTTGGTAATAAGGGACGTCGAGTGAGCTTGGTCTCTATTACAAGGTGGAGCTCGGTAGAGAGGATGTTGAGTGAGCTTGGTCAATGAATAAGAACTGAGTGTACTTGGTAAGGATTGCTAAGAGAAACTTGGTGGACTCAGTAAAGACAACATATCTTGCACTAATTGAGTGAACAATTAACATACTTCTAGTCTGAACATTTCCACCATTAAAACATAGAGAGAATAACAATGAAGCTTCCAAGTATGAACTTCTCAAATACCATGTAATATGTAATAAAGAATAGAAATGAGACACCAAAGATTTGTATGCCTGCTTGCTTTCTATTCAATTAGAATAAACTATTACAAAATTTGGGAGGATTTGGCTTCAACCAAAAAAACCCTAAAAACTTCAAACTAATAAAACTTAAACTTCAAACTTACAAGACTAGAGGCTGCATACAATGAGCCTAGAGCAATCATTGTTTCACAAGACAAAACAATACAAACTCACAAAGAACAAGGCGGTCAAGATCCATGCTGTTGCAAGCACTGTCTTCTTCCTGAACCTTCCTTCTATTCCCTGACCTTTGACTTGATCTGTTGATCATCTTCTTTCTCTGCTTCATGCTCTACTCTACACTTTTGTTCTGCTCTTTAATCTCTCCAATTGATCAAATGAAATAGATTCATTCCTTTTGTCTTTTAGAAAAAAATTTCCCTCTCATTTCAGATTTCAAACTCACCTACCAAGTTGAATGTTGTCAGGCGGGCAGGTGGCAACCGACCAAATGCATTAAATTTACGACAATTATCACACCAATTTCCACTTAGAAGAAGAAACACACACCTCCCATAAAATATAAGACATATCCTCAAAGACTAAAAATGAACGATAGACAATGAGTCATAATGGCAGTTACAACTCATGTCATTTTGTTTTACATGATGGCAAATACAAAACAACCATTAATATGCAAGGAACCATCACCAATAAAATGCTACATGTATACAACACTGTCATGTCTCCATTTTAAGAAAGAGCTTTAATAATAATTAAATAATATAATATTATTTATAAATGATGATAATATTATTTATAAATGATGATAATAATATCATTACAATAAGTATTAAAAAATAAGAAATAAGAAAAAAATATTATTAGTCCTGCATATATGGAGACTTATGTTTTCACCTCATTTTGGACGATGAGTTTGAGTGCATTATAAAAATATTAAGTTATATTTGTAATGTTTTGTAATTAATTATTTTTGCTTTTTATTTTGTAAAGAATTATTTTTGTTTCTTATTGGCTGTTGATATTTTTGCTACTGATTTTTTTTCATTTTACCTTTTCAAAAATTTAAAATATTTGTACATTGTACTGTATATATTCTCTAAGGTAGATATTTGTTATACACCAAAAATTTTATTTTCAATCTTAATCCACATTTGCATTAGGCAAGACTTAGTTGTATCACACAACTCTTGTTATTATATAAATAATAATTAAATGAAAAAAAAATGATAACAATAATATGATATAATCTATTATCTATAAAATAAGATGAATAATAATTAAATAATAATAAAATGACAATGAATAAATTAATAAATCAAATTAACTAAAAGAGAATATGTTGTAGAAAGTATGTTACCTTTCTAAATATAATT
Source organism: Cupressus sempervirens (assembly GCA_028749045.1). Lineage (NCBI taxonomy): Eukaryota > Viridiplantae > Streptophyta > Pinopsida > Cupressales > Cupressaceae > Cupressus > Cupressus sempervirens. The sequence continues at coordinate 145,864,791 of CM053789.1, read as the reverse complement.
TAATAATAACTGATAATAAACATAAAGTGAATATGTTAATAAACAAGTGGCGCATGCGCCAAAGTTCTTGCCTTCATGTTTTTATGGTTGATTGAAGTAGTATTGCATGAAGGGGAAATTAAATTAGTTACAATTTTTAGCAAAAACTTGTTGACGATAAACTTTTTCAGCTACTTAAATAAAAATAATAATTGTTGATTACTTAAATCAAAGTACAAAAATAGTCAATGGGCCCTTGGTCTACTAGTGAAGTTGAATGGCTGACAAAGAGCCCACTAGGGATCAAGTCTTACTGAGTGCAAGGCTCCGACATCATAAAGGATGAGGCCAGGATCGTGCCCTCGGTGATTTTGATGGTGTGGATGCCCCTTAGTCTTTGGCTTTAAGCCGAAGAGGTTTCTGACATGAGTGGGCTTGTATTGGGTTCCTAAAAAGTCTATGTGGTGGCCTTCACTAGTTGGTAGCTCACATGGTTTGTGCCTCACTGGGTTGCTTCGCAGGTTTGAACCCTCCATTAAAAAAAAAAAGTATGAAAATATGTAGTAAGTTTGAGGGGTAGTATTAATGGTATATAAAAAATTGAGCAAAATTGTAAAACAGTAGCTAGCAAAACATAGTGTAATTTTTTAAAAAATAACATTTTACAATTGTAAAAAATAAACATCAATGTAAAACTAATAAGAAATATATATATATAAAATAAGAAATAAAAAATATTTAATTCTATATTTGAACTTGGTAAGATAGTTAGTAAAATATAGTGTAAACTTAAAGAAATAACATTTTACAAATTACAAAAATAAACATCAATATAAAACTAATAATAAATATATTTAGAATAAGAAATATAAAACATTTAACTCTATATTTGATTAAAATATCTAAATTATACAACTTAAAAAACATTTAACTCTATAAATTCACATGACTTCTTTATAAACTATCTTAAATAATAAATGTATTTAAAATAAAAAAATATAAAACATTTAACTCTATATTTGATTAAAATATCTATATTTGAAACTAATAATAAATATATTTAAAATAAAAAATAAAAAACATTTAACTCTATATTTGAACTTGGTGAGAAAAATAGATAGAGATAATTATTGTTGATTAGACATTCATTTGTGAGGTGGAAGATAAAAATGATTATTTTTTAAAAAAGTTAATCCACTTGTCACAAATGTGGAAAAGATAAAGTAATAATTAATGCATTTATTAATAGAGTTGTTAGAAAATATTTGTATTTTTGTTGGAGAACATTGAATTTTTTCATTGCCTTTTTTTAATCATGGGCCAATACAAATTTTCAAAAAATCGTATTTTTCAATTTAAAAAAAAATTCAAATTAATATAGCTTTTGCAAACATTAGTATATCTTCAAATTTTTAGATTTATGTAACTAATATGAAATTTAATGATTCCATTAGTTTTCTGCCAAAGGAAGGAACTAATAATATAATATAAAATAATGTAAATTAACTAAATCTAATGAAAAGTTAAGAGATATATAATAAAGAGACGTAACTCTTTCAAAATTAGATATAAGAGGAAGTAGAGTTCATTTGGCAAAGAAAAGAAGGGGAAAAGAGAGGAGTTAAAGAATAATTAATAGAAGAGGAAAGGATTGTGAAGAAAATAAGGAAGTGAATTTTTCAAAACCTAGCATTGTTGAAAGGATGTGACTCTTTTAAAAGGTTCTGACTTTTTGTATTCAAATTATGATTATGAAGGATTGTAATTTTTCAAAATGATGGTGATTATGGAAGGTTGTGACTCTTCAAAAGGACTGTGAGTAAGAAGTGTTATGATTTTTCAAAGGGGGTCAATTTATATATAAATATGAAGGTGACTTATGTGTATAATAAAAAGTGTACACTTAATAAAAATTATATATATATATATATATATATATATATATATATATATATATATATATATATATATATATATATATATATATATATGTTAGAAAATGATGAAATCATAACCATATACATGTTATATATTATATGAATATATATACAATGTATTCAAATATGTATAGCCTATTCATTATTATCTTGTTATAGTGTTGGGAGTTAATAGTTGGTGTTGTGTAAGGAGAGGCATACTAAATCCAGAGAGTGTACTGGTGTTAAACGCCCTATGAAAAGTAAATCCATACTCTCCCCAACATTGAGTTTAGGAGAAAAGTAAGGAATTGAGACTTAAACATGTGTTCTAAATGTTTTACGAACTTGGATGCTTATTTAGAAGCATTGCCTCTAGCATATATTTGTGATATAAAGATAATAATATATATATTAACTTAGTTCTTTAATCATTCATTAACTCAACTAAGTGGATAGGGAGTTTGCATAGTGGATGGAGTAATTTGATCCCCTTGAGGAAAAATGTTAGGATAAAGGTTGAGACACCTTTATCCTAATATTCTCCCACTTGTTGAAGACCTATCAAGAGTCAAAAACCTTGTCACCTTCTTAAGACCCCAAGGCCCATAGAACCAACACACCATCTGAACTTATCAGTGCTCTGCAACATTTTCCAAAGTACCAATTTTATCTATCGTTCACCTTGCCATCTTCCACCATATCACAAAGAAAATGATATTGTACATCATTATGCTATGTTGTGGCATGGAAAGTAAAATTCTTTGTTAAACAAATAGTACTCTAGTTGTAACAACAAATAACTACCCTACATGAAAACCAATATCAAAACACAATCTTTTAAGTCAAATGGCCTCTTTGGAAGCATGAGTAGATGCCAAATACTCTACTTCCATAGTGGAAAAAGAAGCTACAACTTATAGCTTTCTCATCCAACTAATCACCCTAGTAAACATCGTGAGAACATATCCATTGGTCGATCTTCTTCTCTCAATGTCACCTGCGCAACCTGAATCCACATATCCATGAATGCAATGAATTTCAAGTTCCAGTAGGATTACCATGAAAACATAAGGATTACTTAGATGGACCCCTTAGATACTTGAACACTCTCTTAACTGCATCTCAATGTACCCTTCTATGATTGTCCATACAATTTCTAAGAACTCTCACTACTTGGGCAATGTCTAGCCTTGTATAGACCATAGCATACATCAAGCTACCAACAACACTCGCATAAGGTACTCTGCTAACAATAGAAAGGAAACTAATAATGATAGAACAATACAACCATAATGAGGAAGCCGCATTACATCTCTAGCATTTGGATGGTCACAAATGTGAAGGCATCTCCATTCAGAAAGAAGCAACAACTCTCAATGAACTAAAAAATACAGAAACAAGAATGATAATCATACTTCATCATTGCAAAAACACTCATAGAAAGTTGATGCTAATTGATATAGGTACAAATAAATTCTTACACAGCTACCAAAACATCAATAAATTGGCATTCTATTGGAGATTCAATAAAAAAAATTAATTGCTTTCATTGTCACTTCAAATATAAATTGATATTAAAACTATAGAAAATATCGAAAGACTGAAATTTTCAACTATTGAATTACAAAAACATAGCAATCTACAATTGCCTCTGATGCAGGAGCATCCAGAGGTATAAGGGCAATCCTGTGTCACCCAAAAAAAAAAGTACTTAGAATTAGTTTCTGTTTCATGTGTTTTCATTTTTGGATACCCATTTGGGTCAAATGAAAGTTCCAACTCTCACAGTTCCACTATCAGTGTGCTAGAAAATCCCGAAAAAAATAGGAGCATGCAAATGGGCCATCATTTTGGTAACCTAGAAGGTGTGAATTGGCCAGATGAATGTAATTGTGATTTAGAGCATTCCAGAAAAAAGAATCAGGTCAAAAGGCCCCACGGTTTGAAAGTTATTGCAGTTTTTCAGGTTTTGGAGACCTCCTAAGAATGCTTCAAAGTTAGGTTAGGGGCATTAAATGATCTCTAAAAGGGCCGAAAAATGGGGGACGAGCAAAGCTGGTCCATAGGGCTATAGAGCGCTTCGAGAGCTTTCTGGAAATGTAAATGGTTCATCAATCGGAGCTACGGTATAAAAGTTATGCCTCCCAGAAGTTCGGTTACCATTTCTAGATTCTTCTAGATTTGCGCCGACTTCTATCGTAGCTTCCGGAACCTTCTATTTGGTCGGTGGATTCCTACTAGCACTTTCTAGAATGTACTCCTAGTCCTTAACCCTCCGGGGTTTATTTAAGGAGATTTCTGGCATTGTAAAAGGCAGTTCGGAGTGGAGTTTGAGAGGAGGTACTGAAAGGAGAAATTATCTCAAGATTTATGCTATTGTAAGCCCTTAGGGCATGTTTTGAAGTTTATTTTATCTGTACTATTTGTACTAGCTTATTTTCTCAGTTAATATAATTTCCCTTTTCTGTTGTGTCCATTCTGTTCTTGGGTTGTGTTCCCATCAGCCTCTAATCAACATATGCCAATTTTGCATCAAACTCAAAGTCTAAATTTGAATTTTTATCACTATGAGGGGTTGTTTCATCCAATTGAACTCCAACCAATCCCTCTTTCACCTTCTCACCATCCTGTGTGGCATCTTTAGGATTAACATCCCAATGTGTTGTTGGAATCTCAATTTCAAATTGAAGGCACTATGCATGGCCACCAAACTATTTTCTTGTCAAGAGATGAGCATATTCCTCCTAATTGACTAGATGAATTTATGTTTGGACCAACCCTTCCATGAAACATAAGAATTGACAATTTGTGAAAGGAGGCAAGTGCAAGCATCAACTATAGAAAATCTTTATCTTATCACATACACCATCAAATAGAGATAGTTTAAGATAATGTACCTCTTTTTTCATCTCTGGTTTGTTGAATTCTTTAAAGGAGTCCAACAACATTTAGCCACTGTTGTCAAAGTAAAGTAGACCCCTCATCAATACACATGTTTCAAAGGGTCTTCATGAGTCATACTACACTTCTTTTTCATTAATTGAAGGCACTCTCCCAAACCTTTTGCATTATATTTGAAATTTAAAGCATAAACATCCATATAAAATAGGTTGTTCATAGTGTTCCACTACCATTTCATAACAGACCTAATATACTTGTTAGGATCCTTTCTATGAATTGCTTTCTCAATCAATCAAAGCATGCAATCAAATCTTTTATAAGAGAGTATAGCAGCATATCTTTAATTTATTTATTGATAAACATGTCATGAAGGATCCATACCCATCCATGTAGATTAATTTCAAAATAATTTTTTTCCTCTACGGGTAAGAACTCCTATAAAGAAAATTTGTTCCAAACTTCGGAATAATAGATAATTCATCCAACGCATTGCATACAAGTTGTTATATAGATTTCTATCCCAGCGGATTAAACTTAAAGGATTGTGCATTTACAATTGGAGATGAAATATATGTCCACAAATGAGCCCACAATGATAACAGTACTTGTAACTCAACAGAAGTTTTCAAATATCCTATCATAGAATTTTTTACATTGAACCTTAGGTGCAACTATTTTTATTATGGTATCAAAGCCTATGAGTAGTACAACTATTAACACTTAATTTTCCTTGACTTGGAATGATGGACCTTGTTGAGTAACTTTGTTGAGAGGCACTTAAGTGGCTTGAAGGGCACACCAAAAAGCTTAACCGCACTTATATCTTTCCTCAAAGATTGATATGATGGTTCCATTGTAATATATCTTCATTATTAATGAACAACACCATTCAGAAATCAGCTACAACCTTGTATCAAGTGTTAAGTCTTCTAGCTGGGATGACTACCTTGCATGCTATGGTAATAGTTGTAACCTCCACTTGTCGTAGTAGAGATGGTCATTAGCTCGCATGATTCCTTAAAGCATCAGTTGTGATTCCTTATGTTAATTCTCCCTTAGTATTGGCAACCAATAGAAAGAGTGCCATCTTAAAACAATTCTTTATTCCTTATTTTGAACAAAATAGGTGGTATAGTTATTTCATTTGATGATAAATATAGTTCCCACAATTTGAAATCTCCAGTAGCATTGGGTCAAGGGAGTTGTCTATCTTGATGCAAAAAGTGACATGTTACATGGGGAACAAGATCAAATGACATGCCTTGACACGTATGTCATTGCAATGTCCATCCATTGGATGTGGGGTCAAATGATGATGACTTCTTCCTTCGGTCAAATACACTTTAACAAAGAATTTTTGTTTTGTTAATGGAGGCAGGGGGTGGGCGGGGGTTACTGAAAAGAAGAATATTTAACTATCGAAAAAGAAAAGGTTACACCATGCAGTTTGGAAGAAAGGGCAAGAATGGTTCAAATTTTAATCGTGCAATCTGATGTAGTTAGAGCCCTAATCTCCTATTCAATTCTTGTTGACTAGTTATGTTACCAACCTCGCAACTTACTTATAGCATTACAAATTTTAAAATGACAAAGGTTCTAAATGTTGGTGCTAGTTTTGGATTTTAGAATAGTTTTTGGCACTCGAATGACTATGGGGAATAGTTTAATAGAAATTTTTCTCTGACTTCCTTGAATTAAACCCTAATCTCTTATTCTATATGTTATAAGATGTAAGATCATATTGTATGTCACCTTTTCAGGTTAATTAGAAAGTTGTGTTAACTTCAAATGACTTATTTATTACAAATTTGGAAATCAACGCCTAGTCTTGTAAGCACTAGCTATTCAGATGCAAAAAATGACATGTGACATAGGTAGAATGATACATACCATACTCATATGATGTGTCGCAATAAGACGAGGTCATTTTTTGCATTAGGATAGACAACTTTCGAGTTTTGTATTTCAAAATAGGTTTTGGTACTCACATTTGATTTCTATGTATATATCCAATATATCTATTATATGTTAAGAAAAGTAAGATGATGTAATCTAATTGAGCCATAACTATTAGGTGCAAAAAATGACATGCTTGGCTAAAACGTAAACTAAAACATAAATCTTACCAAGGGGTAGACTAGGAAGTTTGAAAAATAAATTGTGTCCCCCTTGGTAAGATTTACGTTTTAGACATTTCTATGGCACAATATGATATATCCCATTCCTGCATGATGTAGTGCCCGTTATAAGAAAGAAAAAGTTAAAGTTATGATATCATCAACATTAAAATCATGATAATACATCAACTTTAAAACACTAATCTCATGTTGTGTATGCTATACCACTAAAAATCCATATTATATCTTCACACTATGAACTATACTTTCTTCATGCCAAGTCAAACACTAATAGGATAGGAGCTAGAGGAGAACTAGAGGCAAGTAAACAAGGCCAGCAATAAGATAATGTGTAAGGAGAAATTTGTTGCATTACTTTTAGCAAGGAGTTTCTTTATTTGGATTTTTGGTGGTATGTATCTTGTTTTATTGGATTTTTTAAATGAAATTCACATTCTTATGAAGCAATTATATCCATTATCTTATTTTGAAATCTATCTTGTAATTAGTGAATGGAATTTGATGGAGAATGGATTAGCACTTAGGGCACAAAACATGTAATTGTAGCCTCATAAAATTATCCCACTTCTTTGTGTTCTTGTGCATCTCTAGAGGGATAGATTGATAATGATTTAGACAACTCATATTTATGTGTTAAAATAAATCTGCTAAGATCAAGGGATAAATTGCTTGAGATTGCATACTACTTTAAATGTGTGAGTTAAAAAGGTACGGAACCATTTATTTTCAACAGTTAGCATAATTAAACACAATGTTATGCTACAAAAATATGCGGTGTTGGATTGTCAATTGACATAATAGTCAACTGTTCAATACCATTGTAACCAACAATTAAAAATATTGCTAACACTAGTAATACATGTGACGAAGAATATTTGTCAATTTTCCATTATGCTATAACTAGTGCATAAGAGGACGTTACATCACATTTTCTTTTCATGTCATGGAAGTGGTAGGAAAAGCCAAATGATTGTGTCCAAAAGATAGGAGGGACAAAAAAAGCCATAAAAAATAATAAATAGGAATCAAGATGCATTTGTGTCATGATTATAAATAAAAATAATCCATTCAATACTATTGAAGTTGATGAAGGGTCAACCCAATAGCTCCCAAGAATCACCTACATGTAAACAAGTCACAGAAAGAGAGAAGCAAAAGCTATGAAGGTTGAAATTTATAGACCCATAGATGAGACATTCTTGATGAGCAAAAAAGATAAATTGCTATAATCAAAAGTGAGTCAATTTACAAAGAGAGATCAATCCTTATAAAGGAGATCAAAACTCTTATAGGAATCCAACCTAGGTTGCATGACAATAATTAATAAAAGAATTAATTATTATATGATTAAAGTTTAGCTCAAGTATAATAGAGTTAATTAGAAAATATTTGATTACTCTAATAGCACCCCTTAAGATAAACTTAGGGAGTAGCTAAAAACTTAGAAATTACAACTAAATGTAGATTTGGCTCCTAGCGATAAAGCCTGATGAGGTACCCAAGCACAACCAAATCACTATAAAGAGGAGACATAGATTAAACTGCATAGGAAAAAACATACTCCAAAAAGAGATGGAAAAAATGTTAAAAAGAACTAGTGAAGGATTGAAGAAGCCTCCAAACTAGGGAGTGTCCCAAAAGATAGGAACAAGAGAGATGATCATGTAGAACATCACCAAAGCATGTAGAAGTTGCAAAACTCTATCAAAAGTAACTATTGATTTGAAAAACCTCCATTGAAATATAACTTGACAAGGTAGAGAAGACTGTAATTTGCATGGGTGCTCTCAAAATACATTGCTTGAATCAGGGGGCACACAAAGGCAAACAACTAAACTTGAAGATATAGACGACATAAAATACCAAATCTTGAAGAGCTAATCAATCAAACATGGAAGGTTGCAACCAAAGTAGGAACAAAAGGAAGAGTGTCTATAAGGAAAATGATCTATCTCACCAAAATACATAAGTACCTAGCCACTGCATCCATCTAGTACATAGGAACAAATACTAAATACATAGTTCACTCCATCTAACCAAGGAATCATAAGAACCAATAGAAGAACACCTTAATGCAGACAAGTGTGAGGTGATAGGCAACTAGAAAAGTGAGCCAAAAGAATAATATATCAAGGAACCACAATCAAGATACACAAAAGAGTACATGTGTGTAGTGAGGTGATCAAGCTCAAACACATCATGAGATTAATGCCATGGAAGGGACATTCACTAGAAAACAGAAAATGGCAAACAAAGAGAAAAAATCAACCCCCCATAGCACTTTAATTAGAATAGTGCATGTACAAGAAGGTACAAGATACAATGAATCTCGAGAATACAATAATCTATATAAGTGTCCTCAAATGACACTGCTTGAAGTAGAAGGCAAAAAATGCAAAACAACTGAAATAAAAATAAAAATGCAATATGACACTTTATCTTATTGTGTTTGCAATAATGCATATAATAGATGTCTACAAAGACTAGAAGAGACATAAGACTGATACAACTGATAGTACAACCCATGACAAATCATTTGAAGGAACAAAATCGATCCCAAGATTTGAAATAACCAATATATTCACCATAATGCAAAGATGCAAAAGACTGAATAGAATGTATTTGGAGTAGATTCTAGAAAAACAACCAATAGCACTGGAAAAATCTCTAAAAGACCTTTCCAACGATATAAAGAATTCCTAAATCAGAGACTAGATGCTCAAGATATGCCTCCCAAAATGAAAAATAGAAACCTTGACTTTGACTACATAAATAGATAACTAAATAGAATAAAAAATAAAAATAACTTGCACCACTATGACAGGCTTGAAACCAGCTTTTAGGTGATATATCGTTTGTAAAAAATAGAGTTTATATGCTTGAGATATGAGTAAAACATCAAAGGTAGGTCCAAACAAGATCTGAAGGGATGACAGGAGTGTTGATGCAATGCTGATGTCAGTAAGTGATAAGCTTAAATGTGATCATCAAATGGCAGTTGAGGCAAAAAAATGTTAGAAAAATGACCCTTATCATAAAAAAATTTAGTCATAAGAAATACTATAGTTGAAAATAGAGGGTCAATATTGGAAGAAAAACTGGTGGCCAAGAAAGCATATGTTTAAAAAAGATGGACCAAATCCACCAGACATGCTATAGATCATGTCGCCCATCAATAGCATGTGTGCAAATACTCCATAAAACAAATACCGCCAGTTGGTGAAAAAATCACCATATGAGTTACTGAAAAATACCAATGAGGGCCGAAAACTACCAGGAAGCAACAAATGCTCCAAAAAAGGCCAAATTTCTTTCAATGGTGGGAAAGCTTCCAAAAATCACCGAACACCTTGAAACTTTTGTCAATGAGGCAAAAATTGCTCTAAAAACACTTGTGTGGAAAAGACCACCAGTGCATGAGCCAAAAAATGTGACCCACGTGGAAGCTCGTGCAAACAAAAAATTGGAAGTAAAAATTATAGACATGCACTCCTTTGCCATCATTGATTTTGGGTTGTTGTAACAACCCGCTAGGAAACCCAAAATAAATTAACCTAAAATTTCACTAAGTTTCCCAAATTTTTTATTTTAAAGATAATAACTTAACAATAGTAAAAATAATATAGAAGAAGCAATAACATACACATAAGCACACACCATAAAACAAATTACAATTCTTAAGGGTCCCATGACGTTGAATCACATTTAAGTTTAATTAATACTAAAACCAATATATAAAACATCCACATTAAAGAATAACTACAAACACACATCCATTTAAATAATATACAATTATCTCAAATTCCACTTGGCAATAATTAGAATGCACAATCATCCACTACATGGCTCACAGGGTATGAAAGGCTAAAAGAATATACAACATAAAATAGATTATATCATCTCTTAAGATCCATGAAATAAAATACAATGCAATAGGTATAACCATCCATCATAATACATAAGAACAAAATGAAAAGAAAAATAGGACATGGAACTCCAGCCACGACATCAAACTGTTGGATTTCAATGGTAAAAGTAAAAAACACTACCACCTGATCTTGTGGAACTTAAATGGTCCACTCCTACTACATTGAGGATATAGTCTCAAGTCCCAAATAAGATAACAAAATCAAAAGTCATTTCCAACATCTAGGTCAAGGAAATCCTGAAAGTAATCTACCTCAAAGGTACTAAGACACAAATGACATCTAAATTCAGAGGCAACAATGAGTCGTAGGAAATCTACTATGTAAGTGGGAAAGTGCCATCAAATGAGCCAACTCTAAGGTTACCAATTGTAGCCTGAGTAGACTTCAGCCCCCTAGTGACTCTATGTGGCACCAGTATCCTTTTGTACTAACAAGACATACTAATGAAGTAAGGTTGCAACCAAGCACCCTCTCTACTCCCATCCTAGCCTATACTAGCACTCGAGGCATGGATGAGGAAAAACAATGTCTCTTATTAATTCATTTTACTCTCATTTAATGAAATGTTATCACTTATTAAAATAACCTACAATGGGTTAGCCAGGTAGCCTCTTTAGGGCTTTGACCTCCATTGCAAGAAACTTACCAACATGACATACAAATAACCTACCCTAAGCTTAGTAAAAGAAGTAGGTCTCATATGACCATAAATCACACATTAGTTCTTAAACAAGCAATTGGAAAAATATTGAAATATCATTATTCAAAAATAACAGATCATCTTAACAGGATGATCCAAAATAAGTGCACATATATAAAACCATGACATCACCTAAAAAACATAACTCATAATCACCTTAATCCTATACAAGAAATTAGGAAGTAATCCAAGGATAATTGATCAAAGACTCAAAGGTTATATTAGAAAAGTCATACCATTCACCTCAGTTCCACACAAGAACACTAGAAAACAATATTCACCGATAGATCAAACTCTTCATAGAAACACGTGACACATCACCAAGGTTGGGTATAAAAGATCATATACAAAACATCATCATGACATCACATAACAAACCCCCAAGCTTCTGGTAAACATCCCAATTTGGTCAAAGAACTAAGTCAACTCCAAACCCAACACACAAGAAAACATACAACTGACAATGTAGTTTCATAGTTTTGTTAGCTTTTGAAAACACACAATTTTGGTTTAATAGTAGGGTTCAGGTTTCATTTCGATATAATTTTTTGACTTTAATAAGGTTTACAGATTTATCCCTTATAATTGAACCCATTTTCACCGTTTAAATTTGAGCACACAAAATTAATGTTTTTATTAAAACTAGATAATAGTTATTACATTATTAAATAATAATTATCAAATTAATAATGCAAAATATTAATAACTGTGATCATTACTCAAAAAACCTAATAACAATTTATTTAAAATTATTAAATAACAATTATTTGAATTTAAATAATTAATGTGTTTTAAAACTTATTAAGTTACTTAACAAAACTATATTTAATAACATTTATTAAATATAATTTAAAATATATTAAATCAACTAATTAAAACTATATTTAACAATATTTATAATTTAATATTAAACATTTAATAAAATTTATATATTTAAAAAACATATATTGGAAAAAAACAATAATTGAAAAAAGGGAAACATTTTTAAGGCTCATCGACCTGCAGTGCAGGGCTGTCGCAGATTGCAACTGGGTACAATTGCGTCAGCAATAGTACCTACTGTTGTCGTAGTAGTACCTATTGTTGCTCGTACAACAACAACATTGCCAAGGGAAGAAGAGACGTGGGTGGCAAGTTGGTGGCCCCGCCTACCAATTCATTTTTTAAAATTTTGTTTATAATAAAATAAAATAAACAAAATTGAATACCTTCCCCTATTGAAGTTTTTTTTGCAATTTTAAATTGTTTTTTAAAGATTTCCTCAATTAAATCTAATAAGAAGAATACAAGAAATCAAACGAATTGTATAAACATTCTTGAATTGTTTACCAACCTTATTCATATCAAAATATGGTTCCCTAAAACTCTACAACAAGTGTTTCTAATTATCAATTCATATATAGATAAACTTGAAATGAAAAACAAATAAAATTTACCACAAGGGTTTCAACCTGAACTTAAAACTAAAAAAATAGATTTATTGAGACACGAAGAAGACAAAAATTTGAAGAACGGAAAACCACTATACAAATAAACCCACAAGATCCTACTTGGATCTGATGCTAAGATGACAAACACCTGAAGCACACAAACAATTTTCTTTTTCTAAAACCCTTCTTCTCTGAAATTGCTCCTCCAAAACTTGGTTTTGGAGAAATAAAATCTAAATTGCTAATAAAGAGTTTTTTCCCAAATTTAGGGCTTTGATTGTGCAATCATGTAGAAAGCCCTTTACCTTTATTATTTAATTATATCTTAATTTTCATGCACAATCTTTTTGTGATTTAATTAAAATATCTTTATTGAATAACTCTCTCTCTCTCTCTCTCTCTCTCTCTCTCTTTCTTTAATTAATTCTTGAGACATTTTTGATAAAAATAGTTATTAATTTAAGTAATAATAATAATTAGCAATTATTTAAAAATGAACTCCTAAATATATTATTATTAAATAAAATAAATATTATTATGCCCAAAATTAGACTTTAACTAAATCTTTAAATTTAATTCTTTTATTTAATTAATATTTCAATTAATTAAATACAATTGAATATCAAATTTCCTTCATAAAAATTTCCATTAAATTAAATCATTAATTATTCTTTTAAATCAATTTAATTATAATAGAAAATCACCAAAGACCCACAAGACTAAAAATGAAAATCCATCATAAAGGACAAAATACTAGATCAAATTCAAGGGTTATAATCACAAATTTATGTCACTTGATGAATTTGGAAGGGTAAACAACTCAGGTACTTGTCCTACTTTCTAGAACAATTGGTTTAAGGATAGGATTCATACTCAAGAGTTATCTCCCCTCTCTTACCATTGAGATACTACAATAGGGTATGCTCATCTTGGTAGTTCAAGGAAGTCAATACCTGATACCTACAATCTATATAAAATCTACGCATATACATACACATATTCTAAACTAAAGAGGCAATGGCGGGAAGTGGTGCATCATGTAGATTCTGACAAACAGGTGACTATGACTCCCTCCCTCAACCATATCAGAAACATCATACATAAAATAAAACATACAGGTACACCATACACATGCAAGTATGGGGTAAGTATCCATAGAAAACACATATAAATAATCCATCTAACTATCATCATGAAATAATTGGAATCATTGTATGAACATACATGTATCCTCAATGAAATAATCTTAAACACATTAAATAACTAAGTAACTCATCACATAAATCAACTGAGTATGAAATAAAATTTAACAATATGGAAATCAAATGTCACTAATCATCAAGCATAAACATAAAGTTGGCGTAAAAGAGTTTGACAATAATAACTGAAAAGAAAACTAGGGGTAGACATTACAGTTGCTTTCCAAAGTAAGGCAAGCACTTGGCATGGAAGCCATAAATCATGCTTTAAAAACACCAAATCCTGAGCCGTCACGTGCGCAAGTTGAAGTTGGTGGATGCCTTGATGGGCGCCCAAAAAAAATGCATGTGACACAATAAACTCCAAATAACGCGTGGGGTCTTCAAAGAAAAAAACACACCATGTATAAAAACTTGCTAACGTGGTAGAGGTTAGAAGTAACATGGGCTTAAATAACCACTTCTAAACACCGCACCAATCCTCTACAAGTGAATTGACCTGCGGTGATGTGGCGTCAAAATTCAAATGTCAATGGTGACTAGAGGTGCCAAAAAGATAGGGCTCAAGGAAAAGGCTTGGTCAGAGACATAACCGACCCAAAGAAAAGTGCATGTGAGTACAAAAATTGGGCTAATTGGAAACCATACCGAAATTGCCAAAAGCACAGTCTCTCCAAAAAAAAGTACCATAATCAATGGAAAGAATTGTTAGAAGAGGCATAAAATTTCCCAAAGAAACTACTTGGAAGGTGCAGGATCATTGTTGTGTAGGCTTCAAAAACATGTTGAATCATGTGTTGTTGAGGGAGGCTCCAAGCACAACATTGTCCCATCAGAAAATGGTGGTCCCATCCTATTAGCTTGTGTGTAGTGTGGGGCCCCATAACCTTTGCAAAGCCCAATCAAAAAATTGTGTGTTGAAATGTCAACTAAAGTGCCAAAATAAGCCACCCAAAAAAGGTTGCTTCACCATAAAAGCCTATCCATGGTGGAGGACATGGATCAATGGGCCCACGTAGGAAAAAAGCCCAAAAAAATTACTCTTGCTAACAAAAAATAAAAAAATACAACACTCAATAACTTTTTTCAATAAAACACATCTCTGACTCAATTTGTGTGCCCAAGTTAATATGGCCTAGGTGCAAAAACAAATTTTCCTTAGATTTCAACAACGTCCAAATTGGACATATTTATATCGAAATGGAGATTTTCAAGTGCTCTGAGCTCAACGCTAATGTCTATTTGGGCTCAAAGTGCTCCAGATGAAAAATAGCCCCCCTTAGATCCAATATAGAAAACCTCTGAAAGCCCAGATCTAAAAACCAATGCCAAAACTCTCAAGAACAGAACAATGTCATGAAGATTTGGTGCTCTAATACCATGTTGAATTTTTTGAATGATCAACCCCACAGCTCCCAAGAATTACCTACATGTAAACAATTAACAAAAATAGAGAAGCACAAGTTATGGAGGCTAGAATTCCTAGATCTATAGATGAGACATTATTGATGATCAAAAAGATAAATTGCTATAATCAAAAGTGAATAAATTTACAAAGAGAGATCAATCCTTATAAAGGAGATCAAAATCTTAACAAGAATCTAACTTAGGCTGCATGATAATAATTAATAAAACAATTAATTATTATATGTCTAAAGTTTAGCTTAAGTATAATATAGTTAATTAGAAAATATATAATTTCTCTAGCAAATAGTGAATATTTCAATTTGGTAATGTGTCATGGTTGTAAACAATGAAATCGTGTCATCAATTAAAAACTGTCAAGATAGATAGTTAACATGGCATGTTAACACATATGTAGCATTAACTCAATTGACCATAGCCACTTGGCAAGGACAATTATGGATCTAGTTGAATGAAATGAAATAATGTGGAAAAAAATTATTAGTTTTTGAATTTTTCTTGGGGACAAAATAAAAGCTGCATAATAGAAATAAGGGATGACATGAAGGTGGACCGATCAAAGATATCTACAAAACATGACACTTCTAGCTATTGATATCACACATCTATATTTCAATGAATCAATATCCAGATTAGTATCCTTAAAGTTTTTTACGCTTATTCAAATCAATATCCTTAAAATTTTTTACACTTATTCAAATCTGATTTGGCCTTTTGACTTATCATCTTGGTAGACATGCACATTCTTAACTTCAATACTTGAAATGAAAATAGACATAGCTAATCTACTTCATCATAAGCATGTAACTATAAACCACAACATCATAACATACGATACAAATATTTTGGTCACGCATAAACCCTTGGTTAGAGGGAAAACTATGGTGGGGATAATACCCACAAATCCATCACTAATTGAGTAAGAGGTTGCATTGTTAGGAATACAATGTTTATCACTTTTGGTTACTTACTTTATGAGGAGGTATAGAATTTGATCTATAAGGATCTACCTTTTTCAAGGATTTTACATCACAATACAAAGTGAGAACTCAGTTAAGATATTTACAAATAGACTATTAGGTCTACCTTGTCAAAGGATTTGTCTACTATAATGGTAAGAAAATATAGGTAAATATTATCTAATAAAATGAAACTTACTTTTCTATTCAGATGACTCTTCTTCTCAAAACATTATCACCTTCAGTGACTAATTTAACGAATCTTTCCTTTTCTTCTTGCTACTCTACCCTGTAGTAGATTTACCTTGTCATTCTTCTAACATATCCCCTCTTCAACATAACATAGCAACAACAACAACATTTAACCATTCCTCTTTAGGTCCTTATATAGAGATATTTTACATCTTCGATCCACGATCTAATTAGGCTTTAGGAATCTTCTAGAATACACCATTGATTAAGAACTATGATCTAGAATCATCCTTATCATCTTCATTTACCTTCCTTACATTTCTTCTATTTTATTGGTTAATACCTTTCCTTGAAATCATATACATTCAAATTGCTCTTCCTAATAAATCTTACCTAGTATTCTTGTAGATTTGTAAAAAAATGTTTTTTTCTTGGTGGAATTGAAACACATAGAATTTTGTACCATTCCAAACTTTGAGGTGCTTCCTATGTAGCTTGGTAAATACTTTGTCCATTCTTACTAGATATGCTTTTCATTCGGTGTACATATATATACTTGATATGTAGAGCTTAGTTACAACAATATTCATACTTATAATTATGTTCTTACTTGACTCGGTCTATATGCCATGGCTTGGTAACAACATTCACTGACAAACATCTTCTATTGTCACTGAAAAACATTTTGCACTGATGACAACAATGAATTTGTGTATGTAACATTCTCCCGCTTTAGCATTATGGTAAAAATCTTATGATAGCTCAAAAACTAACTTAGTCACAATTTCTTAACTCCCCCTAAATACATATTTTCTTTACATTAGGTATATCATGTAGTTTGCAAAATCATTTTCAAAATTCTTTTTGCATACAACACTTCTACATTTTCTCAAAATTTCATATACTCCCCCTATATACCATTCCTCTTTTTGATCCCATACAATCATAATCCCCTTTTTGACACATACGCCAAAAACACAAAAAATTAGAATTTCTTCATTAAATATACTCACAATTGATCAAAAAAGTTTTGGTGACATTTCATCATTATAGCCATGGTGGAGTCCTAATTAGTCTTCAATATTTTTAGTATCTACTTCTCCACGTTCACTTTGGCTCCAAGGTCTACCATAGGAGCTGCAATTGACTATCTAGGTGCAACGATCAGATCCTTGACCTATTTAATGTGTCTCCACATAACGTCAAGATGAGGTAATAAAAAATATTTCATCTTATTGACTTTAGCCCTTACCTTGTCTTCTTTTGCTAAGAGTTCATGCTAAACCTCTGTATAAAATTTCACTTTGGTGTAGTGAACAAGGTAGAAACTTGGGTCAATTGCCAATCTATCTACACTTGTCTTTATATCTTCACCAAAATTCTATAACTTCTCTTTAATCTCCTGAGTGATATGAGGAACATTACATAATTTTTGAAACAATCAAATAAAATTTGTACAAGAGCCTCTAGCTTGGTAATCATAGTGGAAAGTTTCACTTATTGTATTACAATTATTTGTGCTAATTTCTCCAATACTTTATTTTTGAATTTCTTTTTTGATTTCTCCATCAGTTTTATGTATGTATCTACACCATGCTCATTCACTTTATCAACTAATTATACTAGTTGCTCCAAGATAGGGGCTTTCTCATCTAGAGTTGTATCAAGAACAACTTCCAATAAGATATCCTTATATCATCTAGCACTTGCTTGTTTTTCATTTCTTTCCTTGGTATATATCTTTCTCTACCTTTGGAGTACAAAGTTCTCTAAATTTTGTTAGAGAATTTGGGTCTAAAGTATGAGGCTCCCTATCTGGTAATGATAATTACTTCATCTAGTGTCACTGGATTGGGTCTGGATGAAGTCTTCCTCTTCTTCTTCTTATCCTTTGAAGTTATAGTGCTTGTGCTTGGTGAAATATTTGGTGGCAATGGAGCCTTAAGCTCTTGGTATGTCTGTTTAGTCTCTTTATCTTTCTTTTTCTCTCCTTGTTTCCTTGGTCTAGTGTTAATTGTATAATAGTTTGAACTTGTTGCACATGAGGCTGAACCTCATATTATTTCTATGTATCCTTTATTTGTTCACCTAGTGAACTCTGCTCAGGTTGAGCATGATGTCCTAGCCCCTTTAATCTCTCACTCAAAGGTTCTTGGGCTTGTTGCCTACTACTAGTAGAAACATCATCTTTTGTGTATCGTCTAGTCTGCGTGGTACCATCATTTGCATCACTAGTCTGTTGCTAGGCACCCTTGTCTCCTTCTTGAGTAGTTTTTCCTTGTTGCTTGGTTTGTGTTGTATCTATATCCATTGGTACATTACTAATAAAAGAATTGAAAGAATTATTATTAGTAGTATCTACATTTTGTGCTTCATTGTGTATCTCAGGCCTCTTATATCCCTTTATTATATCGATTATAGGTGCATAGCCTAGTATGCGTACATGTGAGATGACTTGGTTATTGAATGTTCTTCAGTATTAGGCTTGATGTCAACCATCACATCTTCATCCTTCTTCACTCGATCACCTAGATCTTTACCAGTAAGATCTTCCATGGTTATATTTGTAAGAATTGTTAGTTATATCCTTTACCATATTGTGTACATCATCCACAATATCTTGAATAGACACATGTTCATATTCGTCGTCTTTATCATCAAGTTCAAATTTTTAGGTAGGATCAATTTATTCTACTTGTATGGTCTCCTTGGGGTCTTGTATGCAAATAGAAAAATATACATACCAAAAGAAAACAATACTTGCATTTATTTGTCTTTTCCACATGAATGGTTTTTATGTTTTCCTCAAGTTGTTTAAGCAACAACTTGACAAGGTCTAACTTCAAACCTTTCTTCACAATTTTGTATGCTAAATTTATAGTTCCACATGGTACACTATTTGGCGAGTTGAATTGGTAAATCTTGTATGGAGCAACATATGTGCCTAAACATGTCTCGAGATCAGTAATTATTTCAACCTTCACAAGCCTCTTCTATCCCAAACTGCACCAGTGAGAGTTTCAATTTATTTTCTTTGTGCTACTAGTATCTAAAATCCAAGAATCATACCATGAGGAACTAGATGCAAATTCTGAAATAGAAAGTACATATTGATCACCATCACTATCAAAAGAAAATTGAGATGCTCCTAAAATTTTATCATCTAAACATTTATCATCATTATGTTGGTAAACAAATTTGTTCTTTTTGTTTTGACTCTTTAAATCCCAAGTTTCTGGAACAATATCTGAATACAACAGTTGAAAAGCCACCCGTAAATGAAAGGCTTTTCTCTAAATTGATAGGTATAGCTCTCTATGATAGATTTTCAGTGAATTATATTTTTTCCTACTATTTAATGAGGATGTGTTCTTAACCCGAGAACAGTAGAGGTGTAACCAAGTTAGACTTAGACAAGACCTAACTTAGGCAGGTTTGAATTCTAAAATAGCTAATCGATTTTATGCATCCACAAATCTTATGAATTCATAAAACTTTCTAAAAATTAAACTATGAGAATTTGAATCTAAACTTGAACTATGAATTAATCATACTAAGGATTCCTCTTCGAATGAACAATAACAATACTTATCTCATTCATTCGTTATATTACAAATAGGGGAAGTAAAACTTTGTTTCTTCCTTGTTCTAATTCAAATCATATGAGGAAAATACTAACTTCTAATCCTATGGAACATAAAATAATTGATATTGAATACTCTCAATTGTCTCTGCAACAAAGGTACCTCACACCAAAAATTTTCCAACCTTTCATTAATCGTTCAACTTCATACATATAGAGTTGAGAGATGACTATTACAATAGGAATTTTAATTGGTTCATCTTCTGAGGATGACAAATGGCAAGATGCCAGTTTTTCATATTACAAATTTTACAAAATTTGCAAAATTTACATCAGAGAACAAAAAGGGAGTGTCAACTAAATCACTTAGACTTCTTTCCCTTTTCAATTTTCACTCTTTATGCCTTAGCAACTACTATAATTGGAATCATTTCTTCATGACTAGGCACATGTACATTAGTGAATCTTTAGAGCCACTTCGAATGCTCTCGAGCCAGCTCCTTCACTGCATTTAGCTGACTTGTCAATTCTCCAGTAGCCACATGTACGTATCCACCAAGCGTCTACAACTCTACCACTCATTTTTGATTGCTTGAAGTCATTCCAGATAGATTACTCAATTATGTGGAGAATTTTTTTTTCATTACTTCTACCCGAATGAGAGCTTTCCCTTGCCCATTGGTTTGTGGGTCAGTGTGTAATCCTTGCATGAGTTCAAAGGCTCTATCTTGGGTTTTCCTCACTTTTTCCCTTGCTTCTTTGAGTCCTTCTTTAGCCTCTTGAATCATCTCCTACTTAAATTGCATGTTTTGAAGCCATTCGAAAAGAGGCTCAGTCCCTTTCTTCAAAATCTTTGCTTCAACTGCCTCTTTTGCCTTCATTTAGATGACCATATTCAGGAGAGAAATACATTCATCACATCTTGCCTTATCTGTGGCCAAAGTGTTGTGATTAGATATGATATTATCCTTCTCAATTTCCAATCGAAGGATAACATTTCCAATTTGATCAATCAGAGCAGTTCCATCTG
This sequence comes from Cupressus sempervirens, assembly GCA_028749045.1. Lineage (NCBI taxonomy): Eukaryota > Viridiplantae > Streptophyta > Pinopsida > Cupressales > Cupressaceae > Cupressus > Cupressus sempervirens. The sequence continues at coordinate 145,843,407 of CM053789.1, read as the reverse complement.
CATTGAGTTTCTCAATCCATTCTCTTTTGATCTGGCCAAAATGCCCATCCTTTTGAAGTTGTGAGATGAAGGCTTGCACTTCTTTTGCTATAGGGTTCTCAATAGCAAGCACACCAGTAATGGTTGCCAATGGAACAATCAATTACCTAATAAATTTTTTCAATTCTTCAATCTCGACCTTCATTCTGATTTTTGACAATTTGAGGTTCTCCAATTGTTCTTCTATCACCTAATTACTTGATCTCCATAGGCCCACCTTTGTATCATGCCTAGCCTCTCCAAGATCAATCGAATGTAGAGTGAAATCATCGAGTGTCATGTGCTTAATTCTCCTTGCTTTGTTTGGCTTTGCTACCTCCATTGTTAAGTGTCTTGTTTTTGGATCTTGCCCAAGTATTGATAAAGTCTTTTGCTTCTTAGCTTTCACTACTGTAGATCTAGAGTGAACTGCTTGAGACACAACATCCTTTGTAGGGATACTCTCCTCTTTCCTCTTTCTCTTCCTTTCTAAGGTGTCTTCTAGCTAGGGCTCTGTGCTGATCACTTTAGAAGCAGCCCCAAGTGACTCTATACTGAACATTTTCTTTTTCACCAGAGTCACTGGTGCTGAAGTTGTAGAAAAAGGATTCTTAGGATTCTGAAATAGAAGCCTAGAAGAATTTGGGGCTTTCTCTTTCTCTTGAGTTTTCCTTGCAGCTTCGTCAGATTCAGTGGATTTTCTGCTACTACTTTGTTCATCCCCAATCTCTACTATCTGAATGGGGGAACCAGTTGGTTTCAAAAGGGGAGTGCTTGCAGATGGACCAGGGCTATGATGAGGAGATGGAGTAGCAGTCACATGAGGAGGTGAAACTGGAACAATAACATGAGGAGGTGAAACTAGAGCAGTAACACCATCTTTCGGCTCTTCGGTCCTCTTTTCTTCGATGCTAGCTTGGGCTCCAATAACTAGTAGAGGACCTCCTTGGCAAGTTGGAGCTATTAAGATATTCTTCTTCGGGGGTTGGTCACCTCCTCCTGCAGATTGAGTAGGTCCTTGAGCAGCCGAAGTTGTAACACTAGGTGTGGCACTTTGAGAAGAAGTGGGAGTAGCAGTGGCTGGAGAAGCTTGAGTAGTCTTGCTCCTACTCTGGCCCATTTTTGCTATCCACTTGACCCATTTTCCAGTTCTTTTGACAATCCAGGCCATCATAACATCAAGGTCTTCTTCCACATCAACATATGGCTCAAAACTAATTGGAGTATTTTTCAATTTGGTCAAATATGTATTACTATACATATTTTGCCCCTCATCTTCTAGCCCTTCCACATCTAAGTTAATGCCATATGTCTTTATTTGTTCTATTGTCAATCTAGCAAAAGCCCAATCTCAGCTTTCCAACTCATTTTTACAATCCGCCCAATAATCTTCCACAATAGTAACATGCTTAATCACGCTTCCAATTTGAAGCACATCTCTGGCATACCCATTTGGGTCAAATATAGGCCTCACCACTTCATATTCTTCTAATTTGAACTTGTTCTCGAATGCCTTGAGCATGTTTTTGGCATTGGATCGGGACTCACAACTGTATGGCCCAACTTTTATGGGAAATTCGTATCCCTTTTTCTTCAAACTAGCACTCAACACATTCACATGGATTACTTGTCTCATGATCTCAATGAGCACGATCATGTCATCCGAATATTTGAGCAGCTTTAGGGGAAATCCATTTAAAGCTACAAGACGAAAATATGAAAAGGATGAGAATTGGATGAAATAACTACCCAACTGACTGATGGTCACGATTGCTTTTGGGCTGAATCTCCTCTCTGGACACCCTTGGAGTTCCCTGCAAAGCCTCATTGTAAATGCATCAACTCTGATATACTCTGCATAACTATTCTGTAACTACAAGCATGGGTAAAACTCATAACTCTTTACATGATCATCTGGAAAATTCTCTATTCTAGGAAGGCCCGACCATGATTGTAGGGAAGCCAACATATATATCAAGAAAGAAGACATATAAAATGAATTGTATAACTTGGCTACATTGAGAGCCCTAGATAGATGATTACTTACCTCATATGCCCAGTCAACATATTGTGTATCCGAGCAAATAATTTGCACCAAAAAGAAGTATTGTTCTACAAAGTTAAGGGCTTCGACCTCACCTTTCAATCAATGCAAAAGAACTAGAATGTCCACGATCTCGAGCTTGAGATCAGTGCCAAAAAGGGTTTTAGGAACTGTACTTTTAGCTCCCCTTGGCTTTTGGAACCAAGAACTCATGATCTCCTTTCGCCACATCATCTTCTTCAAAGAGAATTCAGGCATAGCTCCTCCAATTGTTAATTCAAAGAATTCCTCTCTTTCTAGAATCCTTAGACAATTGACCACTGCTTCCCTATTAATTGAGATTAACACCGTTTGATCAGGCAGTAAGATTTGTTTCATATCTAGGTTATAGTGATTGATACATTCAATAATTAGCTCTGGGGCTTGTACTGCTATGAGAAATTTTGCTACTTCTACTAGCCCACTTCTTTGGAGTTTCTCCGTTATGGGATGGATTGGTTCCGTCCTTAACCTTCTTTGGAAATCTTGCATGTCAAAGAAATGGAGTGAAGTGTCTGTGATATTTTTCCATGTAGACTTGATTATGCCCAATCCATCAAATCCAACAAATCTTGTTGCCATCTCGATTGAGGTAGAGATAAATTGGAAATCTTAAAACTCAAAATAAGATAGAGAGTAGAACTTTGTATCTGTGGGGATTTCGGAATCAATATTCAACTTAACAACATAACAGTTCAAATGAGTAAGCAGTAGTTTGAAAATCTATTATGTTCATCTCTATATAGAAACTCCAATCCACCCGTTAATCTTTAAAATCCATGCCACACAAACGAATTAAATGATAAATATATTAGATTAGTAAATGTGGAGGTTACAACAAATTATTTCTTGTCTTTTCACTATTTCCGTTGGCCCAACGGTTATTTTCCTTTATTATAGTTTTACTTTCCCATTTTTCACCAAGCTGCGGAGAATTAAGAATGGAGTACTCCATGAGTAAAATTTCGCTCAGCTAGATTTTGAATAGAATACCTTCCTCAAAGTGATCAACATGCTTCCCTTACCTTTTTTTTAGCCTCCTGTAACCGATTTGTCAAATAACCATGCTTGCAAGAGTGATTTTCTGTTGGATGCAGAACATTGCCTTCAAGGGTAGAAACCTCGTAGAGGAGAAGATGATTTCCACTTTTTTGCCTTTTCCCTCGTTCTACCTTCTCTGCCCTAACCACTTTACTTTAAGCCTTCAAAAAATATAAAACTGGCTTCGCAAATGAAAGTTGGGACCCACAAAATCACTTTATTCTTTCAAAAATGCTGTTTCAAAAAACTGACTTCTTTGTTCGAAACCCGCCGAGGAGAAGTTGTTTTTGAGTTTTTCGCCGATGTCCTTTTTTTATCATCTTAGTGAGTTTTGAAAGATTCCCACAGCGAGAACATGGCAACACTTGAATGATTTGTCCATAACATAATTCGCTTCTATTCATTTAAGCTTGGAAATCACATTTGTGAATCTCGGCGGAGTTTCACCTTCGGGGTGCGAAAACCCGCCAAGGGGAAGATGAAACTTGATTTTTCGCCAGTTCAACTTTCTATATGTTCGGAACAAAATGAGTTGCAAGTAAGTTCATCTGAAGTAACATAATTTAAGAATCTCCATCGAGCAAGGTCCTAAAGTACCCCAAAGACTCATGATGATAAACAAAACCCACTCGACCATACAATGCGAGAGAAGGGAAAAATGAAAAACCCGATGCAGGTACTGATCACTTGAGGAAGAAAAGGGTCAATTGACTCGACTAAACTAAAGTGAGGCAACACATTATAAACTTTAGTTTTATCGTTTTGCTTAAAAGTTTTTTCATTAAAACTTTCTTTCTTATCCCAAGAGATCTTGCATTCATGTGCTTCATGACTACCTCTTCTACCTCATCTTTTACAATATAAAAATTGTTTATCAATAATTTTTATTCCATTGACCTCTACCTTTCCCTCTATCACTATAACAACCTCTTGATGAGATTTTACTTAGAGGTTTCTCTTGATGAGAAAGAGACACATTTTTATTTATATTATCTATTTTCCTTCCTAATGCTTTCTCTCTACTAATTGTTCAACCAATAGATCACAAGTAATGGTCTTGGTCTATAATTGCTTGCTTGCTTGAAGGGACTCTAAATATGTGGAATGTGTTGGTAGAAGTGCTTTAATAAAAACTATGATATATATATATATATATATATATATATATATATATATATATATATATATATATATATATATATATATATATATATATATATATATATATATATATATATATATATATATATAAACTTTCAAACCACATCAACATCTTGTTTAATGGTTCTAATTTCAGAAGCTAGACTCATAATATCACTAGTCTTCAACTCAAGATTAAATAATTTTAATTGCAACTAAATAAACTCTAATTTTGAATCAAATATTTTTAAAAACAAATTACGAAGGCCATCCCAAGAAAATGTGCATCCCTATATATATCGGTACACTTCTTGTTAACAAAAACCCTTATCAATGCCAAAGATTTGAATTTTTTTATAGCCATATTTCTTTAGCATCAGTTGGTTCTACGGGCCGAGTATTTCCATCAAATATTTTTGACTATAAATCATTAAAGATAAGTGTATTTTCTAATTTTCTATGCTATTATATCCAAATATCTTTTTTGAACAATGTTTCCCCAATCAATGAAACAATAGATTGCACTATGAATCCAAAAAATAAAACAAAAACACAATTCTCACAAACTACAAATTTAAACAACTGCTGAAATTTAGAAAAGAAACCAAGTTATAGAAATCTTTATAAAAAACAAATTGATTCCCCAAAATCAGTGTTTTTTGTTCTTTTAAAAGTGCTCCCATCTTCAAAAACTTCACAAATAGATTTATTCCAATGCTTTAATACCACGGCTGGCCCAAGATTGATATAAAGGAGAAATATTTAGAAACTAGAAAGTTTTTTAAATTTCTTGTGAGTTATCTCTTCTACAACGTAGTGATTAGTATTTGCTAATCATAGTTATAATATTTAAGAATAAAATTTTGATTATAATAATATAGTGTAGAAATAGAATTGATTATGAAAATATAGTGTAGAAATGAAGTAGAGCAATGGTAATGCAAAATATAATATAAATATATAAAATAATATTTATTTAACATCTAAATTTATGCAAAAATAACAAAAACTAAAATCTAATAATTAACTTTGTATTAATATTATCAATTTCTATAGATTTTAAAAGAAGTTATTTTATAATAATACATCAAACTACAAATTTAATTATTAAAGAAGTTATTATATAATTTTCAGAAACTACAAAATTAAATAACTGAGAAAAGAAATCAAGTTGTAGAAATCTTTATAAAAAGAGAATTGATTCACCCAAACCATGTTTTTTTGGTTCTTGTAAAAATACTCCCATCTTCAAAAACTTCACACAGATTTATTCCAGTGCTCTGATACAAATGGTTGGCCCAAGATTGAAATAAAAGAGAAATATTTAAAAACTAGAAAGGTTTTTTAATTTCTTGTGAGTTATCTCTTTGCAACATTTGCTGATTATAGTTATAATATTTAATATTAAAATTTTGATTATAATAATATAGTGTAGAAATAAAATTGATTATGAAAATATAATGTAAAAATAGAGTAGAGCAATCATAATGCAAAATATAATATAAATAAATAAAATAATATTTATTTAATATCTAAATTTATGCATAAATAACAAAAAGTAAAATGTAATAATTAACTTTGTATTAATATTATCAATTTTTATAGATTTAAAGAAGTTATTTTATAATAATACATCAAAATAATATTTTTAAGAAATATATTTATTTAATCATTTTTAAAATTGAAATAGTGTAGAAAACTTAAAAAACCCTTAATAACTAATTGGTTAAAATGAATTTGATTAATAACTAGTTAAACCAAACTAGCATATGCTTATCGACCAAATTTATAAAAGAGATAGTTATAAAAACTTGTCAAAATAGAAAACTAGTAGCAAACCTAATATTAACAAATAAAGTCAGAAGTTCAAATTTCCCTCCTCTCTTTCTTTTTCTTCTCCTTCTTCTCCTCCTTTTTGTTTTCTTCATTTTTTTTCTTTCTTCTTCCTCTATTCCAAATTTTGGTTTGATCTACCAAGTTTTATATCTTATATTTAGACTACTAAGTTCATTGCAATAAATGCATCCTAAAGGATTGACACTTGTTTAAACATAACACTATTTTCACAAATTTATTTATAGAATGATTGCATTGAAACAACATCTATCAAAAATTAGAAATAGAGCTTAATTAAAAAGAGAAGGTTTATACAGCTTTTAATTTATATTCTTTACTTATAAAGATATACCTTTTGCCCTAAAATGCAAGAGAGGGTTTCAAAAGAAGATAGTATTGAATCATTCTTAGTTTTGAAGTAATTTTTATAAAAGAATAAATAATAGTAAAACTACTATGAGTTATTTCTAATTACTCAGTCAAAACTAATTGAAAAAGAAACTTAAAATACAAAACTTACTAAAGACAAATTTAACTAACATAAATTAGTAATATGAACTACCTATTGTTACTAACATAAATTAATGTAACTGTAAAATAAATAAAAATTAGAAAATTACCAACTCATAGACATTAACATAGTCAGCAATGCAATTAAAATACACTGCTAATATTAAAATGATTTTAATCTTGCTATTAATCTTCCACTTAATTTTTACTCTGTTTCTTTTTGTTAGTGAGTTTTAATTAAATAATAATCTCATTTTTAAGGAAAAACTCATATGACCTAATTCCATTTTGTGAACTTATTCATCTAATTTTGCTACAATGATTCACCCTCCTCCTAGATAGTTGCCCTTTTCTGAACCTTATTTTAAAACCTACAATAAAAACCTTAGATTTTTTTTCTATAGAGATGCTTACACAATATATTCATATTCATTGTTTTTAACTTTCATTTCACTATTATTTTACTATTACAAATAAAATCTAACTAAATAATAATTAATCAAAACAAAAATAATAATAAGCTCAGCCCTAAAATTGTTCTTATTATAAATCAACCATCAACCAAGATATAATCCAATTTCCATGCTGTCTAAATGTTTATATATCCAAATGCTCTTGCAATATTCTACAACACAGAGTGAAAGCCTATACACCAGCTCTAACTTTTCTACAATAAGATCGTATATCATGGATTGAATTACTTATAGAGTGAATATTCGTGCTGCTCAACACTCAATAGTTCCAGGGTTGATTACCCCGCCTGCCATGTTCCATACAATAGTATATTTTAAGATATAACCTTTCAAAAATCAACATATTTTAATTTATATGTGCAATTATTTATCTTAATTTATATATTGAAATTTTTTGACTTATTATAATGTAAGTCAAAGTTGTTTATTGGCAATATTTAATTTCTTAAAGGCTGTTTGGCAACGGGAATACAAGTGGAATAAGTATATGTAAATTTATAAAATTTTGAATTCTTTGTTTGGATGGATCAAATCAGAATTGGAATACAAAGTAAAATAGGAATACCTATTCCAATTTTGACTCAAAAATGAGGTTTTGCAATTCCACCCAAATAGATGTTATTGGAATAAAATAGGAATAGGTATTCCAATTTTGACTCAAAAATGAAGTTTTGCAATTCCACCCAAATAGATGTTATTGGAATACGTATTCCTATTCCACTTTTATTTATTTTAGAAAACATAAATTTTGAGATCCACGAATTCCCCATCAAATATTGACTGAACCAAACAGAGATAAAGAGCTCCATTTTCTATTTCAGAATAGCTATTCCTATTCCGCTATTCCTATTCCCACAGCCAAACAGAAAGGAGTATTGCTCGTAACGTTAAAATTAAATCCTTCGAAAGATTTAGCTGGCGAGTATGAAGGAATAATCAGCACGTTCTATTGGATGGAGCTTCATCAAATTATGCGATTCTTGCACTCATTCCTTGTTTCCTGTTTCGCGCTGATGCCATGAAACCAGATGATGACATGGAACCAGAAGCCGCTACCCAAGGATCTCCAGATTTCCGTTTTCAGCATGACGAACACATGTATTGATATCAAATAAATAAGGATTTAACAACGGCAACTTGTATCCAGCGTGGCTTTCAACGCTGGTTTTTCCGATGGCTGATTCCTGACATAAGACTGCCGGATTGAACAATCCGGCCAAAGTCTTCCAAGGAAAGAAGCCTATCCACTTAATTATTACAATTTTTTCTTTCAGGCTTGAAAGAAAAATTGGAAAATCGACAATATAGTCCTCACAATGCACATTCAATTGTGACTTGTGACTTCCTCCTCAACATAGAAATTGTACTTGTGACTCCTCGTCAATGGATAGCAATGACCCCTCCACTATATCAGTCTGTAGAAATGAAGAGCGGAGTAGATATTTATTGCCCTACGTAAGAAGAGCAAGGGGGGATTTTTATTATAAAAATTCCAAATGGGGTGCAAATAGAGATGTTATAGGGAATTTGTAATTTGTGATTATTAATTGGGTTGTTTACAATTATTATAAAATGCATATTTTCTTGTTTAGTCCCTAGTACAGGCCGTAAATATGATTGAGAAATAAATAGACTGTGAAGGCTATTCTGTAAATACAATTGTGATTGCTAGATAAAAAGATTCTTGTCTGATAGGACATTCACTTGTTTTGTTAGGTATATCCTCTAGGGTATAAATGCATGATCTCTTCTTTGGACTATGCCCTAATGTCTTGATGCTAATTGACAAAGGACTTCTTAAATTTTATTTTCCAACACAAAGTACTTCATATTTTAATTGAATACATTTATACATCAATTTATGTCGCATTGTTTGTAGGTCAGTCCTTTGAGAAGAGTGCTGCGTTCACAGTTGCTTTCATTGAGAAGTCAAATTTTAATATTGATACAAATGATTATTTCTATATTTTTCTGTATTAGGAAAATATAGATGCTGTCTTCTATTTGATTGAATACAATGACAAGATCACCAGTGTTTTCACTAAATCCTATCTTTTTTCCTACGTACAGATGGAAGACTACGAGACAAAAAAGAACAGTGGGGTTCCCTTTCGATCATTAAAAATACTTTGGCGATTAATAAATCTTCCTTGGAGGATTTCGTTTGCTTTTATTCCCCCTGCTGACATTGCCCATGGATGGGTGGCTTTCATTGTCTCCCTGTGCTGTATGACTGGGATCTCATATGTTCTTATTGAGCTTACGGATCTGATAAGCTGTGTAACAGGTTCCTTTTTTGTTCTTCCTCTATAGTTTACCATAATGATATCCACTTTTTTGTGTCCTAAAATCTTTAATTTGCTATCCATTAGGAGTTTATCTATTCTTGATCATGATTTATATAAAAATTACAGATTTTCGGGACTATTTAATATCTACAGGATTAAACCCATACGTCATAGCTTTCACAGCTCTTGCTAGTGGAACTTCATGGCCTGATCTGATTGGAAGCAAGATAGCAGCAGAACGGCAAACGACAGCCGATTCAGCCATTGCAAACATCACATGCAGGTTTGATATTTTCTTGGGAATCTCATCTATGTAACAATCCTATTTTTGTGGCATCATCTCATTTTGTTTCTCAAGTTCACTATTACATGAGCATACACTTTTGAGAGGCCCCTTTCCTATTTTGCTGAGGTGGGTGGCAGGAGATGAGCCAACTTGCTACAAACATTCAATGCACGCCAAGAGTCGGCATTAATTCCTCACTTGGTGGGGAGGCCCCTCCGCCCTATAGTAGATGAAGGATATTGGAACCAATGAATAGGGATTTATCGCACGCCAAACACAGCTCAAGCGGAGGGAAGTTTGATTACTGGGTAATGTTTGCTAAAATTGTTATTAACAATTTATGCTATCGTGCGGTGATCTTTGCGTGCAGTGAGGGTGGTATTGTGCCCGTTATGAGAGCATGGCGGGTGGTTTTGATAAGACGGTGGCTTGTTAATTTGTTTCCATCTGGAATAAACGAAGGGTTACTATGGATAGGAATTCAAGCCTGGAATTTGACGGTCGCCATGCCTCTCATATGATTTTTTAAGGACGGCTAATTTTTTTTTACTACCTTTCATCTTAAGTTTTGATAAAAAAATTGATTGTTAAAAATTATTTAAAAATATTTAACAGATCATTTTAAATTTAAATATTAGAAAACAATAATATGATTTACTAATATATGCAAAATTCTTTATGACTAACTTATAATTATAATAGTACTATACACAAAAATCTTTAAAAGCAAGTTTCTAAGTTACTTTAACAGATTTTTAAAATTCATTATTTTTTTATGTCAACAAGATTCTAAATAAATATAAGTATACATTCACCAAAATAGAAACATAACTAAAGAGGAAAAATAATTTAGAAATGCCTATAATATAAAATAATATATATTTACCATAGATGTATATTATCTATATATTATACATATTGTAAAATCGCATTTGTGTATAATATTAAATATAATGCTAACTTACCTATAACAAATATTGATGGTTTAGGAATAATTTTACTTGTCATATTGACGGTTCTTTCAGAAAATAACCCATCAAACCATAGGGTCTTACAATTTTTTAACATGTCATATACGGTTTAAAAGTCCAAAAATGGCCAATACGGCCATCAAATTCCAGTCCTGGATGGGATAAACTTTGATGTTAAGGAAGAGGTGATTGGAAAGGCTATAGGGCTTTTTACTGAGGGCTGCAAGTGGAAAACAAATCAATAAAACTTTGGAACACAAAAAGATTACTAGTTTTCTAGAGCCTCTAAAGAGAAGTATGTGAAGAAGGGTGGTTATAGCCGCGAGGACATTTCTAGTTTTCTAGAGCCTCTAAGGAGGAGTATGTGAAGAAAGGTGGTTACAATCATGAGGAACTTTCTAATATTTGGTCTCACGTATGTTATATCATCATGAAATATTTCACTTCTGGAAGATAAGTTCATTGTCTTCTACTTCTTTCACCTTCCTTTCCTAAACCATCTTTTAGGAATAAGGATTTCATTTCTATTCCATCTTTTCTCCTACACTTCATGGAAAGAAATGTGGAGTCCATTAAGGAGGCTAAAGCCTTGGAAAATGAGTTTGTCTAGCACTAGGGTCTTATCTAGAGGTTGTATAGCTTCTACCTAGCCCTTTGCTTCTTTGTTAATGTGTTTGTTGAAGTTATGTCACATAATGAGGCCTCCCTATTTGGTTCAACATAGGACATTAGTCTCCCCTAGAATGGTGGTAGGTAAAGGTGTACCAAAAATCCATTAAAAAAAGAGGCCTTTTATCCTACTTCTAATTCCAAGGATCCCAAAAAGAAAAGAGCCAAGATCACACCCCCTTGACCACTAAAAAAAGGTTAGAGAGTGGTTTTCAACATTGATTTCGATGACTATATTGAAGCCCCTAGAGCCTATAGGTCAAACAAATTGGCAAAAGAAAAATACAAACAAGCCCTCAAAGCAAATGAGTCCATTGTGAAAAAAGTGTTGATGAAGATTCTTCTAATGAGTATCCTTAGCATTCTTCTAGCATTCTTCTAGTTTTTAGAGAGAGATTCCCCCCACCCCCTGGTGATTAAGGACACAACTTCTGGGCACCTTGCTACCCCTCCCCTCCCCTCCCTACCTTCCCCCCATGGTCCTAGTGATAGTCCTCCCTACCCTGAGCCCCATCCCTAACTTCCCACCCATGCCACCCACATGTTCTTGTTGAGGAGGATCTTTAAGTCTAACACCACTGTCCCAAAATTGGTAGTATGGTGGGAAAAAAAAAAAAACTAACTTTTGGAGTTGGAGGATGTTGTGAAAGGGTTGAAGAGGAGGTTGCGAGTCTCAAAAAAAAAAATAGATGACACTAACAAGTTTTTCATTAAAGTGATGCACACTTGTTTTGCCACCCTTTATATGATGTAGTCTAGAGGATCATGGGTGTGAAATCCAAAGTTGATGAAGATTATAAGGATCTCTTTCATTTGCTTAAATAGGAATGGGTCTCAACCCTCCTCTCTAAGAGGTTTGGAGGGAACACTAATGTTTAGTTGGTTATGATAAGGTCTCTTCTTTTTTTTCCCATCTTGTCCATGGAATCCCTAGGGGCTTTGTTAGCTTTTTTTAATAATTTTTGTTGTTATTGGCCCTATGTGGTTCATCTTTTATCTAAATATTTCATTTAAATATGTTACCATTGTTAGTTTTTAATCTTGCATTAAGATACTCTACTTCATTCAATGTTTTTGATAGAGGCAAAAATGGATACTTTATTATGTTGTTAATGTGCTAGATGTTGTTAATTTGTTGTTAACGCTCTAGTTCTATATCGTACCATAGGCCAACACCCTCTTACTATTATGACCTAATTTTTTATGCCTTTTCCTTATCCATCTTAGTCTCCTAAAGTAGAAGAATATCCAATTTATGATCTTGAACTAGATTTCTAACCACATCAACTTCATGGTGGATATTTAGCCCCTTTATATTCCATTATATGATTTTCATTTCTTTCTTGGGGCATATTCTAGAATAGTAGCCTATTTTCCATCAGCTATATTATGCATACTCTCTTGTTACCTTTTTTTTTAAAAACTTTTTCCTTTCAACTTTTCCTAGAGAACTAACATCCTCTTTTACAATCAGGTAATCCTACTTAGAAGAATTTCTTTTGGTTGAAACCCTAATCAATGATGAGGAAGAAGAACCACCTTCCTTGTTAGTCTTCTTTCTATTTCCATGTTTTTGTCTTTTATCCATAACTCCAGCTAGGCCTACTTTCTTAGTCTTTAAATTATTCTCAGATTATACAACACTATCTTTATCTTCTTAAATTAAAAAATAATTTATGATAAAATAAATAAATTAAAAATGAAAATATCTTTTATAGTTTATAATGCTAGGTTTTGGGTCTATATATGATTACAATATATTTATGAGTTTGCCTTGGTTGCAAGAGGGTCTAACTATGCTAGAAATAAGATGTACATACCTTATCCCTTATGTGATAGGTCATGTCTCTTTCATAAGGGTACATCATACTTTTTTTTGAGATAAGTAATCAATCGAAGCCTAGATGATTTATTATTCATTTAATTATTATTTGTAGATTAATTATTATTACGTGTTAATTTCGAGTAGATTGGAACCTAAGACCTCTCATATGAGAGGCTCACAATTTATTGATGCATTGTAGGCTCTTGGATGTATGCCATATAATTTTGGATGAAATTATTATTAATAATTTATTAAGATAAATTTAGGAGAAAAATGAAGAGAAATAGAAAAGAGGGACAATTATTTGTGGAGTCGTGTTATTTTTGTGAGAAGCCAAAAGATAAACATGAGCTGCTCATGAAAAATGAAGCATAAGAAAACTACTATTGTTTTAAGGATTTTCACCCATTGTTATAAAATGTTTTTTTATTTGATATTAATGTTTTATTAAAAAGTGCTTAGTGAAGATGAGCTTTCATTTGTATGTGCTTAATTGAAAGTCTCAAATTTAGGATAAAGATGATCCTTCTCTATGCCATAATGAAAACTTTGTCAATAGAAAGAAACAACTTGAATGAAGGGGAAAAAAAAATTGATTTTCTTATTTTAAACTTAAATTTTCCTATGAGAAGTGTTACCCATTATGTAAATGAAGCCACAAGGGATCGGTGATAGATAATCCTTTGCCTAATTGTGTCTGATATAAAGTCTCAAAGATAGGATTGAAAGGTCCTACCTTTCCCATGCTCTAATGTAGAGTTTATCAAGATTTAAATGACTTCAATCAACTAAAATATGACTAGTTTCCCCATTTTAAGCTTGGTTTGTCATATCACATCTAATAGTAGATGCCAAAAAAATGTTAGCATCTTAACTTGTATTTTAGAAACTAACATAGAAAATTTGAGGTAATTATCTCTTAAATATTGTAGACAAATATTATTGAAGCCTAAATGAACTTACATCTAGGCTAAATTAACTCAAGCCTAATGCTAAGGACTATATATATATATATATATATTCACTCAACAAGATTCATTGCTAGGGTTTTACATAAATGAAAATGATGGTGTGCCTATGTTTATGGCTCAAATATATGAGTTCAATATTTGTGCCTTGAAAACAAAATTTTCAAAAATTTATTGGAAGCAATCTATCTAAACACAAAAAAACACAACAATTTTTGTATTGGCTAGTGTATACACTAGTAATTTGTTGTAAACAAGATTTGAAGATATAACATGATATGTATAAATAAAAAATAAAAAATCTTAGACAAAAAAATTGTGAGTCACATATAACTTGATGCCACTTAATGAATTAAAAACATTAGTACAAATCTTGAGAAAATTTACTAGATTCAATCTAATGAAAGTATGCAAACTATTGCCAACAAAATCATCCAAAATTATGAAGGTTGACTAAAAGAAAAGGTAATCCCATCACCCCCTACCAAGAAGGCCAAACCATATATTCAAGAAATTTTTAGCAAGGAAGAAGATGTGCTTGAAGATGAATGCAATAACAAATGAAGTTCCAATGGGCTAGTCATCTGGTTAACTAATAAGGGTAAAATTGCAGCACTTTCTGACTATGAGTCCCAAGAGGATGAAGCTAACTAAGGGAGTGGGAATAATATGGGGAAAGGAGAAAAGAAGAATATGAATAATGATGATGGTGATGAATCTAAGACAATTCATAATTCTAAGAAATCAACAGCTAATAGCCCCACTCACATATCTAAAGACTTGAAAGTGGAGTTAGCATCTAACTAGACATATGATCCTTAAAGAGGAGAATGTCAACATTACTTATGAAAAATCCATTTGCAGAAATTGTCACAATGCATCCATAGAGGTAGATAAATTTAAGACTAAGGTGGGTACAATAAAAACAAAAAATATTGAAGTGGAAAGGAAAATGAGATGTATATCCAAGTTTAGCCTTTGTGTTATGCATAGTTCTATAACTTCACCATGTCTAGTACATTGTAAGGGCTTGTAATGTGTAAAATAGAAGACACACACAAGTAGGAAGAATACCAAGATTCCACCATAGAGAAAATTTGATTTTACAAAGGAAAGTACTAATGTATGATCTTCTCAATGTGGAAGTATCTTGGGTTTTATTCCTCCTTTCGCTAAGAGAAGTAACTACAATGTAATGGAATTAGATTGATTAATTAAAATGCACATAATGTAGAAGCATATATGATAACTAAATACATAAAAATATTAGATATACTACAATAAAGTAAGTGTTATGAAATGACAAATGAAAAATCAAACTCACCTTGAGGGCTAATGTAAGATACTACTCTATATCTGAAAGAAGGTTGCCAAACTATATCATAAAAATGAATAGAGTTAGTTCTTGAATCACAAAGCTAAAATTAATAGACTATGAACATTTTTGGCCATATGAACAAGTTGAAATGGAGGGTCTAAGTTAAATTGGAGGGTTTTGCTTGACTTGGTTCAACCTAGGCTTAAAACTAGAATTTGGTTATGAGAATAATCGTGTGTGGAAGCTTTAGGTAAGGGAAAACTTGAGGAAAGAGATAGCCTTGTAAGGGTCAAGGATTTCTGTGTTTAAAACCTACAAATGTGGAAGTTGGAGACAATCCAAAAACTCTAGCATTATAATCTAAATTTGATGCCCCAAAAACCTACAAATCTGTTGCTATACAAAATAAGAATGGTATTTTTGTTGTGGGAGAGGGGCCTGTTGATTTGTAAACTAGGATTTACATATTTATGAACTTATCCAAATTACAAATTTAAATCCCCTAATCCTGGTAGTAATGCATGACTATGTATTTTAACAATTGAGATTATTGGAACTGAGTTATGCCTTAAGTACTTTAAACCAATTATGAGTTTGATTACAAAAAAGACAAAGAAAAAAAAAACTATGAGAAAAAAAGAGATAGAAGAGAAAATGAAAACACTTGATAATAAATTTCATTCGGTTAGGACTACTATTGATCTCTACACCTAAGTTTCCTATTAGTGTCCAAACACTTAGTCATTTACTAGGCAAGGTTGGACGGTCATCACTATGACCAAGTTATCTAGTAAAGACCAAGTTAAATAAGGACTAGTTTGTTTTGTATTACATGCCAAGCAAGTCAAAGATTGTCGAGCACCCCTGTTGAGACTGAGCACATATATAAGTCAGGCTAAATACAATTGAGATGGAGTGAATTGGCAGACAGTTATTGCCGAGTGAATAGAAAGGATCAAGTGTGTAGAAGCCAAGTGCCAACATGAATGCAAGTTATGCCTGAGCATTACAACATTCAGATGCCGAGTAAACTAGTTTTTTGATATGAATTTATAATCAAATAGATACCTTTGTACACCATTTTTGGTTGAATTATATACAATATTGAATAATTTTAGAGAAAGTTATTATGGAGTTTGCATGTCTTTATAGAAGGTATTGATCTTGAGAAAAGTAGATCAACCAATTAGAAAATTAGAAGGGAATTGACAAGGGGATGAATTGTGAACCATTGATTATGATCTAGAACTTTTAAAGATTGTCTATTTAGTGAGGGTTCTAACCCTAGGATCCTATGGATGAGTAATGAATGGGTGAATGCCCAACTGAAGGAGAAAACAAATATAGAATAGAGCAAGAAAGGCTAAGTATGAAAGAAGATCAGACAAACAAATCTAAGTAGTGAAGGACAAAACAAAGATATCAGATTGAGACATTGAATAGAGGAGATCCAAAATCAGCTTTCAAAGAAAACCAAGGGTTAGGTACTAAATTATGTGTTTGATTGCATAAAAGACAAAATAAGAAAATAAAATTATGGGAAAAAGAGAGATAGAAAAGAAAATGCAAACACTTGATAATAGAGTTCATTTGGTTAGGACTATGTCTTTGGGTTTTCTTCTCCACTTGGGGACCTCTTTATTGATGTTGCCAACCAAAATACCTTATTACAATATTCAACATTTAAAACTATTTGTACTCTCTTCTCCCCTTTACAATTTTGATGCAGAAGAGTGTTGGAAATATTCAAGACTATGCCAGGTTACTAAAAGGGGAGGGGTGAATCAATAACCATTAAACTTTTATCCTAATTAGATCTTAATTACAATAATCTAGTAATCATTTAATTCATGAAATTAGATCGATCTAACTCCATGCATGAGAAACTGAAATATAAACATTCATGAAACATGAACACAATAATTTAGTGACCCAAAAATCTTCCAAATAGAAAGTAAAACTAGGGTGGGGATGATACCCACAAAACTTCAATACTATAGCATAAAGTTGGCCTATTAAGGCTTACAGTGATCACTTCTGATGATCTACCATGTTAGGAGCAATTAGGACTGCTAGGTCCACCTTGTTAGAGGTTTTACAAACATACAACAAGTATGCACTCGGTAAAGAGATTTGACAAAGGACTGTTAAGTCTACCTTGTTAGAGGATTTTGAAGTCAATTCACCTATTAGGATGAAACAATGGATCTTTGACTTACAACTCATTTGCTGATAGAGATTCTTTGAAGTACTGATCACCTTCATGTGATAGATATGACTATGCTGCTCATTGATATGGCCTTACAATATACTTGTTTTTTGCTGATTCACATTTGCATGCTTACATTCCATTCACAATGTCTCAATTCACACATACATATACTTCCACATTCTTTTTTTTGATATGATACAATACATTACATATATATATCAATCCAATTTACAAAATTACAAAGTCAGCCAATATACAAGTTAACACCAATATTACAAAGTCGGCTCAAATGAAGACACTCAAGTTCTGAAGATTGACTTGGTGAAGTTCTGATACACTGTGTCCACTGTGTAACTTGGTAGAAACTAAGTTACTCATTTACCATGACTTCATTCAGTAAACACTAATCATCTCATCACTCAGTTAACACTAACTTCACTTCACATGAACTGATGGCTCGGTAGAAACTATGAAACTTGGTAAGCACTAAACTACTCAATAAAAACTATAGGACTTCACACTACCTAGATTTACTTGGTAACCAATAGAATGCTCAATAACCATACAAAATCGAATAAGTGTTGTCACTGATAACAAATTTGACTTAATTTCAACAATATCCCCTTTTTGCATTAGTGAAAAATGTTGCAATGGCAGAGAAGCGAAACGCTATAGGAGGCAACATTGTTGAAAATGTAATAGGGAATTTAATGTTATTTTTAAAATGCTTTTAGTTTTTGAAGTTTGTAATAACGTCCTACATGTGGTGGCATACGTAGAGTAGTAGTTCGATAAGCTCTCCAAATATAGCCACCTAGGACCAGGTGTGTGGATCTTAAATTAGAATAGTTTTTTTTAGTTCATAGGTGGAGTGTTTAATGATTTTTAGAATCCAATAATAGGTAGTAGGCAGTTTTTGGAATATTCCTGACTTAGAAAATGACTGTCTAATATTGGTAGAAAAAATGTTTCAGATTCTTATCCTTTTTTGGATAGAAGACGTTCTTCTTTTCTAAAATAAGAAGAAAACGTTTCACATTCTTTAATTAGGAAAAGAAAGTCAGTTTTAAAATGAGAGCCAGTCAACTATGTAGCAGAGGAATCGAATTTGGAGAGATATGGAATTTTTTTTATTTTGTCTTTGTGCAAGTTTTCGATGGTCTGAGTTTTGAATGGATTTTTCTTATCTTCTCACTGGAAACAAGTTGATAGTTTGCAGAAGATTAAAAAGTTTTAGTTTTGGGTCAAATTCAGTATGTTTATAGAAAATTAGTCTCAGTGCATGGGTAATATCTCCCAAATGAACCGTTGGATTTCTCTCAAATTTTTATATGTTGTTTGAAACCTAGTTACACCAAATATCAACGGTTGGATTGAGTAAATGTTTTCTGGTTCGAAAGTTATTCATGTCTAAGTGTAGGTCTATCCAGAGGCAGCAAGAAGAAATTTTTGGGGGGATTTATTTTCAAAGTTTTGAATCTAGTTGATGGTTATAGGAGTCTTATGAGTTGAGTCTAAGGTATCTCTAGTTGTGTTTTCATAATAATAATAATGATAAGAATAGTTGGTTCAAATCACAATGGGTGGTTATAATATATATCATGTGTGATCCTAAAGGTTGTAGACGCCCCTTGAAGCAACTCAGTTGAGTGACTGATTCCTCCTGAGTTTTCCAAGGTGTGGCTCTGCATCATTTTTGGTATCAGAGCTCAACAAAAGGTTTGAGAAAAAGTAGTTGTGTATATGTTTGTGTGATTGTGAAAGATTGAGAGAAATAGTCTGAGAAGAAGTCCAGGAGACTAGATAAGAAGAAAATAACCTAGCTGAGGAATGATGGGACAAGAAGAAGCAGCTTTATTGTATCTTTTTAGAAGGTATCGGCAGAGAAAGGATTCTAAATAGAAGGAGATAGAGGAAAAGAAGAAAAGAGAGAAAGAAGAAAGGAGAAAACAAAGAGAAGAGCTAAGCAAGATAGAAGAGGAGATAAACAATTTAAGAAGGAGACTTGAGGAGAATGACGCTAATTTGAAAGAGAATAAAGCTAAGTTGAAAGAAGTGCAGCAAGAACACAAAGTGCAACAACAAGAAGTGCAACAAGTATCTCTTGACGAGAGCAGTAACAAAACAAGCCCTATTGGATTTGAATGCAAACAATCTGTGGTTGGAATAGTAACATGTCCTTCGAAAATAGAGAAGAGTACAATGCTGGAAGGTACTCCTACGAAAAAGATTTTGGAGGCAACTGATGAAGCCTTAAATATGCATAATGAAGAAAAATGTCAAGAGGAATGGCATGAAGATGAAGCTAAGGAATGTGTAATGGCAAGTTCTAAAGAAGAATCTGATTTATGGGAAAAATTTGCAGCCATTGTGGGAGAATGGAAAAGGCATGGCGGTAGTACGAAAACTCAGCTTGAAGAAGAAAGGAAAGAGTGCAATACTGTTATTGTTCTTGAGCAAAGTTGTAATAAGAAAGAGATATTTGAAAGTGAGATTACTACAGAAGATCAAGATGATGATAAATGTTTAATAAAGGAAGAAGAGATAAGTACGATTCTTAAGATTCAAGATGTGAAACTGGTTGATAGTCAAGAAGCAGATAAGTTTATGGTTACTATTGATGAAGATAGATATGATGCACATTACATGGTGTATAAGGAAGCTCATATTCAAAAAGAGAACTCAAATAATCTTAATGCTGATGATATGTTTTCTTCTAATAATGTTTATGCAGGGATACAGATTTCATGTATAGTGAATCATGCTGGAGAATTTTCTGTGACATTTACAGCATTAAAGAATCAAAGCTACAAGGTGGAGAAGTTGGATATTATTTTTGTTTTTCTTGTAGATATGCTCATCCTAGTTCAAAGAAATTGGAAAGTTCGAAAGAAGAATGAGATTCATTTCTACAACACATCATCTCAAGAGGACTTGAGATTCATTCTACAAGGGAGTATGTTGCAGTGGTAGAGAAGAGAAACGCTATAGGAGGCAACATTGTTGAAAATGTAATAGGGAATTTAATGTTATGTTTTAAATGCTTTTAGTTTTTGAAGTTTGTAATAACGTCCTACATGTGGTGGCATACCTAGAGTAGCAGTTCGATAAGCTCTCCAGATATAGCCACCTAGGACCAGGTGTGTGGATCTTAAATTAGAATAGTTTTTTTTAGTTCGTAGGTGGAGTGTTTAATGATTTTTAGAATCCAATAATAGGTAGTAGGCAGGTTTTGGAATATTCCTGACTTAGAAAATGACTGTCTAATATTGGTAGAAAAAATGTTTTAGATTCTTATCCTTTTTTGGATAGAAGACGTTCTTCTTTTCTAAAATAAGAAGAAAACATTTCACATCCTTTAATTAGGAAAAGAAAGTCAGTTTTAAAATGAGAGCCAGTCGGCTATGTAGCAGAGGAATCAAATTTGGAGAGATATGGAATGTTTTTTTATTTTGTCTTTGTGCAAGTTTTTGATGGTCTGAGTTTTGAATGGATTTTTCTTATCTTCTCACTGGAAACAAGTTGATAGTTTGCAGAAGATTAAAAAGTTTTAGTTTTGGGTTGAATTCAGTATGTTTACAGAAAATTAGTCTCAGTGCATGGTTAATATCTCCCAAATGAACCGTTGGATTTCTCTCAAATTTTTACATGTTGTTTGAAACCTAGTTACACCAAATATCAACGGTTGGATTGAGTAAATGTTTTCTAGTTCGAAATTAATTCATGTCTGAGTGCAGGTCTATCCGGAGGCAGCAAGAAGAAATTTTTGGGGGGATTTATTTTCAAAGTTTTGAATCTAGTTGATGGTTATAGGAGTCTTATGAGTTGAGTCTAAGGTATCTCTGGTTGTGTTTTCATAATAATAATAATGATAAGAACAGTTGGTTCAAATCACAATGGGTGGTTATAATATATCGTGTGTGATCTTGAAGGTTGTAGACGCCCCTTGAAGCAACTCAGTTGAGTGACTGATTCCTCCTGAGTTTTCCAAGGTGTGGCTCTGCATCAACAAAAACTCTTATTAGCTAAATCTTATATACATTATGGTGTGATACTGGTTTGGTACTAGTATACTGATTTTTTTTGAGATTTTTCAAAATTTGTCTTTTTAAGTATATACTTTCCTTTCCTTTACTAATGCAAGATTCTCCCCCATACAATATACATACTAAGTATATATACATGATATCTCTCATATATACTCTATTTCTCCATCATGCATATTCTGTTTACTATTTCTCCCCCTTTTTAACAATAATGCCAAAAAAAAAATTATTCAAAACTTATTTACACAGAGACACCAATGTAAGAAAAAAACTCTAAATGTACCTTAAGTATTAGTGCTAGAGTCTTATCCCAATTCTCTTGTAAAACTTTACACATCTATAGAGCAATTTGCACTTTTGTAGAAAGTTCTATCATGTGATCTGTAATTGAGAAGTTGTTGTCATGGATCAGTGCTTTTTAGTAATCAATGTGCTTCTGCATTGTGTCCATGATGGGAAGGATCATATTCTAAATATCTGCCAGTGAAGACCATATCCTTGCTTCTTCTTTCAACAATTTTGCTTGCATATCTAACAAAAGTATAATTTTCATATGATGTGTAGAGCTTGAACTATGGTCAAGTTGCAACTACTATGCACTTGCCTTAAGATCATCACCAATCTTTGTTAGTTTTCTCTTTATTTCCCTTGTGAACTTGGTAACATTGCATAATTTTCCAAAAAGTAATGTTACATTTGTGCAAGAGTTCTCAAGATTGGTCAAAATTGAGGAAAGCTCCACTTGCTAAATAGCAATTTGCTGAGCAATGTGCTCAAGCACATTGTTATCAAATTTCTTTTCTACTTTCTCCATCATTTTTTCTTGACCACTGGAGTCCTCATTGAACTTCTAAACTGCCTCTTCTAGTTGAAACAATTTGTGTTGAGAAGTATCAAATTCAACACCTATTACCTCAGTCAAGATATCCTTAGCACTTTCTATGATTTTATATTCTTTGTCTCTTTCCTCTCTCAATTTCTTTTGTTTTGCTTTCTTAAGGAGGAGTTTGCTAGCTAATTGAATTTTTTCTGTAGTGGCATTATCAAGATCTAACTTTGGAATTTCAATCTCTTTATCTAGATCAATATCCTCCTCTATCTCCTTTCCACTCAAAAGTCTCATACATGGTTGAGTCTTGGGTTCAATTGACTTTGTACATATTGCCTTAGAATTCGAAATGGAAAGAATAGTAGAGATAGTAGGACTATTAGTAAAAACTAATATAGTACCAACAGATGGAATACTAATTGGAATGCTTACTAAATCCAAAACTGATATACTTATAGATGTATCCAAAGCTATAGAAAACAAAACTGTAGAATCCAAAATTGTAGAACTCAAAACTGTACTCATTGTTGAAGAACACAAAATTGTAGAACATGCTATACTCACTGTTGATGCTAACTCGAGAACTAAAGAAGAGGTAGGTTGTAGCTTGGTAGATGAAGTGGTAGACACTTCCATTGATACACTAAGCTGTGAGGGAACAAAGAGTGATTGGACATTTGATGTATTTGCTGTGGTCACAATCAAACTTGTTGAAGCTGTCTTCGAACTTGATGTAGCTATTGATTTTCTTGGAGAATGAGGAAGTGAGGAAATGAATTTTGTATCTATCCTCATAGAATTAGTCTCCTCATCATCTTCTTTGACTTCCTTGATGGCTTCTTCCTCTATATCTTCTTCAATTTCTTCATTTTCAAACTATATTGGCTTAGAGTTGTTCCTTCTTCCTCATTATCACTGTCATCATCCTTGACTTCTACTGGACAGTCACTTTGTTTATGCAAGAGATAAACATTCTTCCACATACTTGTAGCATTCTTGACTACATGCTCTATATCTTTTAACAAAATTAAACAAGTATTGAATCTAAGAGTCATCTTTTCTTATTTTTTCTTCATAGACTCTTTTACCTCAGCATTGATAATGCTCAGTAACAACTGCCTCAGGGTTTGTTCATAGATATCTTTTGTTGTCTGCATGGCTAAGTCCCATCTTGGCTTCAATCTCTCTAATAGATCTTTAGGGATCTGATCGACTATCTGATCAGGGGAATACTTCCATTTACCCATCTTGGTTAGCACCAATTCCTTAATCTGTTCCTTCTTAGCCTATGTCTTGGTCTCATACTTTAATGATTTAAATTTGGTTATGCTTTCACCTACTTCCATTTTATTTATTCTCTCTTGGAAGGTGAGAGGAGGCTTACTCAACACAACTTCACTACCTTTCTTTTTGGATTTCTTGGTAAATACTGCAATGGATGGCTTGGGTGGCTTGGTGATGATCACCTTGCCTTTCTTTGTCACTAGTTCTTCTTCCTTTTCTAAATCTTCTTCATCGTCGACATTATCATCGTCTTCTCCTTTACCTTTGGTCAACAAAAGAGGTGTGGTGGATTTGAGTTTTTCTATTCTCCTCTTGCTTTTGTTGATCACCTATGGAATCTTGATTGCAAGCTCTATTCTTTCCTTGGCCTCGTCATATGTTCCAAAGTGTGGTGCCTTTGGATTGACAAGCTTGTTTATCAAGGCTTCAATTATGTTTTTCCTTCATCAATGTTCACCGGATAGGGAAGATGTTTTACCCATACAATTGTTGGTATGACTGCCTGAATGTAGACTCTGTCACTGTCTACCATGAAACAAATATAATCTCTATAGTCTTCAACCAATTTCCTGGGAATCTTGAATCTGTTATTCATTTTCTCCTTGAAAGCATCAAAATAGTTATCCATTATGCTAACAAAATTCTCATCCATTTCTATAATATAATCATTAATCTGATACAAAATTGGCACATCCTTTCTCCATATGATTGTACCTCTAGAAGGGGAAAACCTTTGTACATAGAAAAATAGACATGTCAACAATGAACCAAATTTGCAAGGATTGTTCTTGTTTTTGTTCAACTATCTCAGTAACAAATCTACAAGATCATATGATAGATTGTTCTTCATGACTTTGAATGCCAAGTCTACCACTTCACACAACACACTATTTAGATGACTTGAATTGTAGATTTTGTGAGCTATCACATGTATGCCAAATTTTAGTTCTGCATCTTCTACACTACTAATCTTCATACCTCTACCATCCCACTTGGCTAGGGTTTTCTTCTCTAACTCCACCCGACCTAGGTTTTTAGTAGCTTTGGCTTTGGAGATAAATTTTTTTTAAATACTCTGAAAGGCTTCCCCAGCTTGAGATGTGTACAATATACAAATTATGCTACTAATGTAGTATTTTATAAGTTAATAATAGTCTCAATCATCTTCAAGCTTGGTTTTCACATGATAAATCATCTTCTTAGTGATCAAGACAAGTTGCTCAAGCCATAACTGACCGTAGTGAACTTAGCTTAGGATGTATTTGATCCATTTGATTTGGAAGCTTTGGGGCAAGTGGGGAATGTGGGTTAAACCCTTATCTTCCAAGTGCTTATGCTTCGGTTTAAGAACACCATTCACACATAGTTCACCTAGGGCATTATCCATTTCTAGGGTTCCAATTTCTTGAATTGCACACTTAAAATGAGTTTAGATATCGTTAATTAGTAGTACCTCTGGAGGGATTTGTGATTGTGCTCCATTTGCATTGAGGGTTTCCACAATTGTTGGTACAAGTTTGAAATATGGTGGTTTCCATTTGACTCCTCGGACCAACATTTCTAACCCTTTCTTTGCCTTGCTGCTACTGCTTGATGCTTCCATGGCTACTTGGCAGGTTACAAAAAACTTCAAAAATTTTACTACAAATTCTGCTCAAAATTGCTTGAACACTTCTACAATTTGCTTGATCGCAAAAACACTTCAAGATTTTGGTGAAAAATGAATTTCATTTCCTATCTTTTGATAACAATTTTGCCATTAATGCTGGGTACAAAAATAGCTATGATGACATCATTATGTGCAACAAACTGTCATCCACCATTTGTTCGGATCACTCAGTGAATACATCATAACTCGATAACCAAACATTAGTTACTCCTAACCTTTCTCGGTAGAGTCCATGACTCAACCTTACTCATTGATAACTGATACTAATCTTCTGTGATCCCCTTGTATCCTGAATACTAATTTGGATATTTGCTTTCTTTTCAATTTTAGAACTATTTAGATGTGATCATGATAATGCAGTTCCAATCCTTATTGAAGAACTTAGTTAGAAATGGCGGAGTCACCCATTTCTTGAGTGACATGACCATCATTACTTAGACTAGCTTCCTTAGTGGATTTAGGAATCCATTGTTGCCTCATTTACTTTTTGATGTTATCTACTTTTGCTTTCTTTTCATCTTCAATTCTACCTATATTCATGCAATTCTTGGCTAGATGACCAAGTTCTGTGCAAGTGTAACATCTTATGGTGTTATCTCTCTTCCTTGTATGATGTTTAACAAAGTTCATGCCAATGTGTCCATACTCTCCATAGTAATGACATCTACACTAGGTGTTATAGTCCCAACCAAATATTGCTTTCACAATTTGCTCTGCTGGATTGAATGACTTGGTTCTGCAATTTGATGCCTTGTGACCTTGTTTCTTGAATTTGTGACATTTACCATTGAATTTTTCTTTTCCATTGCTCCAACATTTGTTTGATGTATGACCTATCTTACCACAGTGATTGCAAGTGGGTCTTTGATTCCTTTGAGTGCCTTGTTTGGAGGATTCACCTTCTTCTTTGTATCCAGTTCCTACTTTACCTTTTTGTCTATAGAGATTCTACTCATTTTGTTGATTCAACTAATTCATGTCTACTTGGGACTTCATCATTCTCTCATTGAATTACTTTTCAATGCTTAGGTCATTTTTCAAATTTTCACTAATTTACTTTTCAAATCTCAGCTCACTTCTTGTTCTTTCATTGATTTTTCTTTCAAAGTTTAGATCATTTCTTATTCTTTCATTCTTAGATCTTAGACTCATGATTTCTTTATTTGCATTGGAGATAAGATCTTCATGCTGAAGGGATTGGTTCTGGATCTTACTACTTTTGTCAATCATTTCTTCTTTTATCTTGTTCCTTTGTTCCAAGATTTCACATAGCCTTACTGACTGAATTTCTTGTTCTCTTTTGAGCTTTCTTACTTCTTCTTGTAGGGAACCATTCTTCTCTAAGAGTTCTTTGATTGTATTGTTTTGTTCATTTGAATTGCTTGAAGGAAAAAGATCTTCAATCTTTTCTTCAATGTACTGGTGATCATTCATTTGATTTGCAAGTTCCTTCCTTATTTTCAAGGATTGGGCAAGTTGTCCCTTAGCTTTCTTGAGTTGTGCAATGGCCATTTACAATTCTAGCTTTTCATTGTTAATTGCTTTATCAAGTCTTAATATCTCCATTGTCCTTGATCTTTCTTCAAGCTGTCAAGCTTAATCCTGAGAACCACAAAGCTCTAATTCCAATTGTTGGAAATATTCAAGACTATGCCAGGTTATTGAGAGGGGAGGGGTGAATCAGTAACCATAAATTTTTTATCCTAACTAGATCTTAATTGAAATAATAAAGTAATCATTTAATTCATGAAATCAGATCTAACTGCATGCATGAGAAATTGAAATATAAACATTCATGACACATGAACACAATAATTTGGTGACCCAGAAACCTTCCAAATAGAAAGTAAATCTAGGGTGGGGATGATACCCACAAAACTTCAATACTACAGCATAAAGTTTGCCTGTTAAAGCTTATAGTGATCACTTCTGATGATTTTCCCTGTTAGGAGCAATTAGGATTGCTAGGTCCACCTTGTTAGATGTTTTACAAACATACAACAAAGTATGCACTTGGTAAAGAGATTTGACAAAAGACTATTAAGTCTACATTGTTAGAGGATTTTGAAGTTGATTTAGCTATTAGGATGAAATAGTGGATCTTTGACTTACAACTAATTTACTAATAGAGATTGTTTGAAGTACTGATCACCTTCATGTGATAGATATGACTCTGCTGCTCCTTGATATGGCCTTACAATATACTTTATCTATTGTTGATTCATGTTTGCATGCTTACATTCCATTCACAATGTCTCAATTCACACATACATATACTTCCACATTCTTTTTTTTTTGATATGATACAATACATTACATATATATATATATATCAATCCAATTTACAAAATTACAAAGTCGACCAATATACAAGTTAACACCAATATTACAAAGTCAGCTCAAATGAAGACTGACTTGGTGAAGTTCTGATACATGGCATCCACTGTCATTACTCAGAGTCATCATGCATTCAATAGAAGTGGAAAGTTTGGTCCATACTAATCATCTAAGAGTAGTCTCAAAATTGGTCTACACTAGTGACTCAGTAGATACTGTGTAACTTGGTAGAAACTGAGTTACTCATTTACCATGACTTCACTTGGTAAACACTAATCATATCATCACTTGGTTAACACTAACTTTGCTTCACATGAATTGATGGCTCAGTAGAAACTATGAAGCTTGGTAACCACTGAACTGCTCGGTAAGAGCTGTAGGACTTCACACCACTTGGATTTAAATGGTAACCACTGGAATGCTTGGTACCATACAAAATCGAATAAGTGTTGTCACTAATAACAAACTTGACTTAATCTCAACAGAAGAGAACCTTGTAAAATATCACAAATGTTCTTTCCCAAATCAATTGGAATTATTTTCCAAAGAGCATTCAAATTTCTCTGAAATTATCCCAAGTCTAGTTGCCCATTTACAAAGAACACTACCACTTTTATAAAAGAATTCTTCCATATTTGGTTTAAAACTAAATATTAAGCATGATAACCATTCTCCTTAAGTAACAAATAAACCTTACTTAAAAGTTGACAAATAATATCCTTTAATTAATACATGTTACTTATAATCACTTTAATCCTAAAATGGTAGGAAAATCATCAACTATTTTGGCAAATGGGAGGTCTAAGGCTCAATTCCCACCAGCCATGTTTTATCATGAATAATTTTGATATAACACAAAAAACTCGACTCCAAAATTAGGTGCATGTAAGGTGATGGCTTAATGGTGGAGAATGAAAATAGAGAGTTGGAGTGTAAGAGATTGAATCCCTCTAACCACATTTTGTTGAAGTAAGCAAACCTTGGAGAATACAGTTATCCAAGTTCCACACAACATTAACTTACGACATTAACTTTTTGAACTCGTGGATGACACATGTGATTAGGGAAATTGTATATAATACCATGACATATAATTTTCCACATTACCTTCTCTTTCCATGTCATTATACCACAAGTGACACCACATCATCTACCATGTGTCACTAGTTGATTTATTGATCTTTCTTACTAGTTGTTAATGCCACATTAATGCCATTTGGCTACTCCTTTTCTTGGGTAACTTTGAATGACCATAACTTTTACATAGGAACTTAATTTTATAAACCAAAAATAGTGTTCTAAAATCAACACAATGAGCACTTTGATTTGGTGTAGTTTCTTCTTTGATTTGAGAAAATCCATTTTTTATTCTTTTTTTAGCTCCTTAATTTTCCTATTTAATCTTTGACTGCACATAACTTGACCGTACAAAATTCTTTTGAGCCAGTTTAAGTTGCATTAGGACCATACCAACGAGCTCTATGTGATTATGTTTTTTTTCTAAGATTTTAAGACTATGAAATTTTTGGCCTTTTGGATCCACCTAGATCACTTGCCTTGGTCAAGCCATTATTTAGGAATTAACCTTAAAAGGAAAAAAAATACAAAAGACAATTTATATAAATATCACCTTAGTTGACTAATCTAGTTATGGATGGATTTGAATCCTTTATCCACAAAGATGTATGAAACCTTCTATGTAGATGTATAGAATAAGGATATAGAATTTCTCCACAAATGCAATAGAACTATAAATGCCAAATCATAGATCTATAGATTTACATATTCTCATGAACGCTCTAATGCTTGTGTGCTTATCAATGTAGATGTCCTTTCTTGAAGACCAAATCCACTATATCCAATAACTAAATAAAATAAATGAATAGAAGTAAATGCACGATAGATAATACAAAATGAGGTCCTTCAATGCATCCTTTCTTGCTTGATTTTAACTCCTTGAATGTACATTTTCTTTCTTGCAAATAATGGCTTAAATGCTTGAAAATGTTGATTACTTGCAAAAAATATGAATGTGAATCACATCTCAAATGAAGCAAAGCCTCTTGTAATAGATATTTAAATGTTAAAATCAAAAAGGTCAACTACACATTTGGATGAGGACATATTGAAAAGCCCAAAATAAACCCAAGATCTAATGAAAAACTACACCTAGGGTAAGGGACACCCTTGCCTCTTATGTAGGGGGTAAGGGATGACCTCAACCCTTACCCAGGGGATAAGGAACAACTAACCTCTTACTTCGGGTAAGGGAGGATCTCAACCCTTACCTAGGGGGTTTTCCACATTGGGATTCCCTCCATGATCTTTTGCTTGGAAAAATAATAGTTGGTAATGGGAAGAAACTTAGAAAAAATAACATTTCAAATATAAATTCATCCATGCTCTAGGAGATCACTAAAGTTGAACTGAAGATGTCTTTAGAGAGTCTAAATTAATGGGTGGTATCTTTTGAGATGATATATTTAACCCCCACTTTAGGAGGAGTATGAGTTGAACTCAAAGATCATTGCAAAGTAGATCAAATGCATAAGATGATCCTACCAAAACTAAGGAGACAAGGAAACAACCAATCCCCCAACAAATTTGAGTCCTTGTGGAGTCCAAAATTATGACAAGAGAGATACCACTTAAAAAAAGTAAAAACAAAAAAGGGGTGTGATAACCTCACTTAATAATAATTTTTTTTCACCCTCTGAACCATAAAGAATATAGAACAAAATGGTCTAGTAGGTTTGTGTGCCTGGTAGTTAATACTATAAAAACCTTCCACCTTTGTTAGCTTTTCTTGTTTTCATATGCATGTAACTAATACATAGACTAGGGTCTATTCCATCCATGATAGTTTATTTGTTTGCACAACCCACAAATTGATTAAAACTTCATCATGTAAATTGGACATGTTTGTGTGAGGATAAGTCAAATGGTCTAGAAAATTATGTTATACTAGTCAACAAGTCCTAAATATTTAAAAAGGGATAGTAACTAGCCCTAGAAATTTGTGTTATGCTAGTGTACTCTATTTAACATTCTTAAAATGAACAAAACATATGCAATATCCCCCCTGTTAATATGGAAATAAGTGAAATTTTGTCATCTTAAAGAAATGATGAACAAAGATAAAGAAATCTTAACATTGAGATAATATCCAAAAGAAATCCACAGTCCAAGCCAAGTAGGTCATAACTCCTATGAGGCCATGGAAGGGAAGAGTATAAAGAGATACCATAAAATAAGTGAGAAAGGAATTTTTTGTAAAGGATGATGCCCTATTTAGGATAGAAGGTAAGGGATTTATCTGCTATGGGAACCTAATAACAAACAATGAAAAATGTTACAATCGAGGATGCATGTCTTTAATGTAAATCAATATATTGATGTAAGATTGGATGTGACATGATAAAAAAAAAACACTTAACCAAGGGAAAATTGGACCCTAGAGAGAATGCACTTGCCCCCAAGTGTATAAACAAGGGTAAAGGGGGCCTATAATGCTACTCACAAAGAAACCCATACATGACAAGGAACCCCCATAGAATAGGCTAGAAATGTGTCACAGTGTGGAATAACATAATAGGGACTTATACGTTATTTAAGAAATAATTTTCCTATAAAATAACTCATTGGAAGATGATATGCACATAATAGCATTAGCAATGAGCTATTTAATTATGTAATGTAAATATTGACACTCATTAGCACAATGAGCATGATATCAATAGTACATACAAAAAGGAAAATTTATAAGATGTGAAATATTTTTCTTTTTACATTTAAGTCTAGTAATCACCTTAGTACAAAGAAGTTAGGAAAATTTACTTCTTGATTAAAAGTGAAATGATGAGATGTGCTAGATGATAAGGGTGAGGATATGGAAAAATAAGGAGACTCCAAACCAAATTCTTCTATAGGTTTATTACTATTCTCAACACTTTTTTGACACACCCAAAATCATGTGTTGAAATTTTATTTATGATGGCATTAATAATCACTTCTTGTGGATGGTTGTAAGGAATGAATCCTAGTCCATAAGAATGCTCATGCCCCCATTTCCTAAGGGAATTTGAATTATTTGTTTATTCTTACTGCATCCCTTACTAGTGGATCCATGTTTTTCTAATAAATGATAATCAAGATCATAACAAGAAGCCATTTTAGAAAGAGATTGTGGAACTTCATTAGTCACTATGCACAACTAGGTTTTCTAGATTCATTATGAGTGAAAGTAGCGACAAAATTGATACTAAGCTCATTAAAAATATGATTTCTTTGAATTCTTTAGATTGCATAAATTGAAGGTCTTAAACTTTGTACTTTCTATTGAAAGTTAGTGTGAAATCTAAGGATCTCCAATCATCGTCCAAATGAGAATTAGAGAGGGAGGATCACCATTAGATTCTTGAGCATGTTTCTCCTTAAGAGTTACAAGTGTATTTTTTTTCTTCATTCAAACAACTATTTGGTCTGTCATTCGCATGAAGAGTGTACATCACATTATTGTAGATAAAGTTTACTCTTTTCAATGAAGAGTTTAAGGAACAACATTCATGTTATGTAACCAAGGTCTAATGAAAATAAGATTATAATTAAGAAGTCTCATTATCACACAAATAGTAGTATCTAAATTAATTGGATCTACCTTAAAATATTAAGTGGTGAAGCATAAGGTTCTCTTAGAAAAATTGTCAAAGCCATGTACAAGAACATTATCAAGCTGAATAGTGGAAAGATCGACTTTAATTTCTTTGATCATATACATACTATAAACATTAAGCACATACCCATTATTGATTAAGGCCTTATGAATAAGATTAACAATGATTAGGGAAACTACCATAAGAGCATCACAAAAATCTTGAATTTATTTGGAAGGTGAACCATCTTTAGTAAACACAATTTGAGGTGGAATAGGTTTAAATTCAAGTATTGCAAAAATGAATTCATATTATTTTGATTAGGAGGTGGAGGTGGAAGAGTGGTTAAAGCTTTGTGCAAAACTCCATGATATGTAGGAGAAGTTTGAACTAGTTCCCAAAGATGAATCTTGGCAAGGGTATTAAATAATTTTTCGACCAAATCATGCACCTTTCTAATATTGAAAGGAAGAGGATGTGGAGGAGGAATAAAAATTTGAGAATGTGAGAGAGAAATCTATTTATGACAAGCTGATAATGAATACAAAAATTAGAAGGGACAAGAAGTCTAACATTAATCATAGAGCTCACCACATAGTCCAATTAACAAGGGAGTGGATCAATAAGCCTTTCAAACTTGATCTAGTTCCATGGACTATTCCTCTACAAGGAATAATATGCCTAGTAAAGGGTAGGGGTTCTAAAGTCACAGTGCCAACCTTCCTAGCTCAATCCCTTGTGAGGTGAGAGACAATGCATAAGCATGAGTGAGAGGTTGAGTACTTCAAAGAAGATAGGGGAGTAAGGAATAAAGGAGCTCTAGCTAAGGGGAAGAAGAAGACAACTCCTACACAAGTATCTCAAGAAGAACAACTACAACCTAAAGAAGAAGCGAAGCCCCGAGATTGTTGGAATATTCAAATAGGAATAATGCTTCTGAGAGGGGGGGGGGGGGGGGGTGAATCAGAAGTATTGTACTTTGACCTTTAAAACAATTTAACTGAAAATAGATTGCATGCATATAAACATATCAAACATCCATGGAAAAACAAGCATGTACCACCACATAACACTTAAGATTTTGGTAACCCAGAAATCCTCCAGAAATAAGAATACCCACAAAATCATTGTAGCAATAATGTTTGACCACTTCTGATGGTTTGACCTATTAAAGCCCTGCCCTGTTAAAGGCTTTACGCTGTGTCAATAGTGACCTGGTTAAAGGATATACAAACACTTTACATGAAGTGTTACCTTGTTAAAGGATTTAATCACCTATTTCAAGGATCTACAAAATAGTTGTTAAGCTAACCTATCAGCATAGGGTTTCCTTTCTGATACAATTGGTAGAGAGTATTAGGTATAATAAACCTAATAGCTTACAATCCTTTGATTGCTAAATACATGCACTTGATCTGCTTACTCTGATCTTTGATCCTCTGAGATCTGATACTTGTTTTTATCCCTTGCTTTGTTTTGATCAACTGAATATTTCACTGCTGCTCTCTTCCTCTAAGTCTTTTTACTCTTCACTCTGAACTTCACTATAGCATTTCCATAGACTTCTTCATCCCCTCTTTTACAATGAAAATTTGTCTTCCTTATAAAGACATTCAAAGACTTAGGGTTGGATATGGATCTACGATCCATATTGAATCTTTTTTTCTCGCTCATTCCTTGCACTTTTCTTATTGGTTGCATGCCTTCTCCATTTTTCTTATTGGTTGCATGTAGATTGCATAGAAAATACAAAAGATTCGATCTTATCATTTTAATCCTTCGAGATTCATCATATGTCGGCCATGAAAATGGTTTACATTTGAATTAGTAAAGTTATAAACTCATATGTGTATTCTGTGTTACTCGACACTTACTAATTCCTGATGCTCGGTACTTATAACAAACTGGCTTATTCAGCTCCTATTGCATTTCTATTTTTCTTAGCATCATCTATGACTCGGTAGTCAATTATCACTCAACACTTGTATAATGTTCGACACCTGAAGTCACTCGGCACTTGATCTTCACTCGGCACCTGATCTTCACTGGGCACCTTAAGGTTGCTCGACACCTGAAGATCACTCGGCACTTGAAGGCTTTTCTGACTCAGCTCATGTTGTGGCTCGACATACATAGTGTGCTTAGCTCCAATGTAGAAAATGGTTAAGTGTATTGGCACTCAAATGTCAAAAACCATTTTGAAACTAACAATGACCCAAAAGAGCAAGCTCAAGGAACTAAGCAAGTGCCCCCTCAAGAAGATGAAGAGAAAGCATAAGAATACACTAAAGAAGAGCAAAAAGTGTCACCTATAGCCATAGAGGAAGAAGCCTCACCTTTAGCACCCAAAAGAGGAAGAGTTGAAACTTGGGTGGCCAACATAAAAATGAGGAAGTTGAAGAAGAAAGCTAGTCCTATTCCTTAGGTTCCTGAGACCACTCCTAAAGATGATGTGGAAGATGAAGTAGATGAATAGATGGATTATGTTCCCTTAAGCTAGATCACTCTCTTAGCTAGTGCTACAGAAGGGGAGAGAAGAAAAAGCTTGACCAAAATTCCTCCAAACATTACAAAAGAGCCTATTCAGGTTTCTACTTTAGAAGATGAGAAACAACAATGGATTGTTGACATGGAGAGGCAAGAAAAAAATGTCTTTGACCTCTTTGATTTTGACTTCATGCCAGTAGGCATTGAGATGGTGGGTGAGAAGATAAGGGACATGCCTACCAATGCATCCTTAGGAGAGGATTGTAATCAATTGACACCTCTACCTCAAGGACCATGGGGTATGCCACTGCCACAATCTTACGATTTTCCATTTTTGGAAAAATGTTTAGTCACTCCACTTCCTTCCACCACAAAAATAGAAGAATATGCAACAAAAGAGAAAGAGAATGAACAACTGCAAGCCGATGAAGTATTAGAGGAGGATCAAATACTTGAAGAACCCCAACAAACTCCTTGTGATATGGAGGCTAGGACCTTGGCCATAATAGATACATAGACTCTAAATGTAGATCTTTCTCAAAAGGAGAAGACCCCAGAGAGGAGTGATAAGGAGAAGGGGCTTGAAAGTGAAACCACCTCTTTAGTGAAATATATGTCTCCAATGGGCACCACACTAGTGTGGTTGAAGAGGGAGGTAATATTATAGAAAAAGATGTAGTTGGACCTAACTACCAATGAGGGAATTATAGAGCTAATCAAAGCTATCAAGAAGCCTAAGCCACCTACAGGTGATGCACAACCACTAGCCTTCATCATGAAGAACTATGATTGGGACTTGTTGGCACATATAACTTTTCCTCTTCCACATGCTAACATTGAGGAGATGAATCCTAAAGATTATCAGATAAAGGAGGTCGTGTTAGTAAGGCCTGTGGTAGATACTAAAAAAGTAACGATAACTATGGGCATGAAAGAGGTGTTTAAGCATATGGACAAAGATGAGTTCGAATTGCTAATGCTGTGAAAACAAAATGATCTTTTGAGAGGCTATTTGCATGTAGTTGTGGGCTTGATAGATTTGGACAATCTAGAGATCGCTCTTGCTATGGCATTAGAGAGAAAGGAAAAGTGGAGTGTAGAAGTAGATTCATTTTTGGGAGCATATCAGCAATGGCATAACAATTTTGAGGAAAAGTGTGTACAAATAATAAAGGGCAATTTCAACTTGTTGCACCATATTCAATTACATGCAGATAAGCTGGTGTCCATAGTGAGCCAATATTTTGGGTTGATGGATGAGGTACATTCTTGGACAAAAGACATTTTGCTTTTACATCGATAAAGGGTCAAAGGTATTGTAAGCTTATGGAGGTATATACTACAAAGGATTTGAACAAGGTTGATGACTAGATAGAGGAAATATCTATTGGGCATAAAGTTATGCACGAACTGCATGAGGATATACAGAGGTTGAGGGATCAAACTCAAGAATAGATTTTGGAAGTAACAAAATATTAGAATGTTGTTAGCCTTGATGTTTTTGAAGATGAGTTGAAAAGAAAGCTTAATTCAGTACAATTAGTAGTTCAATAATTTTGAGGAACTTTTGAGGATATTTCGTGAGATGAAGATATGAGGCAAGCATTTAAGACTAAAGATGTATTGTTGGAACCGGACACTAAACTTGAGGATTTTGCAAAAACTCGTATAGAGGTTAGCAATTATTGATAAATAGTGAAGAATAAGTATGGGTCTTTGGATTTTCTTGAAGTTTCCCAAGTAATGGATATCATAGATAAATTCAAGAATAAGCATTCAGGTATCGCTTTGGGATAAAGAAGAAAAAAATGTAGATGCTAGAAATTTAGTTTACACTTGGGAATATTTTGCGTTTTTTTGAACCTATCATCAAGGTGTACAGGTGTGCTATTTTTAGAGGTGCGCCAATAGCTTTTGAAGAAGCAATGCGACAATAGTTAATTACTAGTTCTTAATTTAGACATGCATTAGAAATGCATTTGATATCTTTTGAATTCCCAGAAATATTCAAAGACGGTCAAGCTTCCATTTTTAGAGCTTCCAATGACTCTCACATCCTCTTACATCTTCCTTCTTCTTATCTTCACATTATTTTATTGTTTTAAGTCATGTAAAGGCTCATGCACCCACTAATTGATATAAATAGGGGTAGAGACCTACTTAGAACCATTTAGAGAGTCAGTCTATATATAATTCGATTTGTCTTAATAGTTTTTAGCTTGATTTGCATTTTAAGAACTCTCTCTCTCTCTCTCTCTCTCTCTCTTACCACAAAAGGAGGAGATGATTTCTTATAAATATGGGGATGTAATATGTATTATAGGCTATTATTTTGATGCAATACTAAATTTTATTAGTGCTTTCATTCTGAGTGTAGTTATTCTTGACAAAGTGTGTTATTTTTGTGAATGCATGTTCATGAATAATAATTGAGCCAATGGTTTTGTTTTTGAAATTAAAAATGACCAAAAGCAAGGGGGTCAGCCCATATACAATCAAAAAGCTGGTAACCAGCACATTACCAGCAAGAAACACCAACAGTCACAAAATTAACTAAGCGAAGATCCAAAAGTATGCAACCACGAACAAAGATTGGCAACTAAGCTAAAACCAAGATGGAGACAAACTAACTACTAGATTTCCACACTGTCCAAAAAGGTACTCAAGCCAACCCAAGTCTTAATTACAACTGATAACCAGCAAAACCAATACTGCCAGTAAAGTATTAAAAGTCTTTGGATCCAAAGATCCGAGTAACTAATAGGAACATAAAAAAACTTAATTTTCCCTTTTCCCCTTCCCCTTTGCATGTAGTAGGATCTGGGCCTAGTCATTAGCAAGAAACTTGAAGAGCAACTTATGATCCTCCATGTCCAAGCCCTTGTCCTCCTTTTCTTGTGCTAGCAATTGAAGAGTTGTTGCTGTAGCATGGGTAACTTTAAGGCTAAATTTGGAGAAGGTGAAGAACCCCTCTTCCAAAGCTTTGACCCTTCTTTCTAGATGCATGCATCGCTCATCCATCACCATGGTCCTATCTTTAGGCCTCGCGTCTTCCTTTGCAATAACCTCCTTCATTTTCTACACCTGTGATTTATCCTGCAAAACTCATGGGTTAGAGGAAACCTTTGAGTTCTCCTTAACAGGGGATGAAATGATTATGGGGGAATTATCCTTCTTGCTTTTCTCTTCACAAAAGGTGATAGGTTTGAGGGAGAAGCTGGCAAACACATGGGTAGTCTCCGTTTTCCCCACTTTTCCATCAGACGCTTGGGTTTGAGTATCATCCATCGACTTGTTCCCAGAATTAAAGCTTTTCTCCCCCTCCTCATTACCATCATCCTTCTTGTAGTTGGAAATATCTTCCTCCTCCCTTCTATCACTGTTGTTTCCAGAGCTATCTTCTTCAACATCCGACACCAGGTGTCTAATGGATTTCTGTTTGCACCTAGCTTGGGATTGGGAAAGCCTACTA
The DNA here is from genome assembly GCA_028749045.1 of Cupressus sempervirens. NCBI lineage: Eukaryota > Viridiplantae > Streptophyta > Pinopsida > Cupressales > Cupressaceae > Cupressus > Cupressus sempervirens. The sequence continues at coordinate 145,804,993 of CM053789.1, read as the reverse complement.
GACCTCCTTCTAGGTTTACCCCATATTCCTCCCCCGAATCCTCTCCAACAACCTCCACTAATTTTTCAATTTTAATCTTCTTTTTTCCCTTTTGTTCTAAGGCTATGCCAGATTTTTTTCTTTTTCTTAGTTTCTTTACTCGGGGCTGGCTTGATTGTGCCAATGGTTTTGTTGTGTGACTTGATTGTGCAACCTTTTAGCTCTGGCGCTTGCCTTGTGTTAACAAATTTTGTTCATGTACTGAGTTGGAGAAGAGATCACCTAGTGTTCCTACATAGCTTTTTGTCTCACATGAGTGCATTTCATGGCCTTGCGATTTGATGAGAAGTGAAACATCTTTCAGTTATTATTAAGTTTCCATAGATGATTGCATTAGTAGAATTGAGGAAGCATCACTTCTATTTTCTTTGGTTTCCTACCTAATATTTTTGACGATTTAACTTGAAGATGTGTTGTTACCATGGTTTATGTCCGTTAGGAATTTTCCTTTCAATTTATTTTCTTTAATCTATCATTACCTTATCATTGTTATTTTCTTTTCTAACACTTGGTTAAACTAGAAATTCATATTGTTGAATTGATAAATTGCATTCATCATAAAATAGAAAATATAAAAATATATCTCTTTTGTAGTTACTTTTCAAAAAAATGGATCAAACATGTTATCTGAAATTAGTTGAACCAACAAAGGCCTCCTCTAGAACATACACATTTATCTTCAATTGAGCGGATTCTTGTAGGTCACACGATTACCTAAAACCTTGGAGTTGATCCTAGATTATCTTTTCAAAGAGGAGTTTGAAAGGATTCATGTTGTTAAGCATCATGAAAAATGATAGCTTAATAGTTCTCATAATTTTTGCTTGAAAAACTACAAGCCTTTCCCACTTGATGTTGGGAAATTAACATAATTTTGGTCAACAAAGAAGGTTAAAATAAAATCACTCAACCTCCGCACTTTATGCTTTACAAAACCTAGCTGATTGTACTATCTATCTCAACTATTATAGAGGAGAAAATAACTAGTGCATACTTATAATTGTTACACTTGAGTGGCCAAGCATTTTCTCAAGTAGAAATCAAGTTGTGATATTTTGAATATATATTGAGTAATAGGGAAAAAAATGAATGCAAATGAGTAAGACAAAGAATATCACCTTCCAGAAAACTTTACTTTTCTTTAGAAGGAATAAAAGATGAGTCACTTTCTGTTGGGAGAATAGAGTCAATAATAGTATTTGTTGTGAATATCAAGCCACTTAGAGATGGGTTCGCTACCATCAATTGATGGATGGAGAACTTAAAGTCATAAAATCCTAGTTAAATTGTATTTAACTTCAGGAATGAAGATCAATTATATATAACCCACATATAATTTGTGCTTAGAAAGGATTTACCCCAACTTCAATCAAACAAAAATAATATAATCCAAGAAAATAATTCACAAAGATCAATATCAATGATCAATTCCCAATATTTGGAAAAGAAATAGAGTATTTTTATTGATTCAAGAAAATAAGTACAATTGGTTTGTGACTATTTGCAATGTCTACTTTATGTAGTAGATATGCTTATTCTATTTAGTATATCAAATTTTTCATATATCCTATCCTGTATTCTATATCTAACTAATCAAAGTCCTGATACCCTTTCTTAGAGAAATGAAAGGGTGCACACAAATTCAGACCTTTACAAGAAGGAAACTAAATAATAACTAATTGCAACCATTCACCAAAAATTTATAATAAAAAAGCCTAACAAATCTTAAAACAAAACTAAAAATCTTATATCATATCAAGAGTTTCTTCAAAATGGTTCTTTCCATGAAGATCGCCAAACTCTATCAAGATGGCATTGACCTTGACTCTATCTTCCTCAAGTTCCAATTCACAAGTATCACTAATGTAGTTAATATAGCTTGTTCATAGTTCCCAAGTAGCCACATAGATGATATTGATGACATCTAACTAGTCTTTCTAGTTTGGTGATAAGTCAAGCTACATGACTAGTTGTGACTCTTCCATTGTATTGAAAAACTTAATTGGTAACCCCATGGTGAGGAATCCTTAGACCTGCACAAAAATAAAACATAAAAAATCTTGCACTACAAGAATGTTACAAGTGAATCAACCTTATAATATCCTTTTAAACAATGATCAATAAATGCATTAAATTAGACTGACTATTCACACACAGAGACATAAAGAAATTCTCAAATTTCTTTTAGTGATAATTTAAGGAAACTTAAAAAATACTTAGCCTTCTAATACACATGTCTTGTCATGGTACTGAAGAAATATTTCCTCAAATAATGGTTTTCATAATTATAGATCTAAAGAATTCTTCCTCACACAAAATTGAAAAATCAAAATGTTAGAATATAATGAATGTGAAGTGGTGAAATTTGACATAAGAGACCATGATTGATGTAAAATCATGACATCAAAATCGACAAATCTTTATTGTAAATTGCAAAATCAAAAGCCTAACTTTCTATGCCCAATGAAGTCATGAAATTACAGAAGTATTTGGTACTTTACTTCTGTAATTATGAAATCAAACCATCCTTTTTCCTGCTTATTGGATATTCCAAAAATATGTTAAATCACAATTCTATCTATCCCAAAACATGAAAATGAGGAATAGTTTGTTCATGGAGAGAATTTTTTTGAAGATCCACTAGTGGCTCTTTGTGGGGACACATATTCATCTGAATATGCCAAGAATCTAGTTATATTTGTAACAATCAATGAAAGAAACAAAGAGATCAAATAAAATTAACCCTATTCTAATAATATACTAAAATGACGTGCTAATTTAAAAGAAAAAGGGTTTAATATTTTTGGCATGAACTAGAAATTCTTGTACATTCACATCAGTGTCCTATAGAAAGAATGAGAGTTCCCCTACCTTTTTAGATATCATAAAAGGTTCTAACCAAAGAGCATCAAATTTTCCATGCTTTCCTTTTATCTTGACTCTTAACATTCCATTTTAGCAACCAATCACCAATATTGAAACTTTTTTCCATCAAATTTTTGTCATGAAGATATTTAACCCTTTTTGGTCTTTCAACATCATGGTCCAATATTTTTCTTGTGATATCATCTAATTCTACTACTGCATTAATATTTTTATCCATAAAATCCATATCTTCTATGCATTCTTTCTTGATGAACTTGTAAACCGATAACAAATTGTTTTCAGGAAGCCTAGCCTTTCCCATACATAATCTCAATTGTTGGAAAACCTATGGATTTTTTCTTTTTTATTATATCTTCCCATGCTATAAGATGTAGCTTAGAATCCCAATATTTCTTATTACTACCCAACATCTGCTTGATAATTTTAAGTATACTTTTATTACTAGATTTAGCTTAGCCATTCCCTTGAGGATGGTAAGGTGAAGAGTAGAAAACTAGAATGCCATATTGGCTATAGAATTTTGAAAATTTATCTAATCTGAAACACATGCCATTTTCAGCAATAATCTTTCTACGAACTCCAAATCTAGTCATGACGTTGTTCATCATAATATCAGTAACAATCATACTGGTGGGACATCTGGTTGGAATTGTTTCCACTCATTTAGTGAAGTAATTGTAACACCCCGTTCGGGAACACAAAAGAAATAAACCTAATAAGTTATAAAGTTTACTAAACTATTTTTTAAAAACATTTAAACAACATCAAAATAAAAATAATGCAGAAGCAATATACACATACACATAAAAAACACATAATCAATTAAAAATATAGTTTCAATTCCTCAAGGGCTCCTTCATGTTGAGTCACATTCAAGAAAGTTTTATTAATAAGTTTAAGTCTTAATTACTATGTCCATAATCATAAAATGAATAAACAAATACATAGTCATATAAGGAAATGCATAAGTACAACTAATAATATAAAAGTACATCAAATGAATAACATCCACTACACATGTCACAAGGTATGTGAAAATAAATACAAGTACATCAACACATAATACAATATCTCGTAGGATCTCAAACACATGATACATAGATATATCAAATGAATAGAAGTCTTCAAGATAAGAGGAAGAATTATAATAGTGCCATTGTATCAAGGAGCATCCAACATCTGTCAATCTGAGGGGGACCCAAATGGTAAGAATACACTACCTCCTAACCGTTTGGTCACCTAATTAGGATCCCACTCCCACCGTGCAGGAGAGATAATGTACGATCCACACACAGATAATCAAATCATAAAATAATCCTAGGCAAGGAATCCTAATAACCAAAACTACCTCAAGGGCGACACAAACCACTGAAGAAGAAGAGATAATCAAAATCGAAAGGGAACTCATCTAATACAACACCATGTACTAAGTCAACATCTAGATACCAAATATAATCAAGTATCAAAACCCAAAAAGACACAACCATCCCCAAAAAAATGTCAAGTGTCACAAGCATAATAACCAACAAATAACAACTATCATCAATAAAAGTAAACCACCAATCACTAACTCCAACGATAAAAACACCACCAATAAATAATGATCATTTATTAATAAGAGTCAATTTTTAACAATAAATGACATCCAATCAATGAGTAACAACTCACAATAAATACACTATCAAAAGTAATATCCAACAAGTACACCACTAGAGGCAAATATTAAAAAAAAATTATGAAAGAGACTTAGGCTACATACTATGGAGTGTCATCACATGAGCTAATTCTAAAATTACCCTTGCACTCTATCAATACCCTAGCCCCCTAGTGACTTTATGTGAAACCAGAATACCCTCTCATTATGGAGAGGAAACTAGTCATACCTCTCAAGGTATCATTTCTATCTCATCCTTTCTCTATACAAGCATTGAAGGCATGGACAAGGAAAAATCTCTAAGTTATATTTTTAATATATCTCAAAGAAAAGGGCTAGGCAAGATATTTTAATTACTATGTTATCACTTGTTACACAACTTACAATGAGTTACCTTGGGAGCCACTTTGGGCCCCCACCCCCATAGCAAGCCACTCTCATAGACATGCACCTAGACTACCTTCTCAAAAATCACAAACCACAATACTGTCCCATACCACAAGAGTAATATTGATCGAATTTGGTTCCTTAACAAGCAACACAAAAAATAACAATGGTTGTCAAAACCCAAATTCTCATAAATTCTCAATAGCATAACGCTCATAAAACATAAATTTCAATTCAAATCATAAAGTTCATCATGGCATTCAATCAAATAATCATAAAAGAAATTTCAAAAAATGCCTCTAGTTCACATCCTAACTTAGCCAACTAAACAACCCACAAAGAAAAACCATCATGAAAATAAACATCATAAGACTATAAATAGAATATTAGAAAATGCATAGTTTTTAGCCACATGATTTAATTTCACCAATTTCTCTTGTTTAGTTTTGGGTCATAAGAATGTGTTTAGAAATAAGACAAGAATATACATTGTGATATTGCTATTAGGATTTAACTATGTAATTTTTGAGTGAAACTCATTGACCCATGTTTCATGAGTGGTGATTCAACATGAATCCATCTCTCATGAGAATAAATGGAACACTTAGCACTCATTGGATCTAGGTGATGCTCACAGGGGTGAAGCACCGAGACTTCAAGGGAGGTCACCAATCCTAGTACTACTCCAACAATATCACACAGATAAATCCTGATAGCAATATCACAATTTGACTAGTTGTGGAAATGATCTCCTACTTATCAAAGAATATACATGTTAATATAAATTGTTATGCTAATATACTTATTTAAAATAATAAGTATTTAAATACCCAATCTTTTTGTGCATATAAATATCATGCAATATTATCATATTATTAATTTAAATAATCTTAAATCATAAATTATTTAATTAATAATATAAATGTATATTATTATATTTAAATATTGATATTCATTTCAATTTCTTAAATATTAATATGACTTCTATTTAAGCCTAATATTAATATTTACTTTTTCTTTAATTCATAATGCAAGTAGAGATAAAATTATAAATTTAATTAATTTATTTATAATTTCTCTCATAAAGTCAAATAGTTATTAACTAAATAATTACAAAGTGAACTCTACCACAACTTCTCTTAAAATATAATAAAATTTTAAATATTTATTTATTAACTTCCCTCTTGCATTAATAATTATAAAATTATTTGTATGCAACTAAAAGTTTAATTAGACTTATATAATCACTAATACTAACATTCAATTTATAACCCAATGGATAATATTTATTTAATTTTAAAAATTAGTAAATTATTATTATTATTATTTTTAAATAAATAAATATGAAAATTAAAAAATATTTTTATAAAATAAAAATTGTTGGTGTAAATAAGTATTTACTATTTACACTTACTTAAGTTTACTTAGGTTAATGCATATTTTTAATATTTATTAGTCACCTAGGAGTATGTGCACTTTTGTGAGTTGTAATGTTGACAATATAGGAGTCCACACCTCTTTTATGCACATGTTGTCTACAACACAAGAGTTAGCACACTAATTAAGCACATGGTGTCTACAACCTTCTCATTCTTATCCACTCATCTAGAATGTTGGATAAGGCTTGTGCTTAGTTGTCAATGCTTATTTTATCTCTTGGTTATTTCTAGAGATATTCTAGGTGCTTCCTGAGAGGCTTTTATATGCAGACACTTCTAGTGTGTATGTACATGCTTCTGATAATAGTAAGCATTCTCATATTGATCATACTCTTTGATCTATTGTGTGCTTGTGCTTGTGCTCCTTGATCTTAGTTGCATTTTTCTCTAAGGAAAATTTTTACATGGTATCAAAGCTTGGGGAGATTCTTGTCACTAGCCATTCGAGACCATTGTTGCTTTAGCACCTTAGATCCAAAGATTTGGAGAATTCATAGAAATTAAGAGCATCTAGAGCCAAAGAAGACCTCACCACTGCATTCGGTGCATTGATTTGATGAATTGACTATAAATTCACCTATATTGGGCAATAGTCAAAATTGAGGCAAATTTTTTTTGCAAACCGGCAACTTGAAGGTGTAATTTGCAAAATTGGTATGATCATTTCAGATCTGTACATTTAATTTTTAGATTTGTATATTTTTATCTGCCTCTCTACAAATTTTTTCGGACTTGCATTATTTTCTCCAAAAAAATTGGCCATCAGGCATGTAGGAGAGATATTTTGCAGGTGAAGGTTGAAGTTTGCTGGTGCAAATTAGATATTTGCATCATATTCAAAAGGTCAAAAAACCCCCAAATTAGATTTGTTTCATCCACATTGGACATCTGAGGTAAAATCTAGAGCCTTTTAATTTTTGAAGGTGTGGTGGCGATTCAAGAAAAATAATAATAGTAGCGATTTTCAAACAACGATATCTTCCTCATACAAACTCTTTTTTGTGAGCAATTTTTTTTTTTTTGGGTGGAATTTTGTGATCTACGCATTAGTGTAGGTGGTTTGAGATCTTTCTTCTTGAATTTTTTTGCAAGTCACAAATCCCAATTTTTGCGACTTCAAATGCTTGGTACGGGCTCATCTGGACTCCAAAATAGATTCTATTTTTTTTTTGAAGTGCATTTTTTTTGTCTACTTTCTAGATCTACAATCAGATTATAGGTTCTGTGGACATAAATAATGCTTTCATAAATAGGCCCTAAATTGGCATGTGGCTATTGCACTAAGTGCCAAATCATACATTTGGTGGGGTTGATTGATTATTTCTATATTTTGGGGGGTATATACATATATTGATCTCATGGAGTCTTGTCACATAAGTTAGTTTGGTATAAGACCAAACTTGACACCGAAAAACTATCAGAAATGGAGTGCCTTAATCATTGGTCATCTAAGAGAACATTAGGAAGTGATTCCTTCTCTCTTTTTGAAGATACCACCTTCGTTCAAATATCTTTCTAAACTTCTTAACTTTATGTATAACAATATGAGTACGAAATCCTTTGCTCCTCTGCTTATGGTAAGTTTTCCTCATGATGTTTTGATGGCTCTTTGGGAAGCATATAGAGATCCATGTATTCCTCCATTTCCAGAGGACATTCTACATGTAGTCACTCCAGCTGAGATCACACCTCCAAATGCTTCTCCTACTGATCCTGTTCTAGCCATAGATGCTTCAGATTCAATGCAGTAGGACCCTTCATGTCTTTCTACTTTACCTTCATGTGACGACTTCCTTCCTGCCCTTGGAGGCCTGTTCATGGAGTCTCACATTGAAGATGTGGAAGACACTATTGATGATATTTGTCTTCTCTTTAAGGAAAATAATTCATTCATTGCCGTAGTGACAGATTCATGTACTTCAACACAACAAGGTACATTTTGTCTTCCAAGTGATGACTTCTTGCCAAACATTTCAGCTCTATTTGTAGAGTCACACACAATAGATTTGGAAGACTTCTTTGATGATTTTTTGCTTCTCTTTGCTAAGGATTATTCTTCTACAATTGTTGCAAGGACCCACTCTGACTTTCATGTCCATTCTCTACATGATCAGTTCTTATGGGTTAATGTGATTGTGGATACTTATGTACAACATCTACAAGAGATCTCCTTGTCATTTGAGAAAACTGTTGGTTCCTTAAAATAGGTTCTACATCACTCCTTGTTTAATCCACACTTCTTCTTAATAGTTTTGGAGGAAGCCATCATCAACATCGATACAACGACACTTGAACAGGTTTCAAAGACACCATTCATCATAGAGATTCCTTCTTCATATAGGGTACGCATCTTATTTGTACCCTTACCATTATTTCTTCCAAAGGGGAGGAATATCATTCAGAGGTCATGGATTAGCTTCTACATTGGACCATTTCTCACTAATTAGCACACTACCTTTGGGGGGGGGGACTACCTTGTCTCCTTCTTCTCCTTTTTTTTTTGGGGGGTGGGGGGGAATTTTTTTTGTTCTGGGTTTTGTCCTTCTCCTAATTCTCTATTGTATATATTTGATGTATGTCATAATTGGGGGGGGGGGTGTGTTTTATGTATGTCATAATGGGGAAGGGTTTTTACCACGTGGTTTTTCCTCTTTCTCTTCTTTATGAGAGATTTGCATCTTCATTATGTACATGGGTACCTAGCATGACCTAGTAGTCAAAAGCCATCTTGCATTTCATCCTAGATCATGTAAGCTTAATGGCATTCCCCTAAGTTGCTCTTAAGGGGGGTTTTGATGTAAATAAGTATTTACTATTTATGCTTACTTAAGTTTATTTAGGTTAATGCATATTTTTAATATTTATTAGTCACCTAGGAGTATGTGCACTCTTGTGAGTTGTAATGTTGACAACATAGGAGTCCACACCTCTTTTATGCACATGTTGTCTACAACACAGGAGTTAGTACACTAATTAAGCACATGGTGTCTATAACCTTCTCATTCTTATCCACTCATCTAGAATGTTGGATAAGGCTTGTGCTTAGTTGTCAATGCTTATCTTATCTCCTTGTTGTTTCTAGAGATATTCTAGGTGCTTCTTGAGAGGCTTTTATACATAGGCACTCCTAGTGTGTATGTATATGCTTCTGATAATAGTAAGCATTCTCATATTGATCATACTCTTTGGTTTATTGTGTGCTTGTGTTTGTGCTCCTTGATCTTGGGTGAATTTTTCTCTATGAAAAATTCTTACAAAAATAAATATGCAATTAGTATTTTTGCATGCTTTTGATCTCTCAAATCATGCAATCATATTATATTAGTTTTCTATTTTTAACATATTTTTTTTCGCATGCATGTAACCTTACTATACCTATCTTTCTATTTCTAGCATTTTTTTCATATGCATGCAACTATATTATACTTAGCTTTCTATTTTTAGCATTTTTTTCACATGCATGTACACGTTTAGTTACACTGTGCTTTGCTCTCAAATAATCTTTTTAATTTTTTCAATAAAATTTTCCAATAAATTATTTTAAATATAAGAAAAATATTTTCTATATTTAGAAAATTCATGATAACCTCATGGTTCTAATGCCAAATTTAAAGTTGAAACCCTAACTATTCAATTTATTATTTTCTTCCAAAATTTTATAATCAGATATTTCCTATATTATCTAAAGGGGTTTAAGAGAATATAGACATAATAATTTTCTACAGTTTTTCTATAGTTTCCCTAGTCAATTTTTTTTGAACAATAACTTTTCCTTTTTTAAAAAACTACAACATAATTCTTCATCCATAATTATTACAATAAATTAATAAGCATAATACAAGCACCCATGAAGACACAAAGTAGATAGATCTTTTAATAAAATTCTACAATGAGTTTTCAAACCCTACCTCAAAATGACAACTAAAATTTGAGACAATATGTGAATGCATGCAAATCCAAACCCTCCAAAACTTTCAACAATTCTTTTGATCCAATTCTGAATTTTTCTCTCCAAAACTTGTGTAATTGTAAAATGAACTCTAGATCTTTGATGAGTTCTCCCCTAAATTAGGGCTCTGATTGTGTAATCATGAGAGAGAACTCATTGATCAATTACTGTTTATTACTTTATTACTTTTTACCTTTATTTGAATTATATATCGATTGATCAAAAAGCATAGTACAAAAAGGAGTGGAGAGGCAAACCTTGATCCACCAAGTTAAGTTCAAAAAAATAAGTACAAAATAGGGCATGTCACCTTATAATTTTTTTTACGAGAGCATAAGAATAAAAAAGAAAGCCAAGAACAATCACTATAGAACATCATCATACTCTTCCATCCAAGAGGTCCACCCTTGGTCCCCTTCCATCCACATAACTTTCTTCCTTTCCAATATGTGAGGAAATAGTTCTATATTATCAAAGCAGAGTCCTCTACTTTCCCTGATTTTCTTAAGAAGTCTTTTAAGAGCTTCATCAAAAACAACCTGATTGTCAGCAATGCTCGCCCCATTCCAGACCATTCCTCATCTTGTAAATAAACATCATGGCATGCCCATTGTAGAGAAATATTTTCAACTTCTCCCTTTCCAACCACATAACACAACACACCTATGAAATAATTTTAAAGCATATGAGTTTCAAAAGAAACACAGTAAGAGTTCTGCCATTGCCTTGGAATTTTTCCTCATTTCTATATTTCTAGATAAACCATAGGATGTGAGAAGAGAGAATATTCTAGAAAAGGTTAGCATTTTTTCTAAGACCAATTATATTGCCAGTAATAATATCAAAAGTAGAAGCATTCTTAGTCATAGAAATCCCAAAAAGCATCCAAAAAATCTTGGCAAAAGGACACACAAAATAATGTGTCTTATATTATCAGGTAAATTGAAAACAAGACAAGTATTAGTACCACCAAAATTGGTTCTTAACGGGTAGCCTATCCAACAAAAGCTGTCATTTGAAGAATAAAATTTTGGGAGGAACAGGAGATTTCTATAATTTCTCTAAGGTTTCTTTCCATTCAAGAGGGCCATAACTCATAGACCATAAAGAATTGAGGAGTCTTTAATGAGGACTTTATAAGTATCTTTACATTTGAATTTAGGAAGGAGGGAACCATCATCCCAATAGAAGGAGAGGTATCTATGGGAATCAACATCACATCTACGAGGAAGATTGAGGAGGACACAAGCATTCTTAATCATGTTGAAGGTCCTTTTGTGAGAGACAGGGAGATCAAAGATGTTACTAATATCTTGCCATCTCATAAGGTTGTCATTCTTCAATATGTCCATAAAGCACTTAATTCCTTTGTTGTGCTAAATCCTAGCAGAACAACCTTGGGTTTGCTGGAAATATAAGAGGAGTAACTGAGAGGGGAGGGGTGAATCAGTTACTACTAAAATAAATCTCAGAGCTCTTAGATGTTAGTACAAATTATAATCTGAAAACTGAATATTGTTGATGCTCGGTAAACATATATAAAATATTGTAACTTGGCAAATGTTGAATCAACTTAGTAACCAATCAACTTTGTAGATCTTAAGATATTGTAAGTGATTACTTAATCTTAATTTCAAGCATGCAAGAAGTAACATGAACACATATGACACTAGGATTTAACATGGAAACCTAATATGGAAAAAATCACCATTTGTAACTAGTTACTAATTTTCACTCTTTTGAAGTGAGCCCTATTAGGAGCTAACAATGATAAAGGTTACAAAACACACTGTTAGGTGTGACCTTGTTAAAGGATTTAATCACCCTATTAGGAGTGACCTTGTTAGAGGTCTTGAAATAATTCAATAGAATTGCAACCTTGTTAGAGGATTTACAAATGACTATTAAACAAACTCTATTAAGAGATTTAGTTCACTGCTATAATGGTTAGAGAGTAACAATGAAATGACTTGAATGAGATGCAACTAAATTGTTGATTACATATCTTTGTTTTGGCTTATACTAAATCCTTCTTGATCAAATATGGCTTTTCTACTCCACAAGGATATTCTTCTTATCCTTCAAATTTACTTCCTCTTTTCATCTCTTGTAATCCATTCATTATAGCTTGTACATTTTGAAATCACAACTTAACCTTTTACTTATACCTTTCATATTGTCAAGTCAGCTCAAATACAATTTAGAATAACTAATATTCATCACCATAGTCAGCTAGAACCAATAGATAAATCAATTGAGCTTAATATGCCAAAATGAGAAAATCCTTCATTAGTCGACCCAACTTAGTAGAAACTAACTCATAAGTGATTTCCTATGTTAACCAAAAGAGGCTCAGTTAACACTATGAACTTACAAAAATCCTTTGGTGACTAAGTGAGCTCGGTCAACACTAATTCCATCCAAATTTCCTTCATTAACCAAGTGAGCTCGGTTAACACTTTTTTCCTGCATGAATTCCTTTGATGCCCATGTGAACTTGATAGACACTATCTTCTGTATAGGAATGCTTAGTAGACATGGAAAACTGTCTTCACTGACCAAGTGAGCTCGACATGCACTGACTGACAACTGATATGACATTTGTGTAACATCAAAGACAACACACAATTAATCAATTGTATTAAAAAAAATCTCTCTTTGGTATTTATGGCAACACAACATGTCATAGCATAATGAAATTTTGAGAAAAAGACTCCCTCTGTCAGTAAACTTATGTTTGCAACAATCTTTTGTCAAGTTCATTCTCTTTTATGTTTCTTTATAGAACTTCTCCCTCTTGTAGAATTCTCCCTCTTAGACTTTCTTACCTTAGAGAACTTCTCTCTTATGAAATAACAAAAATTTCAAAGAGATATGATAGTAAAATTCTCCCTCTTTGACAACACATGCCAAAGACAACAGTTCAATTTAGTATCAATGTACCTTGAGTACTGATTCATCTGCAATATGCTCTTGTCAATACTGCATCAACTGATTGATCTTCAACTTAGTTTTTGTTAATGCTTCACTAAACTTTATTTAGCGAGCTTCAAAGAGGGGAATGACCCCTAGCGTACCTCTTAGATACAAGAATGCATCCTTAGGTAATGGTTTGGTGAATATTTTTGCAATCTATTCTTTTGTATTCACATATTCCAATCTAACTTCTTTATTCTGCACTAATTCTATTAAGAAGTGATATTTTATAGCAATGTGCTTTGTTCTGGAATGCATTACTGGATTCTTTGATATGTTGATTTCATTGGTGTTATCACAATATATGACTATTGGATCTTTGATTTCTACCTTCATACCTTTCAACAATTTTTTGAACCAAACAATGTTAGAATAGTTTACTGTTGCTGCCACATACTTTACTTCATTTGTGGATTGAGATGTGCAATTTTTTTTTTTTTTGTGTCCAAGATACCAGTCTTTTACCAAAGAAAAATGCTTCACCACTAGTTCTTTTTATGTCATCAATACTTCCTACCCAATCAACATCAGTGAACACCTTAAAGTCCAGATTGCCTCCAAGTTTGTACCATAAGCCATAGTCTTCAGTACCTTTCAGATATGTCATGATTTGTTTGATTGTCATTATGTTGTTTTCTGTGGGATTTGTTGAGAATCTTGCCACTATCCCAACTGCTAAGGCAATGTCAGGCCTTGTATGTACTACATATTATAATTTCTCAATCATTGATCTGTATAAGGTCTAATCTACTTCTTTGGAGTCATCATTTTTGGTAAGCTTATGTCCACTAGACATGGGAGTTCCTATTGGTCTTGAATCTTCCATTCCAAACTTCTTTAGTATCTCCTCGATATACTTAGATTGAATGATATAGATACCATTTTTGTTCTACTGAATCTGCAATCCAACAAAGAATTTTATCTCACCAAACTTTGATATTTTAAATTTTTTTACTGATTTCTTCTGAAAATACTTTGAATAGGTCATCATTTCCTATAAATAGGGTATCATCAACAAATATTTCTACCAACACAATCTTCTTATCTAGTTCTTTCTTGATATACAGACTACTATTATCATTTGTTCTTTGGAAACTAATCTGTAACAAATAGTTATGTAGTCTTTCATACCAGGCTCTAGGAGCTTTTCTGAGACCATATAGTGCTTTATGTAATTTGCAGACTATGTCCCTTTTGTTAGGATCAACAAAACCTTATGGTTGTTCAATGTAGACTTCCTCATCAAGAATTTCATTCAAGAATGTAGATTTAACATTCATCTAATATACTTTGAATCCTTAGTGAGCTGCATATGCAAGTAGAGTTCTAACAACTTCTAATCTTGCAACAAGGGCAAAGGTTTTACCATAATCAATACCTTATTCTTGAGAATAGCCTTTACATACCATTCTTGCTTTATTTCTAGAGACTTTTCCATCTTCATTTAGCTTATTTCTGAATACCCATTTTGTGTCAATTACATTTTTATTCTTAGGCCTAGGAACAAGAGTCCAACTATTTTTCTTCTCTATATGTTTTATCTCTTCATTCATAGCCTCAATCCAACTTTCATTTTCAAGAGCATCTTTAACATTTCATGGTTCAAATTCAACAAGTAAACATATACCTTTTAATTTGCTTCTTCTCATTGTTCCATTTGATTTATCTCCAATGATCTGATCAGGTGCATGATGCCTCTTAACCTATTTTGCTAATATAGGTTCTTTAGTTTTTAAATCATTTCCACTGTCTTCACTATGAACTTCATCTTTAGGCTCGAGTCCTTCTATCTATAGGTTGGGTTCATCAAGGTTAGTTTGAACTAGCTTGGTAGCCTCTAAATGTGACTTGAGTCCCTATAACTTGGTTTGCACTTCTTGCAACTCGATAACCATTGGAGATTTGGGGAGCTTGGGAGATGAAGTCTCCTTTCTCTTAAATAGATTTGGCAGGGTATCAGGTTCATAGCAGACAAATCTTCTATAATCCTCTACCTCCTTTTTGCTTTCTTCTTAACTTCTTTCTACAAACTCATCAATTCTTATGTGTACACTTTATATTATCTTATGAGTGGACAAATTCAAAAATTTGTATGCTTTACTTCTATAGGAGTATTCTAAAAATATGCCTTCATCACCTTTTAAATCAAATTTTCCTTTGCTAGATTCTTTCAAGATAGAACACATTCTACCAAATACTTTCAAGTAACTTACATTGGGTTTGTAGCCATACCATAGTTCATAGGGAGTTTGGTTAGAGTCTTTCTTCAATTGAACTTAGTTCAAGGTATGAATTGTAGTCCTAATAGCTTTCTTCCATTATTTAATAGCAACATTATTTTCAATCATCAGTGTTCTAGCACAATCCATGATGGATCTATTTCTTCTTTAAGCTATTCCATTCTACTGAGGTGTATTAGGGCCTAATACTTGTCTTTTGATTCCTCTCTCAATGAAAAAATTATTAAATTCATTGGAGATGAATTCACCACCTCTATCTGATCTTAAACACTTTAATCTTTTTCCAATTTCTTTTTCCAACTCTTGCCAGATACCATTTGAATTTCTCAAAGGCTTTTGATTTTTCTTTTAGATACATCACAGTCATCATTCTAGAATATTCTTCAAAAAAAAGAATGAAATTTTTTTCTCCATGATAACTTTATATTCCAATGGGTCCACATAAGTCAATATGCACAATTTCCAAGACTTCTTTTGACTGATAGTTTTTGCTCTTAAAACTAGTCTTTCCCATTTTACCAAATTGATAATTTTTGCACATTCCAACATCAAGTTTCTTCATGGTAGGAATACCTCTTACTCTTTTATGTTTTCTTATCTTTATCAAATTATCAAAGTTTACATGACATAATCTTCTATGCCATAACCAACTTTCTTTTACTTGAGCAATAAAACATGAGCATTTACCAAGTTCAAGATAAAGTAGATAACCTTTTGTTTGCTTTCTTGATCCAACTAGATTTCCTTTGTCATCTAGTAGTTTTGCCTTGCCATTCATGAATTCTACCTTGAATCCAATCTTGTTCAACTATGCCACACTTAGAAGATTATTCTTTAGTCCTTCAACCCAATAGGCATTATCACATACAAGTTCATTGGTTAATGAGATATGCCCTTTTCCCTTTATGCAACATGGTTCATTATTTCCAAACCTTACACTACCTCCATCATAGTATTGAAAATTTTCAAAATTTATTTTATCACCAGTCATATGATGTGAGCATCCACTATCAATAATCTATGTATCATTTTTGCTAACATAAGAAATAAGAGCCATCTTATCTTTGTCATCATCAGATTCATCTTTTACAACAATATACATCATTTCATCTTCACTGTTATTAGAATCTTTAGACATGAAGAAAGTTTCTTACCTTTGTCCTTGTAGGATTTGTGACCTTTGAATTCCTTTTTTCTTTTGTATTTGTGGGATTTATTTTCATCATTTCTTTCCTTATTTGCATACTTGACAGCAATATGACCAATTTCTTCACAAGAAAAACATATTAAAGGGATTTTACCTTTGTAGTTTCCTCTACCTTTAGAGTATTTCTTTGCAAATAGGACTTCAAAAATTTCAAGATCACTGTTTGAAATTTCTTCCATTTCTTCCTCACTTTCTGATTGATTTGCCTTTGATTTCTTAGTCTTTTCTTTGAGTGAGAGTTTGGCTTCGAATGCAGACTCAATATTCTTAGAAATAGGAACATAGTTATCATAATTGTCTAGTTCAAAGGTTGTCAATCTTCCAACTAGAACATCCAAGTTTAGTTTTTTATTTGGATCACATCTCATTTCTTGAATAGTAGATACTCTAATTGCATAGATAGGATGAAGAGTTTTGACTACCTTACAATAGTTTCATCTTTAATATCTCCTCCAGATGCTTTGATTGCACTTACACTAGCTTTGATTCTTTCTACATATTTTGCAATGTTTACATATTCTCTCATTCTCATTTTCTCAAATTTTCCTCTAAGAATTTCTTCCTTGGCTCTTCTTACATTGTCATCTCCTCCATAGATATCTTTCAACTTGGTCTACATTTCATAAGTAGTTCTGCAGTCTTTTACCTCATCAAATTCAACATAACTGAGAGCTGATGTAATATCAATCATCATGATGTTATGATTCTTCTTCAACTAATAATGTTCCAGTAGGAGTTTTATATTTAGCATCAAGATACTTGCAACCTAAATCACTAATTGTAGCTAGATGTAACATCATGAGTCCTTGCCATGCAGCAAAATTGTCTCTGTTGAGCTTTGGAATTTCTCTTTTGTAAGACATCCTAATCTTTAGCATAGGTTCTTGAAACCTTCTCTACAAGCACCAAAAGCTTTGATACCAATTTTTGGAAATATAAGATGAGTAGCTAAGAGGGGAGGGGTGAATTAGTTACTACTAAAATAAATCTCAGATCCTTTAGATGTTAGTGCAAATTATAATCTGAAACTAAATACTATTGATGCTCGATAAAAATATATAAAATACTATAACTCGATAAATGCTAAATCAACTTAGTAAGAAATCAACTTTGTAGATCTTAAGATGTTGTCAGTGATTACATAATCTTAATTGCAAGCATGAAAGAAATAACATGAACACATATGACACCAAGATTTAGCATGGAAACTCAATATGGGAAAAACCACCAATTGTAACTAGTTACTATTTTCACTATTTTCAACTGAGGAGCCAACCCTGTTAAAGGTTACAAAACACATTGTTAGGTGTGACCCTATTAAAGGATTTAATCACCCTATTATGAGTGGCCTTGTTGGAGGTCTTGAAATAATTCAATAGAATTGCTACCTTGTTAGAGGATTTACAAATGGCTATCAAACTAATTATGTTAAGAGATTTAGTTCAATGCTACAATGGTTAGAGAGTAACAATGAAATGACCTGATTGAGATGCAACTGAATTGCTAATTACAAATCTCTATTTAGGCTTGTACTAAATCCTTCTTGATCAAATATGGGTTTTCCGCTCCACAAGGATATTTTGCTTATCCTTCAAATTTTCTTCCTCTTTTCATCTTTTGCAATCCATTCATTACAACTTGCACACTTTGAAATCACAACTTGACCTTTACTTATACCTTTCATATTGTCAAGTTGGCTCAAATAAAATTTAGAATAACTAATATTCATCACCATAGTCGACTAGAACCAATAGATAAATCAATTGAGCTTAATGTGCCAAAATAAGAAAATCCTTCGTTAGCCAACCCAACTCGGTAGAAACTAACTTAGAAGCAATTTCTTGTATTAACCAACAAAGGCTCGGTTAACATTGCGAACTTACAAAAATCCTTTGGTGACCAAGTGAGCTCGGTCAACACTGGTTCCATCCAACTTTCCTTCATTAACCGAGTGAGCTCGGTTAACACTCTTTTTTTGTATGAATTCCTTCGATGCCCAAGTGAACTTGGTAGACACTATTTTCTACATAGGAACACTTGGTAGACATAAATTTTTCTTCACTAACCAAGTGAGATCGACATGCACTGACTGACAACTAATATGACATTTGTGTAATATCAAAGACAACACACGATTAATCAATTGTATCCAATAGGGTTAAGGTAAGAGGTTTTCCATTATGCTGAAGGTTCCACTAGATAGAACATTCACCATGAATTGAGTTATTGCTATCAAAATTAGAGTTATATATGAATCCACGCACATGTTCCCATGCCTTCCAGATAGATTTAAAAACCAAAGAAGCTTGGACAAAAATAGGAAAAGATCCAACAATCAAATCAGAAAAGGGGAGGTTTTTCCAAGATCTAGAATGCTTGGGGGCACCAGTCTGGATGTTATTCCTTAATAAAATTTCTAGGGTTCCTGACCATCAAGAGCTTGAAAAATCTACTTAGCAGCAAGGGAAATCCCTTGATGCCTAAGATCTTTCAGACCCAAGCCACCCATCTTCTTATCAACGTGGCACCAAGTCCATTTGAGAGCATGAAACTTCCTTTTACCTTTTCCATGAGACTACAAGAATCTCCTAATAGCCTTCTGAATTTCAAACACTTAGTAGTTACAAAACATCCAAATAGAGGAATAATAGATACTATAAGAAGAAAGGATTTTTTGACAGACCTGCACTCTTCCTGCAAGTCATAACCTTTTACCTTTTCATGCACAACTCTTTTAGATATTTAATTACAAAATATCTTAATTTAATTAGCTTTCTCTCTTTAATTAATTGTCGAAGCATTTTTAATAATATATTTATTAATTTAATTAATAACATTATTAGAGTTCATTATTAAAATAAAACTCATAAATAATTATCATTAAATTAAATAAATAAAAACTATAATTTTATCTTTAAATTTTATTCTTTTATATTTTATTTTTCTCTAGTTTATTAATTAGTGCAAGCACTAATTAAAGCATAGTTTTTAATTTAAATTAATAATAATCAAAGCTCATTGTTTAAATGCAACTCTAATTTAATTATTTTTAGATAAATAATAATTATAATAAAGCAATATTAAATCTTTAATATTTTAATTCTCTTTTTGTCCAACTTCTTAAATTAAACTTTTAAATTAAATCTTTTAAACTGAAGTACATATTTAATTAATTAATAATTAATTAAATAT
Organism: Cupressus sempervirens; assembly: GCA_028749045.1. Taxonomy (NCBI): domain Eukaryota; kingdom Viridiplantae; phylum Streptophyta; class Pinopsida; order Cupressales; family Cupressaceae; genus Cupressus; species Cupressus sempervirens. The sequence continues at coordinate 145,785,024 of CM053789.1, read as the reverse complement.
CATCATATTCTAATTTCTCTTTAACTAGTTTTCTAAATTTGGACTTCTAAATTAAGTACATATTTAATTAGTTTTTTAATTAATTAAAAATTCTCATACTTTAATATTTTATTTTTAATCCAATAATATTTAATAGTTCTCAATATTATACGATTAACTAAAATATTATAATTAAATCATTTACCAAATAAATCACATAGTGAAATGCACATAAAATCAACATTATCAAAACAAACCGAAACTCAAAATCAAACAACACGGACAAAGATGAATTCACGGGTTCTAAAAAGGGTGAAAAGTTAGTTACGAGTCCTCCTTGGAAGACAAACATTTAGGCTATGGCTGGGATTGGACTTGAACATTATCTCCCCATTCTTACTATTGAGTTATTGTGAAAGGGCATGCTCATCCTGACAATTCAAAGAAGTCGATACTCGGTACCTACATTATGCATAAAAGATGAGCATGTACATATATATAAATATATTTAAACTAAACAAGCAATGGTAGGGAGTGGTACATTGTGTAGATCTCAACTAGCAAGTGACTATGACTCCCTCCCTTAACCACATTAAACACAACATGAGAAAGATAAAACAAACACACACACTATATATATGCAAGTATGAGATTAGTACTATAATAATTAGAAGTCAAACATCAAATGCTTAGATAAAATAATACATCATTACAAATATGAAGTAATCATCATTAAAGCATCATCTGACATTGCTATGAGAGGAAGCACATTTATTAACTATGAATCATTATAGCATCATTAATGCACCAGTAACCATAATCATTAAACAATTTATGAAATATAGTCAACTAAGTAATCATCATTGATATATCTCTAGTCCAATTTATGAAATAATATCCTTGAAACTAACAGATCCATGAAATAGGCATAAAAGAGTTTGGTAAATATAATGGAAAAGTAAACTATGGGTGGACAATACAATAATCTTTGGAAACAAGAATCTAATTATGTTAACTAATTTATTTATTACTAATTTCACCTATGAAGTCAATTCCCCACATTTGAAATGATTCTTCAACTTGTAGGGTTTTAAGAGGAAATGCTCCATCATACTTAAGCTTTCCTAAAAATTTATGGAATGCTTCACATTTTCTAACATAAGAAGTGCAGTCTCTGAAAAGATAGGGACAATAATACCCTACCCACAAGACTTTATGAATAGTGGTTTGCATAGAAAAATTTCCACCACAAATAAGAATCACAGGTGCCTAACCCATAGATAGGCAAAAATGTAAAATACCATCTCTATTTTTCTTGTAAAGATCACCCTCAATAGGTATATATTTTTATGCTTACAATTGTATAGTTCTCTTCTAATTCTCACTCAAGCCTTCATGATAATTTATACACCTTAAATAGTAGACAACATTAGAATACCAAGGACACATTTCAATTCATGCTTGAGGATATTCTTCTTCCACTTGATTTATTTGTGTTGCCCAAATTTTAATCATCCATAAGTTTTACTAATTCTTGACCTCTAACTGAATTGGTTATTTGGATATTTATATTGAATTCTTGTATTTGATTGATCAATTTGCATCTTCTCCATGTAGTCTAAGTTTTTCTAAAAATATCCTTAACTACAACATTAGGGACATATGCTACGCATCAACACCTACCTAGTATGCCTAAAAGCTTTAGCAATTTTTACTAAAGCATATGATTGCTTCTCATTGATATCATAATTTAACTCTGAACTTGCAAGTTTCTATTAAAGAAGGCAATAAGTTGTTCATATCATTCTTTACTATTTGAAAGCATGACTATAGAAATTTAATGATGTGATGCAAAAGAAACTATTTGAAATGGATTTTCAAAATTTGGGGTTTTAAGAATATGGGCTTTTTTTATTTCTTTCTTGATATGTGAAAATGGTTGTAAAGCTTCATCATCCCAAACCTTTTATTTTTTTTGCTTTCTTTAACATTTTACATATGGGATTAACAATTTCAAAAAATTTGGACACAAGTATTCTTACAAAATTGATCTGTTGAAAAAATAATTGAATGACTTTAAAAGTCTTGGGTACTTTTATGTTTTCAATTGCTCCAACTCTTTTAAGATATATTCTCACTCCTTAGAAACAATATGTTCCAATAATTTTCCATCTGTGACACCAAATTGACATTTTTAGGATTAAGATATATCCCATTTTTAGGGCCTTAATTTTTTTCTCTAAGTGGTTACAACTATCTTCATCTTTCTCAGAATAGGCAGTAAGATCATCTTGGTAAACTACCAATATATGATCAATAAGTCTCTCAACTATAACATACATAGCTCTTTGAAAAGTTGTGCCAACATTTGTTAATTGAAATGACATTCTAGCATAAATATATTTTCCCTAAGGAGTAGTAAATGCTATGTTGTATTGCTCCATTTCTTTGACTTTTACTTCATTATAGCCTAAAAAACCATACATCATGGACAAAAGTTCATTTCCTATTAGTTTTTGTGCCGAAACCTCCATGTTTGGAAAATCATACTTGTCTTTTAATGATGACATTTACAGATTTCAAAAATCAACACACAATCTTATATCTCCGTTCTTCTTTATGAAAGAAACCAAATTAGAGACCCACGTAGAATATCTAATAGGTTTAATTATGTCACAATATCACATTTTAATAAATTCTTCTTTCATTTTTGTAGCTAACATAGGATTTATTGATCTTTGATTTTGTCTGAAAGATTTGGCATCTAGTTTCAAAAGTATTTCATGCTGAAAAAAATATTCTCTATATGCTTTTAAATCATTATAAGACCATGCAAACACATGTTTGTATTTCCTCAACAAGGAAATTAACTCCAACCTTATCTCAATTGAAATTTTTTTCCAATGAAAACTTCTCCTCAAAAGTGCCCAATCTTGTTGAGCAGTCATTTTGCATGATGTTAACAATAGAAATCCTTTCAAATATCTCTCTCTCTCTCTCTCTCTCTCTCTCTCTCTCTCTCTTGAAAAATTGATAAATGACCAAATTCAAGGTTCTAGATGACTATTTTGCAACCTACTAGGAAACTCAATTGAAGATAAATGTGAATGTTCACAGGGAGGCCTTTTCTTGGTATCTACCAATTTTGTACAACTTTGTTAAAATATAACCCAAAAAATGATATATTTTTATATTTCCTATTTTATGATTAACACAATTTCTAATCAATGCAACTATATGAGTTCCTATTTAACCAAGTGTTTGAAAAAAAGATAATGAAGATAGAATAACAGGAGATTAAAGAAAACTACTAAAAGAGAAATCTCTAACAGAGATAAGCCAAAGTTACAACATGTTTGCAAATTAAATTATCAAAAGGATTTGGTAGGGAACCAATGAAATTAAAAGCAACACTTCGTCAACTCCACTGATGAAATCATTGATGAGAACTTCAATAAAAATCAAAAGATGTTTCACATTTCATCAAATCAGAGGGCCATGGAAAGTGGGCTAACACAAGATAAAACACTATGTAAGAACAATAGTGATCCTTTCTTGAATTTTTCACAATAACAAAATTCCTTAACATAAGAAAAGCACAAGAATTAAAAGATCGCACAAATATAACAATGCAACAAAACCATTAGCTCCATTATCATTCATGAATATGAATTCACAAAAAATAACACACTTCAACAAAATTTACTACACTCAAAATGAGAGCACCAATATAATTTATTATTGCACCAAAATATCATCCTAGAGTACATATTACATCTATATTTTAAAAAGAAATCATCTCCTCCTTTTGTGTTAGGAGTGAGAGCTCCTCTAATGCAAACTCATGCTAGAAATAATAATAAAATAAAACTAATTATATACAAACTGACTCTCTAAATGATGCTAAGTAAGTCTCCACCCTTGTTTATATCAATTAAGAGGTGCATGAGCCTTTACATGACTTAAAACAATGAAAGAAGAAGAATATAAGAATGTAGAGTAGTCATGAGATTATCTGAGAGTAACAGGGACTTCTAAAATTAAATCTTTGTCTTCTCTAGGTGTTTCTTGGAGTTGAACTACTGTCAAAACATGTTTTTGATGAATGTAATCCTCAAAATAGCAACTGGCAATTAAGTGTTGGTGCATTGTTTCTTCTTCAAAATTGTTGGCACACCTCTAAAAAGTGCACCTCCTAAAATTGCACCATGAAAAAGTGCAACTTTTCACCTTCACACCTGCACACCTTCAAGGAAGTGCACAAGGTGTTCAATTCACCCAAAAATTAAAGTTCTTAGTTTTGAAAATAATTTTTGGGTTATTTCTCAATTGATGTCTAGGACCATTCTTGTATACTTATTATTGCACTTTTTGATAATTTAGGCTTATTTTTGAACCTTGTACACCTATATACTTATCTCTTCAAAAACTATAAAATTGCGTACCTACACACCTTAGCATCTTTGGGACCTTGGGCATCTTCAAGACTTTAGAATTGCCCACCTTTACACCTTTAAAAATCCCACCTTAGAATCTTTGGGACCTTAGGCATCTTCAAGACTTTAGAATTGCGCACCTTTAAAAATTACAGCTTCAAAAAATGCAAGGTGATTCACCCAAAAATCAAAGTTCCCAATTTTGAAAATGGTTTTTGAGTGTTTCTCAGATGGGGTATGGGAGAATTCTAGTGTACTTATTCCTGATGTTTTTGATGATTTGCACCCTCTTTATAGTCCAACATTGTCATAGACTTGAACTCCTTCTACTTCTTCTATCTAAAATCCTAAGGGACTTGTTTTGAAAATGCAAATGCAATACCATGATAATTTTTTGTGCTACTAATGATGAGGATGCCATGATGACCTACACAAAAGATAAACATTAATATATTGGTGCTATGAGTTAAAAATGATGCTAACTAACTAGAATTATAAACACAAACTATAAAATTTCTACTCCCCAAGGTACCCTGGAAGATACCCTATTTTGGATCTTCTATGAGCCAAAAAAAAGGGGTTCCCCATTTCTGAAGTTGAAAATAGGGTGTGTGTTGTGGAAACACAATTAGTCCGGAGGCTAATTTTCTTAACTTCTTCCTACAAGGTAACAACAAAGTGTATTTTGAGCTCTTCACGTTCATAAAAAAAATTCTTCAAAGCCACCAATCCTTTTGGTATCTTATTAGACTTATATTGCACAATCTTTTCTCCAAAGATAGTATCCTTTCCATCCTTATTTACAACATGCCCATTCAAATCAATACCAATATCCTGATAATTATTTTACATGTTGAGAATTGCAATAAATCTATCATCTCTAAAAACTTTCCAAGTGTGCATAATATCAAGAAGAGATGGTCTATTTTTCATTTCAACCTGAACAAATTCTTGTAATCGAATGACAATTTGTTTAATACCTAAATTGGCCATCATATACGCTAAAAAATATTTTTTCTATCAATCTAGCTAATTGAAAATGCATCAAAAAACTCTAGCAAATCCCACACATAATTTCTATATCTTTTGGACCTTGTGTTTTTTCTCATAAATATATCTTTAATTTGATATATTATGAATTTTGAATGACCAAATACTCAAAGTAACTGTATTTAATGAAACATTGCTACATTTAATCCTAGAATCAGGGCTTCATACTCAACAATATTGTTTGTGTATTCAAATTTTAATAAAAATGAATACCTATATGTTTTATCTAGTGGTGATATAAGGATAACCCCACCTCCATTGCCTTCCTTGCTACATGCTCCATCAAAATGCATTTTCCATAACTCATTTTCCTCCTTTTATAGAAAGACCTCATTTTGGTCTTCTAAGATTTGAATAGGTTTACTTATACCTACTTGAAATTTATCAAGGTTTTTCTAGTAGAAATTAATTCTATTATTAGGAAAGAAGTTTTCAACAATATATTAATACCTAGGTTCTTTATCAACTTTGATATTTTGACCATTTATTAGATTATTTTCACATGACAAGTTCAATTGTATATGGCCTCTAACTATATTTGACCATTGCCTTGAGAGTAACATAACATAATAAGACCATGACAAGATGGAGAAAGATTTGGATTAGTTAGTTACTACCAAAAGTGAACTTTTGGTGGATGGTGATGCATGGAAAATCCCTCACAATTGATACCTTTAAAGGCAAGGCTTACTGATCACTAACAGATGTTACATATGCATGAAGGAAGAGGAATGCATAACCCACCTCTTTTTGGAATTCCTCTATACCCTCAAGGTTTGGTCATACATCTGGAAAAAATTCTTGATTGATTGGGTTATGAGTAGAGGAATGGGGCAATTCATGGAGAATTGGAGCTGCCCCATCTACCATCCCTGCCTCAGAATCCTTTAGTTTCTCCTCCCCCCACATGTTTTCTAGGGCATTTGGAAGGAGAGAAACAATAGGGTCTTCCATGAGGAGGAGAGGAGTGAGGAGATATTGGAAGAGATTCTAGGCTAGTTCATAACTAAGAATTTTACGGAAGCTAAGGTTAGATTGCCACAGGAACCCTCAAGTAGGAAAGTGGAGGCCCAATTTCCATAATTTTGACAACTCGAAGATGCTTGCTAGAAGAAATATGTGTTGGAACCACCCCCCATGGCCCCCCCGTCCCTCGCCCCCCCCCACCCCCACCACTGGCCCCATTGTCAAATTGAATTTTGATGGGGCAACATGTAAGGGGCTTGCAGTAGCAAGTAGTGTGCTGCAGGACAAAAATGCGATGTGTTGGTTGCCTACTCAGGAAGTTTGGGTCAAGGAACCAACAATGTGGTGGAAGCCACTGCATTACTATGGGGGTTACAAATTTTGGTGGAAATGAGAGTCAGAAAACTTTCCATTGAGGGGGACTCTAAACTCATCATTGATTTGGTTTAGGGTTGGACTCTACTTGGATGGACATTGAGGCACATCCTAGGGGACATATGGCATTATCTTATGAAATTTGATCATTATGATCTACAACACACTTACAAGGAAGGAAATTTAGTGGTAGACACTTTGGCTAGGTGTGGTTTTGATTTCATGAACAATAAAAAATGGAGGCATATGGAATTGCAACCTAAGAATGTGCATTCCCTCATTTGTAGGGAAAAGACCCTACTAAATCAGGTTGGATGACTTTCCAACTTTGGGAAATGGACAATTCTAGCAGGATTGCCTTTATTCTGATAGCTAAGGTTTTGATAATGTTGACAAGATGGATCATAGAGGAAAATAATATCAGTTGCATCATGAAAAGAAATGGAAAAGGTGAATTAATAAACAATATGAACTTTAAAATTAATGCCATTATTGTGTGGTGTTATGGTGTGATTATGGGAAAAGTTTACATTAATACTAGGGATAGATCATTATGGTATTATGTGTAGAATCCTCACACTCTCCCATAATTATACCACTAACTAGCCTATACATTACATTCACAGGCTCATGAAGAATAAAAAATGAATGATTTTATTCACTGTTTGTTCTAGTTTTAGGCTTGCCTTGGCAATTCTCTGGGTAAGAATAAGAATTACTGAGATTGTGGAAGGAGATTTGGTTGAGGAGAAATCTATCATGGGTGGGGACCTAAATAGTCCAGAGCCCAAAAAATTGGAGGACTTCTCAAGGAGGTAGGCCACTTGGATTATGCTTAAGGAAGGAGGGTTCGTCCTCTACATGTAGACCATGGTGGGGTATGATGAAAATTATTCGCAACAATTTGTCGCTACCTAGAAGGATAGGTGGGTGACCATTAATGGCATTTATTTTCAGGTGAAGGAAGAATCTATTGTTATGGCAATGGGTTTAGAGATGAAGGGAAATAAATGGCAAAAAATCACAAAGGTGGTAGATGAGGTGAGCCTGCTTAGTTTCTTTAGAGAGAATGATGTGCCTGACCGGTATTGGGAAGGATTTAGGTGAGACAAACTTTTGGAGCACTAGGATGATGTATGTTTGATGATAATGAAGTATTTAATGCTAGAGGGTAGGCACAGTGTGTATTACTTTTATCATTTCCCTCTGCTTAACCATTTTTGCAATAGGGAATTTGTTAGTATTCCTTTCTTTTTGTTGCATGCCCTTGAGGACATTGTCATTGATGTTAGAGAAAAGAAGAAAAAAGGGGAAAATTTCAAAATTCTTCACCAGGGGCTCATGTTCCACCTCTTCCAATTTCATCTAGCCATCTACTCTCCTCGTGTGATTACTATCAATAACATCCTCCCCTCTAGGGGCCCCTGCATTTGGAATTTATTAGTGGTAGCCAAGGCCCCACTCCTCAACCCTTGCCTAGCCAAACCCCTACTAAGGGAAGGAAAAACAATATTCTAACCCTTGAGCCAAAGCCCGATAAAATAACTAAAATGGACAAGAGGGTGGAGGTTGAAATTGGTGACTCTAATGAGGAAATTTGTGGGGGTAGAAGAAGGTTGGGAAGAATTGCTAAGGCTCGGGGTTAGTACAAAAAAATGGCCAATCACTCTTAAGAAGAGGAGGAGGATGATACCAACTCTAAGGAGAGTGACAAAAACTTGGGGGAACTATGGATAAGGGGAAATAGGAGATAGATAAAGATGTTGAGAAATGGTATGGTACCCTTGATGGTACCTAGGAATTTGAGGCAAATAATACTACTAAGGACCCCTCCTCTGACCCCACACATGTCTTTGCCACCATCAACCTACCTTCAACTATCAACCAGGAGAACCCCAGTATCACCAATGCCTACCCCAACACTATTTCCTCCCTAGTTGGTAAAGAGGGTCGGGAGAGCCTAAAGGGCCATTCTAATATTTCTGATGTGTAGGTTAAGTGGAACCCCTTAAAGAATTGTAGCAGGACCCTAAAGTTGGAAACCAAGGAGAATGAACCTGTTACTTGCAAGGAGTGCAAGGAGCTGATAGATGGGTGCATGGTGATGGAAGAGGGATTCAACCTTTTCTCCAAATTCACTCTCAAAATGATGCACACGGTGACTACCACTCTTCAATTGTTGGCTGATAACTTGGAGGAGGAGAACCTTGGAAAGGAGGACACAAAGCTCCTTTACAAATTCCTTGCTAATGATTGGGCCAAGGCTCTCATGGTTGGGAAGGGAAAGAAAAAGGAGGCTAGTTAATGGCCATCTATTTTTTGTTGTCTTTTTCTGCTCTTCTAGTCTATCACCATATTTTGTTGATGGTTTTGTTTTTTATAGTGAACTTCTTTATGTGCTGAAGGTGGTACAATGCAATGACCACTTACATACAGTTTGATAACTTAAACTTTGATGGTTTTAAAAGTAATTAACTAGTAATTCTATTTTCTGGTATACTGTTTATGATGTCTTTGATATGAACCATTAGGGGGACTTTTTGGTTTTGATGGTTGTTCCACCACTGTTGTAAAGGGCCAACCCCCTAGTTTTTGGGCTTTTTTAAAATAAAAAACATACCATAATAAGAAAGAACCTCAACTATAGTAATATCTATCTAATAGGAGATATTAGAGCAAGTTGGAAACGTAAAGTCAACATTATTTATTACACCTACTACAAGCACTGATATATTATACAATATCTACTTTTAATCTGAATTGCTTCACAACTCCATAAAACATTATATTTATAATTGCTCCTAAATCTACAATGCAATTCCTCAATAGTTTATTGTTTATCAAAAGAGTCAAGTAAAAGGGGTCTAGCTATGGGGTGTTTTCATTAGTATTTATCCCAAGATAAAAAACTGGAGTCTCACCAACATTGATATACATTTCTTTGTTAGTTTCAGACAACACATTTAAAATTTCTTGCCCATATCCTAGAATTCTAATAATTTCTAAAAATGGTATTGAGATCTTCAACTATGAAAGAGCATTATAAATAAATGAATTATTAATTACTAGTTTCTTACCTATTGTGGGATGAATTACCCATGGGTTCATTTTCTTTTGATCATTGGACACCCTTTACTCTTTTTCACTCTTATGTAAAGTAGGCATTTCAATTGTCTTTCCTAAATTTGGATTTATAGTCCCATTTCTCATCTTATCATAACTCCTCACTTGCTTAACTACTTCAATTGTATGAGCCCTTCTTTCTTCTTTAATGATATACTTAACATTAGGTTTTCATCATTATTAGAAAAGACCTGTTGAGTATGTTGTTGTACAATTTTCTTGTATAGACATCAAGAATATACTCCTCCTCAAAAGAGTCATTTTCTTCCAAAAGGGTTTGGATGATAATGTAGTTGGTCATTCCCTCTATGGTTTTCTTCCTCCAATATGATTCTAGCCACTAACCATTGATATGACATATGGGGTAATTTGTAGGCTTCACAACAAGGGCCATTTTCAACATCATTATTATTTTTCTTTAGAGTATCAAGAGTTTTATTATTTCTGATTGGCTTACCATCTTTCCAAGATGTATTATAACACATCTCTTGTAATCTATATCTATTTGTTTTATAATAAGAGTTACCATTTATATTGGACCTTATTCCTTCATATTTATTATATCTAACATTAAAATCTTTGATCATACCCAAGATCTTGTCAATTCTATACTCATCTTTACTAGGGTTAGGATTTTTAGGATCAAATATTCTTGAGGCATCTCTCTCACCAAATTTAAAAGTAGTCTTACTTTCATTCTCAATTGTCATTACAAATTTAAAAGATTTTTTAAAAGTTTTTGGTCTATGTGATCGTATCTCATAATGAGTTTTACTTTCAAAAGAACTTAAATAAGAATATATCAATATCGAATCAACTGGTATGATATCTTGTGGTATTCTATTAAAAAATTTATTACACCTTTTGTTAAATTTAAAAATAGATTCATTGGTATTTTTCTTGATACTAGCCAATTCATGTGAAGAAAAGGAAGTATATATGCAATTTTTGAATTACTTACGAAATAAATAATCAAATTCTGGACAACTTGATATGGACCTATCAGGGAGCTCTCTTTACTATTCAAAAAAATCATTGATTAATGATGAGACAAATAATTTCATAAAAACCATCTTCATTATACTACTAAAATTCTTCAACAACATTTTTAAAATTAATCGAATGTGTTTGAATGGATTGGTTTTCTTCTCCTAAAATTTTTGGTATAACAGTTCTCAAATCATTTGATATGAAACTTTGATATCTAACTATCCTAGTGAAATCCACTTGTTTATATCTCTCAAGGATCATTAGAGCCCTTACCCACTGACGGTGTCATTTTTGTCCACTCTAATTATTCACTATATTGTTTTGATTATTAGTATTTTTTTCTCCAATTTTCATTAGTCCCATTCCTTTTATTTTTGTTTTGATTAGGAGCATGACATGTCTCTCCATTATTATTATATAGAGGATTATTTCATATAGTATTAAATGAAGAATTTATATTTTTATGAGGAGGGATATATTTAGAAGACTCGACTTTTTCTCTTATTTGTTTTGGATCTATAATTTTGTCCCTTTTGAGATCTACCCTTTCCAAGAGTTCACTGGGAACCTTCCTCAAAGCTTTTGGTTCTTTATTAGGACACAAAAAATTTGGAGAGCTTTAGTGAGTTTTTGTGAATCCTCATCTTCATCATCTCATTCATTGTCAGTTTCATCATCTACTTGATGAGTTTTGAGTTGTTCCTAATTAAGGAAAGAACCAAAGTTGTGAAATAGATTTTCCTCCTCTTATTCATTGTTGTCTTGATCATCAACATAATTTTTTTTTCTCTATTAGAAAAATTGTTGTACCTGATGAATGACATTCCAACAATCTACTTTCCCTTTCTATTCCTTTTCTTGGCACTATATTCTACTATGGAATGAATTGATCTTCTTCCCCACATAAATATTAGGCATTGATGTCTATTACTCCTCTCCCTTTCAACTACAAATAATTGATCATTCATGAACACATGTATTCAAAACTTATAAATAGAATTTCCACCTCTCTCAAGGATCAATTACTACATCTCTGAGGCTCTTCCCTCCAACATAACACACTTTGAACAATAATATTTACTTGTTCTCTTCTAGTCTATAAAACTGAAAACTTTGGGTAACTGCATTTAATAGAATTGTGAGCATCTCTCCCTAGTAGAGTCACCAATTTGTTGGCTCTCAAAATTGTTGATTGAAAACCTACAAGACTATCCTGCTTGATGCTAGGAAATCAACAAAATTTTGTTCAACAAAGAAGGTTGAAACACAATCTCTCAGCCTCCACACTTAAGGCTTTAGAAAAACTAGGTGTTGTACCTTCTATCATATCTCTTATAGAGGATAAAAATTGATAGTGCAGACTTATAATTGACATTCTTGAGTGGGAAAACATTTTCTTAAGGAGAGATCAAGTTATGAAATTTTGAATAAATATTAATTAATAGCGAAACATATGCATGCAAATGAGTAAGGAAAAGAATATTACCTTCCACAAAACTATACTTTTCCTTCAAAGGAGTAAAACATGAGTCATTTTCCATTAAGAGAATAGAGTCAACAATAATATTTTTTGTGAATATCAAACCACTTGGAGATAAGAAGACTATCATCAATTGTTGGACAATGAACTTGAAGTAAGAAAACCCTAGTTAAATTTTATTTAACTTTAGGAATGAAGACCAATTATACATAATCAACATACAAGTTATGCTTATCAAAGATTTGCTCCAATTTCAATATGTCAACACCAATATAAATCCAAGAAGATAATTCACAAACATCAATATCAATGATTGATTCCCCATATTTGGAAAAGAAACAATGTATTTTTATTGATTCAAGAAAATAAGTATAATTGGGTTGTGACTAGTTGCAATGTCTACTTTATGCAATACATATACTTATACTATTCAATATATTTATTTATTTGTATATCCTATCCTATATTCTATATCTAATCAAGGTCCTAGTACCCTTTATTATAGAAAAAAGGGTGTAAAAAGCTCTAGACATTCAAAAAAAGGAAACTTACTAATAACTGATTGCAACCATTCACCAAAATTAATATTTACAAAGTCTAAAGAAGTTTAAAACAAAATTACAGATCTTGTATCATATCAAGAATTTCTTCAAAATACTAGTTTCCATGAAGATCCTTAAACTCTGCAAGGATGGTACAAACGTCAACTATATCTTCCTCAAGTTCTAATTTATGAGTATCAGTGATGTAGTTAGCATAGCTTGTTCATAGTTCCCAAGAAACCGCATCCATGCTATTGAGGAGATCTAACTGGTCTTCCTCAGCTAGTCGTAAGTTAGGATACATGAATGGCTATGGCTCTTCCTTTGCAATGAAACCTTGAATTGGTAATCCCATGATGAGGTTTTCTTGGACCTACATAAACACATAACATAAAAAATCTTGCACTACAAGGATGTTACAAGTGAATTGACCTTATAAGGACCTTCTAAACAATGGTCAATAAATGCATTAAATTGGAGCAACTATTCACACACACACACACACATAAAGAAATTATCACACCTATTTTAGTGTTGATTTAATACAAAAAAAATTATGCTTTCTCATTTAATACACATGTTGTGTTGCAATACTAAAGAAATATTTTTTCAAATATCAATTTTCATAATTACAACCCTAAAAAAATTCTTCCTCACATGAAATCACGAAATTAGAATGTTAGAAGATGACAAAGTGTAAAATGGAAATATTGAACAGAAGGAACCATGCTTGATGCAAAATCACTATATCAGAATCAACAAATCTTTCTTGATGCAAAATCATGAAATCAAAAGACTAAATTTATATGGCTAGTGGAATCGCAAAATTAGAGAAACATTGCTACTTTAATTCCACAGTCATGAAATCAAAGCATCCTTTTTCCTACTTATTTGATATTCCAAGAAATTATTAAATCACAATTCTGAGTCCCAAGTATGGAAATGAGGAATAGTTTGTTTATGGAGAGATTTGTTTTAAAGATCCACTAGTTTGTAGATTAAAGAAAGTATTTTTATGAACTAGATAAAGCACCTAGAGATTGGCATGTGTGGATAGGAAAGAATTTGATCAGTTTGGGATTTGTGAAAGGTAATGCAGACAAGAAATTATGTTTAAGAAATAATGAAGATAATTTAATAATTATTATTGTATTTGTGGATGACATCATTTTTGGGAGGTAATGATGTGTTAGGAATGTTTAGAATAATTGAGAGAGAGGGAGGGGGTGGGGGGTGAATTAGTTACTCAAGGTCCACAAGCACCATTTGAATAATTAAACATAAATATTCATTATTTTTCTTATCCTTTTGTTGCTTGGTCTTGACGGTAATGATAAAAATTACTATCTTAAACATAAAATGGTTTTCTTAATGAAAATATTATCAAATGTAAAAACATAGAAATAATTCACCACAAATTTGACACTAAGATTTCACGTAGAAATCCAATTTGGGAAAAAACCACTAGCAACATGTCACCACTTTTTCACTCTTTCAAAGTGAGCCCTATTAGGAGCCAACCCTGTTAAAGGTTTGTAGTACATATTGTTAAATGTGACCTAGTTAGATGGTTTAATCACCCTATTAGGAGTGACCTTGTTAGAGGACTTTGATCATTTCATTTAGAATGTCACCTTCTTAAAGGATTTACATAGATTGCTAAGTCTTCCAAATGACTATTATGTCAACCTCTGTTAAAAGGATTTCAACACAAACCATTTATAATGATTAGAAAGAAAATATTAGTTTTTGATCTGTATGATTACAAATCACTTTGAAATTTCACATCTCTATTTGGTTCATGCACTGAGTGGTTGATAAGCTCTCCATTGTTGTCTATGTTTTTTATTAGCTTCACAACCCTTCAAGAAATCAATCTTCTACTTAAACAATATTAGTTAATCCTTTTTCTCATATTCACTTATCAATATCAACATCATTTGTGTAAGAAATATCCTTTATCTTCACATTTACTCATGCACTTATGCATCTCTAATCAACTTTCTTATGTACTCTCCTCACACATTAGCACACATAGTGATACTAACTCTTTCTTTCCATTTTGAGGCTCTAGACCTCTTTATATAGGCAATTATCTCTTTACCATTTTCCAAAATCACCATAGATCTTAGGGTTTAGGATTAGGTTCAAAATGATTCATTGTGCCAAACCTTGAATTTAATGATCCAACTCATCAATCTTATCTTCAATGTGATTTACATCTCCCAAGAACTCAACTAAGTCAAGTAGGAATCATGATTTCCTCAAAATTCATTATCAACAATGTTATTCAACAATCACTAAGTTTTAACACTTGACCATCACTTAACACTCAGTCACTATAAAATTCTAGCTTAGCATCAACTAACTTTTTTAGTCAATACTAATGCTTAGTCAACAATAGATTTTCTTGGCACTTATTATGGCTCGGTTGACATTAGCATAACTTTCCTTAGCCATCTACTCTATTTCTCGGCTTGTATTACCTTTCTTGATATAAACAACAAAGTCTATCTAATAAAATGTACATTTGTGGCCTCCTTTTCATAACTCAACGTTTCCTCTAGGTGCTATCATTATGAGCAATTTCTCAAATCCACTTCATCAATCAAATAGATATGACATTCAAATTAGGTAGCAATATGTCTTACTAATAGATTTGACATTAATGAAAAAACAATAATTGTTCCAATTGTAAGTTTACAATAATCTCCCTCTTTGGCTCTAAAACACACCTCCTCCACCTCTGCATGCACTGGTCAGGTGCATGTTCACTTAAATGTGTGATCAATATCCTTAGTTTCATTCTAGTTTATCCCTCTGAAAGAATAGATCTCCCTCTTGGATACATTTCTCCATTCTCTGATTTATGTATATCTCCTTCTTTCTCATTTTATCTACGTTAGTATCTCTCCCTCTGTGAGATTAATGAAGGATTTGATCAATACAAATTTACAATGCCTTCGAACACTTGCATGCAAAAAACCTGTCATAGAATAAAAATATAAGAGGAGGCAAGAGTTTTTCTTTGAAAATTATGCAAATGTGTTCTTATAAATGAAAGAGATAAAAAAATTACAAAAGATCAATCCTTATAAAAGGAGATCAAAACCTGAAAGGGTAACCTAAAAAGGAAAATCTATTTAATAATTACTAATTAATTATTAAATAGCGATGCAAAAAGGTGCATAAAGTAAAATATTAAGAAGGGAATAAAATGAATTTAATAAATGAAATGAAATTAACACTTAACTCTAGCACCCCACCTTAAGATGAGTAACTCTGCAGCTAAGAACAATGCAGAAAGAGCAAGGAAACTATAATGAAATGTTGAAAGAAAAATTGGGTCTTGACAACAAGGCTTGATGAGGTATGCAATCACAACTAAATCTCTATGAAACAAAGAAATAGAAAAAACCCAATGGCAAAAACTCTACTCTAAAAAGAGATATTAGTAAAAAGAAGGAACAAAGGACTAATCACTAAGACCCCCAAGGACAACTTCCTTGACCCCAAGAATAGAACACATTTGAAGATACCATGGGGATGCAAAAGGTTTAGTGATGATGTGTGCAACCTGCTCAACAGTAGGAATGTACTCCAAGCTCAAGGCGCCATCCTAAATGAGATGCCTGATGAAATGCATGTGAAGTTTGATGTGCTTGGTCTGTTGATGCTCAACTAGGTTGTATGAAATGTGTATAACACTTTGATTATCACACCATAGAAATGTGGGACTATCATGAGAAAATCCAAACTCTATCATTAATTATCGAAGCCACAAAATCTCCTGACTAGCTAATATAGCTGCCTTGTATTTTGCCTCTATAGATTATAATGTGTAAGCAAGATTATTCTTGTAAGACCATGTGATAGGACCAAAACTAAGACAAAATACAAAACTAGAAGTAGACTTGCAATCATCAATATCACCAGCCCAATTTGAATCTATGAAACCAACAATGTGAGGATCTTCTGATGTGTAGTGAATGCCATAACATGTTGTACCTCTAATATACCTCAAAATATATTTGGATGCTTGCCAATGACTCTCATGAGGAGCATGGTAGAATCAAGAGACAAGTCCAACTATAAAGGAAATATCAGGACATGTGTGTCAAGTACAATAGACTGCTCACAAGTTGTCTGTATAGAGTGGAATCTACTATAGGAGTAGACCAAGTGGTAGATAAAACAACACCTAATTGAAAAGGTGTGCGGGTAGGCTTGCAATCAAGCATGTTGAATCTCTAAAGCATATCAAGAGCATACTTTTACTGGATTATGGCTATCCCATCTGAAGACTAAACAACCTATAGGCCCAAAAAATAGTGCAAAAGTCCAAGATCTATCATCTCAAACTGCTCTCTCAATGCTTGTTGAACATCCTGTATCATGGAGACTAAGCTTCATGTGATGATGAGGTCATCAAAATAAAGAACAAGTATCAATAAGTCACCTCCATGACATTGAATGTAAATTGTAGGGTTAGAATGACACTGAGTGAACTGTGAAGCAAGCAAGAAGGAATCCATCTTCTCATATCAAGCCCTAGGTAATTGTTTGAGGCCATATAAAGACCTCCAAAGTTGGCATACCAATGAAGAGTCCTACAAAAAACCATGAGGCTACTCCAAATAGATCTTCTCATGAAGCTCTCCATGTAGAAAAGCACTCTTCACATCGATCTGGAAAACTATCCATCCCTATGAAGTTGGTAGAGGGAGTACAAGGCGAATAGAATTCATCTTGGCAATAGGGGAAAAGGTCTCAGAGTAATCAATACCCTCAACCTATGAAAAACCCTTTGCAACAAGATGTACCTTGTATGTATCAATAGAACCATCTGAAACATACTTTGTACGGTACACCCAACGACACTAGACCAACTTTCTTCCTTTCAGAAGAGGACAAAGATCCCATTCATGGTTCTTCATCAAAGAAGAATACTCCTCATCCATAGACCTGTCCCACTTTGAGTGTCCTATTGCTTGTGAAATTTTTGAGGATCATCTAAAATGGCAAGAATCAAAAGGACACTACTTATAGTTTGAGAATGAGTATGGTGTGCATTTGTAAGATCACCTACCAAAGGTCCAACTACATCAATAGTGTCACAAGCCTGCTTGGGCACTTGTGGAACATTTGGTGGAGGTGGTGAAGGGGGATCAATATCAAGACCTTCTTCAGAGGATGCATAATCCTATAGAGGAGTAGAGGAAGTAGTAGGTAGTGAAGAAGAAGCTGAAGATGGAGGATTCATTGAAGTATAACACTCATCGAACTGAACATCTCACCGAAACAAGACATCTCTAGAATCAGGATCAAAAAGCTTGTATGCTTTCACATCCTCACAGTAGCCAATAAAAATGAGTGGTCGGCTCTTCTTCTTCATGGATTTCCATTGAGCATCTAGAATAAATGCCCAAGGCTCACTAGCAAAAATGTGAAAAGTAGAAACATTAGGCTTGACATGAGTCCAAGCCTCCTTAGGAGTCAAGTATTGCAATGCCTTGTGAGGCATCTATTTCTGAATATAGTTGGCATAATTGATAGCCTCAACCCAAAATGAAGAACACATAGCACAAGACTATATCATACAATTGGTTAATGTTGCATTCTTTCTCTTTGCAACCCCATTTTGTTGAGGTGTATGGGGAACAAAGAATGGATGTTGTAAACCATGCTCAATGCAAGAATCTCTAAATACTAGAATGTTGCATGGCCTCCTCTAATGCCTCTAGATTTTTCCAACACCTAGAAACTAGATGTGCTTCATTGCCACAAAAACTACAGGGTTCACCTATATACTTCTTAGTCTTGGAGGAAGACTCACTAGACTTAGAAGTATTACCCTTCTGAGAGGGCTTCTGAGCATCTGATTTGGGAGGAGGGTTAACGAAACTCTCACTACATGTTGAATCTATCTTATGCTTTGATTTCTACTTCAACTTTTCTATAGATGTCTGAGCTACCAATGCCCTTATCTTAGAACCAGTCGCGGTATCCAACTATATAAGCTTTTAATGCTCTCTAGTCAAGCGATCACAAAAGACCTCAAAATTAGGCATAACAAATCTATTCCCCAAAGCATCTTTGGTGGAATAGAATGTGGAAGAAAATATCTAAAAATTCCCTTGAAGCTTAGAGAGAATCAAATAGGTGCACTTAGCATCATTCTTTCTCTTTCCACAACCCTACAACAAGGATCTTTGTTGAGTAAACTTCATCAAGAAGTCATCAATAGTCAGAAAGGAATTCGACACAAGTGATGTAAGCTCCATCTCTCTCTAAAGTGCCTTGAATTGATTTACTGTACCAAACAAGCCTTGAAGCTTGGTCCACATTGCTAGGGGAATATTGCACCCATCCAAATGAAACTATAGACTATCTAATACCTATAATGCAATCAATCTGATTGCCTCATCCATCTTGTTACTATACTGCATGACCTCAAAAGGCCTCTGTAAAATAGGTTGCATGACATCTAAACATGACTACAACCCTTTTGACCAAAGAAGCTGAGTCATCGAGGTCTTCTAGGTGTGATAATTGTGAGGGGTTAGAAGTTTTAGAGAAGAAGTTGTCTCAACCATTGTTTTATAAAGGGTTTTTTAAATTTTCTGATATAATTATCTAATAACAAAAAATAATATAAAATTGCCCCCCACAATGCAATAAACCAAACTCTAGCTTACAAATGGGATTGCGTAAATGAGAGAAGAGAAAAAAAAACTTCATATATGAATAAAAAATACCTGGTACCAAATATTGATGATAAGACAGAGAATTTGGAAATTCTTGAGAATATCTTTTTGGCATTTTTTTTGAAATGGAAAATGGAGCTATAAGAAAGAAGTTATGCACCCTAGAAGATAGAAGTCATCAATAGATTTCAAGTACCAAAATACGTATCAATTTGGAAAAAAAATTCCAAAAATTCCTTCTCCATCGTCTCTATCTTAGAACCATCTTTTCAATGCTTTTCTTGGATTGGAAAGAGACCCCCATATGCTCGAGTTACTACAAAAAAAGTGACAGGGCCCTTGAAAGCTTGGAAAAGAATTTGTTTAAAAAAAAATAATTTAAAAATTAAAACACCATTGGTTGAGTAGTGGTGGTGGCCAGGCGGCGTCTGGGTGGCATCATGGCAGAGCTGAGCCTGAGCGGCGCTTGGGTGAAGTGGAGCAGAGAGGAGTTGGCGCGACGACCGCAAGCAAGTGGTGATCTGGAAAAATAAAAAGTTGACACCAAAATTTGAACATCGTTCGGCGTTGGTAAGGGCCTGCGGGCTGGAAAAATACTAAGCATTTTTTTTTTGAATTTTTTAAAAAATTGTCTTGTAATGCATGCAGGAGGCCGTATGGCCTTCTAGGCAATTTTTTTTGGCCTATTGGATCAAAAAATGGACAAACTTTATATGGAAACGTGGGTTTTGATGCCTTTTGGATCCATTTGTGACATCTGTTTGACCTCAACATGCTCTAAAATTTAATGACCCCTCCCCTCTTTTCACAAAAATAACTCAAAAAATTTTAGATTTGTTCTGTCAAACCCTCATTCTCCTTTTTCTCCAAATAATGAACAAGCTAGAATAGATTTAACTCTGATACCATGAAGTATTTGATTAATACAAATCCACAAAGCTTTTGAACACTTGCATGCAAAAAACTTGTCACAGAAGAAAAATACAAGAAGAGGCAAGGGTTTTTCTCTGAAAATTATGCAAATGTATTCTCAGAAACGAAGGAGATAAAAAACAATTACAAAAGATCAATCCTTATAAAAGGAGATCAAAACCCAAAAGGGTAACCTAAAAAGGAAAAACTATTTAATAATTACTAATTAATTATTAAATAGAGATGAAAAAAGGTGCATAAAGTAAAATCTTGAGAAGGGAATAAAGAAAATTTAATAAATTAAATTAAATTAGTGCTTTACTCTAACAATTAATGCCAATGACATTTAGCTTCCATAGCTTCAATCTCCTTACACATATGAATTATGTAGATTTTGCATGTCTGGTTGAATTTTGTCATGTGTTTATCACTAATCTATTATGCTATACTTGACTATCTACCTTAGGCATTTCCCAAAGTAGAATTGTGTTGCATCAATGTGTAAGATATTCTAATTAGCACATTTGATGCAATGCGCCTTGTCTCCTTAAGTAGTTTTTTTTAGGGGAACCACCCCTAATTTAGCTCTATGATATTCATGAGCATATTTAGGTAAGGCTTTTGTGAATATGTCAACAATCTATTCTTTTGTGTGCACATATTCTAGCTTCACGTCTTTGTCTTAAAATAATTCCCTCAAGTCAAGTAGTGATACTTGATAGCAATGTGCTTTGTCTTAGTGTGCATCACAAGATTCTTTGAAATGTTGATAGCACTTGTGTTATCACAATAGATAACCACTTAATTTGTAACTTCTTCTTTCATTCCTTTCAATAATTGTTTTATCCACATAATATTTGAATAGTTTACTGCAACTTCCACATACTCAGCTTGAGATATTGTATGAGAAATACAATTATGTTTCTTATTTGTCCATGACACCAATCTTTTTCCTAGAAATAATGCATCTCCAATAGTTCTTATTCTATCATCAATATTTCTTGCATAATCTAAATCTGTGAATACCTTCAATTCAAATCTACCACTTTTCTTGTAATACAATCCATAGTCTTCTATACATTTTAAATATCTCATTATTCTTTTCATTATCATCATCTGATTCTCTTTAGCATTTTCTAAAAATATAGCAAGTATCCCAACTTCTAAAGCAACATATGGTCTATTGTAAACAACATATTGTAATTTTCCAATCATGGATATATATAAGGTCTAGTTCACTTTTGTAGAATGATGTAGTAGGTCAATCTCAACTCACAGAGAAATTAATAAATTCATAAGAAAACACAATATAGACTTAAACTCTCAATTCTTCATCCCTCAAAACTACTTCTTCATGGATTTCTAACTCCATTAAATAACAACTACTCCAAAAAATAGAAAATTTCCAAATTTGGAAAAATTTGACAATAGGAAAAACATGCCATTTTTGGTAACTTCTAAAAAACCTCTGAAAGTAATTTTGAAGTTTCCTAAATCTACCCTTTAAACCAAAAAGGAAAATTGCCAACTAATCTCCAAAATTTAGAAAGAAATTTCGAAGTTATTACAAAGTAGAATTTTAAAAAAAAAACCTAAGATATTTTAAAACTGAAATTCTGAGGTCAAGATGGAATTTTTGGCTCTTGAAAAAATAATCGAAACAACCCCAATAGAGCTGGCTAAGTTGGAATCCACCTCAACTATAGATTTTGAAAAAAACTAAGAAAACACTAAGAAAACCCAGATTTGAGTCAAAAGTTATGACTCTCTGAACTCCCTACATCACAGAATCATCATTCTTAGATAGCTTATGTCTTGTTGACATATGTATTCTCACTAGTCTTGAATCTTCCATACTAAAAGTCTTTAGTATCTCCTTGATGTATTTGGATTGAATAATAAAAATACCTAACTTCATTTGGCATACTTGTAATCCAACAAAAAATTTGATTTTAGCAAACATAAACATTTCAAATTCCTTCTTCATTTCACCGGAAAATGATTTTCATAATGCTTCTCTTCCTCTAAATATAATATAATCAATAAATGTTTTAGATAATAGTACTTCATTGTTCTTACCATTTTTAAAATATAGATTACTATTATCATTTGTCCTCTTGACACCAATATTTACCAAATAGTTATTTAATCTTTCATAACATGCTCTTTGATCTTGTTTCAATTCATAAAGAGCTTTTTTTAGTTTACATGCCATGCTCTTCTTGTCTAGATCTACAAATCCTTCAAGTTGATCAATGTACACTTCTTCCTCAAGTATACCATTTGAAAATGCATATTTGACATCCATTTGATATACCTTCAAATTCTTGTAGGCTAAGTATGCAAGTAGAGTCCTGACTCCTTCAAGTCTTTCCACAGGAGCAAAAGTTTCTCCATATTCAACTCCTTCTTGAGCATATCCCTTGCATACCATTCTTGCCTTGTTTCTTGTTACTTCTTTATTTTTGTTGAGTTTTTTTTCCTAAAAACCCACTTTGTTCCAATAACATTTTTTTTCTTTAGGTCTTGGCACTAAAGTCCAAATATTGTTATTCTCAATCTAGTCAATTTTTTCGTTCATTTCTTGAATCCAATCTTCATTGTCTAAAGCATCTTTTACTGATTTGGGCTCAAATTCACAAAGTAAGCACATGTCATTTTTGAGTCTTTGTCACGACACTTGATTCAAAATCACCAATGATCTATTTAGGTGTATGATGTCTTCTCACATACTTTGCTAACATGAGTAGTTTCCTTCTTTGTTCTTCTATTCATTTTGAAAAATAATCTCAAGCTCATTTTCTCTTTCTTGTTTAGGTTCTAGTTCATGTCTTGCATGCTCAAAATTTTCTATCCAATTCTTAATATTTCTTGTCTATGACTTGACATCTTGATTTTGTTGTTTGACATCCACTCTTTATTGCTTGACAAATTGTATTTGTATTTCATGATTTCCTATCTACTGAGAGACTACAACTTGATTTCCTTGTTCATTAGGAGTGCTTGGAGAATCATCATCCACATAGATGAATGCACTATAGTCTTCAGGTTATTCTTTACATGAAATGTCACTGCTTTATCAAAACTCATAAATTTTCACATTTGTAATTTTCACAACTTTGTTAGTGTAAGAGTTTAAACACTTGTAAGATTTTGTCTTGGTGGAATATCTTTGGAATATAGCTTCATCACTCTTTGCATCAGGTTTTTCATTCATATTATTTGTAAATACATAACATCCACTTCCAAATATTTTAAAATATTTCACATTAGAAGCATATCCATACCACAATTCAAAAGGTGTAGCATTTGTACCTTTCTTGACATGTACTCTATTCAGGGTATAGACAATAGTACTAATTGATGGGGACACGACCCAAGAATAGAATGGAACCAACCGAAAGGGAAAATATATTAACTGAGAAAATAAGCTAGTACAAATAGTACAGAGAAAATAAACTTCAGAACATGCCCTAAGGGCTTACAATAGCATAAATCTGGAGAATATTTCTCCTTTTAGCACCTCCTCTCAAACTCCACTCCGAACTGCCTTTTACAATGCCAGAAATCTCCTTAAATAGACCCCAGAGGGTTAAGGACTAGGAGTACATTCTAGAAAGTGCTAGTAGGCATCCACCAAAAAAATAGAAGGTTCCAAAAGCTGCATTAGAAGTCGGTGTAAATCTAGAAGAATCCAGAAACGGTAGCCAAACTTTCGGGAGGCATAACTTTTGAACCGTAGCTCCGATTGATGAACCGTTTACATCTTCGAAAAGCTCTCAAAGCACTCTATAGCCCTATGGAAAAGCTTTTCTCGTCCCCCATTTTTTGACCCTTTTCGAGGTCATTTAATGCCCCAAACCTGACTTTGAAGCATTCTTAGGAGGTCTCCAAAACTTGAAAAACTGCAATAACTTTCAAACCGTGGGGCCTATTGACCTGATTATTTTTCTAGAATGCTCTAAATCATGATTACATTCATTTGGCCAATTCACACCTTCTAGTTTACCGAAATGATGGCCCAAATACATGCTCCTATTTTTTTGGGATTTTCAAATGCACTGATAGTTGAACTATGAGAGTTGGAACCTTTATTTGAGCCAAATGGGTATCCAAAAATATAAAGACATGAAATAGAAACTCAGTCTAAGTACATTTTTTTGGTTGACACAGGATTGCCCTTATACCTCTGGATGCTCCTGCATCACTAATAGTTTCTCTCCAATACTTCATTGATATACCCTTCTCCATCATTAATGTTCTTGCACATTCCATTATTGATATGTTTCTCCTTTCAACTATCCTATTTTAAGGAGGGGTCCTTGGTATTGATATATGTCTTTTGATTCCTCTGTAAACAAAATGTATTGAACTCATTAGAAATGAATTCACCACATGTGTTAGATCTCAAGAACTTTAGGCTCTTCCCTATTTATTTTTCAACTTTGGCTAAATACCACTTAAATAACTAAAAAACATCATATTTAGCTTTAAGAAACATCACATCCATCATCCTAGAGTAATCATCAACAAATAGAATGAAATACTTATCTCCACAATAGCTTTTAACATCAATGGGTCCATATAGATCAATATGAACCAATTCCAAAATATTACTATCAGTGTATATTTTTCTCTTAAAACTAGACATAATCATTTTTCCCTGTCGACATTTTTTACATATGGCATTGTCAGACTTCTTCAGTTTAGGCAACCTTCATACTTTCTTCATCTTAGTAATGTTCACCAAATCATCAAAGTTCACATTACATAATATTTTGTGTCATAACCAAACATCTTCTTTTTGTGCAAGGAAACATGTTTCATTTGATATATCTAGATAGAACAAGTTACCTCATGTCTAATCACTAGGTCCAACCATCTTTCCATCAGCATCATGTATCTTGGCCTTCCTATTATAAAATTCAACTATGTAACCTGATTTGTTCAGATGTGAAACACTCAACAAATTATAGTTAAGTCCTTCAACCTAGTAAACATTGCCACACTTTATCTTGTTAGTTAGTTGAATAATACCTTTACCTTTTACAACACATGAGATATCATTACCAAATTTAACACATCCACCTTTGTATGGACCAATATTCTCAAATTTATCTTTATCACCACTCATATGATTAGTGCATCCATTGTTAATTATTCATCTATCATTTTTGTTTACATATGAGATTAATGCAATTTTCTCATCCTCATCAGAATCTTCTTTCATAGCAACATAGACAACTTCTATTGGAATTCATAAGTGGGAAGATTACTTCTGGGGGGTGTGGTGAATCAAAAGTAACGCATTTTAACCTCTAAAACTTTTACTTGAAATCAATTACATGCATGTAAACTTATCTAATAAATATAAAAGTAAAGACATGCATGAAAACACATAACACAAGATTTTAGTCACCCAGAAACCCTCTAAAATGAGAAGGTAAGACTGGGGTGGGGATGACACCCACAACTTATCACTACAACAATATGTAATCGATTAGTTTTAGAATGTTTTGACCATCATTGATGATCTTCCCTATGAGAAACCTACCCTGTTAAAGGCTCAACACACTGTTAAATGTGCACTTGTCAAAAGGATTTTACAAACATTCACTTGGAATGTCACCCTGTTAAAGGATTTACAACATGGTTTCTAAACCAACCTATCAACATAGGATTTTCATTCTCCTAATATAATGGTTAGAGTGTATAGAAGAATTTTTGACCTTATTACTTACAACCTTTTGTTGTTGATTTCAAGTCGATGCTCTGTCCAATCTGCTCTAATCCTTTTCTGATCTGACATCTCTCTCTTCAATTTGTTGATGCCTTGTTCTTCTTTAACTGATTTGTCTCTTCCCCTATTTCTCTAAGTCACCCTTAACTCTTCTACTCTTCTCTCAACTCTATTCCTTCAACTCTTTTTTTTCAAAAACTTGAATCATGAGGCTTTGTCCTTCTTTTAAAGGTTTCATGACTTAGGGTTTGTTGTGAATCTACGACTGAGATTCATTCATTTTGCCTCTTTAGCATTTGAATTATTTTATTGGTTGCATGAAAAATACATAGGGATTCTAAAAGATTCAATCTTATCTTCTAGAACTCAAAATATGTCTCTTAGATGCCATGCAACATGATTTGCAACTGAGTTTGTGAAGGCACAAACTCATATGTTAAAATAGTGTCACTCGACACTTACTATTTGCTGATGCTCGACACATAATGTTTACTGGTGCTCGACACATATTGTATTTATGTCTTGCTTAGCATCTATACTTCACTCGGCATCTATACTAGCTCGGCATCAATTGTGACTCAACACATATAGTTCACTCAGCACCTATAGTCACTCGACACTGTCTATCTGCTCAACATATGAATAGATCAGCACCTATTGGATTTCTGGCTCGACACATATTATAGCTTGGCACTTGTATTATACTTGGCATCAACTTAGAAATTTGTTAAGTGTGTTGACACTCAATGGTCAAAACCAATCTGAGACCAACAAACTTCATCATCATTATTCTTAGATTCATTGTTAGTTTCTTCTTCAATAATAAAAAAATATTTCTTACCTTTGTCATCCTTATTTCTCTTGTAGTCTTTATCATCTCTTCTTCTTTTGTACTTTCTTTCCTTCCTTTCACCCTTTTCATCTCTTTAAGAACACCTAGCAACAATATGACCAACCTTGTTGCATGAGAAATAAATAATTGGAAAGTTTCCTCTGTATTTACCTTTTCCAAATATTTTTTCAATAAGGGCTTCAAGTTCATCAATTTTATCATTAGTACTATCACTGTCAGTCTTCACATGTTTACTTTCCTTTTTGTAAGAACTAATTGTGACTTGAAGATAGATTCAATAGTAGTAGGTATGTAGTTATCAAAATTAGACATCTCAAAAGCACTTAGTCTACCAATTACACCTTTTAAGGTCAAAGTGTTACCTAGTGTGTGTCTTAGTTCTTTCATAGATTAAACCCTAATGACATATATAGGGAGTGGATTCATCAATATCTTGCTTATTACTATTTCATCTTTGATTTTCCTATTTGCACTATGAATAGAATTAACAACTTCTTTGAATCTTGTGTAGTATTGTACTATATTCTCACCTTTGATCATTCTCATGTCATTGAATTTATCTCTCAAGCTCTTTCATTTGGCTCTCAAGACATTGTTATCACCTTCATATATGGTTTTCATTTTGTCTCACATTTTCTTTGCACTGTCACCATCTTTTAAGTCATAAAACTTAGAATAACTTAGGGCTAAGGCAATCTCCAACATTGCTCAAGATTATGTTCTTTCTTTTTCTTTAGTTGCTTAGCTATCAGAGGAATAGTTATTACCTTCACATACTCATTGTCCACAAAGTTGATAGCAACATCACAAATATTGGATATGTGCAACCTTATCAAGGTCTACTATGCAAGAAAGTTATCCTTGTTCAACTTTGGTACATCTCTCTTATGTGTCATGATCTCTGACTTTAAGTACCTTCAAAATTTTCTCTAAAATTACCATGCTCTGATACCAATTATTAGAAATGTTAAGAATAACGGGGGGGGGGGGGGAGAATTAGTTGCTCAAGGCCCATAAATATCATTTGAACAATTAAATATAAACATTCAATTTTCTGGTTATCTTGCTATCACTTGGTCTCTACTGTAATTATAAAATTACTATCTTCAACATAACATGATTTTCTTAATGAAAACATCATCTAATGTAAAAATATATAAAGTATTCACCACACATTTGACACTAGGATGTGGAAACCCAATTTGGGAAAAATTTGCAGCAACATGTCACCATTTTTTCACTCTTTCAAAGTGAGTTATGTTAGGAGTCAACCCTATTAAAAATTTACAATACACACTATTAAATGTGACCCAGTTAGAGCATTTAATCACCCTGTTAAGAGTGTCCTTGTAAGAGGACTTTGATCATTCCATTTAGAATGTCACCATATTAAAGGATTTACACAAACTATTATGTCTTCTAAATGACTATTTGGTTAACCTCTATTAAAAGGATTTCAATAAAAACTATTTACAATTATTTGAAAGAAAAGAGTAGGTTCTTATCTGTATGATTACATCCCACTTTACAAGTTAAGTTCTTTGTTTGGTTCATGTATTGAGTCATTGATAAGATCTCCATTTTCATCTCTGTTCTTGATTAGCTTGGCAACCCTTCAAGAAATCAATCTTCTCCTTAAACAACACATAATCTTTTTTGTCAATTTCACTTATCAATATCAGCAACATCTGTGTAAGCAATATCCTTTAGCTTCACATTCACTTATGCACTTATGCATCTTTGATCAACCTTTTGTACTCACCTCACACATTAGCACACATAGTAGCACTCACACTCACTTTCCATTCAACTCTACACCTCTTTATATAGACAATTATTGTTTCACCCCTTTCCACAATTACCATAGATCTTAGGGTTTATGACAAGGTTCAACATGATTCATTGTATCTGACCATCTTCTTGATCTTCCTCTAGAAAATTCTTTGAAATTCATTTGTTAGGTCTTTACCTAATCCTCACCTTGAATTTAATGATTCAACTCATCAATCTTATCTTCAACATGGTTTAAATCTCTCAAGAAATCAACTGAGTTAGTTGGGAACCACAATTTTCTTCAAAATTCATTCTCAACACTATTACTCTACAATCATTAAGTTTTGACACTTGGTAATTACTTAACACTATTACTCTGCAATCAAAGTGTATCTAATCAAATATCCATTTGTGGCTTCCTTTTTATCACTCAACCTTTCCTCTAGATGCTATTGTTATGAAAAATTTCTCAAATCCTCTTCATCAATCAAATAGATATGACATTTATATTCGGTAGCAATATGTCTTACCAATAGATTTGACATCAATGAAAAAACAACAATTGTCCCAATTGTAAGCTTCCAAAATGATGAAGTTAGAAAGACATTTTTAGAAGAGATGAAGAATGAATTTGAGACGAGTATGATTGGTGAGATGAAATATTTTTTTGGATTGAAATGGTTTAGAATAAGGATGACATATTCAATCAAAAATAAGGTAGAAATCCATGATAGGTAGATTGAAATATTTGATACATACTAGACCTATTATAGCTAATGTAGTTGGAATTATACCATGATTTAAAGAAGATCCTAAAGAGACCCATCTTCCAATAATAAACATAATTTCCAAATATTTCAAAGGAAATTTAGCTTATGGGCTATGATATGATAGATCACATGATTTCACATTTTGTGCATACACTAATGTTGATTGGGTAGGAAATGTTGATGACAGAAAGAGAACTAGAGGTGGAGCATTTTTCTTGGGAGGAAGATTGGTTTCTTATTTAAGAAAGACAAAAGATAGCATTTCTCAAAGCACAACAGAGGTAGGATATGTAGCATCAATGAACAATTGTAATCAGATAATTTGGGAGGAAAAATATTGAAGGATATTGGAATTGAGTTTGTGGAACCTGTTATCACATATTTTGATTACATAAGTACGATTATCATGTCAAAGAATGCAATGTTAATGTATACGAGGATTAGTAATGCAAAGAACACTAAATATCAAATCAAAAGTATTCACAAAACTAAATAAACGTAACTTCAAGATAGACTAAGATGAGCTCTCAATTGAGAATATGAGCCATTAATGGGCTCTCTCAATGAGAAGCTCTCTTGTTGAGTAGCTTTGTCTAATTAGATGTATGCTCGATTTTCCAAAGGCTTCAATGGTGTTCTTGATGGATTTTGGCTTGGGTGAATGGATTTGATGTAAAACGACTTCTCAAAAATGGCATTATGGCTTTATTTCATGATCAAAATGGCATTACTTTGTTACTATGGGTGATTGTGTTAAAATGGCTTGGGAGAGGATTCCTTAAATAGGCAAAGGGCTTGAGGGATCAAGGGCTAGGATGCAAGGATGAGAGAAAGCTTATGGAAGGTTTAGATTGAATGAGAGGAGAGCACATGGATTGTACTTCCTTACAGCCAATCAAGGAGTGACACATGTCACAGGGTCATTGGTTAGAGCAAGAGGGGTTGAGGGGTCAACAAAGGAGGCTCAAAGCTCATAAAGACCCTCATAATGGCTTGTAAGAGCAACGAATGAGCTTGTAAGAGTCATTTATGGCTTTGTGGGCTTCATAAAATTTTATGGTTGGGATATTTGTGAGAGAGTTGAGATATTTGACTTAGGTTGGATTAAGAAAGTCTTAAGCTTGACTTAGGAATGTGCAAATGATTAAGACTTGGATTAAGCTTGGGTTAAGATTAGATTAGGCTTGTTAGAGATGGGCAAGTGGATGGCATTTAATGAGGTTGGGTGAAGGAGGAGATATTTGTTGGCTTTGGCTTGGGTTAGCAAGTTTTAACCCATGTTTAGGGAATGTGACAAGGTTGGGGGGGGGATTAGGATTAGGGTCAAAGATAATGATTGATATCTTCTAGAAGAATCTAGGCTTTGGATGAGGACGAAGACTTTCTAGAAGAGTCTAGAACTTCCTAGGATGAGGATAAATAAGGTTTTTAGGAAATAAATAAAGTTTTATTTATTTCAAGAGTTTGGGTTGAGGAGATATTTATTAAAATATTTTTAATAAACATGAGGATTAATATTTAATCTTAATTAAATATTTTGAGTTGGGATTAGGGGTAGGAAATGATGGGATTAGCCTTTAATTGAAACTAAAGAAGGATTAGAAGATTTTCGAAGAGGTTAGTGGTCTTAAAGAAATTGGGCAAGTTTTGGGCAAAAAATTAAATAAATGATTTATTTTGGGATTTTTGGTCAATTTATTAATTAAATAATTAATAAATAAGGAAATAATGTTTAAATAAGATTTAAACATTTTTGGGAGGGATTCCTTAATTAAATATTTTAAATTAAGATAAAGGGATTTAATGACAAAAACAAATTAATTAATTAAACAAATAATTAATTAATAAATGATGATGTCATCATGGGCTTTTTTAGAAAATAAAAATACTTTATTTTCTAAAGGATTTTTAGGTGTCTACAGTTACATTCATAGACAAAACACATTTCAATTAAGTATCACTTTTTGAGAGAATAGGTAGTAGAGAAACATATTATATTGGTGTATGTTAAAATAAAGGAAAATATAATAGACATATTTTCAAAATATTTGGATAGAGATATATTTGAGTACTTAAGAGGCACCCTTGGGGTCATGCCTCAACCATTTTTAGAGTAGTTGATTTAGATATTGCATCAATTTAATATGAATCAAAGCACTATTCTTTTGTTTGGATTGCATGCTTGATTCTTCTTCTATGGGGGGAGTATCTATATTTGACCTAAGTCATTAAGGAATTTTGGTAATGGTATTCACTAGTGTATGTGGGGCTACATGACTACATTCGGCCCCAGTATGGATCCTTTATGCTATGCAGTTACTAGTTTAGATAATATCCTCATCCCAATCATTAGTCGAGTAGAAGGAGAAGACACTTGAGATTTTGTAGATTGGATTAGACGTGATTTCATTAATAGGGATACTATCATCCTTTATAATTGATGTCAATGTGGGAGAGTAATATAGGAAAAACACTGTTCCAAACTAATGGGGGAGAGATATACATTATGGGGAGATTAGAACATGAAAAACCCTTTACAACATGATTATAAGGAAGTGTTATATTACATTCATGAGAAAAATGAATGGCAGAGTAATGGAAAATGAAGAAGAAATATATTTTGGTATCCATGGTACTTATATGTTTTTCATCTAAGTAATGCCAAAGGGGGAGATTTTTATCATAAATTCTTGATGTTACTAGAACTATGATTGTACATGGGGTATATTTTTAGTATGTTAGAGAGATGATTGAATTCTTATATGTTGCAATCATGACTTTTTTTCATTGATGTCAACATATCAATTTTCTAGATAGTTCAGGCAGAGTTGCAATGGAAGATTCTCTCAATGATGTTCATGGTCAAAGAATTATGTTCTGCACACTTAGAGGAGAATTATAGAACATGTTTTGATGTTACATATATGTTCTTGGAAAAAATATGTAGATTTTTGTAAGTTATAGAAGATTACGTGGAGACTATTCTCAATGGAAGTTTCTAGAAAGTAAGTGTTTAGGGGTAAAATAGAAGCACTTTAATGAGGTGTAGGCCTCCACTTTATGACACTAAGCCATTAAAATATGTATGTGAAGAGAAAAGGACAATCTCCAAATATAATAGTGTGTGATAGTATCAAATATGTTAGTATTTAATTTAATTGTATGAAAGAATATAAGGGAATGCACTCCAAGCCTGTATGTGATAGTGTGTATGCAAAATTGAACTAATTGATAAAATAATGTAGATTTATATGATATGCGTACAATCAACCTAGTTATGATATAGATATGGGATAAGGATATGAAATGAAATAAAGCATGAAACACTCATCTTGAAATACATAGCAGAAGATGTATTTTAGCTCCACAAATTGTGAATCCAAGCCTATTTGTATATATCTAAATAAAATAAAATAAATTGATGAAACCTAGAAATCATTTTTTATAGAAAATTAGTATGGTCCAGGTCAACCTAGAGGATCATATTTTCATAGGGTTGACGTGTATTAGGGGCATTGTAAAAATTTCAAACCTATAATCACCCAAAAATGACCATCTAGACTATGAGCTCCCTTACTAGAATTTTTGCTTAAATTAGCTATTGCTTATCTTTGATCAAATCATCATTTTACTATTTATTTGATTACAACCTATGGTTTGATCACATTATCCAAAGTCTTTATTTAATTGAAATAAATTTGTCCCTTTTAATTAAATAAAGTCCAAAAAATCATACTTATCCTAATTTTGCACAAAAAAACATTATTCTTATTTTAAAAATAAATAAAAAAGGCATTTTTGTCTCACATGAGATGTACACTTTCCAAGGTGGGTGAAATATTTATCTTCCACCACACATCTTCTTCCTCTTAAATATATCCATTGATCTTACTTAGGTGAGATTCTTGTATATATGGATCACTCAAGACTCGTTCTCCACCCTTGATTTTGCCTATTATTCTCTACCATCCATTTTTCTTTCAAACAAGGCTCTCTCCTTACTTTGTCATCTCTTACACACTTACAATATTGTTACGGTACATGTTTTCCTGGTGATTTAGGAGCATTTGGAGTACTCACTTTGCACTTACTTTTCACTCATTTTGCATTTACATTCTCTTTCTTTAATTTAGTTTAGTTTTATTTTATACATAGATTAGCTCACATAACTTAACTAGGTGTTCTTGTAACTTTTCATAGTTATTAGCTTAGATCTTGCATTGCATTAAATTTAATTCTTGGTTCTTCTATATTTACACTCTTGTCTCTACTCTTTAAATCTTCTATTCCATGGTGCACCTTGCAATGGTTGTTTTAGCTAGGTTTATTTGAGAGCCACAATCTCATAGCTCTTGCACACCATATATAGGTAGCTATAGGTTTCCTCTTGAGATACTCTTCATCATGGGTATTCTCATGTGTAATCATTTATATAAGTGTACCCTACTTTTGTAAACAAAACCAACTTCTCCAGAGAGCTCTCAAAAATTTATTTCCAAATCTATGTGCACAATTCCACTATCCTATTTATGCATACAAAAAAAAATAGTTTTTGGGTTTTGGTGGGGGAGAGATTTCCTTGTTCAAGCCCTAAATTGAGGAATTAACCTTTGAATGTAAAAGTAAATGTATGTAAATTA
Organism: Cupressus sempervirens; assembly: GCA_028749045.1. Classification (NCBI taxonomy): domain Eukaryota; kingdom Viridiplantae; phylum Streptophyta; class Pinopsida; order Cupressales; family Cupressaceae; genus Cupressus; species Cupressus sempervirens. Next base: position 145,750,688 of record CM053789.1, on the reverse strand, counting down.
AACAAGATAAATGTAGGTACTCACCTTTCTTGTATAAACCCTTGTCAATAAGGATTTATCATGGTAAATATAGTAGATATTGATAATCATGTTTGACATTAATGACAAAAAAAATCCAATCATATATTTCTAATAGTGATAATTAGAAGGTCTTAATTATTAATTATTTATAATAAAAAGTTCTAAAAAATTTCTTTAGGTACTTTTATGAGCTTGGGTGAAATTCCCACTCTAGAAAGGTGGTTTTGAAGCTATCTTGATACATCAAAAAAGGAATTTGCATACTTGAACTTGTTCGCATAGAAATAAATGCACTTGAATTCATCTTTTTCCAACAATTTGAAAATCACTTTGCATGCAAATTTGAAATGAGGTGCATATTTTTCAAATTGTATAGTTTTCAAGAGGAATTCAAATATTCCAAAACATTGAGGGATTAATACTATTAATTTTTTTTGTGGGCCTTCAACAAAATTGATGTTGGTTTTTCATACTATTTGAAATAAAACAATATGTTTAATGCATCATTTGTATTAATGTTTTAAAAAGATAATTTTATTTAGTTTTATATTAATGCATAGTATCAACATCATTTGTAGTGGTCATTTTTTGTATGGTTTGGAGTAACCCTCCCTATATTCCCTATCACAAAGTCTTTTGATCATGTTGATGATTTACTTCCATCTAAATTTGATTTGTTTTTGTACTTTGTTTGTCAATATTTTGGAGAACCTTGGTTTGATATGTAATTTTAATTTGGATTTCAACCAATGTGATGTATTTTTTGATATACAAACAAATTCATCACCTACAAGAAAAACACTTTCTCAAATGGTCAAGCCAAATATATTTTTCTTACTTTCCTAAGAATTGTATCCATTCACGAAATTTTTTAATATTATAAATAAATACAATGGTTCATTGTAAAAATGATGAATATACCCTAGAATAATTTAAGATGAAGCTAAAATTACCTAATTCCAAAATTCACAATCATAATGAATGAGATAACATGAACTGTCATTAGTATAATTTTTAATGCAAGAGCATAGTTGGGTTGTTGGAAATGTTTCAATACCCAAAAATATTGCCTTTTGGTTTATCCATTTAGTATTTATCTTGACTGTTTTCCTATTTTTTCTTTTCTATTATGTGATCAATCTAGCTAGATACTTCTCTTATGCAATCCTTATGAAATTGTCTAGGCATCATGAAGATCCCTTGTCTCTCTTCATAGCTTGTTCTGATATTCCCAAATGAAGTTATCTTAAGATTGATCCAATCTTTTACTGGCTTTTGTGTTCTAAAAATTAGTGTGGTGAGTTGTGGCTTGTGATGAAGATTCACAACATGTGAATTGGCTCATTATTATATGTTAATACAAATTTGATTGATCCTCTTGCATGTTTGCATGACATGCAATATTCATTTGGGGTTTTTCTTATGGTTTGGGTCCTCACCTATTTGTTTATAATACATTTCCTTTGTCTTAGAAATTAATGATCAGACAACCCAACCGGTGGCTGGTGATCTTGTATATATATAGGGTAGTAGCTCTTGTTTAAGTAGTGTTGAGTGCGGAAAGAGTGTTATATTATTAGGAGGTTAAAGTAGATTCAACGAAGTAACTAGGATATTTGATGTTTTTTTGATCTTTCATAATTTGAAGGATAACTATTTGTGAACTTGTTAATGAAGAGAGTGAATGTATTTGACTTGTAGCAATTTTATATTGACAATGGTGATGCAATGCCTACATTAGCAAACCAACATTATGATAATCTAGTGACCTTTATTTTATTTATGTTTAATGCTTGTTAGTTTTTGTGGGCATTTCCATTGTTGCATATTCTAGTTGCAAGGTTAAATATCTCCCTTGGGTAGTCTCCTTCCTTGACCACATTAATCTAATAAAAGGTAAAATAATACCTAAGTTTAACTTAAATGAATAAAATAATGAAAAGATATAATAACAACCTAATTAATCCAATTTGAATTGACACAATATTAAATATAATTTTCTATTGTCTAATATTAATATTTTTCCATATCATAAAATATATAGAAGTGTTTCAAGAATTATATCATGAAATTGTGACGTTTTTAAATATACACATAAATTGCCTTGACCTGATTTTTAATTTATTTTAAGTTTCAAAATGTTGAGTATGTATTTCTTATCATTTGGAGGTTTTGTATTGAGTTAAAGAAAATATCTTAATCTCTTAAATGACTTCGTAACATGTGCAGCAATTCAGCAAACATCTTTGTTGGTATAGGGATACCGTGGTTGATTAATACCATATATAATAGAGTTGCTCTTGGATAAGAATTGCGTGTTCCTAGCGACGGACTAAGTTTTCCCCTTGTTCTATTCTTTATCATGTCTTTTCTATGCACAGTGGCATTAGTTTTAAGGCGTTACTTCTTTGGTGCTGAACTTGGAGGACCACGGGTGTGGGCTTGGATAACATGTTTTTACCTCATGTTTCTTTGGGTTGCCTATGCTCTTCTAGCTTCTCTCAATGCTTCTCATGTAATATAAATCTACATTCCTTGGAGCAAGAGAAGAATGGAGTGATTTTCACTTTTGTTTTGAATTGGCTATTATTCAGTAATGACATAGAAACATACTATCATTTTTCCTACATTTAAATTTGTAAACATTGATATTTAGTGGCCAATATTGATAATTGATTATTTGGAATAATTCTATTTATTTTATGTTGATTTTTTCATCTATTTTTATTTTCTTATTATTGTTTTGAAGTATTATAGATTTAAAAATTTATAGAATGAAGAAAAAATTGTTGGAAATTAACAACATCAATGCATGATTATAATATATTTAAATATATTTATATTTCTAAATAATTGTGATTTTTTAAATCATTTTAATATAATATTATTCTATATTTAGAAGTTTTATTTTTAAGATTCTATTTTTTATTAGAGAAGTAATTTGAGTGGAGTAGATGCATGAGAATAATATATTTAGATTTCTTCATATACATTTCTCTAAAAGTTGTTGATTTATTGAGGAGTAAACATGATAGACAAGATACTGAGAGCGGGGATGGGGGGGTGAATCAAAATGTTTAACAGTTTATACTTTTCACTAGCTCATTCACATTGATCAATAACTTGTGCATGTAGAAGTTATAATATAAATCTACTATAACATATAAATCTGATCAATCACATGCATGAAAATAAAACACAACATAATACTTGTTACTTAGAAACCCTCCAAGCTGAAGGTAGAACTAGGGTGGGGATAACACCCAAAAATCTTCACTACTACAGTAATAAAGTTAACTAATTAAGGTTACAATGCTTGACCATAAAATATGATCTACCTTGTAAGGAGTCTGCCATGTTAAAGGCTTAAGAGATTGTTAAGTCTCACCTTGTTAGAGGATTTTACACTTACAACTAAGTAAGGAATCTATTAAGAGATTTACATATATCTATTAAGAGCACTCAATTAAGAGATTTACCCTAATTCAAATATGTTAAAACTGATTCAGTACTTGACTCTTAGTTTTCTCTATAATCTGATTTCAAGTCTTCTCCTTGCTAATTGATCCTCTCCTCTAATTTGATATCACTTGTCTTTCCTTTCTGCTTCACTACCATGACTAGGTCACTTGCTCTATTAGATGATAACATAACGCTTCATTGACTTCTGATCTATTTTTAAACCTTCTTGTTTGTATATATTAACCTCTTTTTCTTTTCTCTTACTTCACATACTTACAATCTAGGTTAAGAACATTGTTATTTAAAGTGATTCGTAAGCCATTTTCTAGATGGTTTCATGTTTTGCCTCTTCATCTTGATTGTAGAATACAATATAGGGATCTATGATCTGTTGGAAATATAGATGAAGTAACTGAGAGGGGAGGGGTGAATCAGTTACCACAAAAATCAATTCCAAAATCCCTTAGATGTCTTTATATACTGTTGATACTCAGTAAACAGTGCAAGAAAACTATAACTCGGTAGATTAATTAATTACTGTTTATCTAGCATTCATAGTCATTAATATGCTTGCAAAGATTAAAATAAATGAACACAAGAGACACCAGATTTAACGTGGAAAACCAATATGAGAAAAACCACCAAGTAACTAGTCAGCAATTTTCACTCTTCTGAAGTGAGCCCTATTAGGAGCCAACCCCATTAAAGGTTACAAAACACACTATTAGGTGTGACCTTGTTAGAGGATTTAATCACCCTGTTAAGAGTGGCTTGGTTAGAGGTCTTGAGAACAATTCAACTGAATTGTCACCTTGTTAGAGGATTTATAAAATGGCTGTTAAACCAACTCTGTTAAGAGATTCTAGATTCACTGTTACAATGATTAGAAAGCAACAATGAGGTGACCTGAATGATATGCAACTTATCTTTTTCTGATTACAGATCTCTATTCTATTTTTATTGGATCCTAGTTGATTGAATACAACTTTGCATTTCCTCTAGGATATTTAATCCTTCATCAGAGTTTGCTCAGTTTGCTTATTTCATCCTTATCCATATGCTCATTTTCTCACTCACACACTAATTCACAACTTGAACATCTATATATATACCTTTTAGATTATCAAGTTGGCTTAAATATAGGTTCTAATAACAAAAGAATCATTACATCAGTCAGCCGCATGAAGCAAATTAAACTTAATACCAAAATAGTAAAATCCTTTGCTGGCCGACCAAGCTCGATAACCATTACTCCAGAATGGTTTTCTAGTATTAACCAAGTGAAGCTCAGTAAACATTGCAAACTCTGCAAAAATCCTTTGGAGATCGAGTGAGCTCGGTTAGCATTGACCTTCCTTTGCTGACCATGTGAGTTTGGTAGACATTGACTTTCCTTTGTTAACCTTGGGAGCTCGGTAGACATTAGCTTTCCTTTGTTAACCTTGGGTGCTCGGTAGACATTAGCTTTCCTTCGTTAACCTTGGGAGCTCGGTAGACATTAACTTTCCTTCGTTAACCTTGGGAGCTCGGTAGACATTAACTTTCCTTCGTTAACCTTGGAAGCTTGGTAGACATTAACTTTCCTTCGTTAACCTTGGGAGCTCGGTAGATATTAACTTTCCTTCATTAACCTTGCGAGCTCAGTAAATACTAACTTTTGCTACAAAATCCTTTGATGCCTGAGTGAGCTCGATAAACATTAACTTTTCTTTGTTAACCTTGGGAGCTTGGTTAATACTAACTTTTTCTACAAAATCCTTTGATGCCTGAGTGAGCTCGGTAAACATTAACTTTTCTTTGTTAAGTTCAGGAATGTTCGATAGACACTGTAAATTGCTTTGTAGATCATCTGAGCTCGGTAGACTCTGTGTGATGACTGATATGACATTTGTGTAACATCAAAGACAATACACAATTAACAATTGTATCCAACATGATTCACATCATGTAAATGTTTTGTAAAAACATCTTCAAAACTTAAATATTCCTTCCAAGTTGGCTTGATATTCATTTTTCCTCAAACTATTTTCTATTCTTGACTTTTATGTAAACTTTGTGTTTCTCGGTCTTTACTATTTTGTGATGCTTGACATTTTTCTTGCTTGATCTATATTATGCTTCTGATACCCCACAAGTGTTGTGCTTGACACACACTATATAACTCAGTACTTGTGTACTTGGAATTTTCTCAGTTGCTAATGACTTGCGTGGTCACCAATGAACTTGACTCGTATAAAAAATATTCTATGACCAAAAAATTACTCAACTCCTATAGAGCTCGGTACATACTATCTTAGGTACATGACTCAGCCTATATAGAGTAGCTTAGTTGTAGTGGTGACTCTCTGGCTCTACGTTGGAAATTACTAAGTGGTTGACACTAATAGACAACAATGGTTAGAGATACAAACAATCTCCCCCTTTGACATTAGTGGAAAAAAACACTTTGTCATATTTACATCACTTTTGTATATTTACATCTATACAATACAATTTGATAAGTGAGCTCTCCTCCTAAGTCTTATTGACTTATACCAATGAATAAACAATCTTATTCACATCACATTCTCTTTATCAACTTTATTTCCCTCTATTTACTCTATGACTCTATTTTCCCCTTATTTTTGAACACTAAATGTCATTGCTATTGGGGTCGAATACATGGAAGTAATGCATATGTTTCAATGAATTCCTTATGAACTCTAGTAATCATGGACAACGCATGATCCCATGTGGTTCTTACTACCTCCAAAATGTGATTCTTCAAGTGAAGTCTTGCAACCAAATCAATTAAACTATCAACCACTGATAAATTGTGATCTTCTATGATAAGATCTTGGGCTGTTTTTAGTTCTCTCCATGATCTCCAAATGAGGCATCATTATCGATTGAATAGAGATCAATTTGGATATCATATTACTGTCAGTTGCCTAAAGCTTGACCACTATGCCTTGAGCATTTAGTAGATTATTGTAGTGATCAATGCTTGATCCTACAAACTTTGAAATAATGTTGCTAGGTCTCTTCATCTCAGCTTGAATTGAACTTATTTGTGCCTAAAAATTGTGAGTAAATCTTAGCACATCTGACAAAATTGTGTATAAATATCGTACCCTCTGAATTCATTCAATCATAACCTGTGTTTTCTCTTGTACTAGCACTTTCTACTTGACAAGTCATGGAAACATTATCGACAACCTTGGTTTCAAGTCTTCTTATAGACCAATATAGGAGCTTCTCATTTGATTCCACATTTCCAACATTTACTTGTTCAACTATATTTACAAGATGGTTTATGATTGGTGCATCTTCTTGAAAATTTTGAATATAAAAAGTGTCAACAAAAATATGATTAACATCATGTAGTACCTATTTATGCTTGTGCTCTCTTCTAAACTCTTCTTGTCCCTTTTTCTTCATCAAAATTTCTTGTAGCAAAATAGTTTTCTCCAAGGTGAGATTTTCTAGATCCAATTGTGGCATCTCAATGATTTCATCTAGACTAACCTCAATATTTGGTGAAATGTCTTTTATTACTTTCCTCTTTTTGCTCAGTAAAGGAATACTACTTGACATTGCCTTAGGAATTAGTGGGGGGTTGTCACCACTTGGTAAATTTTTTGTGCATTTGTGCTCAAGAAAACAATACTTGGTTCATCTTTTTTTGATTCTTTTTCTTCCTCAATATGAGGTGCTGAAACAATATTATTATTTACATTTGTTTCTCTATCTTCACCTTCTACTTCTTTGTTTGTGATCCTTCACTACTCAGCCTCTGGAGTATTAGGGGTGTTGAAACATATAAGGGACACGCTATCTTGTGGACTTGACACACCTAAACTTTCTCCAGTAATGTAATCATCTTCAATGTTTATAGTGTCTATGTCTTTGGTCTTTTTTATTAGCCCAAAAATGCTCTTCCATAGAAACTCACCTTTTTGTCATACAACTTCCTCTTTATTTTGTAATACCAAAAAAATTCTCTATTTAGGAACAAATCTACTCCTATACTATTCCAAAATGTGTCTTGTTGATCTTGTGATAGATGATGCATAACTTTGACTAGTGTGTCAGTTCTTATCTATTCTTCTACTACTTTAGCTTGCTACTATCTTATCTCTAGTCTATCATAAAGATATTTGGATATCTCATTCTCTATTGTACTAGGAGATAGCTTTTGATTTGCAATCATTTCTACCATAGCCTCCTCTCAAATTTCTTTATATCATTATTTGTCATATTTGACATATCTAAAACTAGATAAACCTAAAGATCTTCTTAAGCTTTCTTATACCTCATCAATAGTCTTTATCTTCCTAATAGGTCATTCTTTGACCAATCTCCTTCTTTTGGTTCTGAGGGCACTAGGCCAAATAGTCTCTACTACTTTTTGCTTTACAGACTACTCGACACTAGCAATTTTCTTAGTCCTTGATTTTTTTTAATGGGGGAGGTGTCACTATTGTCTTCTTTTGTATTTCTTGAATCTTCTTTCCTGGTGGTATGACAATAACTTGGGCTTTTTCCTTGTCACCTCCTCCTCCTCCTCCTCCTCCTTCTTCTTCCTTATCACCGCTATCTTGTTCTTCATCTTCACCAAGACCTTGCATAATTTTCAATGGTTCCTTGCCCTTGCCTAGGTTGCCAAGCTTAGCTTCTATGTCTTCAATCATTTTCTTCCTTTTCTTCTCCTTCGAAGCTATCTTGATATTTATAATTATTCTTGTTTTTTCTTCCTCATATCTACCAAAAGGTTTAGCCTCAACGTCTAACTATTCCTTCAGTAGTACCTCAATATCTACACTTTCTATATCATTGTCTACCTCATAATCAATACTTTGTAACCAAGCCTTCCTTGATTTAACTAGCTGCACAATAGTGTTGTCTATATCAACAAGAAAATATATGTCACTGTAATATCTTGTGACCAATTCTTTAGGTATCCTCATTCTTCTTTTCATCCTTTGCTTAAATTCATCGAAGTAAGCATTCATTACATTTTCAAAATTTTCTCCCAATTGAGTGATGTACTCATTGATCTTCTTTGTCATTGGTTTGTCTTGCCCCCATACAACATTACAAATACTAGGAAAGTACTTCTAGATATAGAAGAAAATACAAATAATGAGGTATCCAAACTTACACATTAAATTCTTCTCTTTTCTTATTGATGACAGATTTTGTGCATGTTGTAACTTTTGTAGTTCGGTAAGATCATACTCATGATATTTCATTACAATCATCCACACTTGGTCCAAAGCTGTATAAGGCACACTATTCAATATTCTTGATTGATAGAATTTGTGAGCAATTAATCTCACTAAAAATTCAATTAGGGGATCAGAGATGTTTGCAATTGACTGACCGTGTCCATTCCATTCGACTCCTGTGTTAGCCTCAATTTCTTCACTGCTCAAACATCACATGGTTTTCTTCATGTCTAGGGTTGGATAGCATGTAACCCTATATATTATTTTCTTTGTGATCTCCACTAGTCTATTCTATAGCCAATACTTCATGTCATGAATTCTACTCAAGATAGCCTTAATCCACTCGATCTTGAAATTTCTTGGGAACTCTAGAGCATGAGTTAACCCCTTCCTTTCAACAATTTGAAAATTTTCCTTCAAGATTCCTTCATTACACAACTTCTCATAAGCTTTCCTAATTTTGTAATCTCCTACTTTTCCAATTTTGCACATATAAGAACTTCTAACATCATGGATCATAATGACTTTAGGTGGCATCGAAGATAACACACCTATTGAGTCTCCTTTCATAGCAATATATGGAATATCATGAAATTTAGGTGGAGGAAAAGTGTTACTCTTACTAGTTAGATTTTACTAACCTCTTCACTCATTACAGTGATTGATGAAGCTTCCATATTTGTAACTAGGGTTTGAAGTCATTTATTCTTTATATACTCAAAATAGTTCAGGCTCACCACTTGTTCAAGCTTCTTGATCAAATCACTCTTGAAATCTTTGTTGATTGCTAGAATCACTAAATAGCTCCATGCTCTCAAAAATATGAATGCAAGGTATGAAATAATGTCTTCAAAAATCATTATATACCTCATTTTGATTGATTTAGGGTCTCCATTAATGTTGTGTAGATAGATGGGTGGAATCTAGCTGTCTCGATCAATGTTGATGCCTTTCAACTAGGTATTTGAGTTACAACTCAGTCTCTTCCATATTAATTGGTTTCTATCATTCCTCTTCTAAAGTGCTTGGTCCATGTTGCAATACTCAATCAACACAGATAGTTTTACTGATACTTAGAAAACTTACACAAATTTGTTCTTATACATCTTCATATATGTAGATATGAACTTTTGACACATTTACATGGAAGGAACTGATGTATGATATATCAATTAAGCATATAGTTCTATACATACCTCTCTTTCTTAGTTTGAGATGACATGATCACCTTCTCCATCGGATTGGGTGACCTCATCTCCATTAGTTCCACTATTTCCATCTTCCACTTTCCTTTTCCAATTCTGATTCATCTCATTCCTAATTTTCTCAATATCCACTTTACCTTTGCCTTTATCCTTTGTCTAATTTGCTAAGTATACTTGAGTCCTACAATTCTTTCTTAGATGTCCAAACTTGTGACATTTGGAACTTGCATTATTAGGTGCATAATTATTTCTTTGATTTGTCCAGTAGGGTTTTATGTGTGAAATGCACTCATATGCTCTATGCCCATATTTCTAATAGTTATAGCAATATCCTTCAAATATAGGTGTAGTAGATGTATTTCCTTAGTCTTGACCGACATTCTTGAATTTGATGTCTTTTTTTCTTGTAGTGAAAATAGTAACCAGTAAACATAGGCTTAGAATTTTGCATACCATGTTTGTTTCTATAAATATTCAAGTAGTATGATCAATTCCATAGTGATACATGTTGTTTTTTCCTTTGACATTGGATTCCTCAGTTCTCCATTCTTGGATGATTCACCTTTCTCAGTACATGAATGTCCTAGCCCATCAAAAAAAAATTTATGACTTCATAAGTTCTTCAAAGTACTTAATTTCGTCCTCTAGTTTGTTGAATCTCTTCATGGATTCCTTCTCATCTTTCAACTCACTATTTAGTATGTCCTTCTATAATTTGAGATTTGTAATTTCCACATCCTTGTGATTCAATTCTTGATTTGCAAGCATGAGTTGATTCATCATGCCTAATTGAGTATTAGTGAGCTTCTTGACATTTGATATCCTTTCTTCAATTATAATATCCATTACTCTATTGTCTTCTTCAACCATAGTCCTGTCTTCTTCAACTTTCTTTCTTTTTCAGTCACTTCATATAGTCTTATTGATTGAATTTCATGTTCTTTTTTCTAGTGATCTCACTTATTCATTCAGTAGTTTTTTATTGTCAAGTAGATCAACCTATGCTTTTTCATTTGGATTAATTGGTTCAAATAGTCCTTTAGTCTCAACTTCTTCATAGGAAAATTATTTTATCTGGATGGCAATTATCTTTCTCCATTTTAGGGAATCTTTCAGATCTTGTCTTGCCTTCTCAATTTTCTAAAGTATGAGCTGGATGTCAATCACCTAATTGTTTATAACCTTGTCCTGATTATAATCCTCCATCTTTAAGATCTAATATCCAAGATGTTAAGCTTCTCTTAGAGAACCAGTGATCTGATACTAATTGTTGATTTATCAAGGAGTAGACAAGATACTAAGTGCAGGGGGGGTGAATTAGAAACTTCAGCAATTTATACTTTTCATCAATTCATTCACTTGTGCATGTAGAGATTATTATGTAAATGTATTGTAACATATAAATCTGATCAATCATATGCATGAAAATAAAACACATAACACAATATTTGGTACCCTGAAACCCTCCAAGGTGAAGGTAAAACTCATGTGGGGAAGACACCCACAAATATTCACTACTGCAGTAATAAAGTTAACCAGTTAAGGTTACAATGTTTCACCATAAAATATGATCTACCTTGTGAGGAGTCTACCCTATTAAAGCCTTAAGAGATTGTTAAGTCTCACCTTGTTAGAGGATTTTACACTTACAACTAATTAAGGACTCTGTTAGGAGATTTACATAGATCTGTTAGGAGCACTTGGTTAAGAGATTTACCCTAATTCAAGTATGTTAAAAGTAGTTCAGTATTTGAATCTCAGTTTTCTCTACAAGCTGATTTCGAGTCTTCTCCTTGCTAACTGATCCTCTCCTTTGATTTGATGTTAGTTGTCTTTCCTTTTAACTTCACTACTATAACTAGGTCACTCTCTCTATTAGATGATAAAAGAACCCTTCATTGACTTCTGATCTATTCTCAAACCTTCTTATTTGCATTCATTAACCTCTTTTCCTTTTCTCTTACTTCACATAATTACAATCTAGGTTAAGATCATCTCTATTTAAAGTGATTTGTAAGCCATTTTCTAGATGGTTTCATGTTTCCCTCTTCATCTTGATTGTAGAACACACAACATAGGGACTTGTGATCTACATCATGTAAATGTTCTAGAACAACATGTTCAAAACTTAAATACTCCTTCCAAGTCAACCTGGAATTCATTTTTCCTTAAACTCTATTCCATTCCTGACTTTCATGTAAACTCTGCATTTCTTGGCCTTTACTATTCCTTGATGCTCGACATTTTTATTTTTGAGTCTGTATTACCCTTCTAATGCTTGACAAGTGTTATACTTGACACACATTATATAACTTGGTACTTGTGTACTTGGAATTTTCTTGGTTATTGATGACTTGTTTGGTCATTGAAGATCTCAGCTCATATACAAAATACTCTCTGACCAAAAATTTACTCGGCTCCTATAGAGCTTGGTACATACTTGTTTATGTACATGACTTGGCCTATATAGAGTATCTTGGTTGTAGTGATGACTATTTGATTCTACCTTGTAAATGACTAATTGATTGACACTAATAGAAAACAATGGTTAGAGATACCTATGTTATTTTACTTAAATTTTTATTTAATAGTTTTCAATCTTTAATTTTTTTGTTAATTTGTTCATGGTATTGCACCTCATCTCTTACATCCCTCATTGTAACTAATATGTCTTATATTAAGATTTTATTTTTTGTGGACTACTTCATAATTTTTATTTACTTTTCTTCATGTTACTACTCTCTATCTTGTGTTATTACTTATATGAATCTTTTATATAGAAATTTCAAAATTTTCCTAAAGATAAACATAGTATTATATGAATATGCATATGCATACAAAAATAAACACATATATACATACACACACATACATGCATATATACATATATACTGATGTCAACAGGTGGCCCACAATAGTAAGTTACACATTTTTTTCCTAAACTAACACTGAACTATGAATCTTCAAAAAAATAAAATCACTTTTGGAAACACATGATCATTTAATGCTTAGGAATTTGAAGATGAAGTAAATTAGAGTTTTTTACATATTTGAATTGATTTAATTGAATAATTTTTTCTTTCATGAGAATTGGTATGTTGTCAAAACCTAATTTTCAAAGAGTGGCACTGGTTTATTTTGGATAATGGACCTCTATTCAATTCACATCAAAAAATGTGTACCTAAAAAATTCAAAGTATATCAAATCCATAGTCACTAGAAAGCTCACTCTAAGTACTCATGTAATGCAAAATTGAATTTCCTCAATATTCCATCTAAACATAGTAATTGATCCCAAAAGCCATGAAAAAAGTTGAATATTTATGCCCTTTTTTTGAAAAATATATAGTTTTCTATGTTTGATAGAAACCTATTTAATGTAGTTTCAATTGAAACTACCTGGCCTAATTAACATGGGTTAAACACTACATGTGTACTTTTGATCAAAATTAATGTCAATCTTTTTATGTTTTTTTCCCTCACAAACACATGTATGTATGTATATACATATAAAAATTCTTTTTGTAGTTGTGATAAGGATTATCTAATCCAAGAGCTTGCCAATATTTGGTAGGTCTTCAATCTCAATGGTGTAAAAACAAGATTTTTTTTAGAGATTTCATCCAAGCCAAGTCTCAGTTTCTCTCTGATGCTAGGTTGTCTCAACCTCATGCCCTCCCTAGTGCTTCCATATCTTTCATGGAAGGGATCTCTCATAAGATTACAAAGGTTCTTCTCAAAAAAAATTGACATTTCTCATTCAACCCTTTCTCCTTGGAAAAAATCTTCCTTCCACCTTTGGAAGCTTGAAGGGGCATCCAAATAGATGTAGGGGTCTACTAGACCACTTTTATCTTGCGAAACTCTTTATATAGGAAAAAAATCATAATGTTTTCACTAGAATTAAAGAAAATAATATGAATACCAAATGCAAGTAGATTGTTAAATCAACTCTAGTCAATCATTCATTTTCTACAAAACACCACATTTTCCTTGAGAACAACCAAGTCCTATGCAAGGAAGATAACTTCTTCAAGATAATTTTTTTGGAGGCCATTGAAATTTTGAATCACTTGAAAAATCTTAATCTTGATGATGGTTGGAATGTTAGTGTTTCCTGGTGTTCACTTTTACCCATTCTCAACTTATCATCTTCCTTTCTCCCACTCTTCTTTCTCTTCTTCTCCTCCCCTAGTATGTGCTCATATCATGTCTCCCTCCCCTAGCCCCATTTTATTTTCCATCTATGACTATTATTTCTTCTCTTGTCTTCCCCTTCTCCATTTCCCATCCTCTTTGTTCCTTGGTGGGTTTATTTATTTGCATTTTTATCCCTCTAGAACTTTTCTCTTATTTCCTCTAGACTTGTCTTTTTTCCCCCTTCTTCATGTCACTTTCATCCACCCTCCCTCATTTTTTCTCCTTCCATATTTCTTTTTGTCTTGGACTTTTTCCCTAATTTTCCTTCATAATTTTATTTGATTATTCCCCTCCCCTCTTTCATTTTATTTTCCTTATCCTCTCTTTCTCTTTCTTTCTCATCAAGTCAATTGTTCCATTTATTTATTTATTCATTTTTTATTTTTCTTTCTCCTTTGGAAAATCATTTCCCATGCTCATCCAATTTCTGATATGTTTAAAAAATCTCTCTCTCTCTCTCTCTCTCTCTCTCTCTCACACACACACACACACACACACACACACACACACACACACACACACACACACACACACACACACACACACACACACACACACATAGAGTTATTTTTATGTATACATATATATAGATTAGTATGTATATGCATACATATAATTATATATTTAGTCTATTATTCTTGGTGTTTTACATTTTTTATAATAGTATTACTTTGTTCTTTTTTGTTTGTGTTTATTTTTATTTACCCATTTTTTACAGGTAAGCATATATATATATATATATATATAGTCCTATTCACCTCTATGCTTTTATTTCATTTTTCTTTTCATACTTTTATATAAGTATTCACATTTTTAATATTTTTTTATATAACCTATTTATTTATTTATAATTCTCTTTACTTATTTATTCACTATTCTTATTTTTGCACTTTTATATCTTTATTTGCATTTTTATTTTGGCCTTTTTATTTATACATGTTTTACCTCTTTCTTGTGGTGTCTCTTAACTTTGACCTGTGACCTTTGAGCTTGGTCTTTGTTCCTTGCTTGTTCATTTTTTTATTTTTATTTTTTTCTTCTCATTTTTAGTTATGCGCATCTTTGTGCTTCTCCCACTCTACTGTAGGAGTATCCTAGGTGTAAGAGCAATCTTACATCACTCAAAAATATTTCATTTTTGTTTCTTGAACAAGGGTTGTCTTAGTGTAGAGTAGTGGTTTCTTGAGGCTTGCTACTTAGTAAGTCAATCATACAAGCTTAGAATGCCCTAATTTTAGAGGTGGACATTCATTTTGGATATATCAACCTACCAGTTGAAGATCAGTACCATATCATAAGTATTCATAGATTTATTATATATTTTTGGTGTGCAATGTTGATATAAAAACTTTAGGCTCATCATTTAAGAACTTAGAGGCCTAGGATGGGCTTAGAAATGGGGTCAACTAGAGCTTGTGTGAGTCGACCTATAAATCAAAAGCTGAGGATTTTGAAAAGTTGTTATAATAGCTAATTATAAAAATGATTTGAAAGTCATGATCTTCCAAAGTTGAGTTGAATTTTTTTTTTCAAAAAAAATGTCAAAAGTGTATTGGGTTGAGTCTATATATAATTTTAGACTTAGTCAGTCTCAAGGGTTAGGGTTTGATGTCTAGAAACTTCTTGAGTGGTGTAAAAATATCTATTTAAGGAATGCATGTACATTTTTTTTGGATAACTCTAGGTAATAGTTCACAACATTGTGCTGTAAATTGTTGTAAAGAAGGCACCCATGTAGGTTTGTATGTTGTATTTCAAAATTCTATAATTCTACATTTGCGGTGATAATAAGAAGCCCATATTTTGTTCTTGTAAATTGTTGTTCTTCCTTGGTTTTAGTTATGTGTTTGTGGTGTCAAGGGGAGTACCCTTCATCAAACTCTTTGTATCTTGTTTGCACCATTATTGATAAATCCCAATTCTCTCTTATGCTTATTATGATGAATTAAAAAGTGTGAGTTGATGATTTTTATTTCAATATAATAAAATCCATACAATGTACACTAATGATTATCATGGATTGTGGAAATCTCTTCTCTTTGAGAACAAATGAAGCTTTGATACATTGTCTTTCACCAAACTCCTCCTTCAACTCTTCATAATTCTTCTATACCTTAAGAAATAAAAACACCAAAAGTTGATTCACTAACTCACAATACTACACTTGGGAACATCTTAAACCAACCATCGACAACATACCAACATCTTTGATAAACCCCCAAAGTAATGGCCATAAAAATTAATATACCATCCCTATAAACATGCTTAATGACTACTAACCTTGACTAGGGACAAAATTCATCATAAGTATTAATACCAAAAGGATCTTCACATGATGATTAAGTTTCTAGAAGCCTATTTTAAAGGTATACCTCAAGTCTTGACTGATTTTAAATGAATAATGCTTATTTTTTTAAAACAAATACTTCTAAGAAAATTCATAATAAAATGGAAAATTTATGTAATAATTTGAAACCATTACCGAACCAACACAAGGAGTTTCTTTAGAGATTCAATTTGTTCATAACAATCTAGTCTTGACAATTAAAGCCCAAATGTTTCTAGGAAAGGACATCAATATAATAAGATCTACCACTATTCTTGGGGTATGGCAGTTCTCTAATTATATATTCCACCCAAAAAGATTTGATTTTTTTTTTTTTACAAAGAATTCCAATAGAGTTAATTTCCCATATGAATGAATTCTTATTAAAACCCTTGTCAAGTGAGGTTTTCAAACCTATCCTCGCAAAAATAATTATAAATTTAGATAAGGTTCATGAAAATTCATGATAATTTACTCAAAATGTAGATAACACACACACACACGTGTGTGTGTGTGTGTGTGTGTGTGTGTGTTATCTACATTTTGATTAAATTATCATGAATTTTCATGAACCTTATCTAAATTTATAATCATTTTTGCGAGGATAGGTTTGAAAACCTCACTCGACAAGGTTTTTAATAAGAATTCATTCATATGGGAAATTAACTCTATTGGAATTCTTTGTAAAAAAAAAAAATTTCAAATCTTTTTGAGTGGAATATATAATTATAGAACTGCCATACCCCAAGAATAGTGGTAGATCTTATTATATTGATGTCCTTTCCTAAAAACAGTTGGGCTTTTATATATATATATATATATATATATATATATATATATTCATTCCCATAATCCATAGAGAAAGTAACTAAGTAAAACAACATGACAAACATGATAATGGTAGAAAATTAGTAAATTTGTTATCATGGTCAAGTTTTTCATTGATGATTGTAATCGAAAATTTATCTCCAATCCCTCTCATCATGTTTTTATGATTTATTAGACTAATTTTGATGGGTATAATAAAAAATAGCTAAATTTCAAGTGTGTGACTATTTCATTAATTTTTTTGCAATATTAAATAAAATGTAAAGCACAAAGTTGCAAGCAACTTTTGCAACTTTTGTTGCTCCGATTGCAAAAACTTTTTGAATGGATCAAATAAAAAAATTTAATCAAAAAAATTATGTAATAAGTTCCAAATGGATCTTGAAACATTATCACACACAATATAACCACCTTTTCCTATTTTTTATAACACACTATTACACTAACAATATTTGACCTATGATGACAACTTTTTGATAAAATGTGTATAGTTGTCCCTTTAAAAGCACAACTCAAAAAATTCAAATAAAAATACAAATAGTTTGGATTGAACGAAAAAAATCAAAGTATAATGAGGTCTTACTCATGACCATATTAGACCATAAGGTGACTTGGTGCCCTTGCACCACCCAATTGTCCTAGAAACATTTTTTTAGTGTCATGCTCAAAATATAGGGGCAAAAACACATGCAATTTTTTTTTCTTTAAAGTTAAATAAAACTACTGTGTTGATATAGGGTTGACTACAACTTACATGACATATAGGCTTGATAAAATTGTTAAATTTGTATTAGACCCTATTAATAACACTCCCTCTAACCAACTTTACTAACTAGCTCATTCTTATAAGGTCAATCTTAATTCCACAATATTAATATTAATAAAATTAAGGTGGTCAGTTGTATCATAAACATTACCAATGCTAATTAAATATTTCATGATAATTAATATATATATTAACTAAATTAAATTAACCTAAAACAATATATTACTTTTATTTACTTTTCAATATTTCCTACATAAACCAACAATCCACTAAACCCACTAGAAAAACATAGATTTCGTCTAAAACTAATTATCTAACATTATGCCAATGCAAAAACATTATCAAATCTCCCTTATACTAACTTTATGATTTAATTTATACTAAATTTCTAAAAAAAACATAGCAATGGTTTCTAACAACTAACTAATTGTAGATAGTAGTTTTCCACAATCCATTAGAATTCTTAGCTGTGTTTTCTGGGTAGATTGTGTTACAATGCAAAAATTGTAACACAATCTACCCAGAAAACACAGCTAAGAACTAACTAATTTTTAACTTCTAATACAACTTAGCATTTAATTAACATTTAATCCTTTCAAAAATCCTAACAACTAACCCCAAGCCATACTAATCCTAACTTAACACCTAACTACACTCTAATAAAATAAATTAATAAACTAGATTAATAAGGTAAAATTGACTAACCTACCAATTTAATCCTAACATCTAACCTATCTCAAACTCCTAAATTTTCTCCATACTCCTTTTTAAAACTTACTAAAACTCCTACCAACCACCCCATAACTCCACCTTGGCCACTTGGCCACTTGTTTTCCCCCTTCCCAAGGACCATGTGCACTTTCTCACACCTCCCCACTCTTCCCAAGAGCTACAAATCACAACAAGGTGGTCTAAAAAGAGGTTGTACATCCAGGTATTTTGGGAGACAAGGAAGATCCAAACTATAATCACCTTTATGCAATTAATGCTTACCTTTAAAAAAAAAGAGTTCTTCTAAAATCTTTAACCAGTCCATGTGTCACATCAGGGCTAACATGGGGTACGTGAGAGACTTCCTTTGTAGACCTTGGAGGTTGGTCAATATCTAGCATGGGAGGGAAGAGAATTAGAAGTTAAGTTTTAAAAGTTTTCTAGGTGTGGGTAAGGATAAGAGTCATGGAATTGATGAATTAAAGTTAAGTAGTTGTGTTAGGATAGGAGATATTTTACTTAAATTTATAATATTTATTAACTCAAAATAAGGATATTTTATGGAATCTTTATTATATGCTATGTTCAAAGGAGAAGATTAATTTCTTTCCCAATACAAATTCCAGAGAGCTTTTTTGCTCTAAGGAATTAATTAATTTTTTTCTCAAGTCTCATTTATATTTCTAAGTGTAAAATTTTCTAAGTTATTTAATTAGCCAAGGGGGATATATATTTTTCTAGTTGGACTATAACATAAGGTTTAATGTTTTGTTTGAGTATCTGAATAGGAGTGTTATGTTTCCTAATAATTACAAAAATTAAAGATAATCTATCATTCCAATAATCAAATTTCCTTAGCATAGTTTGGTATTGACTTGCATAATTTAATATATTTCATCATTTCCTCTAATTATGATTTAATTCAGGAATACAAATTTGAACCTTAAGAATGTCATGTAAAGGGTAAAACATCATTGCATTCATTTTCCAATAACATATGCATATAAATTTAATCACATGAAATACCATATGAACGGAAAGTACTCTATTTTTTTATTCAATCATCTGATTCAAGGACTCCCTCAAGAAAGAACCAGGGAAGAAAACTCGAGATCATAATCATTTCAACAATAAGTTTAACAATAACATTTTTACAATAGGATCATAATCCTAAGGAGAAATCTCCCAATATATCTGAAGTGAAAACAACAACTCTAAGATCTCACTTGGCTCCATAACAAGGTAGCCACTTCAAGAACTTCAATTTTATCAAGGCAACCATGGAGAGAATGAAACAGACTGGGAGACAAATAGATTTAACATGATGACACATTCAACCTATTTACTCCCAACCCAGGTTTACACAATAGGTTCATCGTTGAACCAGACTAGGGAGAAGGTGGATTTTTTCAAATAGGAGACGTCAGTCAAAATACCATAACAGATGCCCTTTCAGGGCCATAATAAAAAGAACTTATGTTCTTCCATTTCTAAATTTCAAAAACACAAAACATGGTCTGTATTGACAAGTAGGGGCCCATAACACCCTACTCTCTCCCTCTCCTTGTCATGAGGAGAGACTTTGCATTGTTGGAGTTCAACTGAAGCCCTTCTCCCGTACATGGCCACTTCTACCTTATCTGAGGGTGAGTAATGCCAATACAACCCTTACAATCCCCTCGAAAATCAAATTAAAAATATGAAAAAAAAAACATTTAAAGAAAACCCATTACAATCCATCCCAAACATGTTAATCAAACACATGAACATACATATGCAAAAACAAAACTATATAAGAATAAAACACAACATGGACACATGAGCTTGAAAGATTCCTACCTTCACAATAAGGTTATGTCAATTGAAATTTGAGAAGAGCTATCATTCCTTCTCCTTCAATCCTGATTTTGCTCTCTAAAACTAGAGGTTGGGTGAAAAACCTTTCACTCTCAAATTTGCCTCTAAATAGGCTCCTAACTTAACCACTTACAAAATGGAATAACTCCCCCACTTGACTAAGGTTTCTAGAGCCTTCTAACTCAATCTTGTCATTAAGATAAACCTTAAGGTGCAGTTTAACTTCTCAAACTCATGATGAGACTTCAATTTTCACAATAAAGTAAAAATTGGATATTTGAGTGGTCACTAAAGTCAACAAAAGGAGCTAGAGGGGTGGAAAATGCCCCCAACCCCATACATATACCACATACATACTTAGTTTTCATGATTTTTTGGCCTCTAAGACTATTTAATGACCTGTTAAACTGCTTGAAATAATTAGACTTCCTAAAAAATCCTAAGAATGCAAATTTATCACTAAACTCTGATTAGGGTAATTAATCTTGATTACTAACTAATTAGTATTAGGTCACTAAGTTAGTCCAACTCAAAATCTTAGATTTCTTGGCTAACCCTAACTATCATTTTGAAATGCATATATGAATCATGAGTGTCAAGCGACACTGTAAAATCACTATCACAAAACATTAACACTTAACGATTACAGAATGATACACTCATTCATTTTACAATACAAATAAAATATGAACAATGGGGTCTGCATGTTTTATTAGACTCAACTTTGGTTTCCACAAATGGTACATAGGGTATGGTTCTAATTCTCTATTAGATTTCTCGACTAATAAATACTGCACACTCATTTCACAAATTAGTAGGTCAAGAAAATCACATGCATATATTTATCATTAGGATAATTACATAAATTAAAAAATCAATCTTTCATATAACAAACTATTTATCTCATTTCTACTCATATACTTAACCATTTGCATAATCAAGGTGTTAATTAGATTCCTAATTCTGCGTTCACTTACTATACTACATCATTAGTATGCATATTCATAAATCATTAAATAAAATGATTAAACATCTAAAATTAAAACATCACATGACATAAAATAATATAATAATGTCTAGTGTGTTGGAATTTTCAATTGGGAAAAGTAATTTTGAGCAATGAGGGGGGGGGGGGGGGGTGAATCAAAAGTAACTAGATTTTATTCTTTTAAACCCTCATTAACACATAACCGAAAGTAATGTACATGCATGTAAACATATAAGAAAACATGAAATGAAAGCATGCATCAACACATAACACAAGAGACTTGGTAACTTAGAAACCCTCTAGGAATAAGAAGGTAAAACTAGGGTGAGGATAACACCCACAAAAATCAATGGAGCAATCAATGCTTAACCACTTTTGATGGTCTGCCCTGTTAATGGCTTTACACTGTGTCAATAGTGACTTGGTTAGAGGATTTACAAACACTTACATGAAGTGCCATCCTATTAAAGGATTTATAATAGGTTGTTAAACCCACCGAATACATAGGATTTTCAATCACCTTCTCCAAAGGTTCTCCTACCTAGCTATTAAGCTAACCTATCAATATAGGATTTCAACATCTAATACAATGGTGAGAAAGTATTAGAACATTTGACCTAATAGAGTGCAATCTTCAATTGCTCGGTTCAGGTAATAATTCTGCTCTTTTTGTTTTGATCCTTGCTTGATATGGTCTCTATATGTGTTCCTTGTCCCTTGTACTATTCTGATCAACTAGATATGAGATTACTACTCTGTTCCTCTAAGTCTTTCCTTCTTCACACTTAAATTTTGCTATAATTTCTCCATACATTGTTCTCATCCACACATGCAATGAGTTTTCAACCTCCTTTTAAAGAATGCGAAGGCTTAAGGTTAGGTATGGATCTGCGATCCATATTAAATCTCAAATTCTCACTCAAATCCTTTGTTTTCACCTATTGGTTGCATGTTGTCTCCAATTTTTTGATTGGCTACATGTTGATTTCATAGGTAATTTTAAGAATTCGATCATATCTTCTTATCCCTTTGTGAGCCATGCAAAAACTATTTTACATTTTAGTTTGTGATGGCAAAAACTCTTATGCTAATCCCGAGTTACTCGACACTCATTACATTACTGATGCTTGGCATGAACTAATTCTTGGATTTCTTGGCATCTTTTACTTTCCTAGTTTTCTCGGCACCTGTTAAACACTGTATTTCTTAGTATATATATGTTCTATATTGCTTGGCATCTAAACATTTCTAGATTACTTGGCACATGAACTTTCCTAATTTGCTCGACACCTATTAAACACTATATTGCTCAACATATGTATGTTTTGTATTGCTTAGCACCAACTATGGCTCGACACCTATCAAAATTCTTGCTAGGCATACATTTTGTACTAGTGAAAATGGTTAAGTGTGTTGACACTCAATTATCAAGACTATTTTTTTGACCAACAATCTCCCCCTTTGACATGAGTGTCAAAAACACTTGACTAAGCATTTATGAACTTAACCTGATTGATTACATTCTTTATTTTCTTGGCATTCATGCAAGATTTCAAAAATATTGTAAGTAACAATATACCTTATGACTCCCCCTGATTTGATTATGCCTTGTCCATTCTTGAGGCTGAAAATCTATGCTAATGTGCTTGATTCTCTCTGTCCTTTGTCCTATTTCTGCATTATGAGCCTGTGTGTTGTATTTGATTCATGTGAAGTTCAAAATTTTGCATTTCCCTCTTTCTCCTTTATTACTAGTCTCCCCCTTTTTGGCTATTTACAAACTTTCCACTTTATTCTCAAAATGTAATTAAAAAATGGTTCAAAATTTGGTATTCTCCCATAGTATCTGCATTTATACATATCTCCCCTTATACATACATCTCCCCTTTACTTTATCTCCCCCTTTTTGACACTGATGTCAAAGGGTTCTATGGAGTAATACCATGCTTAGCAAAAAAGTGCTATTTACCTCCAAGAGTATTTTCAGATCTGCATCCCAATTTGCTAGTGCAATATCCAATGACTTATGCTAGATGGAAATCTCTGCTACTAGATGTATAAGTCCATTTGAGGTAGAAAGATTTGAATCTTTCTTGAGGATTGTTTCTACATACATTTTCTCCTTATGGAGTACCTCTAAGTGAGGGGTTATAGAGGACTGAATTTGCATCAACTTTGCTTTTGTATTTGCCTCTGTTGTTAATACAACTAATTCTCTTTGTGTGTGAAGCATTTGAGAAAAATGATTCTCACTCTAAGCTAGATTAGTTGGGAGTTGCATACTAGAAATCTTTAGATTTCTCTCAAAGCTCAGTATCCTCTGGCTAGTCTCTTGTGTGAAGTTGGAAAAATCACACAACTTGTTGTACAGGGAGAATATATTCCCAAGTACAATTTTTACTCTATCCAATTTCTTAGCTAGCTCAACTTGAGATAGTGCTATATCACTAGATATTTTCTCATTTACCTTTCCTTGGAACTTCCTTTCTAACCATTCCATTAATTTTTCATTTGTGGTCTTAATTTGTCACCTAGTCAACTATGTCAGATAGTTTCTCTACTATTGGCCTTGACTCATCAGGTGTCTACAAGCTAAAGGCATCCATAAAGATGTCCTTTATCTCATTTAGTGTTTGCCTATATTTATATTCTTTTCTCAATACCTCTTGTCTTCTTCTTCTATCCAATGCACTGCATATCTCATTAATCTTTTCCTCAGTGAGGGTGCCAGATTCATAGTAAGGTATTATGATTTCCTCATCAAGCTCAGGAATTCCATACTGAAGTTTCCTAGCTACTTTTTTTGAGCTTGAGCCTAGTGTTTTAACTTGCAATGCTAGCATTTTAGTACTCATCTTCTGAAGAGTTTGAGTGGGAGTACCTGTTTTGGGTAGTTGAACCAAATTTTGTATTGTAGATTCCTCATTATCTCTTGTCTCTTCCTTCTCTTCTATTTTTCTCACTTTTTCACTATCAATGGTTGGGGGTGTACCTTCTAACTATACTAATTTTTCTTTGTCTTCCCCTCCTGCTGCACTCGGCACTTGAAGTGCATCTATGATTGCTTTTGGTGGAGATGGTGGAGGAAGGAATAGGAGTCTATTAGTTTGAGTGGTTGAAGGTGGTTCTTGTGTCTTTAGCTTCACTTCCTTTGATTTTACTACTACCTTTTGCAACTCATCAACACTGACCAGTATAGGACTTGTGCATAGTCTAACTGTTTGGGTTGATTGGTCAAGGATCTTTGCAAGATCCTCTGTAGTTAATGGATTGATGTTTTGACAAGAAGTGTCAATAAAATACTTTATTTTGATACTCTCTGTAGGAGTGATAATAGTATGAGGAGAGTTGGGAGGTGATAGTTGTGTGTCTTGCACACTTTTTTCTTGCTACTCATTTGTACCCTTTTCTTCCTCTTTCTCCTCTTTGTTCTCCTCTTCATCTTTCTTTTCTTCTTCCACTTTCTTCTCTTCTTCCTTCCTTTCTTCCTTATTTCCTATTGTTTTTATTTCCTTTATCTTGGCACTTGCTTCTACCTTGTATTCCTCATCAAAAACATCATCAATTTTCTTATAAATTATTTTCCACAACTATGTGGATTTTCTCACAACATGTTCAATTTTATTCTGCAAAATACTAAATATCCTATTCTTTGGAGTAAATCTACTATTATGCCTCTTGACTACATTAGTTATTTGACCCTTAGTCAAACCAGGCAACAATCTAGCTAAAGTGGAGTCCCTTATTTCTTTTTCTATTTGTAGATAGAAATGCCATTTGTCTTCTACTATTTTATACAATTCTTTGGCATTTAGCCATCTAGCTCTAGAGGTGTGTGCTTGTACTCGGCCATCATAACATACACAAATTGCTCTATTTTATTTTTCTCTTCCTTAGTGAGCTTGTTAAAATCTAAATTCTTTAAATATTTCAAGTCTCCATTCGTAATTTTTGCACATAATTTATCAATTGAAGACTTAGGATGACTTACCACTTTGAACTGACTATTATCATCTAACTCTATCTTTTCTTCATTTGAGTCAGGTTGAGCCACATATTTTCTCCTCTTCCTTGGCTCCTCATCATTCTTCTTGGTGGATTTCTTCTTCTTCTTTTCCTCTTCTTTGGCCTTTTGTGTTGTAGCTCTAGTGGTGGCTTTGGTAGTAGGCTTCTTTGGTGTAGGTTTTGTTACTTTCTTTTCCTTGGGTTGAGGAGCAGGTTGAAATTTAGCCTTTCTTTTAGTGACCTTGGTTCTAATAGGTGCTTCCTTGGATTCTTCTTCCTATGCACCTTCTTCATTGGCCTCTTTTAGGCCCTGTGTCAGTTCTTCTGGCTCTTGCCCTTGCTCACCTTCTTCCTCACTGTCACCTTTTACTTCTTCTACCTCTTCTTCACTTGCTTCACCTTCAATATTGACCCCAAATGTCTTCTTTATTTTTCTTACCATTTTGTCTTTCTTCTTCACTGCAGATGCTATCTTCAAGTCTGTTACCACCTAGGATTTGACAATATCATAGGTTCCAAAATGAGGAGCATCCTTGTCAATTTCTTTTGCAAGTAAAGCTATTATTGCTGCATACGCTCAATGGCCTAAGCCATCTCACTCTAGGTATGAATGCTTTTATATAAGTGTAATCAATATCCACTAGGAAACAAATATCCTTTACATGCTACTCAACCAGTGAGACTAGTATCCTCATCCTCTGTTTCATGGAATTCTTAAAGTCTGCAAAATAGCTAGTCATTTGGGCATCAAAATTCTCACCCATCTGCTCAATGAATCCATTTATTTGCTCAATAATGGCCTTATCTTGATCCCATTTCACCTTGCCTACTAAAGGGAATTCTTTCATACTATAGAAAAATATACAAACCAAAACTAAGCCAAATTTGCATTGAGCTCCCTTGGACTTCCTTACAGCTCCTAGATTCTCATTGATCTGTTGTAACATGAGCTTTGCAAGATCACATGTATGATCTTTCTTCACCAATTTATAGGCTACATCTATTGCAATACATGGTACACTATTTAGTCTGCTTGACTAGTAGAATTTGTGGGATATGACTCTCATAACAAAATCTAGTAGGAGTTCTATAATGGTGTCTATTGTTATTCCCCTATTATTCCATTTGGCACCAGTGTTCTTCTCTATGGCCTCCTTTTTATCACTTCTCAAGGTCTTGGGTTGATCTAGGGTTGGAATACCAGTAACCCTATGGACAATTTTCTTTGTAAACTTCACTGGCCTTATCTCTAACCAAAAGGCTCCATCGTGGATTCTGCTCAACACTATGTGTATCCATTCAGTCTTAAACAAAATGGGAAAAACTAGGGCTTTGGTCAAGCCCTTCTTCTCAACTATGGAGAATTCATCTTTAAGTTTTCCATTATCACACAGTTTATCAAATGCATTAAAAATTTCTAAATCTCCTATGGCTCCAACTTTATAGCTATAACACTTTTGAACATCTTGAACCATAAGAACTTTATCAGTTATTACGGATAGGGCACCAATGGGATCATTCTTATAGGTGACTTTAGGGATGGCCCTAAACTCTGGCTATTTGACTTCATTACTGACAAGTTGAATTTCATGAATTTCCTTCTCCTTAGCAGTTTTTGACCCAGATGCCATTATTTATCAAACTAGGCTTTAAAATTAAATAAGCTTTCAAACTCTGTGTAGCTTGACACTTGAATGAAATACCTATTGATCAATGAAATTGAGTAGAATCGCTATTGGAATCACTACAAATCATTGTTTGATTGAAGTAGAATTGCCTCTTCGCTTTGCTCAACCTCACTTTGTGTTTGAATGATTTAAAAAATGAACAATTTTCAACTTTATTAGGTTAAAAAACCTAGCATTTATTACATTTGTGATTATAGTTGTACACTTGGCATCCACTATCACATCTTATTCGACATTAACTAAAATTTTCAATTGCTCAACAACCACTAACATGTCTTACTTGACATCCACTAGACTTTTCAACTTGGCATATATTTCCTCATGCATATTTCTTTTTGTAGTACTTCAATGTTTTCTTGGGCTAATGTATGATACATCTTTATATGTATCAACCCCATGTATCTATCTTGTGCTTAATTGGATGAGGTGTGATCACTTGACCTCTTGAGTGAAGTGATCTCTCCATTTGATGTGTTGCATTCACCTTTCTTCTTCCATGTTTTGTTCATTCATCTTCTTATTTGTTCAATGTCAATCTTCTCTTTTCCTTTGTTGACTTTAGTCTTTGGTGCTTTTGACTTTGTAGGATAGTTTATGCTGATATGACTAGTCTTCAAACAACTAAAACATGTAGTTTGGTTTAGCCACCTATTGTAACTTCCCTTGAAATGTGTCCTTATGCAATTTTTAGGAATTTGTCCATACTCTTGACAATAGTGATAGCTATACTTGGTATTGTAATCCCAATTATAGTGATGTGCATGATTGATTTCTCTTGTAGGCTGATTAAGTGTCCACATAGGCTTTCATTTGTATTCAAATGCTCTATGTCCATACTTTTTGTAGTTGTAGCAATGACCTTCAAATCTTGGTATCCTCATGGTCTTGGTTCTACAGTCTTGTGTTGAATGTCCTTGCTTTTTGCACTTGTGACAAAAGTTTGCATTTATAGGCTTATCATGCTGATGACTATTCTTTCTTTTGCATACATTAGAGGTATGCCCCTTTTCACCATAGAAATGACAAGTAGGTTTAGTGTTTTAACCTTTTTTGCTTCTTTCTTCTACACTCTTGAATGATTTTCCTTGTTCAGTGCTGATGTAGCAAAGTCTTGAAGTATCATTACTAGCCCTTGGTGATTTTAACAATTGCTCAAAGTACTTGATGGCTTCATTGGGTTTGTTGTAGCTTTCTACTATTTCTTTTTCTCTCTTCAATTCATTCTACAATTCTTCATTCTACATATTCAAGGTGGAGATCTCAATGTCCTTCATGTTTAGCTCATGATGAACATTCAATATCTAGCTTAAGGTGTCTAGCTGCATGTTTGAGATCTTTTCAAATTTAATTGTCTTCTCTTCCAGCCTATTGGTAAGATTTCTCTTGTCATCTTCTATCATGGCCTTGTCTTTAATAGCTCTTTCCTTTTGTTCAATCATTTCACAAAGCATTATGGCTTGTGATTCTTGTTCAAGCTTGAGTAATCTAATTTCTTTAGCTTGTGCTATGTTTTTTTCCATTAATTATGCTATTGGTGCATCAAATTCCTTGGAAAACACTTGTGTTGTGTCAATCTCCTTGTACTGTATGTCATTTTTAGCTATGGCTATATCTTTCCTTATTTTCAAGGATTTTCTCAGTTCCTCCCTGGCTTCCTCTACTTTGTGTAGAGCTAGTTGCACATCAATCACTTGATTGTCAATGATCTTCGCAAGTTTGAAGACTTCTATCTTCTGACCTTTTTCTCCAAGCTGTTAGGCTTCTCCTTGTGATAACCTATGCTCTAATACCAATTTTTGGAATATTCAATTAGGAAGAGTACTTTTGAGAGGGGGCGGGGGGGAGGGGGGGGGGGGGGGTGTGTGAATAAGAAGTAACTAGTTTTTATCCTTTTAAACCCTCATTAACACATAACTGAAAGTAATGTACATGTATGTAAACAGATAAGCAAACATGAAATGAAAGCATGCATTAACACATAACACAAGAGATTTCATAACCTAGAAACCCTCCAAGAATAAGAAGGTAAAATTGGGGTGGGGATGACACCAACAAAAATTACTGTAGCAATCAATGTTCAACCACTTCTAATAGTTTTCCTTGTTAAAGGCTTTACACTATGTCAATAGTGACTTGGTTAGAGGATTTACAAACACTTACATGAAGTGCCACCCTGTTAAAGGATTTACAATAGGTTGTTAAACTCACCTAATACATAGGATTTTCAATCACCTTCTCCAAAGGTTCTCCTACCTAGCTATTAAGCTAACCTATCAATATAGGATTTTAGCATCTAATACAATGGTGAGAAAGTATTAGAAAATTTGACTTGATAGAGGGAAATCTTCAATTACTAGGTTCAAGTACTAGATTTTCTCTTCTTGTTCTAATCTTTGCTTGATCTAATCTCTATATGTGTTCCTTGTCCCTTGTACTATTTTGATCAACTAGATATGAAATTAATGCTCTGTTCCTCTAAGTCTTTCCTTCTTCACACTAAAATTTCACTATAATTTCTCCATACACTGTTATCATCCACACATGTAATGAGTTTTCAACCTCCTTTTAAAGAATGCAAAGACTTAAGGTTAGGTATAGATCTATGATCCATATTAAATCTCAAATTCCCACTCAAATCCTTTGTTTTCACCTATTGGTTGCATGTTGTCTCCAATTTTTTGATTGGCTGCATGTTGATTTCATAGATAATTGTAAGGATTCAATCTTATCTTCTTATCCCTTCATGATTCATGCAAAAACTATTTTACATCTTAGTTTGTGATGGCACAAACTCTTATGCTGATCCTGAGTTACTCGGCACTCATTACATTATTGATGCTCAGCATGAACTAATTCCTAGATTACTCCACATCTATTACTTTCCTAGTTTGCTTGGCACCTATTAAACACTGTATTTCTTGGTATCTGAACATTTTTGAATTACTCATCACATGAATTTTCTTGGTTTTCTCGGCACCTATTAAACACTGTATCGTTTGGCACCAACTATGGCTTGACACCTATCAAAATTCTAGTTTAGCATACATTTTGTTCTACTGAAAATGGTTAAGTGTATTGACACTCAATTATCAAGACTATTCTTTTGACCAGCATAATGTATTCGACAATGTCTTGACATATCAAGTCATGAGTATCAAAATAATAATGTATCAACTATGCTATGATGGGTTAGGGTGAGGCCTCACATTTACGTTCTTGGAGAATTTGCTACAAAAAGTTCAACTTTTGGGACTCCATGGCTAGGACCTCTAATGATATTTTACTAGGTACACTTTTCCACTTATTCCAATTATTCCTTTAATTCTTGAATTTTTTGACACTTAGACAATGTTCTATCTGTACATACTCATTAGCAAACTATTTTCTTACCTTTCTCATATCACAAATTGGTGTAGAAGTGATATTATAACTTACACACATGTCCTTTTAATTCATGTACTATTTTGTAAACTTCATGGGCCTTAAAACATTATTATAATCACAAATTTAGTTTTTAAATCAATACATATTCACTCCAATACCCATATGTTGACAACTCTAGATAATAGTTCACAACTTTGTATTACAAATTAATGTAAGGAAGTTACCCATATGGGTTTGCATATTTTATTTCAAAATTCTCCAATTTTGCATTTGTGATGATAATAAGAAGCTCATATTTTGTTCTCAAAAATTGCTAATATTTTTTTTTTTTTTTTGTTATGTGATTCTAGTATTAAGGGGAGCACCCTTCATGAAATGCTATCAAAGCATGATTTCCTATGTTTTTAAATAAATTGTTGACTATGAGGTAGTTGCACACAGACCATGGTTAGGGCTTAAAATGTAGAAAGATCTCCAATTGTAAGGTAGTATGCATTAGGGTTTCAATAGAAGGGAAAAAATGCCTCCATGAACAAAGTAGGGTGGGAGAGCCATAGGTGTTACACCTAAGGGTTTTAGAACCCTCTAGATCTAGATGCCAACATTGAAGGAACAAATGCACAAAATGAATTGAAGATATGAAACCAAGGATTAAGGTGAAGAAGAAGAAGAAAATGTTGAAAAAGGGGTGGTTTTGAATGCAGAAGAAGAAAGACTTTTTAAGGCCATCTCCAAGATTAGAAAGAGACCTAAGTTTGAGGTTCCCACATTTTTTAGGAAATCTTAAACTTATAGGAGTTGATCAATTGTACCAATGAATTAGAGGAATGCTTTGAGTATGAAGATATTAAGGATCTTGAGAGGGTTAAGTTTGTAAAGGTGAAACTAAAGGGACATTAGAAGATCTAGTGGTAGGAGATTTAGTTGGAGTGAAATACAAGAGGGAAGGAAAAAATCACAAGATGAGATTAGTTGATAACCAAATTGAAGTGACAATTCATTCCCATAGATTATTAGCTTGATTTTCTAAAGAAAATGCAAGGCTTGAAGCAAGAGAGAATATTTGTTTAGGAGTATAATGAGGAGTTCTACAAAGTTTTCATCAAAATTGATCATGTAGAAGCTGATAAACAGAAAGTCACCCATTGTTTTAATTAGATGAAGCCAAGCAATTAGGAGGAGTTGAGTGTAGTCTCAATGAATAGTATTGAAGAGACATGCCAATTTTGCCCAAGAGTTTAGGAAAAAGCTAAACAAGAATTTTGATAACAAAAATAGTGGAAGAGTTCATTATGGAAGATCTAGTGAGTGGTATTAAGGATGCCAAAATCTTGATCAAAATAATAAGGTTGAGGTGAAAATAAGTAGTCAAAACTAGAGGGGAAATAATTCCAATAATTTCCATGATTAGAACAATAGAGATTAGAGAAGAAGAGGAAGAGGGTAAGGATTTGGAAGAGGATGTTTCCATGGAAAATTTTTCCACTATGGAGAAGAAGGTGATGGAGGAGCATTCTAGGTTGCCTTGTAATCCTACTAATTTCTTGTTCATTCTGCCAATTACTACCAAGTGCTAGTTACTGTTGAGTGCCAATTACTGGTGATTTCTAGTTGCTGTCGAGTTCCAGTTGCTGTCGAGTTCTAGTATTGGCCAAGTTGTCTAGTGTTGGACATGTATTCCTTCATGTACCAAGTGAGCCTAATATTTATTGATGCTTGGTTCCTTCTTTGACTGAGTTTGTTATTATTGGTTTGTAGTGTGAGCCAACTTACATATTTAATTTGGATCACAAATTTAGTCATAAGATATTGTCTTGGAATGAGTGTAGACCATTTTAAGGTTGACCTTTCTATTATGTAATGATCTAGAATATTCTATAATCCATTTTGACAAGTATAAGTAGAGGTATTTGGTTTAGGTTAGAACATGACTTAGAGAGTTTAGAGCAGATGTTTCTAGAAAAATGAATTTGAAGTTGGATCATGGATCTTGAAATTGTATTCTATATCTAGCCATAACCCAAAAGGCCTTACAACTGGGCATGTAAGCTAATAATTTGATCAATCAATAAAAGTGTTTTTTTCTCTCTCTTTCTCTCCTTGGTGTTGTTCTCTATGTATTTTCTTCCATTGTGTTTACTCAATAAGGTGTTTGGATAGTTTGGTGTACCTTTGTCCATATCTATTCACTCCCTCCTTGCATCAAGTCATATCAGGGCTTGTGGTTTGTCCTTGTAAAGATTGGAGAGTGTAGAACCTTAAGTTGAATTTGATTGTAGGGTGGAAAATCTTAGGATTTGACCTATAACTTGCAAAGGGTTATGCTCTTATAGGAACCTATTTTTAAAGATGGTTTGAGGTAGAGGAAATCATCTAGGTGGATCTTGAAGACCCCAAAAATTTAGTCCACTCAAAATCTCCCAAAATTGGCATCAATATATAGAGCAACGTGAAACATTTCTAACACAATTTGAAGTGCATCAAAAGGAGTCTATTTTCTTGAGATATGCTTGTTCAAAGGTTTGGTCAAATAGGTTGATTAAAAGGTGAAATTTAATCATCTATGAAGTGGTAAAACAATGGGCTTCAAATTGAAGAGCTTATTGAGAGCTTTCCAATGATGTTTGTTTCATAAAAAATGTAGTCTATATGTGAAAGTTATGGTAGTTTAAAGTTCAAGATAAAAGGTGTGATTTTGATGACATCATCATTATGTCATCATGCCAACTTGGAAGATTTTTGAATTCTCTTGGAAAAACAATTCCATATATTTTTTGGGGTTTGGAAGGGAAGTTGTTTTATTTAAAAATACAACTCCCTCTTAATATGTTATTGTCATTATGATCCCTTACATTATGGAGGTGTTAGCTTTATTAGTTTTTATTGTAAGGCTTATAATTAAAGCCAAATGGAGGTTATTTGTTTGTTTAACCTTAATTTTGGATGGGTTATTATATTTTGGAAATTATAACGTAAGTCCAAAATTATAAGGGCCATTATTTTCAATGATAGTGGTAAAATTGAGAGATTTGGGTTATTTGGTTATTATAAATAAGGAAACTAGTAATTATATTGGTTACATGGTTTCAAACCAAATATAGACAATATTAAGTATAAAAGGGGAATTATTTTCTTTTGAAAGACAAGCCTACAGAGGAGAAAACCCTAAGGAGAAAATTCTTGTAAGAAGAGAGAGTATTCTTATTTTTAAAAATTCTTAGAGAGTTATTTTACTCTTGATAAAGAGTTTTGGGGAAGTGAGATTTTTTCTTATAAGTATGCTAAGTGATCTTTTGAGAGATAAAAACTTGGTGAGTTCCTTGAGAGATTTTTCATGACTTTTAAAGTCATTTTTGTAAAGGCTTAATGCCTATTGAGAGAGAGTTGCAATTTTATTGCTTAACATTCTAAAAAGTGGCAAAGGAGCTAGGCACGAACATGTTACTAGCAAGTTCCTATCATTGCAGTGTGAAAGTGGGAAACAAATTGTAACTCCATGGAAGACCATGGTGATGTATGAGCATATTTGAAGATGTAGCCAGAGTCTGGTGAACTCCAAAATCAAATCTTTTGTCTCTTGTTCTTTCTGATGCATGTTTTTGTCTACTTAGTTATTTTTCACATTTCTAAGTATTATTTTCTCACTTCACAAGAAACATTAGTATCAATCTTCATTTTAAATCTATATCCTAGTGAATCTTAAAATTATAAGTGATTCATAACAAGGAGTTTAAAGATTAGGAAATGATGACACTGCTATTATAGATTAGTTGAGAAAAATTATAGCCAAATTATATGCTATGGAGACAATCCAAAGGAGAGGAGCACATTTTGTTGATGTGAGTGATGAAAAAGAAATGACACCAAACCCTAACTCTAGAACTTGAGGAAAATCAAGATGAGGAAATATTGTTGAGAGTATTATCTAGGGAACGTTCAAATATTTTTGTAGAAGTTATTCCTTATGATGGAAAGTTGGACACCAATGATGTGTTGGATTGGATCTCTGATATGGAGAATTTTTTTGAGTCTGAAAAAACTCTTGATAATAAGAAGGTGAAAATTATAGTCACTAGGTTGAAAGGTCATTCCTCACTGTAGTGGGAGAATTTGCAAACTGATAGAAAAAGGAAAGTAAAGGAGAAGATTGGGACTTGGCTGAAAATGGTGAACAAGGTAAAGAAAAAGTTCCTTCCTACTAATTACTAGGTTAGCTTGTTGAGAAAGATGCAAAATTTGAGACAAAAGGAAATCATTGTGAAAGAGTATACTAACAAATTCTATAGATTAGACATTAGATCTAGACATGTGGATGACGAGGTTTAGAAAGTTGCAAGGTATCTAAAGGGGTTGAGATCTAGAATTCAAGATGAAATAAGTTTTGTGAAACTAGAAAGTGTGGAAGAAGTATACAAATATGCCTTGAAAGATGAGGAGATCTTGACAAAGAATAATGAACAAAGACAAAGAGGTAGAGGTGGTAGATTCCAGAGACACAAAGGCAGATCTTATGGAGAAGGTGGAAGATATAACATTTTTGTGCAAGAGAAGGGAAAATTTGAATGGAAAAATGATGATAAAGGAAAGACTGAATTGAATGGTGGCAATTCCTACCAAGGAGGTACTAGTTCTTACCAAGGAAGAGGTAATACTTATGCAAGAGGTGGTTTTCATGGTAAATGTTTTAGATTTGGTAAAGAAGGGCATAGATCCTTTGAGTGTAGATCCTTTAGTGAGAATGAACAAGGTAACATAAATTTTATGATTCAAGGAGACATTGAGGGTTCACCAAGTGGACTTGAGGATGTAGAAAATCTACTGGTGAGGAGAATTTTGTGTAATAAGGGAGTTGAGGAGGAACCTATCCTAATGAGAAGTCTTTGCAAGACTAGATGTAAGATGGCTAGAAAATGCTACAAAATGATCATTAACAATGGAAGTTCAACAAATTTGGTATCAAAGGAGCTAGTTACAAAGTTGCAGCTATAGAGGCTAAAGCATCCTAAACCTTATCATGTTTCATGGATCAAAGATGAGCATAAGATATTGGTAAGTGAACAATGTGATGTGAAGTTCAAGATTGGAAATTTTTTTGATGAAGTTTTGTGTAATATTATGCCTATGGATTGTTGTCATATTATGTTGGGCAGACTTTGCAAATATGATAGATATGCTATGACTGATGGAAGCATAAATCAATATACTCTTTAATGATAAAAAAATAGACAATAAAATCTAGAAAACAATTTATTTTACAAATGGATTGTGGAAATCTGCTAATGCTAAAAGAAAGTATTGTTGGCTTTGATTGAGTCTCATGATGAGATAAATTGTCCTACTATGAGAATTTACATGGTTACTATAAATAAATTTCAAAAATAAATGAAAGCAAACCAA
Source organism: Cupressus sempervirens (assembly GCA_028749045.1). Lineage (NCBI taxonomy): Eukaryota > Viridiplantae > Streptophyta > Pinopsida > Cupressales > Cupressaceae > Cupressus > Cupressus sempervirens. Next base: position 145,714,640 of record CM053789.1, on the reverse strand, counting down.
ATCTATTTTTTTGTAATCCCTAAGGGATTGAGTTGTGGTAGCAGCAATTGAGTGACAACAAACATTGATGACCAAGTGCTAGTCAAAATTGAAATATTGTTGAATTAGTATAAAGAAATTGTTGCAAAGGATATACCTAATGGTTTACTACTAGTAAGAAGTATAAATTATTTCATGGATCTAATTCTTGGAGATAGTTTACTGAATAAAGCACTATATAGATTGACACCTACAAAGAATGAAGAACTTAGCAGACAAGTGCAAGAGTTGTTATAGAAAGGTTTTATTAGACAAAGTTTGAGTACATGTGTTGTGCCTACTATATTAACACCTAAGAAGAATGGAGAATGGAGGATGTGTACTAATTTTAAAGCTATTAATAAGGTCATAGTTAAATATAGGTTTCCTATATCGAGGATAGATGACATAATAGATTGTTTGAGTGGAGCAAATTATTTTGCCAAGATTTATTTGAAGAGTGATTATCATCATATAAGAATTAGAGAAGATGATGAATGGAATATTGTTTTCAAGAAAAAAGATGGTCTGTATGAATGGTTGGCAATGCCTTTTGGTTTGATTAATGCACCTAGTACTTTCATGAGGTTGATGAATGGAGTTCTCAAGAGATTTTTGGGTAAGTTTTTTATTGTTTATTTGGATGATATTCTTATATTTAGTAAGACTAAGGATGAACATCTTGAGTACATTAGACAAGTATTGTAGAGATTGAAAGAGGAGAAATTGATGATTAACTTAAAAAACTATTTCTTTATGAAAGAGGAGATTGTGTATTTCAGATTTCTAATTTTAATTGATGGTTTGAGAATGGATCATAATAAGGTTAAACAAATTTTGAAATGGCCTACACTTGAAAATCTGGGTGAGGTAAGATGATTTCATGGTTTGGCTAGTTTCTATAGAAATTTTATAAAAAAATTCATGTCTATTTGTAATGCCATGACTGAGATGATGAGAGGATATAAAAATAATTTTAAGTGGACACATGGAGTTGATAAGAGTTTTGAGACCTTGAAACAAAAGATTTTTGAGTTACCTATATTGGCTTTTCTTGATTTCAATGAGGTATTTCAAGTTGAATGTGATGCAAGTGTTAGTACAATAGGAGGTGTGTTGAGTTAAGAAGTTAAAACTATTTCTTTCTTTAATGAGAAGTTGAATGATGCTTAAAGGAAGTATTATGTAAATGATCAAGAGTTTTATGCTATTGTTCAAGCCTTGAAGAAGTGGATACATTATTTGATTCCTAAGGAGTTTGTGTTGAACACTAATCATAAAGATTTATAGTATTTGGGAAGTCAACATAAGTTGAACCAAAGACATATAAAGTGGGTTGAATGCTTGCAGAGTTTCACATATGGGATAAAACATAAAAGTTGAGTTACTAACTGAGTTGATGAAACATTGAATAGAAGATGTTCTTTGTTGATCGAGATGAAGGTTGAAGTTCTTTATTTTGATGAAATGAAGGAATTGTAGTATACTAACCCTAGTTTTTATGAGGTGTGGAGAGAGTGTAGAGAACCAAATCTATTAAATCATATGAGTATGTATGATTATTATTTCATTCAAGAAGGTATGTTGTTCAAAAGAATAAGTTATGTATACCAAGAAATTCTATAAAAGTTAATTTGATTAAGGAAAAGCATTATGGTAGATTGGCTAGACATTTTGGAATTGATAATACATTGACTTTGTTGAAGGATAAGTATTATTGGCTACATATGTATAAGGATATTAAAAATTTTGTAAGGATGTTAAATTTTTTGGAAGGAGTCATTGAATTTGTCAAGTTGCAAAAGGAGTGATTTAGAATATTGGATTGTATACACCTATTTCTATTCCTGAGAAACCTTGGAATGACATTAGTATGGTTTTCTTTTCTTGGATTACCTAAGACAACAAGAGGGTATGACTCCACATTTATTATTGTGGATAGATTTTCTAAAATGACACATTTCATACATGTAAGAAGATATTAGATGTTGTTAATGTTGCTGATATTTTCTTCAAAGAAATTGCAAGATTGCATAGATTACCAAAAAGTATTATTTTTGACAGAGACAATAAGTTTTTTGATTATTTTTGGAGGACTTTGTGGAAGAAGATGGATATTGAGTTGAATTTTAATTCCAAATCCCATCCATAGATAGATGGATAGATAGAGGTTGTGAATAGAAGCTTGAGTAATTTGTTGAGATGTTTAGTTGGAGATAAGTCGAGTTATTGGGATATGGTATTCGCACAAGATAAATTTACATATAATAATAATGTGAATAGAAGTACGATAAAAACACCTTTTGAGATTGTTACTAGAATATAACCTAGAGGAATGTAAGATTTGAGGGATGTTGTTGGTGAAGTGAAGAGAAGTGCTAAAGGGGAAGAATTTTTTGATTTTATGAAGTCTTTGCATGAGGGAGTAAAGTTGAAGTTGGAACAAAGTAATCAAAGTATAGGGAGAATGTTAATAATTCTAGAATACATCATGTTTTTGAAGTTGGTGATGAGGTGATGGTTCATTTGAAGAAAGGAAGATTTCTTATTGGAACATACAATAAGCTAAAAATAAATAAGTTTTGGACTTGTAAGATCTTGATGAAGTTTGATAGTGGTAATGCTTATGAAGTTGGGTTACCTAATGACATGGATATATTTCTTATATCCGATATTTTTGATTTGCATAAGTATCATGAGTTAGATGATGAAGCTTTTGTATTAGATAATTAAAGAAGAATATTGAAGTAGTTGAATAGCTATTGGATCATAGAGTTGGTAAAAGAAAGAGAGGAAAATATTACTATGAATATTTGGTGAAAGTGGAAGAACAGACCAGTTGAAGATGCTACATGTATTTCTCAATCTAAGTTAGATCAAACTCAAGTTGTGACATCTTAATGATCTAGGAGAATCATTTCTTTTAACCCTAGTTGTTTCATGTAGGAGCATCTTGGGTTGCCTTTTTATCTTTCTTATTTCTTGTTCATTATGCAAGTTACTTCCAAGTGCAATTTACTACTAAGTTTTAGTTACTACTGAGTTCTAGTTGCTACCGGGTTCTAGCTACTACCAAGTTTCAGTATTGGTCAAGTTGTCTAGTGTTTGTTGAGTATTTCTTCATGTGCCAAGTGAGCTTGATATTTATTGATGCTTGGTTCCTTCTTTGACTGAGTTTTTTTTCATTGGTTTTTAATGTGAGCTAACTTACATATTTAATTTGGGTCGTGAATTTAATGATAGGATCTTGTTTTGGGATGAGTGTAGACCATTTTAAAGTCAACCTTTCTATTATGTAATGATCTATAATCTTTTGTAAGTCATTTTGGCAAGTATAAGTAGAGGTATTTGGTTTAGGTTAGAACATGAATTAGAGAGTTTAGAGAATATGTTTTTGGAAATGAAAATTTGGAGCTAGATGGTGGATCTTGAAGTTGTATTTTGTATTTGGCCATAATCCAAAAGGCCTTATAACTAGGCATGTAAGTTGATAATTTGGTGAATCAGTAAAAGTGTTTGTTCTCTCTCTACTTGGTTTTTTTCTTTGTGTGTTTTATTTTTTTGTGTTTACTTAGCAAGGTGTTTGGATAGTTAGGTGTGACTTTGAACCTAGCTATTCATTCCCTCCTTGCATAAGAAGAGCACAGTGCATTTGAATGTTCTCAATGTGAAAGAAGGATAGATCAAAGAACAGAAAGCCATGCTAGAGATATGCATGTTGATGAAGATACCAAGTCATCCCATTCTAAAGATGTTGAAAGAGGAGAACCCTTAGTTAATAGAAGAGTCTTGCTAAGTGATGAGAATGAACTTGATCAAATAAGGATTTCATTTTGCGTAAGGTGAAAATGTGAAGATAATTGTTGTGATGTGATCATTGATAGTGGAAGCAATGACAATTTAGTGTTAGAAAAGTTGGTCATGAAGTTAAATCTCAAGAGGAAAACTCACACACATCCATACCATATTTCTTGTGTGTAGCATGACTACAAGGTCATGGTCAATTGGTAGTGCCTAGTGAAATTTAAGATTGGAAGCTACTAGGATTAGGTTATTTTTAACATCATACCTATAGACATATGTCATATGTTTCTAGGTAGGTTGTGGCAATTTTATATGCATGTTGTACATGATGGGTGTGCAAATACCTACTCCATGACAAAGGATGGAGTGCAAAATATGTTGAAGTCATTGAAGGAGAAAGAAGAGAAGGCATGTAATGTTGGCATAATATGTTTTATTGATGGAAATGAGTTTCTCAAGGATATTATGTATTCTAGACACCTAAAAATATTTTAAAAAATAAAGTATTTTTATTTTCTAAAAAGGTTCCTGATGACATCATCATTAATTATTTATTTAATTAATTTATTTTTATGCTATTAAATCCCTTTATCTTAATTAAAAATATTTAATTAAGGAATCCCTCCCAAAAATGTTTAAATCTTATTTAAACATTATTTTCTTAATTATTAATTATTTAATTAATAAAGTGACCAAAAATTTCAAAATAAATAATTTATTTATTTTTCGCCCAAAACTTGGCCAATTTCCTTAAGACCACTAACCTCTTCCAAAATCTTCTAATCCTTCTTTAATTTTTATTAAAGGCTAATCTCATAATTTCCTACCTATAATCCCAACTCAAAATTTTTAATTAAGATTAAATATTAATCCTCATATTTATTAAAAATATTTTAATAAATATCTCCTCAACTCAAACCTTTGAAATAAATAAAACTTTATTTATTTCTTAAAAACTTTAATTATCCTCATCCTAAGAAATTCTAGACTCTTCTAGAAAGTCTTCGTCCTCATCCAAAGCCTAGACTGTTCTAGAAGATGTCAATCCTTATCTTTGACCCTAATCCTAATCCCCCCCCTAACTTTGTCACATTTCCTAAACATGGGTTAAGACTTGCTAACCCAAGCCAAAGCCAACAAATATCTCCTCCTTCACCCACCCTCATTAAATGTCATCCACTTGCCCATCTCTAACAAGCCTAATCTAATCTTAACCCAGGCCTAATCTAAGCCTTAATCATTTGCACATTCCTAAGTCAAGCTTAAGATTTTCTTAGTCCAACCCAAGTCAAAATATCTCAACTCTCTCACAAATATCCCAACCATAAAATTTTATGAAGCCCACAAAGCCATAAATGACTCTTACAAGCCCATTCATTGCTCTTACAAGCCATTTGTGGGTTTTATGAACTCTGAGCCTCCTTTGTTGACCCCTCAACCCCTCTTGCTCTAACTAATGAGCCTGTGACATGTGTCACTTCCTGATTGGCTGTAAGAAAGCACAATCCATGTGCTCTCCTCTCATTCAATCTAAACCTTCCATGAGCTTTCTTCCATCCTTACATCCTAGCCCTTGATCCCTCAAGCCCTTTGCCTATTTAAAAAATCCTCTCCCAAGCCGTTTTAACACAATTTAGAAAGTAAAGCCATAATGCCATTTTGAGAAGCCATTTTTATGTCAAATCCATTCACCAAAATCTATCAAAAATCCTCCATTGAAGCCCATTTGAGCATTTGAGCATACATACATAATCAAGTCATTTTAGCTATTAGACACACTTCTACATCAAGTGATCATCCTCATTGAGAGAGCCTATCCATGGCTCATATTCTCATTTGAGGACTTCACTTTGTCTCTCATGAAGTTATGCTAAATTAGTATGCAAATGCTTTTTGATTGTTTTAATTTAGTGTTTCTAACATACTAAAGTCGCATATACATTTTGGCATGCCCGATGGGATCCCGCATGGGTCATCTTCATTAGCTTTTTTAGTCAAGTTTTGTATGTCATTTGCTGATTTTGGCTAGTTTTGCTTATTTTTGTGATTGGTAGGATTGTATAAATTGGTTTTTTAGGTCCACATGAGCATGAAGAAGATAAAGGAACTCACAGTCTATCTCATAGTGTTTGCAAATTTTTCAAGCTTATAGGTGGACGAAGCACTTGGAATTCTTCTTCCTCTTCTTGTCTATATTCTTCTTTTATTCCGTCTACTTCTTCTTCTTCTTCTTGAGGGATCTTGGCCTTTTTTTTTAAGGAAGCAAAATCATACACACTTTTTTTTTAATTTCTTTAAATTAACCTCCAAATCATACTTAAATCCATTAAAAAAAAATTTGCAAAAAAAAAAAAATCTTTTAATAAGTGAAACTAAACCAATCCAATCATTTGCATCCTTGCAACATCAAGGTTTTAGATGCATTCATGCAAAGTTAGGAACACTTCATTTTTGGGAATTTAAAAAGAACTTCAAGTTCTCATTTCAAAAGGTTCAAAATCAACACTAAGTGCACACTAAAATCTAAATCAAACTCAAAGCATCAATCAAGGATAAAATGAACCTCATTTGCAAATATTTTAAAGTTCTTTTAAAAATCTCAAGAAAACTAAGAGTCCTAAACGGTTGCCAAAATTGTCTTAAAAAGCTTTGTTATTTGTTCCTAACAAATGTCTTGTTGCAAAATCTTGAATGTTTTTTAGATTTTTTATGCATCAAAACAATCTAAGAATATCATTTTTGAGCTTAAAACATGCAAACTATAACACAAAATCTTGAATGAAAACCAAAGTCCAAAGAGTCATTTTCACTTTTGAGTCCAAAACAATCTTGAATGATCTAAGGTTAAAATAAATCACTTCAAAGTTCTTAAAACAACATGCAAAATCTCAATCTTGAATGCTCAAAGGAAAAAAACTTGAATGTTTAATCACTTGTCTTTAAATGCATATTGCTAAAATCACTCTTGAGTGCCATGGATTAAAATCAAGTTTTTTATTTTTTATTTTTATTTTTTATGAATGCATGATTAAAACAACAAATCCAATCTCAAATGCCATAGATCAAATAATCATCTTTTGGGGCATAAAAAGAATCCACATTTTAGAAACTTTCTAAGTTATAAAAACAAATAAAGATACTTTGAGTGAGTTTTTTTTTGGACTCACCTTCTTTAATCACCCATCATTCTAACCATTGGTTGCAATATCAGCACCATATATGAGGATGGGTCTACCTAAGAAGGTGTTAAATGCTTCACATAAATCAAACTCCACTCACCTGAGTTTTTATTGATTTTTTTAAAATAGAAAATTTTTTGAATGCACATTAGTCTTGCTAACACTTCATTTGGGTATAAAAATTGAACAAATCTTAACGTGGAGGGCCTCCAGCCGTGCACTTGAAATCAATCTTTACACACATCTTTGTTTTGGGCTTAAAACAAACTCACACTCAATCTTCAATGCCTTAAAGAAAATCAATCGATACTTATCGTAGAGGGCCTCCGGGTGAGTGAGTTTACTTTCTTGCTGACCCTAACTCTCCTTTGTGTATTCATTCTTCAATCACTTCTCTTTTGTTGGCGCATTTCAAATTAGAATTGAACCTTTGCATCTTAATCATGTGTGTTTTCACAAAGTCTAGATCAGCAAACTTAAGCGTCAATTGGAAAAGAACTCTGTCTTTTAGTCCAAGATCATCCAAGTCTTCTCTCCCCTTATCGTCTTTCGAGGCCATCTTGGGTGCATAAGATTAGGATCCAAAATCTTGTCTTAGCTTTTAGGAGGCCTTCTTGGGGATTTCATCACCCCTTGAGATGACCTCAACTCCAGCGTTCTGATAGAATATAAAGATTGGGAGGTGAATCCAAAGACACCTCTCTTGGGATCAAAATTCTGTCACTTGGGCTAAGCTTCAAAGAACTTTATACCCTTGGGAAATGAAAGAGGAGAAGTGGGTTACTGCTCCTCTCGACTGTGTGACATCTTTTTGGTTTTATCTACGGATTTGGGCCTCACGTACCTTGCGTATATTGAGGACGCCCTAGCTAAACCAAATTTTATCCTTGTAGAAAGCTTCCTAGGATGTTGGTGTGTTTGACGTGCTTGCTCCAAAATTTTGTCTGCTTGTTTGTTCATATCTTTTGAATGAATGTTTGTTAACTTTGGTCAAAATTCTAGAAAAGTAGAAATCTCCCAACTCAAGGTGTACTTAGATTAGTCACTGCCTCATCAGAAAATCATCCAAGCTCCCCCGCCACAACCTAATCTATCTAGTTTTTTGCTTTAGAACAATCCCAAATTGAAAGTCCATCCAAATTATCCCCCTAGCCAGCTAGCAACCCAATCCAAAATCACCCAAGCCTTTAAGGAATTTTTGTTACTCTACCAGAGTTTGCTATCCAATCAATCTATCCAAATCCCTCAATCTCTCCAAGGTTATCCCTTTGACATAGCTTTGTCTAAGGTAATCTAGCCTTGTCACTTGTCATCCCTCATCACCTTAAGCTAAAGGTTGGGATCCACAAGTGGTCAATCTCATGTTATGCCCATAGGATCATTTGTCTATCCTCAAGTTGACACCAAAAGCCACCAATCCTGCACATAGGGAGCCAAAATTCTCACTTTTTGACAGCATACCCTCGAAGTCTTCCATCCATAGGAAAGCCAAAAATCTCCAGCCAATCTTCCTTAGGTTTGTCATGCAGCTTTGACTCTCCCTAGGAAATCTTTCATTAGCCAATCCAAAATCTACGCTTAATCCAAATCCAACCATGAGCTTCCATGTTTATCCATATGCAAGACCCCATCCCCATCCAACTCATCATCAAAATATAAAATCCCAACCCTATCATGATGAGTTTGGTCGCATTGTCCTTTCTTCCGCTATGTCCAATTCCAATGATGATGAAAATCTTGTTGAATATGATGGGTATCTTGAGAGCCTTAGATGCCTTTCACCAACTGTCCCCAAAAATCCAAGCATTCCTCCAAACTATCTAGTCATGCCATCTCATATCCTAGCTTCTCCTCCATCACCCTATCAACCAAGGTTCCAATCTTCCACCCCCATCACACCGGCTATTCTTGTCAATCCACCACCTCCACCTCTGACACACGAGTCTCCCAGGAATCTCCTGGAGGAAATACAAAAAAATCCACCTCAACCAGTCGATAAGCCATGTCATCTAATCCAACCATGTGAAGTAGTCAGTTTTCTTAAAACCCTTCCACTTCTCGCAAGCATCAAAATCCCACCACCTATCAAATCCCTCCAAATCCTATCCACATCACCTCCAAGCATTTCCAAAATCTCCCATAATGAACCTTATGCATCCATCTTCTACTGACCCATCTCCATTACCGAATCTCACATCTATCCATATGTTGCCTTTGAAGAATCCATCCTTTCACCTCCTATCGCACCATCCACTCCAATCTAATCCTATCAAGATCCTGCCCAAAAGCATGTTGACATCCCCCAAACCATAAATGAAGATATCATCATACCATGTCTTCCATCCATAGTGTAGTCGACATCTCCTCCATCTCCAAAACCTCAAGCCATACCTCCTCTACTGTAGGATATCTTTTCATCCCATTAGCTAAATCAAGATCCTATCCTACCATCTCCTCTACTCCATGCTTCCATCTTACCACCTATCCAAGCTATTCCACCATCTATAATCTACCCTCTTGGTTCACTTACATTCATCCATGGTGGCCCCCTCTCGGCAGAAGAATTAAGAATAGTATCTCCCTATTGCAGTACATCTAATAAAGCACTTCTACCATTTTCTACAAGCAAAAAGTTTCCTTAGCTCGTTCAAATTCTAAATTGATGGCATTATCAAGGTCAAGGTTTAGGACCACAAGAGAAAGGAATTAGAATGCCTATATTGCACAAAAGAATCCAAGATTTCATGGTCTTGGATATGTATCCAAAGGCTCACCATCTAAAATTATTGGTACACGCCATCCCCAAACTAAGCCTATCTCCAAGCCCACCATGCCAGCTTCCCATCACTCCTTCAAGAAATCTTATTTCATCCCCCCTCCACCATCTTTGCAACCCAAAACAACCTACCATATCCCCCCTTCATCTGCTAAATCTATTTTGGGTCCCTATGTCCCAAAATCTGCCATCCTCCATCCTCCTATCAGCCATCATAAAAATCCTATTCCATTCATTCCTATGCAAGATCAACAAAGGCACATATCAGGGCACATCATCCATCATCATCCCCCTACATGCTCTTCCATATCCTCTCCATCTCACAAAGCTTCTCCTAAACATCTTCCCAAAGCTTGCCATAGCAATGTGAATGCAAACTTCAAAATGCATAAAGCTAAAAATACACATCCTAGGCAATCATATGTCTATTCTAAAAGACATACTCTAGAAAGGAAAATTCCAATCAAAGAATGCAAAGCAATGTAAAAGCCTATGAAAAGAAAATAAAAAATCATGTGGATCCCAAAGAAAAAAGTTGAAACCCAATGCATAATGGCATCCACCATTGCTAATCCCCCATCTAGAGATTCGTGTCCCCCATCTTCTAACTCCATCTTGGGTGCCTATATCCCCAAGTGCACTTCCACAAATCCTCCATCAAGCTCGCATCTACCATCTATCCCCCATATGCTCTTTTCACACTTGTCCCAACATGTGCCAATGTTGATCCTGCAAACATCCCCATCTCATGCTCCTTTTCAACCTTTTCATCCCTCCATCTCCTACCATCAATCCCATCTAATCCAATCTATTGTATAAATCACATATTCGATGTACCAACAGCTAGCAACAAAATTGAACATTCCAATACTAGTGAAAAATTCCAAAAAAGCCAAAAACAACTAAAGAAAGCCAAAATCATTCCAGCTAAGTCCAAAGTCAAAAAGTAAAAAAAAATAAAGAAAAATAAAGCTTCCACTGGTGAAAAATTGGCAATTCAAGTGCCTTGGACAAGTACCATGATGAAAACTTGGCAAACAAGCATCATGCGTAATCCAGCCATCCCTAGATTAGCCTATCATCCTCATGCTTTTGGTCACATCTTGCCATCCAGCTCCATCTTTCAATTTATCCACCTATCTTTCATCCTCCAGCTTTTATCTATCACTATCCACTTATCTTCTACAACTTCACCCCATTATCCCAGCTATCATCCATCTCCCTAGTGCCTTCAGCTTTTCCATCCTAGCTTCAATCCTATTACATCCATCATAAGAACTCCTTCTGCATGTCATCTTCTGACTAGGGGCACTGTATTCCTTGGAGATCTTGTCTTGTCCATCCTCCCTTGTCATTGGTATCTCGCTCTAGGCTATCCTCATGTAAATCCAATGTCATCCTCTCATTAGCCATTCACTCTAGCGCAATCTATCAGCTCAGCTACCACCAACCTTAGCATTGTCCCCATCCTTGGTCGCACATCTATCATCATCATTGGATGCATCCTGCCAAATCCATATCTTCTGCTATCACCTCATCCTTAGCTTTTGCATCTTGCACCAACTTGAGCCAACCCACTATCTTATCATCTGGAGCTCCTGTACAGCTTGTAAATAATCTTGTATCCAATATTGGTATCATACCTTGTATCATAGCTTGTATATCCAATCTTGTCCAAAACAACTTGTGCATTTGTACCATATCTTGGTCAAATAGCTTGTACATCCTCTTTATCTTAGTACCATTGTATCTATCTAGCTTTCGTGTCAGTTCATCCTTGATCAACATCTTGCACACATCGTACAAATCTTGGTTAGCTATTCCAATGCATCCTTTAACTAGATCTCCAGTCACAAAAGTGTTATCCTTCTTAGTTGAGCATGCCAGATGCATCACTCATCCAAATCCACCAACTTAGGTGCTCTCCGATAGATCCTTGTAGGATATAGCTTTTCTCATGTCCGATCTTGGTCCATTAGTACCTCATCCTACCCATCTCATTGGCAAGCAGTTCTCTTTTGGATTTTCACTTTCTTTTGATTTGAAATCTTCCCTTTTGGGTCTTGAAGTATCTTTTCCAAACAATCTTTTTGTTCCCTCCTCAAGGTTGCCACGATCTTCCATATCATGGTATGCTGTGAATGGGGTACTCTAAGAATATGGTTTTGATCAAGTCTTTCGTTTGTTTCTTTTTTGCTTGTGGGTTACCTAGTGTCGATTCCACACTGTTTCCTCCAAGTTTCATGTGTGATGTTGGGGCAATCCTTGTGTGTTTGTTTTGAGTCAGTCTGTCAGTCCTCTGGATGGTTGTTGACACAACCTTGATGTTCTTGGTAACCTTGGAAATTAACCAACAATCAGATAACAAATCTAGTGCTCAACTACATGGTGGTACTTTTCTTTAAAGTATCCCCTTGCTCAAAAAGCTTCAATGGATTCCCTTCATCTCCATTATCCAGCATCTATCTCTCCTACCCCAACTTATGCATCAATATATCTTTGAATCAATCATCACTCTTAGCTTTAGGGATCCACAATCCTAGTCTTAGGGATCCACCCATCAAATCAATCCACCAAGCCTCATCTTTCGAGATCCACAATCCTAGTCCTAGGGATCTCTGACACCCATCTTCCATCAATCTAACTCTTTGAAATCATATTGCCTTAGTTTTATAATCCCCTCATCCATCTCCCTATCCTAGATTCTTTTTTATAGCACTCCGCTCCTTCATCCTCCACCTTCCCTAAAGTCTTAAGCTTGCTTCCTCTTATGCATCTGATTCTGAGCTAATTCAGCCCCTTCTCTTTGCCAATCTGAGTCTCCTTTCTTATCCCAGATTCTTGTATTTTTCAAGAAGCCATCGAGCCTCATTTTCTCTCCCCGTCGCCTTCTTGAGGGGGCATCTCATAGTCTAGTCTCTCCTTCTTATCCAAGACTAGGAAAAATTTGTTGCTAAAACATCTTCCTTGTGTCGTTTATATTCAAACTTTTTTGAAATAGTGTTATCTCAACACTATGTCAAAGAGGGGCAAAATGTAGACACCTAAAAATCTTTTAAAAAATAAAGTATTTTTATTTTCTAAAAAAGTCCCTGACGACATCATCATTTATTAATTAATTAATTATTTAATTTATTTATTTATTTTATTCCATTAAATCCCTTTATCTTAATTAAAAATATTTAATTAAAGAATCCCTCCAAAAATATTTAAATCTTATTTAAACATTATTTCCTTATTTATTAATTATTTAATTAATAAATTGACCAAAAATTCCAAAATAAATAATTTATTTATTTTTTGCCCAAAACTTGGCCAATTTCCTTAAGACCACTAACCTCTTCCAAAATCTTTTAATCTTTCTTTAATTTTGATTAAGAGCTAATCCCATCATTTCCTACCCATAATCCCAACTTAAATTTTTTAATTAAGATTAAATATTAATCCTCATATTTATTAAAAATATTTTAATAAATATCTCCTCAACCCAAACTTTTGAAATAAATAAAACTTTATTTATTTCCTAAAAACCTTATTTATCCTCATCCTAAGAAGTTCTAGACTCTTCTAAAAAGTCTTCATCCTCATCCAAAGCCTAGACTCTTCTAGAAGATGTCAATCCTTATCTTTGACCCTAATCCTAATCTTCCCCCCCCCCCCCCAACCTTGTCACATTTCCTGAACATGGGTTAAGACTTGCTAACCCAAGCCAAAGTCAACAAATATATCCTCCTTCACCCACCCTCATTAAATGCTATCCACTTGCCCATCTCTAACAAGCCTAATCTAATCTTAACCCAAGCCTAATCCAAGCCTTAATCATTTGCACATTCCTAAGTCAAGCTTAAGACTTTCTTAATCCAACCCAAGTCAAAATATCTCAACTCTCTCACAAATATCCCAACCATAAAACTTTATGAAGCTCACAAAGCCATAAATTACTCTTACAAGCCCATTCATTGCTCTTACAAGCCATTATGAGGGTCTTTATGAGCTTTGAGCCTCCTTTGTTGACCCCTCAACCCCTCTTGCTCTAACCAATGACCCTATGGCATGTGTCACTCTGTGATTGGTTGTGATAAAACAAACTCCATGTGCTCTCCTCTCATTCAATCTAAACCTTCCATGAGCTTTCTCCCATCCTTGCATCCTAGCCCTTGATCCCTCAAGCCCTTTGCCTATTTAAGGAATCCTCTCCCAAGCCATTTTAACACAATCTAGAAAGTAAAGCCATAATGCCATTTTGAGAAGCCATTTTTACATCAAATCCATTCACCAAAATCTATCAAAAATCCTCTATTGAAGCCCATTTGAGCATTTGAGCATAGATACATAATCAAGTCATCTTAGCTATTAGACACACCTCTACATCAAGTGATCATCCTCATTGAGAGAGCCTATCCATGGTTCATATTCTCATTTGAGGACTTCACTTTGTCTCTCATGAAGTTATGTTAAATTAGTATGCAAATGCTTTTTGATTGTTTTAATTTAGTGTTTCTAACATACTAAAGTAGCATATACATGTATGAGCATACACATTTTTTCTATATTCTCAAAATATGGTAAAGAAGAAGTTGAAGAGGTACCTATAGAAGTTACAGATTTGTTGGGAGATTTTCTTGATATCATGTTAGATAATGTACCCGATGAATTACCCCTAGTCAGGAAAATTAATCACCAGATATAATTGCTTCTAGGAGCTAGTTTTCCAAACAAGGAAATGCATAGAATGACACTAATAGAGACCAAGGATTTGAACACAAAGGTTGACAAGTTATTATACAAGAGGTTGATTTGAGAGAGTTGGAGTCTATGTCTTGTACTAGCACTATTAGCACCAAAGAAGAATGGAGAATGGAGGATGTGTATAAATTCTCAAGCTATCAACCAAATCACAATCAAGCATCGATTTCCATTGCCATGAATAGATGATATTATGGAATATTTGAGTGGAGTTGTGTATTTTAGAAAGATAGATTTGAAGAGTGAGTACCCTTAGATTCACATGACAGAAAGAGATGAGTAGAAGATTATCTTCAAGACAAGGGAAGGATTGTATGACTAATTAGTCATGACTTTTGGGCTAACCAATGCATCGAGAACTTTCATGCAACTTGTGAAGGAGGTACTAAAGGATTTTCTGGGTCAGTTTTTTAGTGTTTACCTAGATGATATATTGATCTTTAGTAATAAATTGAAAAATAGTTTGATGAAAATTTGTAAGGTGTTTGAAAAGTTGAGGGAGGAAAATTATTTGATAAATTTGAATAAGTATAGTTTTGTAAAGGAATTAGTGTACTTGGTACTTTTAGTATTAATAGAAGGTCTAAAAATGGACCTTGAGAAAGTGAAGGATTGTTAATCTCATTATGGTTTTAACATTTTAGTGAGAAAACATAGTCATTATCTAGCCAAGAATGGTGCAAGATGAGTGCATAGTCCATGCCAAGTGAGCAGAGGGAGCCAAGTGCTTAGTGTGAACCAAGCTAACAAAGTATGCCAAGCATAAGTCTCTAGACATTACATGCTGAGTAATATGATAGTTAGTGCCAAGAACTAGTAGGTGTCAAGTAGTTAGTGTGTGTTGAGTTAGTCAGATGCTGAAAGAATAGGAGGTGACAAGAAAATAGTGTGTACTAAGTGATTCTGGTGCCAAGAAATAGTAAGTGTTGATCCATTTAGAAGATGAGTATCAAAAGAAGGAGCATAGTAAAGGCCAAGCATCAAAGCCTATTGATGTCAAGTGAACAGTCAATGACATAGATGTTTGTAATGGCACACACTTCTATGTAAATCATTTTTGGCCAAAATAAATAGGAATTTTTGATATTAAGAAATAAGGATCAAGTCATATTATGCATCCCTATGCATCACATGGAACCAATTAGATTGAGGGAAGCTTAAGGTGGCAATAAGGATCAACCATAGCCATTGATGATGACCTAGCCCATATCCACAATGCCTATTTAAGGAGATAAACCCTAAGGGGAAGAAGTATGAGTTAGAATGTGTGAAGGAGGTAAATGCTAATATTACAGAGGGAATTAATGGTGGAGAAGATGGCTAAGATAGAGTTATCCAATACCAAATTAGTTTGAGAAGAATAGATACAAGTAGTGAAAGGTTAGAGAAGATAGATCTGATCAGGAGGATCAAGAGATAACTAGTAAAGAGGAGACCTGACTCATGCATAAAGGTTCTAACCAAAGGATCAGGTGTTGAATCATTCTAATAGGTGATATAGAGTAAATCTCTTAAAAAAATAGTCCTAATAGGCTATTGTAAATATCTTAACCAAGTTTTTACTCAATTATGAGTTTAAATCCTTTAGCAAGGTGAGACCTAACAATCTTTGTAAGCCTTTAAATGGGCAGACCTTTCACAAGGTAGATCACAGTTTATGATCAAAACTTTATAGCCATAATTGGCCACACTTTATTTCTGTAGTAGTGAATATTTGTGGGTGTCATCCCCACCCCAGTTTTACATTCTCCTTGGAGGATTTCTAGATAACCAAAATCTTGTGTTATGTGTTGATTTACTTTATGCTATGGATGTGATACATGCTTACATATTTCAGTTTACATGTTAACTTATGAGATAGATTAAGGTGAATTATTTTAGTGGTAAAAGGTTTTAAGTGATGATTCACCCCCCCCTGGGTATGTGCATGATCATGGTCAACCAATCTATGCCCTTAAGTGGCAATGAAAAATCAACAAATTAGGGATATGTCAACTTGAAGTGCAATTTAAAACTTGTTATAAAATTTCAATAAAAAAAGTTCTGAGAAAAGAATTTGTAGGAAATTGAATTTAGTTTCTAAACTGCTAGGCCTTATCTAAAGAAACAAAAAATTGATTGGTCAAAATTTTGAATTTTAATACAACAGTACAAAAATTTTAGGACAAAAATAAGAAGTAGGTGTATGTCTAACTACCTTAATCAAAACTAAATAATAATATTTTTAAATAATATTCTATATATAAGAAGTAGACTTATGCCTAGATGTGACACATATTTTTGAGTATTTTTATTCCAAATAAATAAATAATTATGAATTTTTTACTATTTTTAGAATAAAAAATCTCCCATTTCTAACCACCTTAACTAATTCAAAAATTTACAAAATTGAATTTTAATTTAATTTTCCTTATAGTAGAAGATGTATATAATGTGACACATCTTTTAGATTTCTAAAATGTTATATAGTTTGATAATTATATATTTTTTCAATCAGCGTGTCAATCAATATTTTATGCATAACTCCATTAGAAAATGAATAATAATTACTTACTAAACTCCTAATTTGATAGATAATACATTTATGAAAAGATAAGAATATTCTTAAGAAACCCTTTTCATTTCATCAAATTTGGGTGAAAAAAAGTCATCAGACACATGTTTGAAGTAAAAATACACAAGAAGAAACCAAAAACATGTTTTTGGGACTTTTTTAAAGTTGATCATGTAGGGTTGCTATCCAAAGAAATACTAGGACTTACAATGGTATTAATATTTTGGTTTGGTATCAAGATGGGTGGAAAAAAAGTTAGAATAGATTTTGAAATGCTTTGAGGCATTTTAGAACTACATATTTTATAGATCGCCACTTTTTGGCACACCATGATCTTGCACATACCCCCTCTTAGGACTTACTTTCCCATTTTTATTTCTAGAAATTGGATCAAAGATGAGTTCTCTTGAAAGGAAAGTTTCACAAATTAAGAGGTAGGATCTTGGAAATAGAAGTCTACAAATTGGGAAAGACTATTGAGAATCAAAAGACTGAAATATAACCTGTCCTACATCAACTGAAGGAGACAAGAGATGAATTGTAGAAATAATTAAAGAGAAGATAAAATCAGGCCATTTAGCAAAATGATACTCAAAATCAAGAAGAATATATTGCAATATTGTTTGAGGAAAAGACTCAAAAGAATTTGATGTAACAATTGCATATCTGATGGAAAAGAATGGTGCCCTAAATGAAGAAGTTAGGAATCTGAAAATGGAACAAGAAACATAATCAATAATGTTGTGTGAGATATCTAAAATGAAAAATAAATTTGAAGAAGACAAAGTCATGATTGAACAAGATAAAAGATTACTAGAAAATAGACTTGAGGAGAAGTCATCAGATGTGCAAAAGCTTACCAACACTCAACTAGATTTGATGAGTTGACTGATGATTGCAAATCAAAAGCTAAACATAAAAGATACAATAAAATAATAGAATGACTTAATACAAAATGAATTAATAACAGAGAAGGAATTTATTAAAAGGTTCAACAAAACTATTGAAGCCATAAAGTACTTTGAACAATTGATGAACACACCAAGGACAAATGGTGATACTATTGGATTGGGATATTCTACTACTAATGTAGGAGGATCATCTAAAAGTGGTAAGCAAAGGAGTGATAAGGGAAAAATCAACAAACCCACTTGTCATCATTGTGGAAAACTAGGTCACACAACAAATGTTTTTAGGAGCAATATTGGCAATCAAAACCCTAAGAAAAAATACAAGGGATGCTACTATAATTGCAACAAGCAAGGACACCAAGCATATGAATGGAGGAAAAAGACCATCAACACTAAGAAATTTGAAGGTTACTATTACAATTGTCAAAAGTATGGACACAAGGCATATGGATGCAGATCTAAACCTAATTAGACATCAAACAAGAAAACAAAGGTACATCATTAAGGTAATTCTTATAATTGGGATTACAATACAAAGTACAGTATTCACTGTTGTGAAGAATATGGTCATATTCTTGAAAAATTGCATAAGGACACACTTTAGAGGAAATTACAATAGATTTTAAATGATTGCATGCTTTAGTTGTGTTAAGGTTAGTCATGTAAGTAGAAACTATCCAACTAGGTCACCTACAACGAGAGATGAGCCCAACAAAGGTAAACAAAAGGTTGATATAGAGAAGATGAAGATGTAGATGAACAAAATTTGGAGAAAGAAGGAAGATTGCAACATTTCAATCCAAGATCAGGTCACTTTATCCAATTGATTAGGTGATGACATCACCCAAACTAAGAAATCAAAAGTATGTGTGGAATTGACTCTTGAAATGTTATATTTTGCATTAGTTCCAAGTATTCAAGGAATGAAAAGGTTTTATTAGCATAAATCTAGATACAATGAAGAGAATAGAAGGTTGAGACAATCTATCATTATGTGTTTTCTTTGTTGTTGTTGAGTATTCACTAATAGATTTGGCATTGATTTGCGACGGCCATGTGTCGCAATTGCGACAACAATGTGTCGCCACTGCGATAGACATAGACATCGTAGTTATTTAGTTGCAATTTATGATGTCTACCCCTTGCTGTCGCATTTGCGACACCTATCTGTCACTTTGCGGCCACCTTGGTGCCAAACCAAAATCCGTGTTTTTTATCGCAATTGCAACGCCTATCTATCCCTATGCAGCCACCTTATTGTGAAATCAAAATCCATGTTTACCATCACAATTGTGATGGGGTTGCCATCGCATCTACAGTAACCCCATCACAATTTTTGGGGTTACCGACACCAATTGCGATGGGGTTGCTGTAGATGCGACGGCAACCCCATCACAATTTCCATTGCAATTGCAACGGTGAAAGAAGTAAAACAAAAAAAAAATCGTGCACCATTAAGCTTTACCAAATATGACACCATTAGAGACCTGAAAATCATTGTTCTCAATTATTATATGTCTCATATTTGTTAATGTATGTTACCCAAAGCCTGAACCAGTTTCAGGCCTTTCATATGGATTCTATAAAAGCTCTTGTCCAAAAGTAGAAGAGATCATTAGAGAAGAAATGGGTAGCTTCTTGGAGGACAATATTACCTCAGTTGGAGGATTTCTTCACATTCCTTACCATGATTGCTTTGTTTAGGTTAATAACAAATGGGTTGAAGTGAGAGCAAGCAAACTGGGTCTTCCATTAATTACCTTTTGAACTGAATTATCACCAATAGATCACTGTCAGAAATGAACTAAACTGATAGTTGGAATTTTGAATGCTAAGAATATTAATTTATATCTAATTAAATTTAAATAACACTCTAACTTTTTGTAACCATTTACTCAGAACTAAATCCTTGGCTGCTAATATGGTCTGTGGCAAGTGCTTCTCTTTGGGAAAAATTAAATGACCATCATAGTTCCTAGTTTGTTACATACCTCACAAACATTTCCTAGATTAAACATTTCACAGTATTCCTCTATTTTACTCGGTTTGTGAGTAGCATCAATAGTTTGACAGATACTACAAAAGCACACTGATAAAAGATATTATTAATATATTACATGGAAGCACATACAAAGTGATAAATGATTGTTTTTCTTAGCAGCAAAACATAGAACCTATTGTTGCATTCAGTCACAAAGCTATGAGCATTTGATCATGATGCTTCAAATGCAACTAATTATGACTTGCTTCTTAATTATTTTTCTCTCTACCATCGCCTTTCACAACGAGATGTTTATATCTTGAAATTAAAAAAAACTAAAACAAAGACTTCAACGAAGCATTTAGTCATGAAACTATGAGCATTTGCTCATGATGCTTCAAATGAAGCCCTTTATGACTTATTTCTTAATTAATTTCATCTCCATCATCAGCTTTTACAAGGAGATGTATGCATCCTATATTTATAAAAAAAAAATACAAACAGACACTTCAAAATGTCAAATATTATTGTATTAGTCCAAAAAAAATAAAAGATATTCTGCCATGCCTTATAAATATCCTAAATAATCTTTTGTCATTTTCCTTGTCTTAATAGTTCCTACACAGGCAGCTTCTAGCTTCTCTGAAAATTCAAGTAGTCTTGGATTTTCATCTAGTTTTGCTTTGCCGTAAAAGCAGTAAAAGCAATTAAACACAGAGAAGATACTGGAAGTGAATCTAGATCATTCTTAGGATGAATGCTTGTCAAATCTGAAAGCAGTTAGTGGATACACTATCATGTAGATGTTGGTCAAAGCCACAAAGCTATTGCCTAGCCTGACCACTTTTATTGTATAGGAGTACAGTTAAACCTGTGTCAAAATGACTAGAGATTTTGATGTTACATTGAGTTATTGGAACTAGGTACAAAAGAAAACATTTAGGAAGTCTAGGCAGTGACATATTTGGAATTCACAACATCTAATTCCTTAGTAAAAAATATATCAGTGTCATATTCTCCATACCTAGCTTCAGTAGTTGTTGCATCTTTATAAGTTTTTGTGTCTCACAATTTGTATGTGTGTAATTACATATATATCAAAGTCACTATTTATATTTGTGCATGAAACTCAACAGCAACACAAATTGTAAATCCTACAAAAATAAATGGTTACTCTTGCCCATTGTGTGTATGTGTAGTAAAACAAAATTAATATTTGTTAAAATCTAGTTCTGGATTCAATAAAAAAAATTTGAACCACAATTGAATCCAAAATCAAGTTTTGAACATCTATAATGGATTGTGGAGGCTTGGTATTGTTAGCTATTGATATTTGCGCACAAAATTCAACAACAATAGCAATTGTAAACTAAATAGGTATTCTTGCATCTTGATCAATTTTTGCATTTCAGAAATCTCTTGCTGTGAAGTATGAGTTGGAGGTACAATGATCTGCTATTAGAAAAAAATATGGGAAGCTTATATTCTATATCAAGATTATATAAAAGTGTTGCCATCAAAATCTGACTAAACATGCAACTAACTTCATACTTGGGAGGAGATCCATGATCTCCATAACCCAATTTGGAAGGTATCTTCAATTTGCGTTTCTCTCCAACACACATTCCCAGAAGTCCTTGGTCCCAACCTGTGCCATAATATATGATGATGTAGACCATCAGGCTTCCATTAATCCCTTCTTTATCCACAAAAGTTATTAACAACAAAAAATTGATCAATTTCATAAATGATAAATTAAAAATCAGAAAGCTGATTTTCCTTCACAGATGTGCCTCTCACGAATACAACTTCATAACTAGATTCTAGGGACTAACCTAGACATCCACAACTTAAAGATTTGTGACAATTACTAAAAAAACTTGCAATATGAAATGTGAACTTCATGAAACGTCATTAGCAGGGTTGTTCATAAATTGTGTAGAAATCCAGGGCATGCATCAGATGTGATAGGAAAGGAACAACTCAAAGACTAAACATACAAAAGTCACTTAGCTATTATCAAAGACTCCATTACCAAAAATGAAAATAAGTTTGACATTTCTTCCAAATAGCCTATCATCAAATCACTGGTCACTTTGAGGGATCGTACATTTGATGATACAGTGGCTTAAAGTAACATTATTCAAACACTAAATCTATTATAATAGTATAGATCACTATCCAAAGATCCCTGATTTTGTTTTAAAATGTTACAAAGATGAATAGTAGTGTGAATTAAGTTGCTGGTTTGATCAATAAGCCTATGCTTATACCTTTTCATGAATCAATCATTGAAAGAAGTTATTGTGTTCCCGACAGAATTAAGATAATCAACATTGCAATCTTCATATTATTGTGCGAAGAAACCAAACGAACTAGATTCCTACTGCGTCATATTTAGCTTTCCAACTGGCCTCATATACCTCCTGGAAGATATCTTTAAACCTACTAATTTAAGTCACATATAAGAAGAATCTCCGAGAATATGAGGATCCTTAAGCTAGAGAATCATAAAGAATGATAACATGGGAAGTAAGGTGTGTTAGAGAAAAAGGTAAAAATAAGATCATCAATCCTTGTATTGATTTAAAAACATACCTTCCATCATATTTTTTTAAAATTGTGTTTTTAGTACTCAGGTAAAGTGGTCATTTCTTCTCATAAGCTGTTGCCATTGATGCATTAGCAAATGCACGAATAGATCACTACACAGAAATAATTAATCATAATTGAATATTTGAGATTTGCTCAATTAGAATTAGAATAGGAAATTATATTTTTCATAAAAGAGAGGACTACATACCTTATCAATATTGTACATAGCTAATGCTATTCCTCCATCTCCTTTACAGTCATATACCTCCAACTCTGTAGTTTCACCTTCATTCTTTGGAACTGCATCAGTTGATAAAAATCACTGTTGCATGCTACAAAGAATACTAATGAAACAAAAAATAGATGTTTTTCGATCTCTGACAGTGAAACCACAATGATATTCACTAAGCTGAAAGACAACAAGGACCCATAGCGTCTAGTTCCTGCCAATTGAGAATTTGAATGGAAAGTTGTGTACTTAAAGTTCTAGTAGCATACAGATCCAAAGTCTAGGGAACTAGCCAAAAAGTTTTTCGATTTTAAATTTGCTGTTAGTTGAACATTACCAACAAAAATTATAATATATACTAGTAGATCTATGGCAACCTCCCTCAGGACAGGCAAGAATGGGTTTACAAAAATAGCCATGATACTAAAGATTTATATTAATAAGGCAGGCTTTACAATATACTTCCTATTCTCAATCTGGCCTTTATTGCCTTGTTTGCTAGAGTCTGGTTGTATACAAGAGGAATTAGGCCACAACCTTGACGTAGGCGCAAGAAGAAAGCCTAGTACCCAACCTGAGATGATCCCCATGATACTTTGTAATTGATTCATAACTTTGCATCAACACAACGTTAGCTATAAAGTAAACAAAATCCAGCTCGGTTACTTGATCTTTGTTTACATCTGCTGAACATAGATTTAGCAATTGGGCTTGAAGTAATTATGAACCCTAAATTAAAAGAGAAATCCATGAGTAGTCCATAATGGGTAACAATATGTTACTTCAGATGACAAGATTCATTCTTGAAACAGAGCACCAAAAGCATCATACCCATGTTAAGAAGTTTATCAATAGCTATGACCAATCACGAAACACTCTAAACAAATCAAATCTAGAAATTTTACCTTCTTATTAGCTACATGGAAGGGTTTCAAGGCTGCACATGAGCGCTCCTTCTGACTAGGTAGTGTAAGACGTATGGGCATCAAACTAGCTATATATTTACATCTAACATGAAAACAATAAGGTTTGTCTAGTTCTGATGTTTACTTACAAGTCCATGATCAAATTAGGAATGAAAAGTTACAAACTTTGGTCTTCACAAAAATTTAATACACACAAAATTGAAATACTAGCAATATCTATTGTGGGGCTAGATGGATTTATACCTATTTGGGCCTGATTGCATCTTCAAATATGGGATGCTTGGAAGATTGAAACTAGGCTAAGGACACATTTTGCATAAGAGGACTACTCATTTTCTCATAGCAATGGATAGAGAAAAGAGAAAGAGAAAGATGAATCTCATCCTTACCCCAAGATTGAGTCTTTGCACTATGCTTTTTATTCAGACCAGGCTTTGATAAGAAGGGAGACAAGGCTTGAGAAGGCAATGGACATGGCGAAGAAGAAGAAGAAGTAGATGGATTAAGCATAGGCCAAAGGGAAAGAGAATATAGTTTCTGAAATCCACCAAGAGCCAAAACAACAAATCTCAGTTGATGGCTTCCACAACCAGTGTTAGACCAATGCTTGAGACATATGTTTTCCCATAGTTTGTCATCTTGTGCAGCTTTATGCCATATCCTATTAACACATGAGGCTGTTGCAAATGTTCTTGCATCCATGTATTTCATCACTTTGGATAACAAATCCCCATCTAAAAGAAATTGCTCCATTTGATCCCTCGATAAGTTCTCACACTAATCTTGAGATTGCATCTTTTCAGATGTTTTGTGAAACAATGGCACCTCCAAGTCTCCGTTGGGCTTATAACTATGATGATGATAATTGATTTTACACTTACTGGGTCTTCTTATTTTCAATCCCATTGCCCTTCCAGACAAAACAAGACAAATGAATGTGTATCTACAAATAAATAGACCTTGTACCTTAAAAAACAAGTTGGATAGTTTCATAAATAAGCATCAGACAAGGATTTGGATCTCTAAATTTAGGCAAAAACACAGAGATAGACATGGAGACCAGAGAGCACAACTTTAGAAAAAGGTAAAGTTATGAAATGGAGCAGAGCACTACCAGAAGGAATATTTCTAATAAAAAAGGAGCAGACGATGAAGAAGATGGGTTCCTAATTTAAATCAGATCCTAAAAGTGATTGATAATCATTTAGAGACTTTACCTTCATAAATATAGCGTCTACCTTTGGAACATTGACAAACATGTTGCCCACAATGTGTTGCACACCTATACCACAAACAGATCATAAATAACCAGTGAGGATTTTTTTACCCAAAATCTGTGAAGAGACAGAAAATGAGTTCAAACATTGTGTTTAAATCAAGTACCGACGTAATTGGGAGCCTCCAAGATGACTTTAGGGAGATCAAAATTAAAGCATTTGATATTGGCGAAGGAGCGAGAAATAACAGATCTTGCATTTTGAGTGCATTTTACATCATTTAGGGGCTTTAATAGCCTATTACATCATGTAAACACTACCATCCACCCATAACTCTTCCTAGGACACCCTGGGACTTCAAATGACCCCTTACATCATATTGACTCCCTATTTGTGCCAAGTTGAGCTTCACTTACATCTTATTGAGCTTCACTTTGTTTCAAGAATAGTTTAATATTCTCTACTAAATAGGGCCAACCACGTGAAGGTGGAAGCTCATTTGGCCCCACCCCCCTCCCTCCAACATCAGTCTACATTCCCCGTTAACATCTAACATTCATTAATTCTTTCAACCATTAATAAAATGTAACATTTAATCAATATCACATGATAACATTCATTAACACATTAGATTCATAAACATGCAACATTCATCAATATTTTGCATTAACACATAATTCATGAACATTCATTAGCACATAATTAAATTCATTGAGACATGAAATTCAGTCATTATCAATTAAGGTATGTAGATGACAATCATTTCTTTTTTTTCTTTCTATTTATTTTTTCTATGTAAGCTCTAAGAGGAGCATTAGTGTCATCATCAATTCCCCCCTCATCAATTCTTTTCTCTGTGCTTGATGATCTCAAATTCCTATGCTGTTGCAAAGGGGGGTCCTCTACAATAAGAAATAAAAGAGGTAAATTAAAAATAATTTATTATAATTGTTACAAGTATTTAATTATTTTAAATAACATAACTGTGGTGCTCTTTACCTGATCTAACCACATCATTTTGTCTGGACTCAACGTCAACACGGTCATGAACATCAACGCCTCGATCCTCTACAGCTACTATACAAAATGTTATGTTAATCCAAACACCAATTGCAATTACATAAAAAAAAATTAATAGTAAATGTATACCTCCACCACTGGGATGCACATCATGTGAACCTTCAACATTCATAGATTGAGTAGAAGGATTGTCAAGATGCATTCCAACATCCTATGCATTGTTATCATTGCTCACTTAAAATAGATATACTCACTTTATATTGTAACTTAATATCAAATAGACTAATTGGTAAAGTATTCAATTTGAAATAAATTTCATTTAGCTTATTTACTTGTGGCTCAGATGCATCATTATTAGAACCTTCTACACTGATTTCAGCTTGTAGCTGTTCAGCCATGGCTCTATAGCCTTGTTTAGAGCCAATTCTCTTATCCTCTTCTGTGAGGCATCTCTTGAACTCTGAGCCCTACATTTTTGCGTGGTATGGTGAATTTTACTTGCATTGTTTCATCAACCAATGGAGGGTAGTTAAAATATCAAAAGGAAATACAAAAGTTGCAAAAGTTGAGGATCAAGAATACTTACAACTCGTGCTTGAAGTTTCGAAAAACCACCAGAGCCGAGCTTGTGTGTCCTGTGCTTTTCTAGTCTTGCCTTTTTTTCCTTTGATGTGTTAGGCAATCTATGAAAAGTTTGAAATATGTTAGATAATATAAATATAGAGGTTCATTAGTACATAATTACATTCTCAACAGTATCACATACCTTGGCGATGTACTCTCTACTGGTGTAATTGTATTTTTCTTGTCAATTTTATACTTTCAATCCAAAATCAGAGCCTGCCACTTAGCCTCAGGAACATAGGGCAGATGCTCGTACCTAGGGTTATCCCGTAAATTTTTTTTGTACTGGTCCCTAATATACTTCAAACATAAACTAGATTTTTCAAGGAGCTTGTTTCTCTCAAATGCACGAGGTCCAAAGAGTTGGGTCATGCTCTCTATAAGATCATCCTTCAGCTTTTTGTCTTGGAGATTCCACCTTTTAAGTAAAAAAAAACATGTTAGACTCATAACTGAAGTGAGGCTACCTTTAATATAGTTCAAAAAATGGATGAAAAAGAAAACTATTCTAGCAATGATATAAAATCAAAATAGTGGTTTGGGGTTTTATTTAGGATATGATGTTCTACGAGGTACGCATGGTGGGCCCAAATATTCGCAAACACTCATCACCAAGTTTTTTCCAAAAAACATCATTCCCTACAAAACAATCATGGGATCATTAGTTGATGAAGAGTGATCAAAAACTAAATTACTATTATATCACTATAGAATAATAACTTTAAAGTATGTGGAACTTTGGCTACTTTTAATGGAATGCCTTCATCGTTGCTAATGATCAATATGACATCCTTTACCGTTCCCATGCTAGGAACATAGGAACATCCAGGGAATTATGTTGCAGCTCCTATTGCAAAAAGTTTCATAAGTTTACAAGTTTACAAGATTACAAGGTTACATGAATAAGTCTGCAAGGTTACATCAATAATTTGGAAATGGTTGACTTGCTTTCTTACTGTTTCTCAAGATGTGATATGCAAATTCTTCAGGTAATTCATATTAAGCAAGCTAGCTAGCTGTTGGTGCTCAAGATCTGCCACCCCTTAACCACATAAGTATTCTATTGCTGTTCTATCACTAGGGTAAGGATGAGGACATCATACATTAATGAATTTGACTTAAAAAATTACAAAGCTAAATCCTGATAACAATATCACAAATTGACTTGCTATGGAAATATGTCCTTCTTATGTATTGAAATTGCTATGCTGTGTAAACATCAGTGAAACAAAATAAAAAATTAATATATTTTTCAGTTTATATTCTATTTATTGATTTTTTTAAATTTCTTGCTGCTGCAAATATATTGTTTCTGTGTATTTGTATTGTATTCTAACATTTGAAGTGATTATGGAATGTTCTTTGTGTGGGAAAGTTATTTACTACATTACTTTAGTTTTTGTCACAAAAGATGTGCTTTATGAAAATGAATTTATTTTGTTTTAGTTCTTGTCGCCATGAAGACAAGGTTGGATTTTGTTGGTGATTGTGGATTTCATTGCCATCAAATGCTATTTTAGAGCCTATGTTCCTGAGTGTGCAACCATCTTCATCAAAGGGAGGCAATTTGCACCAGGATCTGCGTGTCAAGAAGGGTGAATAGTAAAGAAGTTGTGCAAAATAATTTGTCTATCCTCTAGCAGAGATGAAGCTAGGTAAGATGTGTGCAAATTTTTTCCACTGAATGGAAGTGAGTGGAAGAGATCTTGGAGAGGTAGCTCTTCTAGAATCCTATTGGTTATAGAGGATAGAAGTGAGAACAGTTGGAAAAGAAGGTAAAAAGGTGAGAGTTGGAAATACTTGAAGTGATTGATGGTGAAAAGAAAGAAAAAGAAGAGAGGATTTGTTATTAGATGGATTTTGACAATCCTGTGTTGGAGAAAGATTGAAAGAAGAGATAGATGAGGCTGAGGAAGATTTGTGGGCATAGTTTTTTGCAATAGAGCATGAGTGGATGGATAAAATTGGAAGGTATAAGACAGATGGGATAGTGAAGATGAGGAAGATGTGATTGCAGCAGTGAAATATGGAGAGCTCGTGGATGACGGAGCAGCATAAGAACATGGTGCAAATTTTGATGAATTTTGTGATAAAGAATTTGGTTTACCTTTATTGAAGGTAGGGAAAGATGTTGGTAGATTTTCTTGTGGGATTCAATTGATTACATATAGAGAAAGTTGAGAATGTTATAGGGCATCCATGGAGGTGGTCATTTTGCAGTGGATATGATTCCACAAAGAAGGGGAGAAGAGGAGAGATTATGTGGAGGAAAAGAAGAGAAATTTATTTGGAAGAGGAGGTTGGACTATGGTGAGCACAAGTCCACAAGAGTGAAGAAAAGAAGAGAACAAACTATGTAGGTGGATGGTGAGAATCCCGGCCAAGTGCTGGAATAGGTAGAACTACCTCTATCTATGTCAACGATAGAGTTTTCTGTAGGTTGACATAGTCTAAAAGAGTACTCCTACTACGTAACTCCATTTGTGAGCCATTCTCACCAGTCTTTACCTAGTTGGGGAGTTTGATGTAGGAGCATCTGATGCGAATCAACAACCGACCTCAAGGAAGCCGATCATCCCTTTATGTTTGAGGAACTTTTATTGCTGGGCATCTCATGTTCATTTTGTAGCTATGTTTGTTGTATGTGGACAGCATTTTGCAAGTCCAAAGGTTGTCCTAAGCACCTGATGCCTCATTTTATTAGTTTCTTTTGCTTTTCCTTAATTTTTTTTGGAAAAATTTCATCTTCTAAAAGCATCAAAAATGTCCCTATTGCTCACTTGAGGGCTCATTCTTCAGTGTGATGAAAACATTCTAGTAATTAAGAATATGTTTTGGAACAAGGATTAGGATCATCATGTCAATATAATATTGCTAACCATACATATTTAATGAGCTTGTAAGTTGATATATAATGTACTCAAAGATGACATCGTAAACACATAACACTTAAACACATAACAAAAGAGAGAAAAAGAGGGATTTTTGTACCAGTAGATGGTGCAATAGTTGATGCATGTAAGCTATGTGTTGTCGACTCAATAGTTAGAAAGTGATTTGTGGTTGTCCTGGATGGAGGCGAAATCATCATAGGATTTGAAGCTGAAGAATAAAATTTTTAGAGCATGCATAAATATAGAATGCGTGCATAAATTTAGTCTTAATTGCATGTATTGTCAATGATTATGATAATTCCTATATATATTCAATGGAAAACACAAGTGGGGAATGGAACATGCGATCTACCTGAACCACCTGCAGCACCCTCATCATGGGAATGGGGCTCAAAATCATGCAAAAAACCCTGTAAAGATAACACATCCATATTTTAATTAATTTCATAAAATAGCATAACATAAAAATGATTATTGAACTCTTGTTATAATTTAAAATTTCGTTAATACTTACTTTTAAGGTTTCAAAGGTGTGCAACAATTCAGATGCCCAATTTTTTATTTCTTGAGTAGTAGGCTTAATGGTTTCCAAATGTATAATTTCTCTGCTAATTTTCTTTAGCAACTTTTTAATCGAACCGATTAGGTCATCGGTCTCTACTAAATCAATATAAAATGGGTCCTCCTCAGGGGCAGACTGCTGAGGGAGTGCAGGTCCCTTTCCCTCCCTCCGACCATTGGCCCTCTGTGACAAAAATAGTATTAGTATTATCAAAATTACTCCAAAACAATGAAGAAAACAACATTAAAAAAACAACATTTTGCTTCTATCTAGTTTGCACAATTACAATGAGTTTTACCTGCTCATGTGTAGATGAGCTGAGAACATCGCCAGCATCCCCTCCCGGTGGTTGCTCCATATTGTGCCCCTGTGTCAAAGATCAAGTATAAAAATGTTAGGCAAAAATTTATTGAGTAAATGGTATGTTGGAATCATTGATTAGAAGTTGGTTTAACAGTATGTACCACCCCCATGATAGTAGCCTTATTTGTATCTATGTGGTTCAAATTGTAATCAATAAGAAGCTCTTCCCCTGCACGTATTGATTTTATTGCACAGATGAATACACAATTTTCCTCGCACGCCTCAAATATGCAATTGGGTTGCTAAAAGTCTAACAACAATTTCAAAACATATAAGCTAAAAGTCTAGTTAAAATATACATTAGATTAAAAAATATGCAATTTTCATACCCGGGCGCGTGGCTATATAACTCGTACAACGACCTTCTTGCTTAGCTGTAGAAGCTCTCCAACAATCAAATCATACAAGCTACAAGGACTAACAGCAATTTCAAAACATATAAGCTACAAGTCTAGTTAAAATATACATTAGATTAAAAAATATGCAATTTTCATACCCAAGCGCATGGCTATATAACTCATGAAATGGCCTTCTTGCTTAGTTGTAGAAGCTCTCCAACAATCAAATCATACAAGCTACAAGGCCTAACAGCAATTTCAAAACATATAAGCTACAAGGCAAGACATATTATATGACATGGCAAAAGGAACAAAATTTACAAGTTTTAGCAAGACATATTAAACGACATCATAGTGCTAGAGAGATCACAATTATATGAGTCAAACATAGTCATGAAAAAGCACATAAATTATTTGGTTATTGATTTGTTGACATATTGTTGTTGATAATGCTTTGTTATTATTTGGTTCGGAGATTTGATATATACTCATTGTTGCTGTTTAAATGCTATTGAGATCCACCCTCTTGGCATGTTGGCCAATGGAGTCATGTTATTATATTGTGTGATCATCTTGGGACCTGCACTCTTGGTGAAGACCAATCAATTCTTTTGAGTTTATATTGTTACCTTCTCTGAAAAGTTTAGGCCATGGGTGACTTCTGAAAAGTTTATATTGTTACCTTCTCTGAAAAGCTTATGTGCATTGTATAATAATTGTTTTCACAAGATTCTATACATGAATATAGCTTTGGTGGATAAGAAACAAAAATTCTTAAAAATAAAATCTATAATCTTAATGACCTATGAGTAATTTGAAAAGCCTTGTTTTTGATTAATCTATAACTGGACATCACTTTGGTGTCTAGATTTTGATTGTAGTCTTTCAAAATTATGTATGGACTATGGTAGTATATGCATTACATAAAGACCATTGTTATGATAGATTATAACATTTTCATTTTTGTTTTATGCATGTGAAGAGGAGGATATTTCAAATTGGAAAAAACATTGTTGTAAACTTGACCATTTGTAATTCTACCTAAATAGGTGGAATTGGAATATGTGTTCCTATTTGAATTTTATATTTTTTAGAAACTATAAATTTTTGGGTCTATGAATTCCCCATCAAATTTTGACTCAACCAAGAAAGAATAGAAATATGTATTCTTATTTTCTATTCTAGAATAATAATTCTAGAATACACATTCCTATTCCCACATTCTTTTTCCTACAGCCAAACAGATCTTAAGAGAAAATGATACACGCATTTCCCTTGGTGACCATGGAAGAAAATTTGAAGGCACAGTGAGGGAGTACAACCTTGGTGGCACATCTATTGTGCTAGTAGGAATAAGGTGTTCACTACCACGTTCTGTCTCCATCCAACTTTGGGTATTCAGGATTGTCATCATTCACTTTTACTACTTAAGCACAAATTAGAAGTAATATGAATAGCTATTATCTACTCATCCTCTAACACCTCTATAAAGAATATCATTATGTAATGAACTTAATTTATGCTACAATACCAAAAAATATGTATGTATCTTCCCTTGATTATTTATTATTGTGTCTGGCATGACTTTTTGTAAAAAAAGATTGTGCAATATCTTTGCCTCTATGTGCTCAAGTTTGCACAATCTCCCAAGGAATTCAACATCCCCTTCTCTTGAGATGTATGTGACTTAGATTTTTGTCCTCCTATGGGTTAAAGTCAACATGCATGATTTTCTAAAATCCTCTACACTACCATTTTGCAAGCTCATTGACAAGCTCTATGATAAATTTTCTTAATCATTGATAATGATTAGGTTGTCACTAAGTGTGTTGAAGAGATTGTGGTGATGTTAATGAAGGTAATGGAGAATAAAATCCACGACTCTCCAAGTTCAAAGAGGCTAACCTCAAGCATAGGTTTTTTCTTTCTTTACATTGTAAGGCATTTAAATATATGATTTTTGGCTTGAATTTCATAATGTTTTAAAGTTTTCATTGCTTCAATTGATTTGAGATGTGTCAATGTTGAGTAAGGGTTTCAATATGTAGTTTTTCATCTCAAATCAATGTGGATATTTTTTTTCTTAATTTTTTAAAGCTGATTTTAGTTTAAGGAATTCTCACCCCTAGCCATACATAAAATCCATTTTACATCCACATTGTTCTCTCAAAGTTGTTAAATCTTTAATTTTGAATTCACAACATTTAGAAATAGATTTGAGTGAAGGAGTGTTCAAATTGCTGAAATTTATGGCATGTGGGGAATGTGTGTGGATCAATAATTGAAGGAAAATATTTTTCTTTTAAATGAGGTAGTGGAAGACCAAATCTACCTTGGAGGAATAAATGCCCCCAATCGTAAAGATGAAGATAGATAAAGCCCATTATAGATGGGATGATATTTGGTGTATCAAGCTCACATTACAACCATTGGATCAATTTCCAATAGTCAGTGAAAACATCAAGTGATATTTAATGGTTTTTATATTTCATCCAACTTTAAAGAGCACTAAAATTTAGACCTCCACATCTTTAAATACCCTCTGCTTGACAGCTTATTTTCAATCAACAAAAACTCATATTATCACATTTCTCCCTCTGAAATCTTTTTTTGCAAAAGAGAAGTATTTCTGATTATCTTGGAACTCTTTTGAAGGTTTCAAAGCTTGGTTTCCATTGTAAGCAACAGTGTGAAGCTACATTTTAATAATGAAGCCCTTCTTTGCTTTTATTATTCTAATGGTTTGCCAGTTTCTCATATCAGATCTTAGTTTAGCTTCTCGGTCCATGTCTAATGTGAAGTTGTTGAGTTACAAACCCACTTCTCAGAAAGGAGTTGTAGTAAAAAATGAGGTAAAAACATTTACATCTACTATTTCAAACATTTTGGAGAGCCATATCGAGAACTCTATCGAGAACATTTTGGAAAGCTTGAAGAAAATAGTAGTATAGATGAGACATTATATAAAACTAGTTATGCTCTATTTCCACAAGTATATAGCTAGACAAACAAGAGAGAATGTTACGCACCCCACATATGATATCAAGAGCAGTTCAAACAGTACCATCTTTCATTCCTAGAATCGATCATGGGTAGATAAGCTGTGCTCGGAGTCTGCCCCTAAGGGGTTTTTTCGTTCTGGGAGATCTGATTCATTGGGCGCTCTCTTAAACATTGTGAGCAACGCGCCCTTTTTTTTTGGTCTTATAACCCGACAACGTCGCAATTGCAATGTTGTCAGGTTATAAGACAAAAAAAATGTGAAATACACATTGACGCCACAAATTGACATCGCAAAACACTGCCAAATGTATTAGTGATTGAAAGTATTGTAGTATGTGCTAAGTAATGAGGTACTGTAGTGACTATGAAGCTAGCTATGAAAGTCGAGTGAATTGAACACCCTATAGAGATCAAGCTTATAGGTGTATATGTACTAAGCATTAATTACAAGGTTTTGAAGGCTATATACTCAATTTGTTGAGTCACTTGCATTTACTAGAAGATCAAAGAGCATGAAGATGATTTGAGAAAGAGATTCTAGTGACTGCATATCAGATTCAATTGCTACATGAAAATTTACATCAATTTGAAAGGTATTTCACTTATGCTGAGTGATATTGTTTTTTATTTTGTAAACCCTAGTAGATGAAAAATGGAAGTAAGTTCATTGGTGGAAGTAAGAAAGGATGGTAAAGAGGTTACCAATGTGCAACTAATTACTATGATGTTTTTCAACTTCCATTTTGCACTATTCCTGAGATCGCATATAAAGGAGACCCACTTGGTGCATTATCAACTATTCTGCCCAAAGTTTTGATGATTTGGGATGTTAGATGTTGGCACACATGAAATATTCGAGAAGTTGGAGATTTATAAATAAGAGAGACCTATCCGATGTGTGAGAATGATCTTTTGAAAGAAGAGAAAAAGATCATAGAGCGTAAAGGGTTGATGCATGCCCTAGATTTTCTGCAAATGTTCAAAACAAAATGGATAAAGATTGTATTGAGTGAAATATATGATAATTAACTATGGGTAAAGAATGGACCTACTAGAATATTAAAGAGAATCATGTATAGAGTGACAGGGTATCCTAACCTAGACTAGCCAAAGACATTGAGTGAAGCAAAAGAACTAACTAAGAAGAATAGTGGAGCTTTTTGGAAAAAGAGGGGAATGTCAATTGATACAATTAAAGACCATTTTATTGCATTTGTAGTGAGAGTGAAAGCATGCAAATTCTACTAGTTGAGTTGGCTCAATAGTGTGCCATGCATTACCATTAACCTAGGTTACAAGATCATAAAGAAAGATAATTCCTATGACCTAATTAAGCTACAACTTCAACAACTATGAAAAAAAATAGAAGCTATTAGGAAAGTAAAGAGTTCTTCATGTAAGTTTGGTTCACTTGTTATTTGCATTTTCTTTTATGTGTGAAATACTTTTGCTACATTTTGCAAAGTAATATGGAAGTATAGTCAGTTTATTACCCAATATATAGGTGAATTCATTGAGTAAATACAAGAAAATTTTGATTCAGTAATAACTAGTTATTTTGAAGATTTCAAGAAATCAATGAAGCAGAGATCAAGAATTCCTATATCTCTAGTAGAGAAACATTGCAATGATGTTTGTTTCCTACTAGATGTCAAGTTTACTTATGTTTAGAAAACTATTCCAAGGGTTAGATGGTTGAGACTATTACCATATGAGATAAATTTTGATGAGGCATCAACATGCATCACTGCATTGTTGGCAGAAGAGATTGACAAGGGTGCTACATCCTTTGGAAATTTTGATGAAGCCAAGACAAGGATCACCATAGAATTGAAAACTACCACCATCATCAAGAAGAACAAGAAAATGGTGAAGAAACTTAAAGAGAAATTTGGTGAAGGAGAAGAAGAAGAAATAGTATTAGTAGAAGAAGAAGAAGGTCAAGGACCTTTATAACTTACACAAGGAGAAGGAGAAGATCAAGCTTTAGAAGATGAAGAGAAAGTCGAGCAAGAATCAATGAAAACTAAAAAGAAGTGAAAACTTCAACAAAAGAAAGTAGAGAAACTGAAAAAAGTGGTAAAGAAGGAAAAAAGAAGCCAACTACACCTTTAAGTAGGTCAAGCACAAGGGCTACCATTGTACAAGGCAAGGAAGCTCAATCTACTAAAGGGAAAAGGAAGGATGATACAACAAAAAAAAGTGTGCCAGCTAAGAGACTGAAGAGGAGTTTAAAACTACAAGAGGAATCAAATGATGGGAAGACTACATATCAGATGACTTAAGTCAATTCAAAGTGGCAAGCCACAATTCTTTATCTGATATTGATAATCTATGTGTGAATGTTAGGAATAATGCAGATTTATTTGAATTTTTGCACATTGATTTTGATAAGTTAGCTAAAGGAGACCAAATAATAAATAAGAAGCTATCTATGACATGATGGTTACTTTTAAGATCACTCCTTTAGCGGTTGCTAACTCTATTCCAAAAATTTTATATGACAAAGTTGAGCAAAATTGGAAATTTAGCATGGAAACTAAGAAACAAATAATAGAAAAAACTCTAGCTTAGGTAATGTCAAGCTTAGATAAGAAGAAAATAGCCAAGGATGTAGTGAAGTACAAAGGGATATTTTACCCTAAACATAGAGTTTTTCATATCTTGAAGAAGCCAAGGAGATTTACAATTAACAGGTACTACATTAAGGCAATCTCCTAGAACTAGTCAAGTTCATTTTCAGAGGTTACTGATGACATAGAGTAGGCTTGTTGAGTTGCAAGAAAATGATGCAAATATAAGATCTAAATTGATCAGTATACAATTCATATTGACCCCTCACATGGAATTTTTGGAGAAGGAACTAGCCTATGCTAAGACAATGATGAAGAAAGATTCCCATCTTTCTACTCATGAAGGCCTAGTTGATCTAGCAAACACAACAAGAAATTCAGATTCAATCTCTAGATGAAACCATTGATAATCAAGTTTCAACATTGAGAATCATTATGGAGTCACACAACCCATTTTTTAACAAATACACTTTAAGTATACCACCCAAATGACATAAGCGTCAAAGAAGGGGGATTATATAAATTTTAAAAAATTTAAAGATTTTGTAAGGGAAATATCTACTTAGAGGGAGTTATAGAACAAAAGTGAACCATTTACTTAAAGGGAGTAAAATAACGAGGTAGCTTCAACATTTTTACAAATTTTGAAAATTTGAAAGTTTGAAGATTTTGTATACAAGCCAAGCAGAGAAGATACATTGTCTGACTTATGCATGAAGGAATGTATATGCTATGAAAATGTGTTTTTTTGTCAAAGGGGTAGATTTTCAATATCATTATGGTTTTTACATTGTAGTGAGAAAAATAGTCATTATCTAGAAAATAACAATGCAAGATGAGTGCATAATGCATGTCAAGTGAACAAATCAAGCCGAGTGATCAGTGCAAGCTAAGTGAATAGAGCATGCTGAGTATAATTCCCTAGAAAATACATGCCAAGTAATATGATAGTTAGTGTCAAGCACTAGTACGTGTCAAGTATTCAGTGTGTAGCAAGTCACTCAAGTGCTGAGAGAATAGGAGGTACTAAGAAAACAGTGTGTGGTGAGTGATTCTGGTGCCAAGCAAAAGTAAGTGTTGAGCCATTCAGAAGTCGAGTATTAGCAAAAAGAGTATAGTGAAGCCCAAGCATCAGAGCCTATTGATGTTAAGTGAACAATCAACAACATAGATGTTTTTAATGGCACAAAATTCTATGTAAATTATTTTTGGCTAACATGATCATAACTTTTCAATATTATGAAATACAGATCAAGTCATATTACACATCCGTATGCAATACATGTAACCAATTAGATTGAGGGAAGCTTAAGGTGGAAATAAGGATCAACAACAGCCATTGATTATGACCTAGCCCATCTCCACAATGCCTATTTAAGGACCTAAACTATAAGGGGAATAAGTATTAGTTATAATGCACAAAGGAGAAAAATGCTAAGATTATAGAGGGCATTCATGGTGGAGAAGATGGCTAAGATAGAGTTATGCAATGTAGAATTGATTTGAGAAGAACATACACAAGAAGTGAAATGTTAGAGAAGATAGATCTGACTAGGAGGATTAAGAGATAACCAGTAAAGAAGAGATATGACATCAAGAAGAAAGGTGCTCAGATTAGGTGTAGAATCATTCTAATAGGTGATACTAAGTAAATCTCTTAAGAGAGTAGTCTTAATAGGCTATTGTAAATATCTTAACCGACTGATTACTAAATTATGAGTTTAAATCCTTTAGCAAGGTGAGACGTAACAAACCTTGTAAGCCTTTAATAGGGAAAACCTTTCATAGGATATACTATAGTTTATGACCAAAACTTTGTAACCATAATTGGCTGCACTTAATTGTTTTAGTAGTGAAGATTTATAGGTGTCATCCCCACCCTAGTTTTACCTTCTCCTTGGAGGGTTTTTGGGTAACTAAAATCTGTGTTGTGTGTTGATTTATTTTATGCTATGGATGTGATGCATGCTTACATATTTCAATTTACATGTTAAGTTATGATATGGATTAAGGTGAATTGTTTAAAAAAAAATTATATCCTCAAATGACCTACTCCAAATAGTGCATCAAAAGTAAGATATTTTCATGGAATGACTAGTTTTTATAGAAAGTTTACCAAAGGTTTTAGTAGAATTTGTGGACCCTTAACTAAAACAATGAGAGGAGATAGGAGATAATTTTAGTGGACTATATGAGCTGATAATGGTTTTAATCTATTGAAATAGAAATTTATAGATCAACTTGTTTTATCACTTCTAGATTTTAATAAAGTGTTTTAGGTAGACTATAACTCTAGTCATACTACAATAGGAGTTTTTTTGAGCCAAAAGGTAGACTTGTTTCTTATTTAAGTTAGAACATAACGAGTGTGAAATACCTACTCTATGAAAAAGGATGGAGTGAAAAATAAGTCAAAGTTGTTGAAGGAGAAAGAAGAGAAGGCGTGTAGTGCTAGAAGAATATGTTTCATAAATAGAAATGAGTTTCTCAAGGGTATGATGCAAAAACATATATATTTTTATGTAATCTCAAAATATGGTAAAGAAGAGGTTGAGGAGCTACCTATAGAAGTTACAAATTTGTTGGGATATTTTTTTGATATCATGTTAGCTAATGTACTTGATGGATTAACCCTAGTGAGAAAGATCAATCACTAGATAGAATTAATTCCATGAGCCAATTTTCTAAACAAGGAAATATACATAATGACACTAATAGAGAGTGAGGATTTGAACATACAAGTTTGTGATTTATTACATAAGGGGTTGATTTGAGAGAGTCTGAGTTTGTGTGTTGTACTAGTAGTATGAGCACCAAAGAAGAATGGAGAATGGAGGATGTGTAAAAGTTCTCAAGATATCAATCAAATAACAATCAATCATTGATTTCCATTGCAATGATAGATGATATTATGGACTATTTGAGTGGAGTTGTATATTTTAGAAAGATAGATTTGAAGAGTGAGTACCATCAAATTCAAATGAGAGAAGGAGATGAGTAGAAGATTATCTTCAAGATAAGGGAAGGATTGTATGAGTGGTTAGTCATGCTTTTTGGGCTAATCAATGCATTAAGAACTTTCATACAATTTATGAATGAGATACTGAAGGAGTTTTTGGGTAAGTTTTTCAATGTTTACCTAGATGATATATTGATATTTAGTAAGACATTGGAAAATAATTTGAAGCACATTCATAAGTTGTTTGACAAGTTGAGGGAGGAAAAATTGTTGGTAAATTTGAAGAAGTGTAGTTTTATAAAGGATTTGGTGTACTTGGGACTTTTAGTATCAACCGAAGGTCTAAAAAATGGACCCTAAGAAACTGAAGGATATCCTCAAATGGCCTAGTCTAAGGAGTACAATAGAGGCAAGATATTTTTTATGGAATGGATAGTTTTTGAAAAAAACTTATATGAGGTTTTAGTGGTATCTTTGGACCCTTAACTGAAACAATGAGAGGAGATAGGACATAATTTTAGAGTACTATAGGAGCAGATAAGAGTTTTCATCTATTGAAATAGAAAGTTACAGATCAACTTGTGATAGTACTTCTAGATTTTAGTAAAGTATTTTAAGTAGACTATGATTCCAATAGTACTACAATAGGAGTTTTTGGAGCCAAGAAGGTAGGCTTGTTTCTTATCTAAGTGAGAACATAAATGATGTCAAAATAAAATATTTTATTTATTATAAAAATACTTATACTATAGTTTGGGTGTTGAAGTGGACACACTATCTTCTTCCTAAGGAGTTTTTTTTCTATACTGATCATCAAGATTTGCAATATTTGAATAGTGAAGGAAAATTGAACCAAATGCATTTGAAGTGGGTTGAGATTTTGCATATTTATACATTTGTTTTGAAATACAAGAGTTGGAAGTCTAAAAAAGTTGTAGATACTCTTAGTAGATGATTTTATTTGCTAATAGAGATGCAAATTAAGGTGGTTGGGTTGAAGGAGCTAAAGGATTTGTATTATTAGGATCTTGAATTTGGGGAAGCTTACAAAGCTTGTGTAGGACCTATTACACTCGACATGACAATGTCGATGGATCTACAATCCAAGATGGTATATTATTCAAAGGAATTAAATTATGAATTCCTATAAATTCTATGAGAGATAATCTCATCAATGAGAACCATAGTAGAGGGTTGGTTGGACACTTTGGTAGAGATAAGACCATTACTTTGGTTGTTTAGAATTATTACTAGACAAGGTTATAACAAGATGTGAAGAAGTTGTTGATCCCCAGGTTATGTTGTCTATTAGTGCAAAACACTTAATAATTTACAAGAAAAGGTTGGTTTTTCATAACTAAAACCAAGTCATCCTATGTAGGTTGATCATTGTAAAGAGATACTTGAACATATTTAGTTTTATGTGATAGCTAAGAAAGTCAATGGTCATCGAGTACTGTAGTGGATATCAAGCAGTATGTAGATGATGAACCATTAGAAGATTAGTCTATCTTGAGTTCACATTTATGTCAAGCATACTAGAATCCAAGCATCAACATATGCATTTAGTTATGACTGAGCACCATGATACTTCAAGTGTTGGGCAAGCTAGTTTTGGCAGAGTTATTTGAAATTACATAAAAATTAAGGTACAACATTTTTTTTGATATGGATATTCTTTTGTATCATCAAGGAGTTTTTTATAGAGTTAATTATATATTTTATTAAGGGTTATCAATCCTTATATAATAAATCTAGCCAATTAGAAAAATAGAAGGTCTAAGTGAAAAAATAGTTGAATCTAGATAATTGATCTTGATCTAGAAGCTTCACCAAATATCTATTTAATAAGGGTTTGAAACCTAATTTCATGAATGATGTGAGAATGTGAAGTGTGATGTGTGAACTAAAGATAATGTATATGTGAAGGTGAAATGAGGAAGAGCAACTGAGTATTCCAGTTTAGAAGTCAAGTGTAGAGTAAAGGATAAATTAGATAAGACTTGTGATCAATTAGTGAAAAAAGAAGATTTGTAACTAGCATCTTAGTACAAATTGAAGGATCAAATATTGATTTACTTTGACAAGTGATTGGGGTGTAAATATCTAAATAGAGTGGTCGTAAAATATTTCTAACTTAATTGTAAGTTTAATCCTTTAATCAAGGTAGACTATATAAGTCTTGTAATCTCTTAATAGTGTAGACCCCTCACAAGGTAGATCATTAGAAGTGATCAAAATCATATCCCTAATAGGTTAACTTTATTGCTGCAGCAATGAAGAATTGTGGATGCCATCCCCACCCAAGTTTTACCTTGGCCTTGGAGGGTTTCTAGTTAACCATAATTATTGTGTTATGTGTTAATCATTTTCTTAGAGGTTTCATGGATGTGACTAGTTATTATATCTATTACATCATTTTAGTAATTGTTTGTTTGATTTATGGTACTATTGAGATAAGGGTTAGAGGTGAAGTTATAAGATTTGACATTTGTTTCAAAGGATAAAAGTTTCATAGATCCTAATTCACCCCCTCTCCCACTATCTTACTTTCTCATTAGACTTTTAATAATTGGTATGAGAGAATCAATTCTCCTAGAAGAAGTGTAACCTCTTGAGAGTTAAGATATAAGAGATGGAGGCCTATAAATTGGGAAAGATCATTGAGAATCAAAAGCTTAATATGTTGGTAATATGGCTAGACAAATGTATTTATTGTTTTCATTTATGGAAATATGTATTCAACATTTCATTTATGAATTTAGAGATAGAATATTGT
Organism: Cupressus sempervirens; assembly: GCA_028749045.1. Classification (NCBI taxonomy): domain Eukaryota; kingdom Viridiplantae; phylum Streptophyta; class Pinopsida; order Cupressales; family Cupressaceae; genus Cupressus; species Cupressus sempervirens. Next base: position 145,672,589 of record CM053789.1, on the reverse strand, counting down.
CTAAGTGTTAGACAATTTGTAGTAGCACAGAGAATAGATGTGATGTGTATAGACCACTCATTGAGAGTTAGCTCATGCGCAATCAAGGAAAGATCTATGATAGTGTTATGATGATGTATACTAGTGAGTAGGTGTATACAGATAGTACAATGTAAGATATGATTAAAATACTAGTACAAGTGTTTAACAAAGCAAAACAAAGCATAGTAGAGAATTGGATTGTATGAATTGAGGAATCATTTTGGTCACAAAATAATTACAAAGCCATGGTGAGCTGACTATGTGGATATTATTCCATAAGTTATCTCATATTATGTCAATCATGTGAAAGCATGAAGGCTAACTATGTAGTGAAATATGAAGATGCGAGATATAAGTAAAGATCTTATCTTGCAAAGTGTGCAACACAAGTGTGTAAGATATGTGTGATATATGATTAACTATGCGACATATGTATGATCTATGTGATATTTATGATTGATGTGAAGTTGACGATATGTGAACTAAATCTGATGTATGATCCGAGAAAGTGCAAAATAGAACAGACAAAATAGAACAGGGTCAATATCCTTAACATGATCATAATTTTTAGTGAATCAACTAGTGGGTATCATCCCCACTAGAGTTTTCCCTTGGCTAGGGTTTCAGTAGTTAAAAAATAATGGTTTTATGAGCTCTCTATGTACATGCTTATATTTACTATTCAAAAATTTTCGTTTACTTTCATATGCAAGTTATAAAGTAATTGACAATATTCAGTTGTGGGAAAAAGTTTGTAGAATACTAATTCACTACCAACCCCCCCCAGTATTATCTATGTCTAATAATTGGTATTTGAGTACAATTACTCAAAAGAAGTTTAACATCTTGAGTAAGATCTTTATGGATATGTAACATTTGAAGAAAAACCTTGAAGAAGCTCTTGAGTAGATTGACCTTCTTACTAAAGAAATAGATAGCTTGAAAGATGGATATGATGGTGCAAAAGCTTTCATTGGTAAACTAAAGGCAAGATTCATGACCTAAAATCGGACAAGGAATCAATAACACAAACTAGTGATAATGATGAATTAGGAAATATTTATAAAGAAAATGAAATTTTGAAACATGAATAGAAAATCATTGAACTTAAGTTCAGTCTTAAGAAAAATGGTGAAAAGAATGAACCTAAACTAAAAACTAAGAATGCAAACCTTAAATCCCTATTATGTCAAGTTACATTTGAACTAGCTACTATCAAGTTTGATCATGGATAATTAGAAAAGTATAATATCATTATGAAAGGAGAATTAGCACAGCTAAGAAATATTTTGAGAAACTTTATTCCAGTAGTGAGAAGATAGATCAATAGATATTTCACCAGAGACCTTATGAAAAGATAGGACTTGGATATTTGATTGGAGAGAAATCAGCCAAGAAAGTTGAAATCAAAAGAGAACCAAATCCCGTTATTGAATCCCCTAAGGAATCTAATCTAAGTAAGGTTGAATCAAGCACATCTACTGAAGTATCAAAGGAAGTATAATTTATTGATTTATCAATGAAACGTGATGAACCTAAGAAAATAGAGCAAGTTGATAAACCTAAGCAAGATGAACCACCCAAGGAAGTAAGATGTGAGTTTAGAGTTAGATGCTTCATATGTATTGAAGTTGAACATATGAAAAGAGATTGCATAGGCAAGTCTTTTAAAACCATTGCTAATTTCTATTGTTATAATTGTCATGGTTATGAACATAAAGTTGTAGAATGAAAGAAACCTAAGTTTGATGGTGAATAGGCTAAAAATGTGTTAACCTATAAATAAATATAGGAAAATTGGTGTAGGAGCACCTAGGCTAACCTCCAATTCCTTTGTCATTTTCTCTTGTATCTAACATTAGCCAAGTAAGAGAAGTTGTGTTTTTCATTTGGACTTTAGAAGGTCTTGCAATATGTGGACTAGGTGAGTTAGTTTTAGAACTAAGATCATCAATTAGTCATTGTTAGTTGTTTTTGATAGCTTAGCCTTAGAAGCTTAAATTTTGGATTTGAGTTATTAATATCTCCTAAACACATGAGAGATGTTAAGAAGATTCTTTAAGGTCATTTTAAAAGTTAGTTCTTTGAACTACATAGCTTAGAGGCCCTATATTCTAGCTAGGCAAATGAAAGTAAAAGATCCCAAAAGATGTCATGACAACATTGACAATTTATTACAAATGTTGCATACAACTTGGCAACATTGGATACCCTGAACGATAGGAGTGGGAGATCAACTAGCAAGGCACCAAGTCCTAATGTGCTCATGATTGGTGAAAGGGAGTTATTAGAAGCCTTGGAAGAAGGAGAAGGAGTTAGCTTTTCATTGGTGTTAAGGCAAAGAAAAGAAGATGAAGACAAGGCAATGAAGAAGCTAGAGTTACCTAAGGAGATACAAAGCATGCTGCAAACTTATGAAGGTATAGTAAGTGATGGAAAACCATCAAACTTACCCCATAAAAGAGCTATAAGTCATAGGATAGACCTCATACTAGGAGCTACCCTTCCCAATAAAGTAGCATACAAGATGACCCGTCAACAAAATGAGGAAATTGCTAGACAAATACAACAATTCCAAAACCAAGGCCTTATTGGGAAAATCATTAGCCAATGTTCTATACTGACTATCCTAGAACCTAATAAAGAAGGAACTTGGAGGATTTTTACTAATTCAAGGGCCATAAATAGGATAACCATTAGGTATAGATTTCCTATCCCTAGGATTGAAGACCTAATGGATTGTCTAAGTGAAGCTATGTACTATAGTAAGATAGAATTAAAGAGTGGCTATCACCAAATAAGAATAGATGAGGGAGACTAGTGGAAAACAACCTTTAAAACCAATGAAGGTTTGTATGAATAGATTTTCATGCCATTTGGACTATCTAATGCCCCCTCCACATTCATAAGGCTCATGAATGAAGTCCTTAAAGACTACATTGGAAAATCTATAGTGTTATATCTTGATGATATACTAATTTGTAGAAAAATAAAAGGTGAGCATCTCCAACACATTAAGACTATATATTTTCAAGAAGCTGCATGATGAGAAGTTTATGATCAACTTAGAGAAGAGTGAGTTCTTCAAGACAGAGCTAGTGTACCTTGGGTTTGTTCTATCTCATGGAAAACTGAAAATGGACAAGAGTAAGGTGGAAGGCATCCTCAATTGGCCTACTCCAAGGACAACAATAGAGGTATGCAGTTTTCATGGCTTTGGTCAATACTATAGGAAGTTTATAAGGCAATTTAGTTCTATTTATGCCCCTATGATAGAAACCATTAAAAGAGGCATGAAGACTAAGTTTGTATGGAATGAGCAAGCTAACAAAAGCTTTGAGTTGTTGAAGGAAAATATTTCTACACAACCTATTTTAATTTTTCCAAGCTTTGAGAAGCTATTCACCATAGAGTGTGATGCAAGCAATGTGGCTATTAGAGCTATTCTAAGCCAAGAGGGTATACTAGTGGCTTTTCATTTAGAGAAGTTGAGAGAAGCCAAGAAGAAGTATTCTTCTTATGATCTTTAGATGTATGAATTAGTTTGGTCCTTAAAGAAATGGAAGCACTATTTTCTTCTCAAGGAGCTCATAATCTATTCAAAAAATCAAGCTCTAATTTTCTTCAACTCTAAAGAGAAGTTAAGTCATAAGCACATGAAGTGGGTTGAATACTTGTAAGCTTACACCTATAATATCAAGTACAAGAAATGAGTGCTCAATAAGGTGGCAGATGCCTTGAGTAGGAGAACTCTCACTATCTAGGAGATCCAATTGAACAACATGGGAACATATCACTTCAAAGATCTATATGCTAACGATAAAGACTTCTCAGAAATTTACAAGGCATGTGATGAATACAAGAATAATTTCCATAGAAATTATAATGAATATAATCTACAAAGTGATATCTTGTTTAAGGGAAATCAGTTATGTGTCCCTAGATGGTCTATAAGAGAGAATTTCATTTAGGAAAAGTATAATGGTGCATTGAGTGGTCACTTTGGGACCACTAAGACAACAAAACTCATTCAAAGATTCTATTATTGCCCAAGGATAAACCTTGATGTTAGGAAGTATGTTGAAAGTTATATTGTGTGTCAAAAGGCTAAAGGTACTTCTTCAAATACAAGCCTATATCAACCACTACCTATTCTCACTAGGCCATGGCAATGCTTAAGCATGGACTTTGTAGTTGGATGACCCAAGATAAGACAAGGCATGTATAGTGTTTATGTGGTTGTGGATAGATTCAACAAGATGGTTCACTTTGTGACATGCAAGACAACTAATGATGCAAGCCAAATAGCCTCTCTCTTCTTAAAAGAGATAGTATTAATCCATGGGTTACCTTTGAGCATTTTGTTAGATAGAGACACCAAGTTTATGAGTCACTTTTGGAAGAATCTTTGGCAAATCTTGGGCACTAATTTATCATTTTAATCTACATACCATCATGGAATTGATGGTTAGAACAAAGTGGTAAATAAAAGCCTTGAAAATCTATTGAGGTGCTTGACCAAGAAATATGATCAACAATGGGATCGATTGATTGGACAAGCTAAGTATGCATATAATGAGACTATAAATAGGTACATAGAAAAAAGTCTCTTTGAAATTGTATATGTATTACATCCTAGAGGATTCTATGAGTTAATAGACCTAAAGGATGGAGTTAGAGGGAGCAACTATGTTGAAGATTTTGCTTATGCGACACAGGAGATTTATGATATAGCCATAAAAACATTGTTTGACAACACTATGAAGCATAATATAAAAGTTCATAAAATTAGAAGAGAAATCCAATTCAATGTGGGAGACTTGGTGATGGTGCATCTAAATAAGTATAGACTACGAAAGGGAGTACCTCACAAGATAAAAATGAGAAGGATAGGTCCCTTTCCTATCTTAGCCAAGTATGTTGACAATGATTCTAAGTGGAGCTGCCAAAGGATAGTTGACTATCCCTTATTTTCAATGTTGTAGACCTAGTTCCTTATAAAGGACCAACACCTACTTTAGACCAAAGTTTGATTGAATTTATCCAAGATGTGGATGAACTCCAATTAGATGAACTCCAATTACCTCCTACTACTATGAAGAGAGATGTAAATATATTGGATAGAAGGGTATACAAAAAGACTAGGAAGAAGGAATGCAAAGAACATTTAATCAAGTGGAATGGTTAATCTAATGTTGATACAATATGGATCAAAGAATCATAGTTCAAGAAGTTGGGCATTGACCTAAACTCACTCAATCCAAGAGTGGATTGAAATATTTTTCTTGGGGAGGATGGTCTAGGAGAACCTAGGTTAACCTCCAATTCCTTTGTCATTTTCATTTGAATATAAAATTATCCAAGTTAGAGAAGTTGTGTGTTTGGTTTAGACCTAAGAAGGTTTTTCAAGATGTGGACTAGGTGAGTTAGTGTTAGAACTAAGGTCAGAAATTAGTCATTAATAGTTTTTTTTAATAGCTTAGAATTAGAAGTTTAAAGTTTGGATTTGAGTTGTTGATGTGCTCTAAAAACATGAGAGATATTAAAAATATGATTTAAGGTCATTTAAGAAGTTATTTCTTCAAGCTACATGGCTTAGAGGCCCTAGATTCTAGCTAGGAAAATGAATCTAAAAGATGCCAAAAGTTGTCATGACAACAATGGCAATTTATTGCAAATGCTACATGCAACTTGGCAATATTAGAAACCCAGAAAGATAGGATTGGGTGATCAACTAAAAAGGCCTAAAAACCTAGAGAATGACTCTAATACTCTCCTAGACTTCAATCTCGAGGTAGAGGGTGTTGTAACTAAGTTTGTGAACAACAAGAGAGCTCTACAATTCTGATTATGTGAATTTACTAAGCTTTTTAGAGTGATAGTGATATCTAATGGATTGAATGCCTTGATTTAGTGTTATATTTGTGTTTATAGGATAGTTTTGAGACTTTTTCATTCAGTAAGAAAATATGTTAGAGTTAATTTAGTGCTTTGAGTAAATTATTTTAGATTTAGAGGCTTTCTTGGTCTTGTCTTGACCAGTTTGTCTTTCTATGGCTCCCCCATGAAATCTAGTGATAGGATATTCCTTAGGATATATGAATGTTTTAGGAAAGCCATTGGTCTATCCATATTTAGAGTCATGAAGAGTTGGGTTTCTATTTTTAAGATCAAACCCTAGTCAAGCTTAGAGTGCTCGGTTAGTAGTTTGACAATGATAAATTGAAGATTTAATGGAGAGGATTGAAGCACAATAGAGAAAAAGTGAAACTCTAGGTGTGATATGAACATATCTTGATATGCCAGGAGGATTGGGAGACTACCAATCCATTTTATTGAGGTTTGAACAAGAAACTAGTGAGGTCCTCTAAATTAGACTTTTTAGCCCTATTTGACCTAGATAGTAGGAATCTTGTGTACGGATGACCTAGGAGTCTAAAAATTTTAGAATACTTCATAAAAACCAAAAGGGTATTTGAATGTGAGATTAGTTTTTTAGGTTGTTTGGGAAGTTTTGGCAGGAAAGTAGAAAAAGACCCTATTAAGGGCTACAAGAAATTAGGCCTAGTTAGGCCTCCTAAAGACTAAGTCTTAGACTTTATAGAAAAAGGTTTGGAGATCCTTCAAGATGGATCTAAAAATGGAATATTTTAAACCTATTTGGAACCCCTACAATGAGTTTGAAGATTTGTGTGGAGATGAAACTGAGAGTTTTCTAAGTGTCGGAGATAGAACAAGAGAAACAACAAGTTGATTGTCCTTCAAGGTGAAGCACAAGGAGTGAGACTCTTAGAGAAGAGTTGGATAGGGTCCTAATTAATCATCTCAGCCCTTAATATCCTAGATGAGATTAGAATCCTTGAAGAAGACAAGCTAGGTCTTCTTAGCATTTGTGCAAGCACACCAAATAGCACATATACAAAAAATATGGATGATAGAAAGAAATGTGTGTGAAGGAGGAATATGGGATCTATCCTTAACCAAAATTCCCAAAAGGAATGATCCAAATTGATTAATCACAAGGAAGCGATCAATGAACAAATGAATCACTTAATGGAGAATATGAAGGAAGGAGGAAATTCTATAATCTACTATAGAAAATAAGTACTTGAAATCCTTAAGATAAATACTAACCTCAAAGTAGAGTGAATTTGGAAAATGTTGATTTCTGATGTCTGTGTATAGTTTCAGGAAATTCTATAACCTATTATGGACTAGTAATATTGAGATGGAGAAAACCCATAAAATTTTTGTCTTTTTGGAAGTAGGTCCACCTTGATCTAGATAGTAGGGCACAATCTTACCCTAGGGCACAATTGTGCCCCAAAATTTTTACCTTGACTTGCACTACTTTGAAAAAATATTTGTTCATAGATCACACAAGTTTGATGAAAAGCATATTCAAATCTGCAGTTTAATTTTTTGTTCCACACATGTACGTACAAGAAAAATTATTTTGTTTTTTGGATGGGGGGTTTTCCTTTGTTGAACCATAGTTTGGAATCAACCTTGAAATGTAATTGAAATTGCAATATGAATAAACAAAGTAAATTGAACTATTCACCTTTCTTATATTGAAATCCTTGTGGAGGATTTAAATCCTTGAATCCACAAGTACAAATGCTCCAAATGAATGTATAAATATATGTAGGATATCTCAAATCAATGACATTAAATCTTCAACAACAATCTTGAATGGATTTTTTCATAGGAAAAGGGTTAGATGAATATGAATGGATGAAGAAATCTTCAAGAAGAGGGCTCCATAGAGATTGAATCCTTCAAAGGCTAACAATGGACTTCCTTGAACTAGATCTTGAATGCTTGATAATAGATCATTCGGTATAATGTCTCCTCATGAAAAGTAGATAGATAGATGTCAAAAATTCATAATTGACGGATGTCAAAATGAGGGAAGAAGGCTTCCTTATATAGAGATCTAGGGCACAAACTTCAAGAGAAGGCTAACATGGGAGCATTAAATCCCAATTAACCTTAACCTCTAGAAATAGACCTATATTAAATAGAATTTAAGATTGTACCATTTTGAAACACAAAATAGCTGACCTAGAAGTAGGAAAATGAAAGTTTCCAAAGTCTAATACCCTGAAACTCTTAGAAAATGAAAATTGAACTTGGGATCAGGGATGAGGTCAACCCTATCCTAGGTTAGGGTCAAGGTCATCCTTAACCTAGGTTAGGGTTGAGATTGTCCTTGACCTAAAAGGTTGTCCTTGACCCATAAAGTCAACAATCTTAGTTTCATAGAGAAAGTTGTAAGAAAGAGGTTGAAAATAGAGAGAGAAAAGAAGAACAAGGGAAAAAAAACCATATCCATGCAAAGACCTATTCAAAGTGCTTTACATGACCCCAAACCACTTACTCAGAGGCTAAAAAGTCTTAACATGGAAGTGCTTCCATTTTAAGATGATACATTAAGCCCCCACTTTAGCAAGAGTATGGACTCGATGCAAACTCTTGGTAAAGTAGATCGTAATGAAAAGGTAATCTTTTAAAATTAAAGGGACAAAGGAAATCTCCAAGCCTCCAAAAAGACTCAAGTCCTTCATCAACTCTAAGATCACAATAAGAGAGACATCTCTAGAAAAAGAGAAAAATTAAAAGAGTATGATTATCTTGCCCAATGAGAACTTATGTCCCATTGTGAACCACATAAGAAAAATGTGCAAATGGAAAGATGGAATTGAACCACCTAGTGAATGTGGCTACTCGCTAGTCAACTCATCAAGGATTCACTCTCAAGAATATTCTATTATATAAGACTAAAACCAAAAGGAAAAAGAGATCCTATCTTAAGGACACTTCCAACCTTAAGGGATCAAAAATTTAAAACTGGAGGGATCAAGAGATCCTAAAATATAATCCATGCTTTAAGGATTAGTCACTAATCCATAAAGGGAGAAAATCTATTTTGAAAAATGATATATATGTATCAAAAAGTGTGTGTGCATGCAATAGGTGAGAAGAACATATGCCCCCACATTCAAGTCATCACTAACACTTTAACAGAAGCAATGCCTTTAATAGAAGCATAAACAACTTCACTAATTACATTTTCACTATGATATGCCCCAAGTGAAGACAAATCAAGGGAAATACAACACAAATATACAGAGAACATAGAAGGGATCTACCTATTGTGGGGTTAGTATGATCATAAGATAATATATATAAAATATTATTACAAATGAATAGACACCATTCCCCAAAGAAAGTAGAACTACAGTCACAAAGGAGGAAAAATCACATAAGAAATATGAAAAGGAATATTTTTAGACCATGACCTAGAGACCAAAAATAATCAGTGCTACCAAGTCATAGATCCAAGTATATTATAAAAGGAAACATGTACAAACATTAGTACAAGTAAAACATAACATGAAACAACATATGAAAGAATAAGGATACATGGAGAGAAATAGTGCAACAAGTTCAATTCTTTTATCACCTTGTACTAATAGAGAAACAAAAACTGTATAAAAAAATTTAGAAAACACATCATAGGAGAAGCACATTACAAAAAAAAAACACACAAAAGGCTACCATGAAGGACTTTCCAATCAAGTACAATGCCTACTCTCCCCATCTCATTGTATATCATTTAGAGATGGTGGGTAACTTGCAAGAGGGACTTTATCCAACATAGTAGGCATGATAGCCAGTTCCAAACAAGGATCATCTTGAGAATCACAATTTTCAATACCAAGTGTAAGTGTCAATTGTGAGGAAATCATATTAGGTAAATCAACATCAATGTCAATAGTTTCATATTCATTATTAACATCAGAAATATCACCAAGAGCATCTTGTTCATCTAGATTAATAAAAATAGGATTTGTTGGAATTCTTTAGAATAACTGTAAGGGGGGTGAATCAATTATCCAAGGTCTAGATGTACAAATAAAACTTTTCACAACTTAGTGAATCCATATCCATAAAACATATTAATCATGCATGCATCAATTGGATCATACAATCACTTAAACTTGTAAGTTACTATCAAATCAACTTTCCAGAAATATAAGCATGAAACATAATATATTCAATAACACATTTGACACAATTATTTTATGTAGAAACCCAATTTAGGAAAAACCACGAGTAACATGCTACTAATTCTCACTCTTTTGAAGTGATGCCTTATGAAAGGCCAATGCTATTAAAGGTTACAATGCACACTATTAAATGTGACCTAGTTAGAGGATTTCAATCACCCTGTTAGGAGTGAGCTTTGTTAGAGGAGTTTGGATCATTCACTTGGAATATCACTTGGTTAAAGGATTTACAAATGACTGTTACATCAACCTTAATCTAAAGGATTTTACCTAAATTAATACAATTATTGAAGAGTAACAATAAGGCTTGATCTAATAATAAAATACAACTCATTTTGCATATTATAGATCTCTATTCAATCCTCCATTATGCATAGCTTCATTCACTTTAGCTTTGATATCTTATTCACCTATCAAGAATTCATCCTCTTAAGTCTTGTTTCTTTGCATGCCAATTAAAGACTCTTAAGCTTGTACACCATATATAACAACACCCTAGAATCATTGTCTTTCTTAGGTTCTTGCACATGCCAATTGTTGTTTCATGCTTGTATTCCCTTATAAAGAGAAATTAGATCTTTTGTTATTCATCCTCCATCATCCATTTTGGGGTAAGGTAGGATTAGGTAGGATTCAATGAATCTACCCATATTTTGATTTTATTCCCTTCTAGAAATTTCTCCTTCAATCTTTTCTGAATTCACCTCAAAATGATTTATCATGAATTTTGTGCTACTAGATCATTAAGCTTATCTTCTACGTAGTTCACACAATCCAAGAAATCAAACTTGTTGGCTTAGATTCATCAAATTCATAGTCTTTCTTATAATGTTGTCACTCAACATTTACTTGCCTCTAATGCTCAACACATACTACATTGCTTGACATCCACTATCAAATCACTCGGAATGAAATAAAGTTCACTCATGCTTGACATCAACTAAACTTTATATAGCTTTCACTATTTCACTCGACATATGCTAAAATTTCATTTTTCTTGGCTCCAAATAATTTTATACTTGGCTTGCACTAACTCTACTCAACACCTACTGTTTGGAATCAATCAAGCTTGGTAGACTTAATTATTCTTTCTTGTTCTTCTAGACTTTGTCAGTGTATCCAACCTTTGTAACCTTAAGTAAATAATCAATGCACTATAATATCATTGTCTTAACTAATCTTTGTACTTATTTTCTTTATCATAACTCAACCTTTCTTCTAGGTGTTCTTGTTATCTTATTTATCAAATCCTCTTTATCAATCAAACACATGATAGTACTCAAGTCATCTAATCAATTATCTTACCAACATAGCAGGTTTGACATCAGTGGCAAAATAATGATTGAAAAAATTCTCATACTTGTATCAATCTATTTTCAATAATCTCCTTCTTTGACATTGATGAAAAACTAGTTCAACCAATTCAACTAACAATAACACTAAAAAGAAAATAATTTCATGTATTGAAATCTCTTCCTCTATTAGTAACTTTCATCTTCTATACAGGTTATAAAACTATATTCTAATAAATTTTTTTTTGATCAACAAACAATTAACTCTTCCTTATGACTCCCTTCATCCGTCATCTTGTAGTTCTCTAGCTGTGCTAATCAATCTCTCTTGTAGGAACCTATTTACATTATTCTTATATCTCCCTCAACACTATCTCCCTCTTACTAGGTAGATATTTCTTGAAATGTTCTTCTCTCTCTGAGTAGATATTCATTATACTCTGTATACTCTCCCTATTTGGTATCCTTAACTCTCCCTCTTTGAAAACAATGCCAAAGACTTTTCATCTTAATATGTAAATATGAACCCATCTCTTTGATTACTTTAGGCAACTTCTAAAGTAAGATCCACTACATCAATGTGTAACATATATCAATCATCTCATTTGATGTAGGGAACTTCTCATGTTTCTTAAATAGCCTTGAATAGGGGTATCACCCCTAATTTAACTCTTAGATTCTTATGAGCATCCTTAGGAGATTTTCCTTTTCTTCCTTCAATCTTCCAACTTTCTCTAAAACTAGAGTATGGGTAACAACCCCAAAACTTCTCCAAAATTCCTCTAAGTATCATCCCTAACTCAACTAGGCTTTAAGTAACTCAAGATGGAGTTTGAGTCACCAACTCATGGAGGAGACAATAAATTTTTGCAATCAACCAAAAGTAGGATTTTTGAGTGACCCTAAAAGTCAACTAAGGAGGCTAAGGGGGTGGAAAGTACTCCCAACCCATACCCTTACCTCTAGGGTACTTAAATTTTATTTTTTTAAACCTTAAAGAATTAATAGGGACCAAACAAAAGCTAGGAGAGTAGTAAGACCAAATAAACAACCTTCAAAGAGAGACAAAGCAAAGATAGCACAACTTAACAAGGGGTTTAGTTCCATCTTTCCATTGGGTTTCCCGGCTAAATATCCTGCACACTCATTGCACACATCAGTAGTTCAAGAAACACATGCATATATGTAAAAATACATATCAGAAAAATCATGTAAATTAAAAATATCCATTTTCTAATACTCAATTGTTTATCTCATTTTGTTCATTAAAATTGGAAAAATCAAAGTGTTAGTTCTACATTCATTCACTTCATCATCATACATGTTCACAAAGTATTAAATGACGAGATCAAATATCTGAAAGTAAAAACATCACACAACATGAAATAACATAACTTATTCATTAATTCAGATTAAGGTACCAAAATAATCATCATTAGGCATGCATATACCTAATCATCATAACAACACCAATTAAATAATACTGAACTATCTAAAGCATAAAACTTGATCATCAAGATATCAAATCAACATCCTCATTATCAAGTGAAAACACTTTGTACCATTGTTAATAAAAATAAATATTTTAAATAGTCGGGGTGATGTAGTAGTTCTTGACTCACTAAGTGTCTAAAACATGAATGAAACAAAAAATCTTAGTTTCTTTTAGGAAAATCACAATATAAGCATTTCTTTACATCCATTTCAATCTCCTATGATAGTTTTAATGGACAATTCATATTAGATATTTTCATACGAGGAGGGTCCTTACATCCTCCCCCTCTAGCCTTTGACTTCCTCCTAGAAGTTACACAACTAAAAAGCTCATCTTATGCTAGACCTTGTCTAGACCTGTTCCAAAATTTACTCTTATCAAAAGAATGATTAATAATTCACATACATATACTGGGATGATAACATATTCCTAATATAATTGTAAACATACCTATAGAATTCTCTAGCAATAATAATATCATAAGGTGTTTTGATTTCCACATGCCCACTCATCAGGTAGCAACTGTATGAAACTCCCCCAAATGAGATTTCAAATTAAGAAACTTGTCTCTTTATTAATGGTTAAATACTTTTTAGAGTTTCCATAATGCATCGATTCTTGACAGGATACTCAATGAGTCCATCACTACACATGCACCTTTTCATCTAGAAGTCTTTTTGATCAACCCGTAACCTTAAACAATATATGTTGGGGTGAAATTTTCATTACTCATAATAGTCAAAGGATAACACTAGTCCTATACTCAAGTCTTGGAAGAGGGTGGGGCATGACTACTCTTACTAATGACCCCATACCCTAATGTTATACATCTACTTGATTGTCAGGAATCCCTTTGGTAGGCTCATCATATGTCGCATTGCCAATAAAATTCACAAGAAAATGCCTAAAAATTTAAATTCAACATCAAGGATGCAACATCCATCAAAAAAATTTGAAAATAAAGGAAATAAGAGTGGCCACTATAGTAAAATTTAAAATCAAGAAGTGGAAACATGACCTAGAGGCAAAATAGAATCATCAATAATAAAATTGGCTAAATAGCCCCACAATACATTGCTTGGCAAAAAAGGAAAGAACATTAAAATACCAATATTTGAAATCAGACAAATAAGGATATAAATTCAATTACTTACGAAATTTACATTACTGACATAATGCATCCATACCAAGGCCATTGAGGGAAATGAGAAATCTTAGGTATACTTATCAGTGTTGCAGTTTAGAAGGAATACATTTACTCATCAAATTTTTGCAATGGGAAGTCCCCACGTATAGTAAAATTTAAATATCCACACTTATCATGGACGCATTATTTCCCAAGTGTCACGAAACTAGCTCTGATACACAAATGTCATGCCCAAAATATAAAGGCAAAACAAAAACTATATATATATATATGTTCATAAAAGATTTTAGATGTTTAACTATAATGGGAGTAATTGTTCGAGTAGATTAAAATTCAGATAACCATAGGTACTTTGAAGCTAGATGCAAGTTCACCATTGATATAAAACAGTTAGAACTCGGTTGAAGCATATCATAAAATAGATAGTTTGGGTGAAATTGATGTTTCTCAGTAAATCAATTTATTTAATTTTAAATGACCAATTCCATTTTACTAAGGTCCTAAACTTTCAAATTTTTTTTCTTAATAATTCCTTAAAATATTACCTCCTAAGGATGACCATAGATTATCACAACAACTATTCGATACATCAAAAATGACCTACTAACTAAAATGACATCGATCTCTTAATTACATAACCTTGTTTAGCATCAATTTAATTATGAAGAATGTACCACTAACCTTAAATGAACTAATTAACTAGTTCCTTCTATTAACTTAATAACTTGAATGACATTACAAATTTAATCATTTACTTTAGGCTTAATATCATTAATTAACCTCTTTCAACTTCATTCTAAAATAATTACATCCCAATCCATGATCTATCTTAAACAAAACATATCAATTACTAGGACACTAACATTAAGAGAAATAAATAAAAAACTCTAAAATATCAATTAAATATAACTATTCATTCCTTTCTAACTACGTTTTAAAACTTTAATTCCGAAGTCTAAACTAACCTTAAATATACACATACAATAGAGGTAAACTTATTATCAGTTATACTATCTACATTTTAATTAAAAAATTTCTCCAACATACTTATAACACTCTAATTTATATTAATCTATCATTTACAATTGAAATTGAAGACTAGAATCAATTCAATAAATCTATAAGTTAATCTAAACTTTATTTAAAGCTATTATAATTTCAAGCCCACATTAATAATATCACTATTTAAGTTAATCTAACTATCTCCCAATTATATAAAACTAAATAACAACACAAGGTAAAATACAACTATAACAAAGTATAACTAAATTAGAACTAATTAACTTAGACTATCTTAAATCAAACTAGCTTAGCAACACTATCTAACTAACATAAGATTAACGAGCTAACCACATTCTAAAAACTAATTACTAAGATCTATACTAACATAAAAATATTATACTATGTTTTAATACCATAAAATGACTACTGATCTAATTATTAAATTAATACTAATCTAGTTAAGAACTAACAATAAATCTATAAAAAAACTAACCAAACATCTCTAAAACTAACCTAGACTACCTACCCATTTCCCCTCCCCTTGCCAAGTGGCCTAGCCACCACTTGGCTCTCCCTCATCATGATCCCCACTTCCATATGCAGCTGTATGCTGCCCCAAGGTCTACCTCAGTGCAGTCCTGTCTTCCTTGTGTGAGTGATGCACAGTGAAGGGAGATCAGCGCATAAGGGGGAGATATGCAGGGGGGGGGGGAGGGTTAAAATTATTAAGAGTTAGTTTTAATAAAAAAAATTCTTTGCTCCCCTTTTGACATGACAGGGTCATTAGTGGCACAGTGCCCATACTGGCAGGTGGTTGGGATTACCCATGCCTAGCCCTTAAATGGAAGTAGAAAAAAAGTAAGAGAATGAGGGGGAGTAATTAAGTGGGTAAGCTTTAATTTTTTTTTTGATTTATAATATAAATTAACATGAAGTCCTGGACAAGTACCTTGCCTTTTTGCAACATGGAGTTTAATGCTAATGCTAGGTCTGCACCCAAATTTGGCAAGGAGGTGAATTGAAACTTGATTTAGTGAAGGGCTAGATAGCTATAGGAGTAAATGCTAAAAGTTTTGTTGTTGAGAGAAGACAATATGATTTGCATTAACATATGCATTTATATAATTTATTTTTGAATTTATTTAATTTATATTATTTAAAGAATTAGCAAATGATTTCTTTGTTGAAATTCAAAGAGGAATAACTCAAAGAATATTCTCAGTGAACTTGGGGAAAATTAAATTCTCTTCCATACATTTTCCAAAGAGCTTTTTACTCCTGGAGATGCAATTTTTTTTTTGAAGCAAATTTTTTTCTAAGTGATGATATTTCCTTTTGCTATATTTTTTGTTGTTGTTATGCAAGGGTAATTTCTTTCCTTGTAACAACCTTGTTTCCTTTTAACAAGCATGCTAATACAAGGAGATGAGAATAAAGTTATTTTTTTTTCTCCTATAGTTTATGTTTTCTAATTCATCATATAACGAAGACTTATGTGCCATTTATTTTGAATGCAAGGAGATGCATAATTTCATAATCAAATTTGATTTTATCACTTATATAATTTAACAAGAAGAGAGATAAATTTGTTGTCCATAAAGTATGATTGTTCATTCCCTCTCAATACATAAAACATTGAATTGGAAACTTCAACATATCCAATTTACTTTTCTTTAAATGGTTTGAAAACTTGAGGATTCATAATACGAAAACATTATCCATTAATCTATTTTCTCACATAAATAAATATGCATCATTTGAAATCACATAAGAGTAATGCAAGGAGGTTTCCACAATCTTTTCTTTCTCTATTATTCAACCTGGTTCAAAGCTACATCGAGAAAGAACTAGTAAGAAAACCTGACATCCTTGCCAATACATCAAAATTCAAATACATTTTACATAATGTTACAATTTAAAAGAAATCTCTTCTAGGTCCTTCACAAGTGAATTCTTCCAATACCTTCAATACCTCAAGGAAAATAAGGAGAAGATGAGAGCTGACTCGGGGTAAAACATCACAACATCAAGAAATAATTCAAGCATACACCCCAATCCATTTTTACACAATAGGTCCAAGCATAGAACCTGACTAGGGGGAAGGTGCATTTTCCCAATGGGAGATGCAAATCACCATACCATAACATAGCCCTTTTGAGGCTAAAACTTCAAGAACATCCATTTTTCTACAAGGCCCTTTCAAGGCTATTACAACAAGGATTTTCATTCCTTTCCATATCAAGAATTCACAATATCATACAAGGTATATGATGACAAGTAGGGGCCCATACACCCTACCCTCTTTCCCTCCTCTCATCATGAGAGGAGACTCTACACCATTGAGGTCCAACTAAGGCCCTTCCCCCATACATGGCCACTTCTTCCCTATCCAAAGGTGAGTAATGCCAAAACAATCCCCATGAAATCTCCTCAAAATAAAACATCAAGAAAAGCATTAGAATAAACCCCAACACACAAGCAAGCAATGTAACAACAACACAATGCCTTATGCATGATTTAAGAATGAACAACTTGAATAAAAAATTCAAAAGAGTGAAGAACTCCTACCTTCACAAAAAGTTATGGTAATATGGTAAGTTGAGAAGAGCTTTTCCTTTTCTTCCTTCAATCTTCTAACTTTCTCTAAAACTAGAGATTGGGTAACAACTCCAAAACTTCTCCAAAATGCCTCTAAGTATCATCCCTAAATCAACTAGGCTTCAAGTAACTCAAGATGGAGTTTGAGTCACCAACTCATGGAGGAGACAATCAATTTTTTCAATCAACCAAAAGTAGGGCTCTTGAGTGACCCTAAAAGTCAACTAAGGAGGCTAAGGGGGTGGAAAGTACTCCCAACCCATACCCTTATCCATAGGGTACTTAAATTTAATGTTTTTAAACCTTAAAGACTTAATAGGGACCAAAAAAAAGCTAGGAGAATAGTAAGACCAAATAAAAAACCTTCAAAGAGAGACAAAGCAAAGATAGCACAAATTAACAGGGGGTTTAGTTCCGTCTTTCCATTGGGTTTCCCAACTAAATATCCTGCACACTCATTGCACACATCATTTGTTCAAGAAACACATGCATATATGTAAAAATACATATCAAAAAAATCATGTAAATTAAAAACATCCATTTTCTAATACTCAATTGTTTATCTCATTCTATTCATTAAAATTGAAAAAATCAAAGTGTTAGTTCTACATTCATTCACTTCATCATCATACATGTTCATAAAGTATTAAATGATGAGATCAAATATCTGAAAGAAAAAACATCACACAACATGAAATAACATAACTTATTCATTAAATTAAGGTACCAAAATAATCATCGTTAGGCATGCATATACCTAATCATCATAACAACACCAATTAAATAATATTGAACTATCTGAAGCATAAAACTTGATCATTGAGATATCAAATCAACATCTTCATTATCAGGTGAAAACACTTCATACCATCATTAGTAAAAATCAATATTTTAAATAGTCAGGGTAGTAGTTCTTGTCTCACTAAGTGTCTAAAACATGAATGAAACAACAAATCTTAGTTTCTTTGAGGACAATCACAATATAAGAATTTCTTTACATCCATTTCAATCTCCTATGACAGTTTTAATAGAGAATTCATATTAGATAGTTTCATACAAGGAGGGTCCTTACAAATGCTTTTGTAAAGATATATCAGCTATTTGCTCTTTTGTATTAACATATTCCATCTTCAGCTCTTTATCTTGAACTAACTATCTCAAATAATGATACTTAATTGTAATATGCTTAGTCTTTGTATGCATCACACGATTCTTTGATATATTTATAACACTTGTATTATCACAATAAAGTATCACAAGCTAGTGATTTCCTCTTTCATACCTTTGAGTAACTATTTGATCGATACAATATTTGTACAATTTACTACATCACCAACATATTTAGCTTCAACAATAGATTGAGATATGTTGTTTTGTTTCTTGCTTGTTACCTAAGAAAATGGCTCCTCAACTAGTACTATTTCTGTCATTAATATTTCTAGCCCAATCAACATCAGTGTAAGCCCTCAATTCAAACTTTTTATTTTTCTTATAGTATAGACCATAGTCTTCTATTCCTTTCAAATATCTCATTATTCTCTTAACATCCATCAAATGATTCTCCCTAGGATTAGAAGATAATCTTGTAACTATCCCAATAGATAATGCAATATCAGGTTTTCTATGTACTATATATTGCAATTTTCCAATCATAGACCTATACAATGTTTGATTCACCTTAGCCAAATCATCATTCTTTGACAATATAAGTCCTGTCAGCATAGGTGTGCTTACTAGCTTGGAATCTTCCAATCCAAAAAAAATTCGTATCTCCTTTACATATTTTGATTGAGTGATGTGTATACCATATTTCATCTAATGTACTTGCAAACCCACAAAGAACTTGATCTTTCCAAACATAGACATCTCAAATTCTTTCTTCTTTTCATTTGCAAAAGCTTTACAGAAAGTATCTTGACCTCCAAATATGATATCATCAACAAAAAATTTAGATATTAAAATACCTTTGCCTTTCTCTATCTTCAAGTATAGATTGTTGTTAACATCATTCCTCTCAAATGCAATTTTTACAATATAATTGTGAAGCCTTTCATACCATGCTCTTGGTGCTTGCTTTAAACCATATAAAGTTATATCTAGTCTACATACCATGTTTTTTTTGTTAGCATCAACAAATCCTTCTGATTGTTCAATATAAACCTCTTATTCTAATATGTCATTCAAAAATGTAGATTTAATATCTATTTGATAACTTTGAAACCTTTGTATGTAGAGTAAGCAAGCAGAGTTCTTATTCCTTCCCATCTTGCAATAGGAATGAATGTTTCACCATAGTCTATCCCTTCTTCTTGTGCATATCCTTTGCAAATTAATCTTTCCTTATTCCTTGTGACTTCACCATTTTTAGCTAACTTTTTTTTTGTATACCCATTTGGTGTCAATCACATTTTTATCTTTTGGTCTAGGAACTATAGTCCATGTCTTATTTTTCTCAATCTATTCAATCTCTTCTTTCATGGCTTTACTCGACTACACATCTTCTAAGATGTCTTTACTATTTTAGGTTTATGCATGCTAAGTAAATATGTATCATTTATCAAAATTTTCCTTGTCATTGGTCTTGCATCTTGATCTCCAATGATTTGTGTAGTAGGGTGATGTCTCTTGACATACTTTGACAATCTTGGTTCTACTCTATTTTTCTTTTTGGTCTTTAAAATTATGAATCACTATGTACTTCTCTATCTAGTAACTCAACATCTCTTCATGTACACTAATCCCAAAATTAGAATGTGCCTCAACTTCATTCTATAACTCAGCACCTGATTGTAGCTTAGTTCCTAATTGCAAATTGGCATTCATAGTATGTGACTTAGCAGTCACTAAAACTTGTCGTTGATTTGCCACTTGATTTACAACATCTTCATCAACAGGCATACCTTCATAAAAGTATACAAATGATTTGTATTCATCTTGTTCTTTTATAGGTTTAGCATCATGTACTTCTATATATTCATCAAATTTCACATTTTCACTTTCCACAACCTTGTTATGTTAGTATTTAAACATTTATAAGTTTTACTTCTTATGAAATAGCCAAGGAATATACCTTCTTCACTTTTTACATCTAAGTTACCATTCCTAAAATCTTTTAGAACATAACACTTTCTTCCAAATACATTAAAATGTTTTACATTAGGTGAGTATCCATACCATATTTCAAAAGGTGTTGAATGAGTACCTTTCTTCACTTGCACACGGTTCAAGGTATAGACAACTATACTTACAACCTCTCTCTAGTATTTCAAAAAAACATTCTTCTCCATCATGAGTGTCCTAGCATAGTCCATTATAGATCTATTCTTCCTTTTAGTAATTCCATTTTTTGGAGGGGTCCTAGGGGTAGATGTCTATCTTTTGATTCCTCTGTCATTACAAAACATCTCAAACTCATTTGATGTAAATTCTCCTAAGCACCACTTAAACATTTGGAAAGCATCACATTTCTATTTTAGAAACATAACTATCACCATCCTAGAATAATTAGATCAAAAAATTTTATAATGTACTTATTACCTTTGTATCCTTTCACATCAATTGGTCCACACAAATTAGTATGAAAAATCTCTAATATTCCTTTAGCGGTATGAGTCTTACTCTTAAAATTTGACTTAGTCATCTTGCCTAACTAACATTGTTTTCAAATTATATTGTCAGGTTTCTTCAACTTAGGAAAACCTCTTACTCTTTTCATTTTACTAATACTAACCAAGTTATCAAAATTTAACATGACATAACCTCTTCTGCCACAACCACACACTATCAAATTCTAGAATTAAACAATTAGCATCATCAATATCGAGATAGAATATATTAACTCTAGTTTGATCACCTTTTGCAATTAGTTTTCCATCAGTATCATATATCTTAGCAATCTTGTTCTCAAACTCAACCTTACAACCTGAACTATTCAGTTGTGACACACTCAACAAATTATAGTTAAGTCCTTCAACATAATAAGCATTTTCACATAAAATCTTTTTTGTAAGTTTGATATAACCTTTTACTTTTATCAGATAGGGTGCATCATTACCAAACTTTACACTATTTTCATCATCATATTTCAAGGTAATGAACTTAGTTTTATCTCTAGTCATGTGATGTGAACACCCACTATCAATGATCCATCTATCATTCTTATTCACACAAGACACTAGTGTAGTTGCCTCATCCTCATCAGATTCATCCTTTATTGAAACATACACTACTTCATCATCATGTTTTTTTGATCCATCTTTGGTTTCCTCTTCAACAATGTAGCAAGACTTCTTGCCTTTGTCTTTGTAATCTTTGTTGTCCTCATCTCTTCTACTTTTGTACTTGTCTCCACCTTTGTGACTCTTCTTCTTTGGACATCTAGGAATAATATGACCATTGCCATTACAATGAAAACAATTAATAGGTAACTTACCTTTTAATTTTCCTTTACCTATATGAAATCTCCTTGTAAGTAGTGCTTCAATTTGTTCTACATTCTCCTCATCTATATCACTGTCACTGAAAACATATTTTACCTTTTTCTTCTTCTTCTCATTAGGTTCCTTCAATGATAGCTTAGCTTTGAAAGTATATTCAACATTGTCAGATTCAAAGTTATCAAAATTAGATAGCTCAAAAGTAGTAAGCCTACCTACTAGACCTTCAAGAGTCAGATTAGAACCTAGTAAACATCTTAGTTCTTGTATTTTATAAAATCTAATAGAATAGATGGGGAACAATTTTCTCAAAACTTTCTTAGTATAATGTCATCATCTATCATACCAGTAGCTCCTCTTATGGCATTAACAAAATCTTTTATCCTATAGCAATATTGAGCAACATTCTCATCTTCTTGCATTCTCATATCATCAAAGTTACCTCTAAGAGTTTCAAATTTGGCTCTAAAAAACATTTGCATTCCTCCATAGATTGTGTGAAGAATATCCCATATTTTCTTTTTATTGTAGAGGATTTTAAATAGAGGAGTCAATATATACCATGATGGCAACATTTAAACAAACTCTAATTGATATTTCCAACTCTCTACCAAAGGAATTATCTAATAGAGTTGAGCTGAAGTGGCGATATAGTATCCATACTGAAAGATAAATCATATAGACTACACTTGCACAAGTGATGCTAGAATTGGATAAGGCACAAATGAAAAAGGCAATAAAGAAGCATTCTAGAAAATTTGCACTAAAATACAAGACATTCAACATATTCAAAAATAAGGTTGAAGATGTTGTACAAAAGACCACTTTGATTTTGAAATCACTATATGGTTTGATAACACCCAAGGTAATTATGTAGGCACCTATTGAGGTAGGCAGGGACAAAATTGAGTAGCAATAGGTAATTGAGGTGATTATAGTTGACATTGAGATAGTTACACAAGAGGAAGGCACTGAAACACATGAAGAAACATAGGCACCAATTGAGGAAGAGCAATAGACATAAGAGAGTGTACAAAATATACTAGTGCTAAGTGTCAGTTCTCAACATGAGGTGAATAAAACATGTGAAAATGTAAAGATTAAATATGTTTCTGATACTATCACTCAGAACATCAATCCCCTTATAGAGGATGACTTAAAGAAGATATTGGTTGAATCCACTACCCAGGACAAACTTTGTGATAATCTTGTATTGGTGAGTGTTGATGAAATTAAGATGGTAGATAGAGTATCTATAGGGGAGGAAGTACAAACTAAATAGAAATCTATAGTCCCTCCTCAATTCATATTTGTACAAACTTCATTACCTATTATGGTATATCAAAGGAAGGAGACAATTACTTCCACTATCAGTGCATTGATGCCTGATACTCCGGTCTTAGTTAATATACAAGTACATGAAAATGATAAGGGTGAGACAATTAGAGAACACAAAGATGAGATATAAAGGAATGAAGAAACCCATGTTCTAATAGGTTAGGTAGATATTCTTGCACCTACAACACAAGATCAAGATGCATCTATGAATATAGAGAAGGAAAAGGACAAGACTAAAGAGTTAGGTATGACTAACAAACCTGAGGAGAAAATTGTAATACAGACATTAGTAACTTTACCAAAAATTGTTACTCCTCCTAGTCAAGCTCTTCATAGGACAACCATAGAAGCTATACCCCTACAATCATCATAGCCAAGTCCAAGCACATCCAAGGAAGCTGAAATTACATCATTTATTGATGTGAACTTGGATGGAGTGATTGTATTGCCTAGTTTGATTTTGCAACTATCACTATAGAATATATGAGCATACTTTAGGATGCTCTTGCAAGGAAGAAATAACAAAGAAATTCTCAGATAGAAGCATATGTAGAAGCAAGACTTGATAGATATCAAGGACATTTTTATTGCTGCATTTAGTCTACTAGCACCAAAAGCAATAAAGTCAATCATAGAACATCTAACCAACATAGAAGAGAAGCTAAATGACATATACCTATATTCAAATGTTAAACTATTTGAATGGTTTACAAGGAAATTTCAGTATAAGGTTGATGAAAATATATCAAGTTCTATTGCACTATCATAGGTTGAGTTAGAAACCAAAATTGACAGTGTGAAGAAGGTACTACAAAACATTTTCTCTTTGTACACCAAATTATGTAATCCCACACTCTTCACGCAAGAAATAAGGAGTCACTTATTGAGTTTGAAGAGTCATATATAGTTATCTACTATTACTCTACCTAAGTCTCTAGCCCGAGTGAGAAAAATTTAAAAAACCTCTTCAACTCCTAGATTCAATTAGCAATACTACACTTAGATGAAGCTAACATCAAGGATAAATTGATAAAAAACTAGTGTATTCTGACTCCACATATGGAGATATTGTACTCACAAGGAACTAACCTTTTTAGAAATACTCATGAAGAATGATAGGCATCTTTCTACTCATGAAATATTAGTTCACCTTACTACCGAGCTAGCCATCTAGATCAAATCAATAGAGGTAACTTTTGATAACTGGGATACTTATTTGAAAATAATGCTAGAGGTCCAAAAATAATTTTTGGACAAATACACTCTTAGTATATAACCCTTTGACCTAAGTGTGAAAATGGGAGAGAATAAGAAATAAGGAAATGAGAAATGGGGAGAATTATGAAGGGAGAAATAAGAAGTATGGGGCGATACTATTTTTGAAGAAAAGAGATGTCAATGATAGAAATAGAGTACATCTACTCAACACAAGGAATAATTTTTATTTAGATAGAAAAAAGCACCATAAATGTAGGGGGAGTTATTGGATTTTGAGGTATGACTGATGAGTCATAAGCTTTTGCAAAATTTTGAAGTTTTGTTTTAAAATTTTGTACACATGTGGATATTATCTGAGTTATGCTTGAAAGGCTAAAGGTTATTAATACATCATCAAGTATTTTTGTACTCATGTCAAAGGGGAGATTGTTAATTTTAGATTGGTTTTGACATATGAGTGACAATATACTTAACTCATTTACTTAGTTCATGCTGAAGAAGTAATACATGTTGAGCATAAGTTGTTCGATAATATATACTGAGGGACATATATTTAATGTGAGCCAAGTAAATAGTAAGTGGTGAGTCACTCATGTCAAGAAGATGGTATGTGCTAAGCTATTTAGATGCTGAGTGATCAGTGGATGCCAAGTCATTCAGAGGCCAAGTTATAGCATTGATGTTGTAATTGATGCAGAGCATTAGGGACATCAAGTGCCGAGTTACAAAGTTTTGACATAGTTGTTTGTAATGGCACAAACTTCTATGTAAACCATTTTTAGGCTAACTTAAAGATTTTTTTATGATCTTTGTTGATAAGAAAAAATCTCAAATGTGAATCCCTATGCATAACATGCATCCAATCAAAAAAAGAGAAGGTTTAAGCGACAGTATGGGTAAATCAAAATTGTTGATTCATACCTAACCCTAAGTTACTTAGGTCTTTGTAAGGAAGACAAACTCTAAACCTTTTATGGAATTCTTAAGGAGAATTGAAGAGTTTTTCATGCGCAAATAGAGAATTCATGGTGATTGAGGTGTTATGAATTGAGTTACATTGTAGAATTAGTTAAAGGAGAATAGAGAAAAGGAATCAAATGATAATAGAGATACATCTAATTAGAAAGGATCAAGTACACATCAATATAAAGGTGATCTAACATCAAGAAACAAAGTGTTAATTGAAGGATCATTTCCAAGACATTTTAATAGAAGAATCACTTAAATCTCTTAATAGAATAGTCTTAATAAGCTATTGTAAATCCTTTAACAGGGTACTTACTTTTTTGTAAGTTAAAGTCCTCTTACTAGGCACACTTATAGAAAGGTATTTAAATCCTTTAATAGGGTAAGATCTAAAAATCTTGTAAGCCTTTAATAGGGTAGACTTTTCATAGGGTAGATCATGTTTAATGATTAGACATTGTAGCCTTCATTACATACACTTTATTACTCTAGTAGTGAATATTTGTGGGTGTCATACCCACCCTAGTTTTACCTTCTCCTTGGAGAGTTTCTAGGTAATGAAATATATTGTGTCATACATGTGTTGAATATTTTACTTTCATGCTATGGATGCATATATTTAATTTGGTATTTCAGCTTATATGCATAGATTGTGAGATGGATGTGTAGTGAATAGTTTTTGAGGTTGAAAGTTTTAAGTGCTAATTCACCCCCTCTCTCAGAGTTTACTTCCCAATTGTATTTCCAATAATTGGTATTAGAGCACAAGTTCTCTAAAAGTAAAGCTTTGCAACTTTGCAAAAAGATCTTGAAGATGTAAGTCTACAAGTTGGGAATGACTATTGAGAACCAATTGATTGAAATACAACTTTCCCTATATTAGCTGAATGAAGCAAGAGATGAGTTAAAGAATTCATTAAAAAAAGGGAATGGAGTTTATATTGAAGAGAATGACACACAATATCAAGAGATTAACACTATAAATTATTTGCAAATGGAAACTCCATTGAATTTGATGCAGTAGTTGTAGATCTGATGGAAAAGAATGGAATCCTAATTGAAGAAGTCATAAATTTAAAGAGATAACAAGAAGTCCAATCAACATTTCTATGTGAGGTGACCAAGAATAAAAAGAAAATTAAAGAGGAAAAATTCATGGTTGAAGATGACAAAAGGATTTTGACCAATAGACTGGAAAAGAAAACATCAGAGGTAACTAGGATTGCTAACATGTAATTGGAAACTTTGGGTCAAAAGATGATTGCAAATCATGAATTGAATGCAAAGGATATTGAGATCACCACAGTAAAGTTGCAAAATGAACAACTAAGAAATGATCTAAAAAGAGAAAAAGAGTTTTTTGATAGTTTAAACAAATCTAATGAAGCCATCAAGTAATTTGATCAATTGATGAGATCCCCTAGATCTAACAGGGATACTTTTTGATTGGGATAAACTAGTACTGAAGATGAAAAATCATCCAAAAATAGTGAAGAATGAAGTAAAAAAGCTAAGAACTCCAAACCTAACTATTCATAATTGTGGTAAGATAGGTCATACTACTAATGTTTGCAGGAGCAAGATTGTAAATCAGAATCTTAAGTAGAAGTTCATGGGACATTTTCATAAATGCAACAAATAAGGACATAAAGCACATGAATATAGAACCAAGACCATAAGAACAAAAACTTTGAAGGATACTGCTACAACCGTCAAAAGTATGGACATAGAGTATATGAGTGCATATCCAAGCCTAAATGCTCATCAAACAAGTAGGCAAAGGTAAATCACAATGGAAACTCTTATAATTGGGATAATAATACAAGGTATAACTATCACTACTATCAAGAGTATGGGCATACTCTTGAGAATTGTACAAGAACACATTTTAGAGGTGATTACAATAGATGCTTAAGCCAAACTACATGTTTAAGTTGTTTAAAGACTAGTCACATAAACAAAAGTTGTCCAACAAGGTCAAAGGCAACAAGCAGTGAGTTCAAGAAAGGAAAAGGAAAGGCAGATGTTGAGAATGTTAGAGATGAGATGAACAAGACATGGAAGAGAAAGGAAAATTGTAGCACATCAAGTTCATAAGGGATCACTTTAGCCAATGGGTTAGGTAATCACAGTTCCTCAAATTAAGCAATCAAGAGGTAAGTGAGACTTATATTTAAAAGGATATACTATACATCAATTCCAATGATTGAGTTTTGAAAATATTACATATGCATAAAGAAAGATGCAAATTGTTGATTATAATCTAGAAGAAAATTTTAGGTTTTGATAATTTTCATGTTACTGCTGGGCATGAAAAGTCTCACTATGGTTGCTGTTGGAGCTTCAAAAAACTACTGAGCAATAAAGAGCATCAATACAAAAATGATAATACTTATGAAACCTAAGGATTAGCCACTTCCTATTTTTAGTTACACATGCAAACCATTTGGATCCAACATCAAAAAAACCAAGAATGGTTTTCTTCTCTTTAGGCTCTACAAAACCAAGGTGGGTGTACCTAAGGGATGAGTCAATCTAACTATTGTTGTATGAAAACTATCTTAGTTTCATTTTGATTCTCATCATCAATCCATAAACACACAGCTAATTATGATATTTTAAACAAAATATATCCCCATATAATAGATTTGGTCATACAATCTTCTGTAGATCTGCAGGTATTGTTTGCAATAGTGGCTAACTAAGGCTAGAATATTTCATGCAAACAAGTATTGACCAACTTTGAAGATCTTCGGGAAATAAAAGTAAATTTGATTGTAAATTTTGCATTTGATACCCATTTATAATCTATTTCTCTCTTAGTTGAATCAATTTGACTATTGCCTAATCCATTGGGGTTCAAAGTCTACTACAATTCTATAGATCTAATTTCTTGCATTACAACAAATATTATCAGTAGTTCTTACTAGAATCCATCATTCACAACATCCTTCTCATTACTACAGTAACCTTATCAAATTCATCAAAGCATTTACTTAATTCATTGAACTAATAGCAATGATGGAAATATATACAACCTAAAGGATTGCATTCAATTGCACAAGTTTTACTTATACAACATCAAGATGACTAAGTAACTAAAAGGAGACAAAATTTAGAAAGAACTGATATGGGGACAACTCATAATTTGTATTCATTTATTTTGAAACACTTTGTAGTAAACTCAGAATAACCATAGGAAGAAACATAGAGATCATTTTGTATTAATGCATTCCCATAAACTTACAGAGAGAATACATTATAAAGCTTGTTCAAATTACTTGGACTGAAAATAGACTAAGTATGACTAAAAGCATTAGAAATTGGGCGTCACATTGTCTTGAAAAATCATTTATATAGATATGAGTTGCAACAAGAAAAGGGAAAATGTGATTGACAGGTGTCCTTCAAAAATATTCTTACATACATCTATCACAAGAAAATAGAAAGTGAATAACAGAAAGACGGATACATTGAAAAATCTTTCATGGGTCCCTTCTATTATTTTCCATGGAAATAAAAAAAGCACTACGATTAGAGTCTTTTATCATTTTGGTTCCTCAGGGTAGGCAGCCATCAAATGTGAAAGTGATGAGTCATCTCCTACTACCTGAGGATTCTCTTTGTCTTTATCATCAATGATAGGGGTGACTTCTATTCTTGTAACTTCTTCTTCCTCATCATCTTCCACCTCATCATCTCCTACCGTCTTCTCTATAGACATAAATTTTTCTCTCCACTCATTGTAGGTAGTTTCATCCCCCCAATCAAAACTCAGGACCTCTCTTTGTACAGTTATTAAGGAATTTGCAATTTCTTCTATATCCACAAGATCTTTTTTGATCGTATTGTAGAAAAACTGCACCTTTACCAGCTCTTCATTTGTCATTGCCCATAATAGATGGCCTAGTTCATTTATAAATTTATTCATTCTTGGCCATAATAGATGGCCTAGTTTATTTATAACTTTATTCATTCTTTCATAAAATATTTCATCCAGCTCCTTTTTCCATTCTTCCTTTTCCTTCACTTTCTCAATTGTCTTTAAAGCACAAGGGAATAAATTGAGTTTCTCTATAAAATACTTGGAAAAGAAAATAGTTAATCTTCTTTGGAAGGAATCTTGTTTATCATCAAAACCTTGTAATTTATTTAATAGGTCAAAAATCTTTTCTATTTGACGACAAGTTAGCTAGATAATAGATATACACATAGCAATGATATCTTCATTTCTTTTTGTCCATTTTTGTACAATGGGTTTGAATACAACTTAATTTCCTTTAAACTCATCCCTAGTAGCTACAATCCTTTCTATTAAATCAAAAAATGATGGCCATTCAATTCTATCCACTAAATACATGATACCTTGCCTTAATTTTTCATCAGATTGATTATTAAGTTCTACATGTAATCCATATAACTTATTTTTGTCCTCTTCAAAATCCTCTATAATATAGAACTAAGGTCTTTCTAGGGGTATTTTGTATCTCAATAATTAATGTTGATTTAAAAGGCTCAACAGGTGGCCATGGGGAGTGTGAAATCTTGGGTTTACTAGATTCTCCTAATTTTCTTTTCCCAAGAATCTTCTCCATTTGAGTCACTTTATTTTCTAATAATTGTATTTGCATACCCCTCTCCTCATATGCTTCTAGAACTTCTTCAACTCTAGCATTGACTTGGGCAAATCTAGATACCACACTACCAAACTTTAGCATTTTTGATGCCATTCCCATTATTTGTTTACTACCTACTTCACCAGCCCTGAACACTGTCAATGCACTAGTATTCTCTATAGTAGAAATCTCATGCATTCTAGTATTGTTCCTTTTCTCCATAGAAAAAATAACAAGGGCTTAGTGGTCATCACTAAACTTGACTACTCTATGAGCCTATAATATCTCTTCCTTAGTCCTTAATTGAACATCCTTTTGTTTTCTTATTGAGTAAAAAATAATGGCATTCACTATATCCCATTCTGGCAGAAGGATGACTCCTAATTGTTTAACTATTTGCCTCCCAGCTTCAGGTGTAAATTGAGAAAAGCCATTCAAAAATTTAGACTTTACCTCTTCCTTTATATTAGAGTCAAGTTTGTCTAGCTGTTCTACCTTTATCTTCTGACAAGTTTTCTCAAATTTTCCAATGTTTAATCTCCACAAAAATTGAGCAAAAGCCCTAGATTTTACAAAATTATCATCATTAATAAATTTCTCTAAAGCCTGGGAAACTATGGGATCAATCTCTTTACCTTGATAATCAGCCACAGTGAGATCCAATGTAGGTGTAGGTGGTTCTTGAGGCTCTCCAATCTCCAAATCTGTGGAAGTAAAAATTACATCTCCCTCTCCACCAATTTGTCTAAGCTATTCCCTTAGACATTTTTCATCATCAATTCTGATTGGGGATTGGCTTGGGGAATATTGCTCCATTTAGGAAGAAGACCCTTGCTCTAATCTTTATCTTTTTGGAGTACTGGGTACAGATGGGCTTCCTGGGTGTGGTCTCTGCTGAAGAGGAACTTGTTGCACATTTTGGATCATCACATATCTCACCCTTTTTTGTAAGTTCTATTGGCCAGGGGCCACTACATTTCTACTTTTGATCCTCCTTTGCACCTCTGTAGCCTTGTCTGGATATGTCTCAACATACATGGCCTTCTTCTCATTCATAGTTTGGATAATCACAACAAAGTTATTCATTAATGTTTTCATCTTGGCTGTACAATATTTTTTATCTTTCAATGGGTCATACTGGGGGTCAAAAGCATTAATAAATTCTAGGGCCTTGCTGAATACTATCCACTTCTCCTATCTTAGTTCTTGTTCTTGCAAAGTAAAAACATTTCTGATCACATTCTCTAGATAGTAAACTTGTTGCACCATTCGAGAAACTTTTATCCTCTCTCTTAAGAGGTCATAGAATCCTTTAGGATCAGTAAATCTGGCATGAGATTATGCCATTTTATATCTATCTAGAAACAAATTTAGGTGCTTCCACCCTTTTCTCACAAAGAAAAAATCATGTACCATAGTAAAAATTGGAAAAAAGGTACCTTTCTTAGGAAACTCCCTCTCATCTATAGTGCCTTTTTCCCATAATAGCTTAGTTATTCCTATCTTCAAGGGCACATGGAATGGTAGCACATGTGGCTTCCCCAAAAAACCATATACTCTTATTATAGTTGAAACATTATAAGGGATTATATCCCCCCAATTATGACTAACCAATAGTCCTTGTGCAAGGTCCTTAGGTCTGACCAATTCTAACAGTCCTTATGGAATTCTGGAGCTTTCCCCTTTCAAAAGTAATCTAATATTTGATGCAAAGTATTTGTCAAATCTCACATAACTGGCATCTATAGCCTCTCAAGTCATATCCACACTCCAAAGCTTCACTAGATTCTTTTCTCCATCCCTAGTTATTTCCAACTCCATACCCTTGGAGAAAAAGGTTAATCCTTTGTACAAGCATACATACATAAGTAATGAATACCAATAGAATGGTTTATCCACTTTTCCTCATGCTATTCCCACCAAACCATTGTGAATTTCTTTTGCAAGAAAAGTAGCAAAATCTAGAATAGTGCTGATCCCGAATTGAAGGGTTTGAGCCATAACATAGACAATTGAGCCTAGGATTTGGTTAGCTTCATCCATCCCAAAAATTTTGCAAAGAGAAAAATATAATACTTGAGCCCTAAGGTTAAAATATCTTCTCAGTAATGACCTTGGGGTGCTGGTAGTAATCACAGAAAAAGTACCAATTTTAGTAGCATATTCTTGCAATGGCCCTGTCCTTAAGTAAATTCTTTGTGCATCATACCTAGCTTGAAGGTCATCTAGATCAATGATTTCATACATGGCATGGTTAGGGTTGAGGTTGAAAAACCTGACTAATCAATTTAGGGTAGACCCAAAAATGATTCACTCCAACATGATTCTTTACCCACCCTATAATTGGATCATATTTTTTGGCAAAATCCATCAACAAATCACTATGAAAGAAAACTGTGAGGATTGTTAATTTCCCAATATCAAACTCCTAGACATTGCTCATAGGGGTATCCAGTTTTCATTCTGAAAACCACTTCTTGAATAACTCCAAACCCCCTATGGGAACCTGGGCATCTCTTACCTAATTTGCTTTATCATAGAAACCTTCTTCTATAATTACCCTAGGGTGTTTTGGAATGAGCTCCCTCCCCTTGGTTATTTCATGTATTGATAAAGGGAATTTTTCAAGAAAGTCATCGTGTATAGAACATTTTAGATAATCTATTTTTCTACTAAATTCTTTTTGGGGAGGCATTTTGAATAAAACCTAGAAATTTTATAACAATAGATATTTGATTTTCAAAGAGTCACAGAGCACTTATTCACTAAAATTTGCACTTCTACACTATATGATTTCCTCTACAACTTACTAGATCACTAGATCAAATTTTCATGCCCTAGCTCTGAAATTTTTTTATGCTCTGATGTTCTTCTTGCAGTTTGGTGATTCATTAATGGTGAGATTGTGAGTTCTTTTCATGCTTTCAAATTGCACGAATGAACTTTGCACCATGTTTACTCTTAGTAACTGTTACCTCAAAATTGCACCCAGATTTGAATCCTATCTATAGATTTTCATCAGATTGGATGACTTTAGTTTAAAAAAGAAATGATCTTTATGGCTTTAAAAACAAAGCCAAATGTTGCAATATTTCTTACCCACATTCCTTAAATTTCTTGCACCTTAGAATTGCGGAGAAGTGCCACTCATTGATCAAGATAAGATCAATGATCAGATAGGTTTACCATTGTAGAAATTCCAGTCAGCTACACTGACCAATAGGAAGTTTTGGCCTCCTGACAACTTCCATGCCAGGGGGTCCCATATCCTCTTCTGAGCGAGTAGGTGTTTGACATCATTCCTTCCACATGTCAAGCTGACACATTCCTACTTTCCTTATTGGATGAGCATCTTCAAATCGTAAGCCTGTAGCCATCATTGATCAAGAAAAGATTCATGGTGTGAAGAACTCTACACTTTATGATCCCAACATCCACTTGGACCAATGGAATGACTACTCTCAATCCTCATGCTCTAACCCATCTGACTATGACATTAATTATTGATATTTCCAAGCTCGTAGCATAAGAACTCCTAGCTAAGCACATGTGACAGACAATGTGGCATGACTCAGTGTTCTTCCCTAATTTTGGCCCCACTATGACACATGATGCAAAGGTGCATACCCGCATTCCTTATTGAATGAGCATCTTGAAAAAGTGGGCTTGCGCTAACCCTCGATCTTTAAAAGATCTATGGTTGATAAAGTTTTTCTCCCATCTAGCAAACCAAATTCTTCAGTGGCACATCTAGCAGTACATATCAGCGATCATTTTATAGTGTGTCACATCATAGCACACACTAGAGATTCTCAACTCCACCTTGCTACGTGTCAAAAAATTGCTTGCCCACTTTATTTATCTTTCATGCAGCTTGAAAATGTGGGCTTGCACTAGCCTTTGATCTTTAATAGATCAACAATCGTAGAATCATGTGTCTTAAATACCACATTAGCCAAATTTATGAATAAAATATTCCCCTCTAGTCTAACTCATTTGACATTTTCCATGGAAGACATCTCAATCATCATCCTTGGGAATGGCAAGCCCATGCTATAGTCCTATTTATGTATCTCTGCATTATTTAATTCTTGAGCATCTCCTTCTTGCGGGAAAGAATTAGCCCTTGATTTAAATGAAATCAATGGTTAACAAATCTTGGTGATAAGAGAATACCTCTATTAGTAACTCAACCAATGACATTGTAGGAATTCTTGAATGTGGACAAAAGTAATGACAAGTCTGCAAAAGGTTCTGACAACTTATGACTCATTACAAACTTTACAGCTCACTAAGACTTAAAAAGGGAAAGGGCTACATGTCATCAAAGTGCATGCCCACATTATTTTAAAAACTTTCATCTCAAAATTGCGGGAATGTAATGCCCGTTGATTTGAACAAGATCAACGATCATAAAAACTTTGTATCATCAAAGGTATTCTTTAATAAAAAGATCAAGTAATTTACAGGCAAAGCATGACCACCTAAGGTTTAAATTATATTTTAATGAAGTCATGCTTGCACAACCCCCTCCTTGGGGTAAAAGTAAATATGCCTTAAGAGCATTTTTTGAAATATTATTTTTGAGGGTTTTCAAGACTAAGATAAAATGTAGTAAGGCATTAGGGTTTTCAAATTTAGGGTTTCTCAACTGATTGCTCTAATGAAAAACCTTGAGAAACTAATAAAATTTCAACAACACAGAGACTAGGACATGAACTAGGGCAATCTAAGAAATCTAAGAAATACAACATGCAAACCCTAAATTGCATAATATAATGACCACAAATGATTTTTCACTAATTTTTCAAAATTTTCTCTGTACTATGAAAATTAGACCAACAGTTGCCAACTTAAATGTTAAGAGATTCCAAGCAATCAAAGTTGATAGTGTTGACTGAGCTTGTAGTGGTTGTTGAGTGAAAAACAACCTTCATGGAAGCCAAGTGAGTCAAAATCTTTATTAAAGTCAAACTTATAGTTGTGTAAGAACTATGCATTAAATGCAAGGTTTTAAGGTTGATTTGATCAATTTCTACTCATTTGACATCATTCAAATTTGAAGGAGAGCATAGAGAGAAAAAGGCAAATCAAAAGTGGTCATACCAGTCTTTGCAAGAAAAATTCAATAGTCACTTGACACCATCACAACAGATTTGTAAAGGTATTTATCATGTGTCAAGCTACACAATTTAAATTTTTGTAAACCCTAGTTTACATAATGGTGTCTAGTTCTTCATAACCTAAGGTTAAAGAGGGTAATTAAGTTTTCAATGTGCAATTTTTAAGCAATGAGATTAGACAACCAAACTTTAGAGTCATTCCTGATATTTCTTACAAGAAAAATCTATTTGGTGCATTGTCAATGATACCACCCTGAGTTTTGATGATTCAAGATGTAAGATGTTGCTACACATGCAAGGTGGGTAGTATAGGAGACATGGAGATTAGGGAGACCCATGAGAAATTATGTGAAAATGGAGCATTGAAGGATGAATTCAAAATAGTAGAGAGAAAAGGGTTGACTTGTGCCCTAGATTTTTAAGACTGAATGGATTAAGATAGTCTTGAGTAGAATTCATGATACTTCTATATGGTTACATAATGGACTAGTGAAAATCACAAAGAAAATTGTACATAGAGTACTAGGGTATTCAACACTTGACTGACCTAAAACCATGAGAAGTGAACCTAAAGAGGTCATTGAGAAGAATACAGGGTCAGTGTGGAACAAATTAGGTATGACAATTAATACTATCTTTGATCCTCTAAATGAATTTGTAGTAAGGATAATAACACATAAATTATACAATTCAAGAAGGCTCAATAGTGTATTATGTATTTTTGTTGACATAGGCTATAAGATAGTAAAGAAGGATCATACCTATGACCTTGTTGAGTTGCAGTTGCAATAGTTGTCAGAAAATTTTGGGAGCCATAAGGAAGACCAAAAGTCATAATGTAAATTTAGTTCAATTCTTGTATGTACAGAATACATTCCCTACATTTGGTAAAATTTCCTAGAAAACAAACAATCTATTGTAGTGTAGATAGGTGATCTTATTGAGAAATTAGGAAATAATTTTGAGTCAGTTATGACTAGCTACTTTGAGGACTTCAAGAAATCAATGAACAAAAGACTAAGGATACCAGTCTCACTAGTTGTGAAAAAATTCAATGATTTTTTCTTTCTAGTTGACACTAATTTTACATATGTTCAAGCTATTGTTCCAAGGGTAAGGTGGCTAAGGCCACTAGGCTATGAAATCAATGCTGATGAATTCTCTATAGTGATAACAATACTACTTTCAGAAGATGTAGATGTTAATGTTACTACTTTCATAAATTATGATGTGGCCAAATATAAGATAACAATGGATTTGAAGATTGCTTCAATCATTAGGAAGAAGAAAAAACTTGTCAAGAAGTTAAAAGAGAAATTTGGTGGATTAGATGAAGAAGAAGAAGAATGAAAAGAAGAATAAGAGGAAATTACAACTCAAGCACCATTGGCCTTAACTCAAGGTCAAGGAAAAGATCAAGCATAAGAAGTAGAAATTGAAGAAGATGTCGAGGGAGAAGATGCCAATAAAGAACTTGAGAAAAAGAAGAGGAAAGCTGAGACCCCAACTACTAGCAAACCTAGGAAGGTTGCAAAACCTAAGCCTATAGTTCCCTCTACAAGAGAAAACACAAGAGCTACTACAAAGAAGCTCAAGAAGTAGACAAGAAAAAAAGGAAGAAGGCTAGACCTGATAGTAATGTAGTGGAGCCTAAGAAGAAATCAAGGAGAAAATACATAGCTCCAATTGAATTTGATGAAGAGAAGACAAAATTTGATGACAACAACCAATTTCAAGTGATAAGTCACCATCCTTCTTCAAGTTTAGACAATATATATGAGAACATAAGAAACAATGTTGATTTATCTAGTCTTGCACATATTGAGTTTGAAAAACTTGGAAAAGTTGAGATGAACCATGTAGAGAAGTTAATATATGCCACTATGGCAACATTTAAACAAACTCCAATCAAGATTTCCAACTCTCTACCAAAGGAATTATCTGATAGAGTTGAGAAAAAGTAGCAATATAGTCTCCATAGTGAAAGACAAATTAGAGAGACTAAACTTGCACAAGTGAAGCCATAATTGGATAAGGAACAAATGAAAAAGGTAATAAAGAAGTATTCTAAAAAATTTGCACCAAAATATAGGGCATTCAACATATTTCTGAAAAAGGTTGAGGATGTTGTACAAAACACCACCTTGATTTGGAAATCACTATATGGTTTGACAACACCCAAGGCAATTATGTAGGTACCTATTGAGGTAGGCAAAGACAAAATTGAGTAGCAATAGGTAACTAAGGTGATTATAGTTGACACTAAGAGAGTTACAAAGAGGAAATCACTAAAACAAATGAAGAAACATAGGCACCAACTGAGGAAGAGCAATAGACAAAACAAAGTGTACAAGATACACTAGTGTCAAGCACCAGTCTTCAACATGAGGTGAATAAAATTTTTGATAATGTAAATATTAAGGATTTTTTTGATACTATCACTCAAAATATCAATCCTCTTATAGAGGATGACTTGGAGAAGATATTGGTTGAATCAATTGCCTAGGCCCAACTTTGTGATAGTCTTGTATTGATGAGTATTGATGAAATTGAGAAGGTAGAAAAAGTATCTATAGGGGAGGAAGCATAAACTAAATATACATCTATAGTACCTCCTCAATTTTCATTTGTAAAACTTCATTACTTATTATGGTATATCAAAGGAAGAAGACAACAAATTCCATTGTCATTGCATTGATGCCAGATACTCTAGTCTTATTTAATATACAAGTACATGAAGATGATAAGGGTGAGATAGTTGGAGAACACAAATATGAGATAGAAAGGAATGAAGGAACCCAAAGTTATAATAGGTCAGGTTGATATTCTTGCACCTACAACACAAGATCAAGGTGTATCTATGAATGTAAAGAAAGGAAAGGACAAGACTAAAGAGCTAGGTATGACTACCAACCTTGAGGAGAAAATTGCAATACAAACATTAGTAACTTTATCAAAAACTACTACTCCTCCTAGTCAAGGTCTTCATACGCTGACTATAGAAGTTATACCCCTATAATCATCATAGCCAAGTCCAAACACATCCAAGGAAGATAAAATTGCATCATTTGTTGATGTGAACTTGGATGAAGTGATTGAGTTACCCAAGTTTCATTTTGCAACTATCACTATAGAAAAGATGAGCGTAATTTGGGATGCTTTTGCAAGGAAGAAACAACAAAGAACTTCTCACAAAGGAGCATAGGCAAAAGTAAGTCTTGATAGATATTAAGGACATTTTTATTGATGCATTTAGTCTACCAGTACTAGAAGCAATGAAGCCGATCATAGAACAACTAACCAACTTAATAGAGAAGCTAAATTAGGTTCAAATGTTAAACTACTTGAATAGTTTGAAAGGAAGTTTTAGCATAAGGTTGATGAAAAGATATCAAGTTCTATTGCACTATCATAGGTTAAGTTAGTAGCCAAAATTGATAGTGTAAAGAAGGTACTAGAGAACATTTTCTCTTTGTACACCAAATTCTGTAATCCAAACTCTTCACACAAGAAATAAGGAGTCACTTACTAAGTTTGGAGAGTCATATATAGTCATCTATTGTTACTCTACCTATGTCTCCAACCTAGAGTGAGAAATATTTCAAAAACCTCCTCAACTCCTAGGGTCAGTTAGCAATACTACATACAGATGAAGCTAACATCAATGCTAAATTGATCAACATCCACTCTATTCTAATTCCACATATGGAGATATTGCACAAGGAACTATCCTTTGCAAAAACATTCATGAAGAAATATTTGTATCTTTCTACTCATGAAAGATTAGTTCACCTTACTTTCGTGCTAGCCATCTAGATGAAATCATTGGAGGTAGCTTGTGATAACTAGGATGCAGCTTCGAAAATAATGCTAGAGGTCCAAAAATCATTTTTGGACAAATACATTCTTTTCATGCCCAAAATACGTGGCCAAAAGCACACAATTTTTTTTATATATAAAAAAGAATAATTAAACTTACTAGGTTCACTAGGGTACAAGAAATTGATATGCCAATAAAATAAATCAACTCATTCAAAACATAATTGACATCTAATTAGATACACATGAAGATTAACCATTTAAAACATTATTGAACAAAATATTAATGAATGATATATAGTATTAATTCTAAGATTGATCAGATGGAGTATAAGTCTAATAGTTTCATAGCATAAAAATCAAGAACTAATTTCTACTATATCATGAGCTTTAAAGCCTTCCTCCACAAACTTAATATCAAATTTTAGGTCCCCTTGATAGGTTTAAACATTTATCATTGTCCACTATAATGTTAACAAATTAAAATTTAACAAGAAATATATTATATTTCTTCTAATAACAAGTTAAGTAAACATTATTCTAATTATTCGAGACTTTGATACACAAGTAACTTATACACTAAAACTAACTATTAACACATAATACCAACGAACTAACTGATAAAATAATAATAAGCAAAACATATAAACGAAATTAATTCTACAACTACCTAATTAAAAAAAAACTAAAGTAAAATTATTGACATAATAAAAGAAAATTTAACTTTATTAAATTTAACTTAAAACTAAATTTCAAACTTAATTTATAACTAAAAAAAATTGAATGAATGAAATCTAAACTAGAACATACTAAAACAACTAATATTAAAATGTTTATATTAATCAAACTTATACTAACAAAATTTCTAACCTAAACTAACATTCCAACACCCTACTTAAATCTAAAACTAACTTAAATTTTAAACAGACTAATCATTAATATATACTAACTAAATTTAACATATACTATCTAACTTTAATATAAACTAATCCACTAATATTTTTAAAAGAACAACTAAATCTTTTTAAACTAGTTATAAACAAACAAACAAAATTAAACTAATATATATATAAATTTACAACCTAAACAATAACAACTACTAACCATAATCAATGACTAACTTTAACATAAAATAATTCTTTCCTAAACTTAATCTAACTAAGTCTTACTAAACTCAATTAAAATTTAACATAATACTAAACTTAAAACTAATTTAACACTACTCACCATAAAAGACAAACTTAATTAAATAACTAACACAAACTATGCTAAGACCAAACCTAAACTACTTTCTAACCACCCCCACCCTACACTCTACCCTACACTCAACATTCCCAAATGCTGACCGAGGCACTCTGCCCAATAATCATGACCATACCACCCAAGATAAATGGCGACCCAAGGATATAAGGGTGGAAAGAAAAGTTTTAATTTAAACAACAAATCTTAATACCAACATGACTTTCTACCTTTAACCTAGCCCAACACAACACTACTCATTCCCCCCCCCCCCACATCACATCCCATCCCATCAAAACTCCAAGTGCTTCCCAAGCACTGGACATTGTACAGTGCATTGCCCAAAGCAACACATGCTCAGACCCTCCCTCAAACAAAGTGGCAACCAAAGTAATGAAGGGTGCAAAAGACTTAGCAAATTATAACCTCCTTTCAAAAAGCATGTCAGACCAAGGATTGAGAAAATCTATTGAGGATGTAGGGTGACATCATCCCTTATGATGACAATTTTCCAATCAATGCCTAGGAAGGAGGGGGAGACTTAAAGTTTAAAAGTTTTCTTGGTGAGAGGAAAGGTAAGAAGTAAAGGGGGTTTTGAAAGAGATATTTGAATTACTTTTTTTTTTTTTTGTATGATATATGTATATATGTATATATATATATATATATATATATATATATATATATATATATATATATATATATATATATATATATATATATATATATATATATATATATATTTTAATTCAATTTATTAAATGTAGCATAGTTAAGAGAATCTTTAAAGGTTCTTTGTTGAGAAAAAGAATAAATCATTTCTCCATACAAAGTCCAGAGACCTTTTTGGCTCTAGGATAGATATCATTTTTTTGTGTCATATTTTTCTAAGTATAAAATTTTAAAGTTGATTTATTAACCAAGAGGGGTTATATTTTTCTTTTCAAAGTAAATCTATAAGGACTTGTTACAAACTAAATATACCAAGAATTCAAATTATCCGTTTTAACCATAATGCAAGAATTGTTTTGTTTCCAATAATCACAAAAAATTGAACCTACGTTCATAACATAATCTTTCATTTTTCAACATATACGAAACATGAAATTTTGCTTAATTGAATCAACATCATTTTCATCCTATTTTTGATATGCATCCATATAACTGAAAATTACAATTAAATCTCATGAGAAGTAATAATACTCAACTACTATTTTATTAGTAAACTTGATTCAAAGGCTCAGTCGGGAAAGAACCAAAAAGAAAATCTGACATTATTGCCATTACAACAAAGTTAATAAATACAATTTTCATAGGACTTCAATCTCGTATTTTCAAAAATTAAATAATGTCCTTCATGTCCCTCATCAAGGGGTCCATATCATTTTCTGCAATACGTTGCTAAGATCATGGAGGGAACATAATCTAACCAGGTGACAAAAAAAACATAATAGAGAGACAAAATCAAACATTCATATTCATATAGGGTTTTCACAACAAGATTCACAATGAATCAAAACTAGGGAAAGGTGGATTTTTCCAATAGGAGATATCAGACACAACACCAAACTAGGTGCCCAATCGGGGCTATAGCTCAAGAACTTTTGTTCTTCCATTCTTACATGCCAAAACTCATACGTGGTTTGTGTTGATAGGTAGGAGCCCATAACACCCTACCCTCTCTCCCTCTTCTTGTCCTAAGAAGAGACTCTACACTGTTGGAGTCCAACTAAAAAGACCTTTCTCGAAATTGGCCACTTCTGCCCTCTCCAAGGGTGAGTAATGCCAAAACACCCATACAAGAAAACTTCAAAATTTAAACAAGAACATGAAAGAAAAGAATTCAAGAAACATGGTTTCAATCTTTCCCAACATACCCAACAAACATACAAGCATCCAAATAACAACACAATAGCATAAGCATGAAACAAGCATGAAGAATCTGAACAAGGGAGATGAAGAACTCCTACCTTCACAAAGAGGTAATGGAAAATGAACAAATTGAGGAGAGCTTTTCCTTCCTTTCCTTCAATCTTCCAAGCCTCCTCTCTAAAAGTAGAGATTGGGTAACAACCAAACTACTCCAAAAAGAGCCTCTAAAAATATCCAACCCCAACCACCAAAAAGGACAATAACTACCCCCACTCACCTACAATTCTAGAAGTTTCTAACTCAACCAATCCTAAGGTTAACCACTAAGTGGAGTTGAGGTCATGCAACTCATGGTAACCATTTTCAATTTTCGAACAAAGGCAAAAATAGACTTTTTGAGTGACCTCAAAAGTCAATAAAAGGGGCTTAGGGGTGGAAAATACCCCCAACCCATACCAATACCCCTTGGGTATCAAAATTTCATGTTTAAAAGTTCTTAGGAATTGATTAGGAACCAAACAAAAGCTAAGAAAAACTTAGGACCAGCTAACAACTCTAAAATGTAGATTAAGCACTAAATTAGATTAAGGGGGACTAAACTTGATTAAGAAACAAATTAGCAAAAAGACACTAACTGAATCCGACTTAAGTCCAAAGGTTACATAGATAACCCTAGCTAGCATGCTAGAATGCATATGCAAATTCATGAGTGTCACGCAACACTAAAAAAACACAGTTATGAAACATAACATTTATTGATCACGGAAAGATACATTTATACATCTCACAATAAAATTAAGTTACGAACAACAAGGTTTCCACAATGGCACATAGGGATCAATTTCGTTCCTCCGTTGGGTCTCTCGGCTACAATATCCTGCACACTCATTGCTGACATCAGTAGTCCCATAAAATCACATGCACATATGTATATACATATCAGGAAATCACATAAATTAAAACATACATCTATAATTCAGTTAGTGTTTCTCTCGTCCTACTCAATTCTTTACCATTAAAATATCTTAATCAAAGTGTTAATCCTACATATACTTATTTCATCAATATACATATACATAAAACATTAAATGACAAACATCAAATATTTGAAAGTAACATTACACAACATGACATAATATACTATCTTCAAAGCATCAGATAATGTCCCGACATCTCAAGTCGCGAGTATAAAAATAATAATAAGATATCACTATGCTATGATGGGTCGGGGTGAGACCTCACAATTCTTGATGTATAACCCTTTGACCTAAGTGTCAAAATGGGGGAGAATAAGAAATAAGAAA
This sequence comes from Cupressus sempervirens, assembly GCA_028749045.1. Lineage (NCBI taxonomy): Eukaryota > Viridiplantae > Streptophyta > Pinopsida > Cupressales > Cupressaceae > Cupressus > Cupressus sempervirens. The sequence continues at coordinate 145,629,027 of CM053789.1, read as the reverse complement.
ATGAGAAATGGGGAAAATTATGAAGGGAGAAATAAGAATTATGGGGGATACACTATTTTTGAAGAAAATAGATGTCAATGACAACAAGAGAGTACATCTACTTAGTAGGAGGAATAATTTTGATTTAGATATAGAAAAGCACAATCAACTTAGGGGGAGTTATTGAATTTTGAGGTATGATTGATGAGTCATAAGATTTTGCAAAATTTTGAAGTTTTTTTTTTGAAATTTTGATTGTATATGGATATTATCTAAGTTATGCTTGAAAGGCTAAAGGTTATTAATACATGATCAAGTATTTTTACACTTTTGTCAAAGGGGGAGATTGTTGATCCTAGATTGGTTTTGACATATGAGTGACAATATACTTAAGTCATTTACCTAGTTCATGCTGAACAAGTAATACATGTCAAGCTTAAGTTGTTAGATTGTATATGCCGAGGGATAAATATTTAGTGTGAGTAGAGTAACTAGTAAGTGTCGAGTCACTCAAGTGCCGAATAGATGGTATGTGCCTAGCTATTTAGATGTTGAGTGATTAGTGGATGTTGAATCATTCAAAGGTCAATTTACAACATTGATGTTCTAATTGATGTCAAGCATTAGGGACATCAAGGATTGAGTTATACAGTTTTGACATAATTGTTTGTAATGGCACAAACTTCTATGTAAATGACTTTTTTGCCAACTTAGGGATTGTTTTATGATCTTTGTTGATAAGGATGAATCTTAAATGTAAATCCCTATGCACTACATACATCCAATTAGAAAAATGGAAGGTTTAAGTGGCAATATGGGTAAATAACAACCATTGATTCATACCTAACCCTAAGACACCTAGGTCTTCTTAAGGAAGACAAGCCCTAAACCTGTTATGGAATTCTTAAGGAGAATTGAAGAGTTTTGCATGTGCAAACAAATAATTCATGGTGATTAAGGTGTTATGAATTGAGTTACATTGCAAAATTAGTTAAAAGAGAATAGAGTAAAAGAATCAAAGGACAAAAAAGATACATCTGATTAGAAAGGATCAAGTGCACATTAGCATAGAGGTGATTTAACATCAAACAACATAATGCTAACTAAAGGATCATTACTGAAACATTTTAATAGGTGAATTAGTTAAATCTCCTAACATAGTTGTCTTAACAAGCTATTGTAAATCCTTTAATAGGGTGCTTACTTCATTGTAAGTTAAAGTCCTCTTACTAGGCACACTTTTAGTAGGTGTTTAAATCCTTCAACAAGGTAAGATTTAACAATCTTGTAAACCTTTAATAGGGTAGACCTCTCACATGGTAGATAAGGTTTCATAATCAAACATTGTAGCCTTCATTAGATACACTTTATTGCTATAGTAGTGAAGATTTGTGCATGTCATCTCCACCCCAGTTTTACCTTCTCCTCAGAGGGTTTCTAAGTGACAAAATATCTTATGTCATACATGTGTTGAATATTTTACTTTCATGCCATGGGTATATAGTTAATTTGGTATTTAAGCTTATATGCATAGATTGTGAGATGGATATGTGATGAATAGTTTTTGAAGTTGAAAGTTTTAAGTGTTAATTCACCCCCTCTCTTAGAGTTTACTTCCTAATTTTATTTCCAACAATTGGTATTAGAGCACAAGTTCTCTGAAAGTAAAGCTTTGCAACTTGGAGGAAAGATCTTGAAAATGGAAGACTACAATTTGGAAATGACTATTGAGAACTAGTCAATTGAAATACAACTTTCCCTACATCAGATGAATGAAGAAAGAGATGAGTTAAAGAAATCATTAAAAAGAAGGAAGGAAATTTCTATTGAAAAGAATGACACACAATACTAAGAGATTGACACTACTAAATTTTTTGCAAATGGAAACTCCATTGAATTTGATGCAGCAGTTGTAGATTTGATGGAAAAGAATGGAATCCTAATTGAAGAAGTCATAAATATAAAGAGAGAACAAGAAGTCCAATCAACATTTCTATGTGAGGTGACTAAGAAGAAATTCAAAGCTGAAGAGGACAAAGTCATGATTGAAGATGACAAAAGGATTTTAACTAATAGACTAGAAGAGAAAACATTAGAGGTAACTAGGATTGCTAACATGCAATTGGAAACTTTGGGTCAAATGATGATTACAAATCATGAACTAAATGCAAATAATATTGAGATCACAACACTAAAGTTGTAGAATGAACAATTGAGAAATAATCTGAAAAGAGAAAAAGAGTTTGTTGACGGATAGAGTACAAAGTTGTGTTACCTTTTAGGCTAACTTATTAGAATGACTAAATTTGAGTATTTCTATATAAAACTCAATTTTTTTCATATATATGATCTTGATAAATTTATTCTAGGTAAGTTATATATGGTCTCCCACTTTTCCAATTGGAAATGTCTATTAAATGCATGTTTTTATAATAGTTAGTATCCAATTAATAAAGAAATACAATTATTTCATAAAACTGACATTTCAATAACTCTTACTATTTTTTATGATATTTTTTTAATAACATATAAACACCATTTTATAGAGCTCAAAGTTAAGAATATTCACATATAGAGTTCATAGTGTTTTGAAGAGATATAGTATTTTGTAATTAAAAAATTCTACAAGCATGTATTTTGATACTTGGTAAGATGTTGATTTTGAGAAATAAAAAAATATTAAATCAAATGAATGAAGATTAAAAATTATATGATATTCTAAAGGAGACAGTCCTCTTTTAGAATTTAGAATTTTTCTTTTGTTTGGAATAGAATTATTTTGAAAAATGTGGTGGGAGAAGAATACTATCGATTTGAATAAGTTGAAGTTTGAATTGTTATAAAAGAGAAAATATAGGTCTAAAGCCAATTTTGATGTTTGATTGTTCTAGCTACATATGTTATCTATAACATAATATGAGATCAAAGGGAAATAATTTTATTTCATGTAATTTTGTGGTAGGAACTAGACCCCTAATTTCTAGCATTTTTAGCAACTAAAAGGTTATGATTAAAAAATAGGAAAATATATCATTTCTTATTCCAAATAATTATTAAAAATTATAATCCTAAATTTCATCCATTTCTACATGTTTCATTCATTTACTTCATTTTCAAATTCTAAATAATAATACCAATTTCATGTCATTGAAGGTGAATAATTAAACTTTTGTTAGCCTTTTTCTTTGTAAAAGGGTGACACAGGTTTGTGCTTTTACCCTAACAATTTAAACAAACTGATGTAGGAGCATCCAGAGGTATAAGGGCAATCCTATGTCACCCAAAAAAATGTACTTAGACTTAGTTTCTATTTTAGGTATTTTCATTTCTAGATACCCATTTGGGTCAGATAAAGGTTCACACTCTCACAGTTCCACTATTAGTGTTCTAAGATAGAGTTTTTAATCACCTTGGGATATGTGTAAATGCCCAAAAAATAGGAGTATGTAATTGAGCCATCATTTTGGTGAACTAGAAGGTGTAAATTGGTTAGAAGGGTTTCATTGTAATCTAGAGCATTCCAGAAAAAGAATCAGGTCAAAAGGGCCCACGGTTTGAAAGTTATCATAGTTTTTTAGTTTCTAGAGACATCCTTAGAATGCTTCGAAGTTAGGTTAGGGTCATTAAATGACTTCAAATAGGGATGAAAAATGGGGGATGAGAAACTCTAGTCCATATGGCTATAGAGCACTTCAAGAGCTTTATAGAAATGTAAACAGTTCGTCAATCGGAGCTACGGTTCAAAAGTTATGCCTCCCAGAAGTTTGGTTACCATTTAGAGATTCTTCTAATTTTGTGCTGACTTCTAATGTGACTTCTAGAGCCTTCTATTTGGTCAGTGGATGCCTACTAGCACTTTCTAGAATGTATTCCTAATCCTTAACCCTTCGGGTCTATTTAAGAACATTTTTGGCATTGTAAAATGCAGTTCAGAGTGGAGTTTGAGAGGAGGTACTAAAATGAAAAATTATCTCCAGACTTATACTATTGTAAGCCCTTAGGGCATGTTTTAAAGTCTATTTTCTCTGTACTAAATGTAATAGCATATTTACATAGTTAATACAATTTTTCCTTTCTTGTTGTGTCCATTCTGTGCTTAGGTCATGACCCCATCAAGTGGTATCAGAGTTGGTTTTCCTAAGTGTGTAAACAGAGCACTGATTGTGAGGCAGTTTGCACCAGGACTGTGTGGTTGTGGGTTTGAGTTAAGAAGATGCCTCCACAAAGAGAGCATGGTGGAAGGGCCAGAGCTATTAATCTTGAGGAGGTTAGAGTCCTCTAAAGGCAAGTACAAGCATTGTAGGAGGAGCTCCGTAGAGGAACAAATGTTGCTGTAGGCGATGAAAGTGAGGATGACAATTAAGAAGAAGAAATTGGACCTGAAGGGGAATTTGACAGGGAAGTTTTGAATCAGGTAGAGGAAAGGCTTTTTAGGGCCATTACTAAGTTTGGGAAAAGACCTACAATTGATGTGAGTTTATTTTCAGGAAATCTGAAACCAGATGAGTTGATCGACTGGATCAATGAACTGGAAGAGTACTTTGAGTATGAAGATATCAAGGATCCAGATAGGGTTAGGATTGCAAAGGCCAAATTGAAAGGCCATGCCAAAATCTAGTGGCAAGAGGTTCAATTGGAAAGAAACAGAAGAGGAAAGGAGAAGATCACAAGGTGGGATTGTATGGTGGAAAAATTGAAGAAGCAATTCATTCCTATTGACTATGAGCTTGATTTGTTTAAGAAGATGCATCGGTTAAAGCAAGAAGGAAAATCAGTCCAAGAATATACAGAGGAGTTTTATTGACTTCTGATTAGAGCAGGGCATGCAGAAGAAAATAAGGAGAAGGTTGCTCGTTATATCAGTGGGTTGCAACCTAGCATGTAGGAGGAATTAAGTCTGGTAAGAATGACCAGTGTTGAAGAGGCATACCAGTTTGCCCTACGAGTTGAAGAGAAGCTAAATAAAAAGTTTGAAGGGAGACAAAGAGGGCATGGTCAAGGAGGAAGGGGTAGTGGTAGGTCATCTGGAGGCCAAAATGAAACCCAAAAGAAAAATGAAGATGTGGGTACTAGCAGGACCCAGAGGAATGAGGGTTTCAATCGCTCCCGTGATCAAGACTTTAGAAATCAGAGAGGAAGAGGTAGAGGACGTGGACAAGGAAGAGAAGGCTTTCATGGTACCTATTTCCATTGCAATGAAGAAGGTCATTGTGCCTTTGAATGCCCTCAATGACAAGGAAGGATAGATAGGAGAGCTGAGGGTCAAGCTATGGTTGCTCATGTGGATGAAGATGCACAATCATCACATTCAGAGGATGCAAAAAGAGGAGAGACTTTAGTAAATTAAGGGGTCCTACTAAGTGGTGAGATTGAACCAGGACAAAAGAGGAGTTTGTTCTGTACCAAATGCAAGTGTGAGGATAAATGTTGTGATGTGATCATTGATGGTGGTAGCACTAATAACTTAGTATCAAAGAAGATGGTCTCTAAGCTGAGGCTCAAGAGGGAGAAACACCCCAAACCCTATCAAATTGCTTGGGTGAAAGATGATCATAAGGTCCTGGTAAGTGAACAATGTTTAGTGAAATTCAAAATTGGGAGTTACCATGATGAAGTTCTCTGTGATGTTATTCCAATGGATGTTTTCCATTTATTGTTGGGTAGACTATGGTAGTTTGATAGGCATGTAGTACATGATGGCCATGCAAACACATACTCTCTAACAAAGGATGGAGTTTGCCACAAGCTGAAGCCCATGAAAAAAGAAGATGAAAAGGTATGTAGTAGTGCTAGGATTTTTCTTGTTGATGGAAGGAAGTTTTTAGATGGCATGAAACATCAGCATATGTGTTATGCTTTGATTCCTAGGAAAGATAAAGAAGGTAGTAGTGAAATACCACTTGAGGTTTTATATTTACTATGTGAATTTGGAGATATCATCTCTAATAATGTTTCAAAAGGATTGCCATCGGTAAGGAAAATTAGTCATCAGATAGATTTAATTCCAAGAGCTAGTTTGCCTAACAAGGCTGCTCACAGGATGACTCCTACTAAAATTGAGGAGCTAAATAGACAAGTTCAGGAACTATTGAGGAAGGGCTTGATTCGGGAGAGCCTAATTCTATGTGTAGTACTTGTAGTACTAGCATCAAAGAAGGATGGAGAGTGGAGGATGTGTACACACTCACAAGCTATAAATAGGATAACCATCAAGTATTGGTTTCCTTTGCCAAGAATGGGTGATCTTATGGACTACTTGAGTGGAGCTCAGTACTTCACAAAGATAGATCTCAAGAGTGGCTATCATTAGATATAGATACGAGAAGGAGATGAGTGAAAAATAGCCTTCAAGACCAAGGAGGGTCTTTATGAGTGGTTAGTCATGCCCTTTTGATTGACAAATGCCCCAAGCACCTTCATGCAGCTTATGAATGAGCTACTTAAGAAGTTTTTGGAAAATTTTTTTATTGTCTATTTGGATGATATTTTAATTTTCAACAAGACTTTGGAAGAACATTTATTGCATATTCGTAGTGTCCTTGAAAGGTTAAGGGAAGAGAAATTGTTAAGTAATTTGAAGAAGTGTATCTTTGCAAAAAGGGAATTAGTCTACTTGGGGTTTGTTATATCACCTAAAGGTCTCAAAATGGATCCAGAGAAGGTAAAAGCCATCTTGGAATGGCCTACTCCAAGGTCTACTACTGAGGTAAGATTGTTTTATGGTCTGGTTATTTTTTACAGAAAGTTTATTAAGAATTTCAGTGGCATATGTGCACCCCTGACTGACACAATAAGAGGGGATATAAAAGAGTTCAAATGGACTGCGGTAGCTATGAGAAGTTTTAAAATGCTAAAGTAGAAGGTGACAAAACAACTTGTGTTGGCACTTCCAAATTTTAGAAAGGTGTTTCAAGTGGATTGTGATGCTAGTGGCAGTGCTATTGGGGTTGTATTAAGCCAAGAAGGTAAACCTATTGCATATTTTAGTGAAAAATTGAATGATGCGAAAAAGAAGTATTCTATTTATGATCAAGAGTTCTATGCAATAGTTCATGCCTTAAAGAAATGGAGGCATTATTTATTGCCAAAGGAATTTGTTTTGTATACTGATCATCAGGTATTATAGTACCTAAATAGCCAAGGTAAATTGAATCAGAGGCATATGAAGTGGGTAGAGTTCTTGCAGAGCTATACATTTGTGTTGAAGAATAGAAGTAAAAAATTTAATAGGGTTGTAGATGCATTAAGTAGGAGATAGTTTTTGCTTACAGTAATGTAGGTTAAAGTTGTTGGGTTTGATGAGCTCAAGAATCTGTACCTTAAGGATTCTAATTTTGCTGAAGTGTGGAAAGATTGTAAAGAGCCTGTTACTATAAACAGAACTAAGTGGTTAGACTATTTGATTCAGGATGGTATGTTATTCAAGGGCAGTCAATTATGCATTTCAAGGACTTCCACGAGGGAAAATTTGATTAAGGAGAAACACAATGGAGGTATGGTAGGACATTTTGGTCGAGATAAGACCATTGCCATTCTTAGAGAACATTATTTTTGGCCCTAGATTTCATAGGATGTGAAGAAGTTTGTACAGAGTTGTCAGATTTGTCAAGTTGCCAAGGGATTTAGTCACAATACTAGACTATATCAGCCATTTCCTGTTCCATCAAAGCCATGGGAGGACATAAGTATGGATTTTGTTCTTGGATTGCCAAGGACACAAAGGGGTAATGACTCAGTGTTTGTGGTGGTTGATAGGTTCTCCAAAATGGTACATTTCATTCCATGCCACAAAACTCATGATGCTGTCCATATTGCAGACTTGGTTTTTAGAGAGGTGGTAAGACTACATGGTCTCCCAAGGAGTATAGTATCTGAAAAAGATACTAAATTTGTGGGGTATTTCTGGAGGACATTGTGGAAGAAGTTGAGAATAGAATTGAAATTCAGTTCCACACATCACCCGCAGACTAATAGCCAAATAGAAGTTTGGGCAATTTGCTGAGATGTTTAGTTGGGGGTAAGCCCAAGGGGTGGGATTTGATTCTACCACAGGCAAAATTTGCTTACAATAACTCTATAAATAGTAGTACGGGTAGATGACCATTCCAAATTTTATATGGAAGTAGCTTAAGGACTACACTAGAATTGAGGAAGATAGAGCAAGGGAAGAGGACACGTGCTGAAGCTGAAGAATTTGCTGAACATATCAAGTGTCTACATGGGGAGGTTCAAGCACACATTACAAAGATGAATCAAGAGTATAAAGGTAGGGCTAATCAAAGGAGAAGACATAAGAAATTCCAAGTAGGGGATTAGTCATGGTACACTTATGAAAAGAAAGATTTCCAGCCAGTACTTACAACAAGATGAAAATGAAGAAATTTGGCCCTTGCAAAATTCTGAAGAAACATGACTCAGGAAATGCATATGAGGTGGAGTTGCCAGATGGTATTCACATTTCTCCTATTTTCAACATTGCAGACTTAAACAGAGTATCATGATGATGGTGCAAATGAGGAGTCAATGTTAGAGCCATGTCCAATTCATGCTTCTAAGGAGGAGATAGACGACATTCTAGATCATCGTGTGGGAAGGAGTGCCAAAAATAGGCAGTATGAAGAGTATTTGGTCAAGTGGAAAGGATGGCCAATCGAGGACTCAACTTGGATATCAGCAGCTAAGGTTTCCCATTTGGGATTTCCTCTACCATTCATAAAGTGACAGGGTCACTTTTCAATTTACCCTAGGTGTCTAATGCAGGAGCATCCAGAGGTATAAGGGAAATCCTGTGTCACTCAAAAAATGTACTTAGACTTAGTTTCTAGTTTAGGTGTTTTCATTTCTGGATACCCGTTTGGGTCAAATAAAGGTTCCAACTCTCATAGTTCCACTATTAGTGTTCTAAGATAGAGTTTTTAATTACCTTGGGACACGTGCAAATGTTGGAAAAATAGGAGTATGTAATTGAGCCATCATTTTGGTGAACTAGAAGGTGTAAATTGGTTGAAATATTGTCATTGTAATTTAGAGCATTCCAAAAAAAAAAATTAGGTCAAAAGGCCCCACAGTTTGAAAGTTATCACAGTTTTTTAATTTTTGGAGAAATCCTAAGAATGCTTTGAAGTTAGGTTAGGGGCATTAAATGACTTCAAAGAGGGCAAAAAATGGGGGAAAAGAAATGCTTTTCCATAGGGCTATAGAGTGCTTCAAGAGCTTTTTGGAAATGTAAATAGTTCGTCAATCAGAGCTACAGTTCAAAAGTTATGCCTCCTGAAAGTTCGGTTACCGTTTTTGGATTCTTCTAATTTTGCGTTGACTTCTAATGTGACTTCTAGAGCCTTCTATTTGGTTGGTGGATGCCTACTAGAACTTTCTAGAATGTATTCCTAACCCTTAACCCTTCGAGGTCTATTTAAGAACATTTCTGGCATTGTAAAAGGCAGTTCTGAGTGGAGTTTTAGAGGAGGTACTAAAAGGAGAAATTATCTCCAGACTTATACTGTTGTAAGCCCTTAGGGCATGTTTTGAAGTCTATTTTCTCTGTATTGAATGTAATAGAATATTTACATAGTTAATACAATTTTCTCTTTCTTGTTGTGTCCATTCTATGCTTGGGTCGTGTCCCCATCACAAACCTAGTGAAGCCATCAAGTACTTTGAATAATTGATGAGATCCCCTAGATCTAACAAGGATACTTCTAGATTGGGATACACTAGTACTAAAGAAGGAGAGTCATCTAAAATTGGTGAAGAAAGAAGTAACAAAAGTAAGAAATCCAAACCTACTTGTCATAATTGTGGTAAGATAGGTTATATTGCTAATGCTTATAGGAGCAAGAATGAAAATCAAAATTCTAGGCAGAAGTTCATGGGTTATTGCCATAAATGCAACAAAAAAGGACATCAGGCACATGAATGTAAAACCAAGATCATAAGCACAAAATGACTTGAAGGATACTACTACAACTGTTAGAAGTATGGACATAGAGCATATGAGTGTGTATCCAAGCTTAGATGGTCATCAAAGAAGTAGACAAACATAAACCATGATGGTAGCTCTTATAATTGGGATTATAATACAAGGTATAGCTATCACTATTAGAGTAATAAGATATTGCCTTATTAATTAAATCATTTTTATTTAATTATTAATTCACTTATTATCTCTAGTTTACTTAAGCTAAACTTTAGGCATATAATAATTAATTCTTTTATTAATTATTGTTATGCAACCTAGATCTTATCCTATATGATTTTGATCTCCTTTTATAAGCATTGATCTCTTTGTAATTTATTAATTCAGTTTTGATAATAGAAATCTCTCTTTTTTCTCATCAAGAATGATTGCTAATCAAGAATGTCTCACATGTCAATCTGGGAATTCCAGCCTCCATATTATTTTCTTCTCTCCTTCTATGACAGGTGTTTGTATGCAGGTGATTCTTGAGAGCTGTGGGGTTGATCTTTCATCAACTTCAACATGGTACTTGAGCTCCAGATCTTCATGCCCCTATTCAGTTTATGAAAATTTTTTCTTGACTTTCAGATTTATAGTATTTTTGAAATTTTAGAGGGTTCCAATTTTTAGAGTTATTATGTATTGGATTTGGAGGATCATTTTTTTTTGGGTGCATTTTGAGCCCAAACAAACCTAACCATTGGATTTGTAGCACCTAAAAACCCCTATTTCCATATAAAATTTGTCCAATTTGGAAAAAGTTGAAATTTGAGGCAAAATATTGCTCCTACATTTGGGCATGCTTCACGAGACACCAATTTTTTTTTCTTTCTAAAATGAATCAAAAAAAGAAGAAGGAAGAAAGCCTTTTTGAAAAAAAAGAAATGCATGTTTTTCCCCAAAAAAAAAATTTCAAAAAGCACTTGTATGCTTTCTTTTATTTTAATTTTTTTTAAAAATCATGTGCTACTTGCATCATTGAAGGATGCATATGTCAACAAGGTATTGGCACATGCTAGTCCAAGTACTGACATAGAAGGTGTGACAATTGTAGGTGTGATGTCAGCAGTTTTGGAGCTAAAATTTGGTGGCCTTCAAACCATCTCTTCTTTATTTTTTTTGCCTAAAAATGTTGTCTGTTGTGTTTTAGTTGCATCTTTGTTATACACGGGTATTTTTTGATGAATATTATATCACCGAAAAGCTCTTTTCAAGATCATCATGATGATGCATGTTATTTGGACTTTTGATTCTATTTGGTTTCCTATTTAAATAGTCAAATCCAAAAATTCTATTTTGCATTCTGGGAGATAGAATCTGGACATTTTGAGACCTTTTCCATTGATGTCAAAGGGGGATAGATACATTGTGAAAATTAAATTATCAAAAGGGGAGTAATAGAAGAGAAATTTGAAAAGAAGAACATTGAGATTGTTGGGAGAAATACATGTGTAATATTTGTAAAGTTGTAACACACGTAATGTTTATTTTGATAGTTTATTTTTTTCACTTAGCTAATTTTTCCTATTTTGTTGCAATCAATGCCAAAGGGGGAGATTGTTGACAATTGGCTAATTATGATATGTAATTTTTGTCACTAATGGCAACACATGAAGTACATGTTTACAGGAAACCTCAGAAATAAAGGTACTTAGTGTTTGGTTATCAAAAAATTGTCTAAGTATAGAATTTGATTTACAATAGTGTATGGTTTTGTTTATAACATGCTACAAATGTCATATTATGACAAGTGATGTTACATGGAGATAGAATACATGTTGATGATGATGTGTATAACCTTGGAAGTTTGTACAGACTATAGGGAACATAGTTAATTATGTTTTGATGAAGCAAGACAACATAATCAAAGGAAATAATTGTTTTGGTTGTAGAAAAATTACTTGTCTAATTAGGGCCAACATCCTAGATGTTTACTCTAACTTGAGAAAATGAATTGTGGTCTTAGCTGACCCAACAATATTTTATGTAAAGGCATAATATTTATGCAAAGGATTTCTTGCAATAAGAAGTGTGTATATGTGTGCTATTATGTAATTATGAAATTATCCAAAGAAAGCAAGCTTTGTGAAAGCAATATATGTGAAGTTTTGTATGAACTATCTGGTGATTTGAGAAGGAGCTTAAGATTAGAGATCAGTGAAGGAAGGAAAATAATAGTAGATTTCTTATTTGAGTAGTGAACTCTTCTTGTAGTTGAAATTGCATGTTTGGGTAGTGGGCTCATCTTGCATACATTATTCTTTAACTCCTAACAAGGTTGGAATCTCCTAATAGGGATTCAAAGTCTCCTAATAGGAATTGTTATACTGAATTTACTCATTGACTCTTAGCAGAGTCCATCCTCTAACAAGGAACATATATATTAGTATATTATCTAGTGAGTATCATCCCCACCGAGGTTTTCCCTTGGCTAGGGTTTCCCTAGTTAACAAAATATGGTATCATGAGTTATCTTTGTGCATTGTTACTATTACTATTCAACACTACTTTATTGCTTTTTTATGTATGGTTTAAAGTAAGTAATAATATCCAACTAGTGACTAAAGTTTGTAGATTACTGATTCACCCCACCTCTTAGTAATCCATATTTCTAACAATTGGTATCAGAGCATAGTTACTTTGAAGAGGCTTAACAACTTAAGTAAGATCCCTATGGATATGGTATAGTTGATGAAGAAACTCAATGGATCTATTGAACAAATTGATCTCCTTACTAAAGAAAGAGATAAACTAAAGGACAAATATGAGGACTCAAAATTATACATTGGTCAATTGACATCTAAAAGATTGAACATCTAAAATCTAAGCCTGAACCTAGAACTACTAATGATGACTACTCAAAATTGAAGACTGAGTACAAGATATTGAAGCATAAATTGAAGATAAAAAATCTAAGGTTGGCTTTGAGAAATGATCCTAGCAAAGTTGAATATGATTTGAAGACTAAAAATGTAGATTTGAGACAAAGTCTAGCAAAGAAAACATTTGAGTTTGAAACACTAAAAGAAGATCATGAAGAATTCCTCAAGTACAATACTATTGTGGAAGGTGAATTGACACAATACAAATAATAGCTTGAGAAGCTTTATTCTAGCAGAGAAAAGCTTGATGATTCTATGTCTATATAGAGACCTTCTTATGATAAGACTAGTCTTGGTTATTTAATTAACATGTATGTGAAGAAACCTGAGATTAGATTAGATCTGAAAGAAAAAGACAAATCTAATGATAAGATTGAATCTAGTCAATCTTATGAGAAACCTAAAGAAGCTTAGCAAAACAAGGAAGTTGAAATCTTGGATGAACCAAAGAAAGTGGAGACTCCCAAGGAAACTAGGTACAAATTTTGAGGTAAGTGCTTTTTATGTAATGAAAGAGGTCATATGAAAAAGGATTGTACTAATAAGTCATTTAATAATGTTAAGAAATTTTATTATCATAATTTTCATGGTATGGGTCATAATGTAATTGATTGTAGGAAACTCAAGTATGATAGTTATAGAAGAAATAGTAGAATGTCTAGAAATACTAACCCTATAGATAGAAGAAAATATAATGAAAGGACATCGAGAGAAAGAAGATCTTATGAAGATAAAAGATAGATTATGTGTTTAATGTGTAACAAATTAGGACACATTGCTCAGAACTATCATGCACTTGATGATCAGTAGAATCCTAGAAGTAAAGCACCTATATCTTAGTTATACAATAAATTTGTACACAATAAAGTACTGCAAAATGGATAGAAACTTCAAAGATAGAAGGAGCAATGGAAGAAACTTTGAGAACTGAAGGAATGATAGAAGGGACCAAGAAAGGAACTTCGAAACTAGAAGAAGCAATAAAGAAAAAAGAAACATTGTGAGTGAACTTCAAGAAGAACTTAATGAAGCATTCATGAAAGGAACATATATCTCAAAAGAAAAGTTAGATGATGATGAGACAAAATTATCAGAGTTAGTTTTTGAGTTTGATTCAATTAAGTTGAATTAAGCTTGTTCACAACATTCAAATTAGGCTTGTTCATAGCATTAGAATTTGAGAACATCATGTAGATACTAAATTAGAGGTAGCAAAGTTGGGAAATGGTGTATCCAGTTGTGGTTAGATAGTACCTAAGCTTGCTTGTGATTTGGAGCTCATCTAAATAAGTCATGATGAATTTCAGAGTTATTGGTATTCTAGTAAAGGGTAATTTTGTAGGAGAAGATGAAAATAAGTTTTTGTAAAGAATTTTGTGATGCAAAGTTTTGAGGATATTTTTCATGATGAAAGGAGGCTATTGTAAACCTTGGATGACATTTGAAGATTGGATAGATGATTCTAGAAAATTATCTAATTGTAGAACACAAATAACAACTTTTTCATATTTGTGAAGTACGCAATTAATGTAGTTTCAAGTTGATGCATAAATAAAGTACATTATTGATTTTACTTCACCACAAACACATTCAAAGTGAAGAGTATTTAGAAACTACTTGTCCATGTGATTTTGAAACAAACCCTATTTTCAAAAAGAGGCATTTTATCATTTTCTACAAAATGTGTTTGGTAAAAGACATTGTTTATAAGAATTATGGATATTTTAGTTGTTCATAGTGTTGAAAATGAAGATAGACCTAATTTTAAGGTAGTTTCAATAAAACCTAGTGATGGAAACCCTAATTTTTCATTGTCTATCACCCTGAACAACATAGTCTATTTGGAATTTGTAGAAAACTATTTGAATTGTAAGTTTGAGTCAATTGGAAGTGAATACATGAATAAGGATATGGAATTGGTCTTTAATTACAACATGATAGTTAAGGCTAGATTTAAACATTTGAGTGAATTAAACTTGTTTAAGTATCATTTTTACCATGAACTAGATAGAGATGAATGGACTCAAATTATACTAAGTAGGATACATGATGGAAAGTTATGGATACAAGATAATGTAATAGACATTTTTGCCAACCTTATACATGAAGTAATTGGTCTTAGTGAACAAGGAAATGTACCCATACGAGAGAAATTGGTTAAGAAGAAAGTAGAAAGCTACACTAAGGCAACTTACAATGGGAAGGCTATCGTAATCAACTCCATCAAGTAGGATGATGTGAGATTTCTTAGCAGAATAATAGCTTATTCAGTTTGTGCAAGTTCTAAAATAGATGAACTTTTAGTAGGATTTATATATGCAACTTACAAGATTTTTGTTGAGAAAGAATAGGTGAATTTGAGTGAAATTTTGAGAATGCAACTCTTGGAAAACCTTGAAAAGATTAAGAGGACAAAGAATGGTGTATTTAGATTCCAATCATTGATAAACCACATATTATTTCATGTGTTGAAGAGATTCCCCTACTTTTCAATAATAGATATAATGAGCAGTGATAGATGCACTATGGAGAAGATATCAGAGGTATGCAGAAGACACCCTATAGAAAAGGTATTGGACAATGGTAATCTGATTATGAGAACATTCCAAAATGAGATGAAACAAAGATTTAGGATCTCACATACAATTGTGGATAGGTTCAAGGAGGACATATATATTTTAGTTGATACTGACTATGCATACATTCAAGTAGTAGAAGCTTGGGAGACATTTCTAGATCCTTTGAACTATGGGTTAAGTGATGATGTTATAGTTGGCTACATAGATTTATTGTTGAATTCTAAGAAAGATAAAGTTGAGTATAGATTTGGCACATTTGATGAGATCACACAACATGCTCATCAAGAAACCTTGGAAAAGACATCTCACAAGAAAGTTGAGTCAATTATGAAGAAGACATTATTTGAGGCCAAAATGACAAAAAGTGAATCTAAGACCGTGAGACAGATATTGAAACAAGGCGTATTGAATATTCAACCCTTGTCAATTTTAGTTGCAGAGACAACTTCGGGATAGAGTATACCATATGTAACAGTATCTGATGTTCAACCTAGTGAACATAAGAGAAAATTAGAAAGATTAGTTGAAGCAGTACCTACAAAGACTAAGAGAGTTAAACATATGGCTTCAAGACCTGGCAAGAAGTAGAAAGTATTGTTGATAATTGAATCCAATAGTGATGAAGAGATTGAGGAACAAGAAATCAAGCGAGATAAAAAGGTGACTCCACCTAAGCAAGCAATAGGCAAAGCTTGGCAACCATGGAAGTTGAAGATTGAGAAGATTAACACAACAATTGCTAATATGGGAAAATTTGTTTAGAAAAAAAAGTTTTATGATCTTTCTAATAATTTCAAGAAGGATCAAATTGATATCTCTACTATAGGACATATCATTGTGAATGATTAAGTATGAAAGACATCAAAGGAGTAGTGAACCAAAAGTTCTATGAGAGACTCATAGAGAAGAAGACTCCAGCAAGGGAAGAAGACCTTGACCTTCAAAAGTCTATGCTAAGGACAATCTGCAAGACTGATGATGAAGATGAGATTAAGAGATTACTGATAACCTCACACCATACTTGAGGAACAAGTTAAGCCCATTCTTATTTATGGTTGGTGAGAAGGATAAGTTGAGGAAGGAGACAATAGAAACCATTAGTTAGATGTTGTTAGAATCCAGGACATCAACTCCTCCAACTCCTAGAACCGTGAAAGTATTAGTTAGTGGTGATACTATGAAGATTGATCAAACCAATGTTACAATAAAAATTGATACCAATCCATTTGGTGGTTTTGAACCAAAAATATCTAATACTAAAGATGTTGAAGATTAGTCGAAACAAATTGAGATAGAGAAAAGGTTAATACAAATTGAAACGAAGAAGATAGAGGAAGCCAAGAAAAAATTTCTTGAGGATGAAAGGAAAAGAAAGGAAGAAGAAGATAATAGGAGAATTGCAAAAGAAGAAAGGAAAAGGAGAATAGAGAAAGAAGAGAGGAAAATATTAGAAGAAAATAAGGAAAGAGAAGAAAAAGAAAGGAAAGAAGAGGAAGGTAGGAAAGCTAAGGAAGCAACAAAGAAATAGAGGGATGATGAAACTAAACCATCTAGTTCATCTACTTTGATCTCTCTTACAAGTTTGACCACTGATGATGATGATCAAACTGATCTGATTTCATCCTTATCCAAACTTTTATTGAAGAATATGATAGTAAAGAGTTTGTAGAGATCATTAATGGAAGTGACTAATAGATTGCACCCTACTTTGATAGTACAAAAAAGGTATTGATAGTTTGAAAGGTATTTTTGATTATTATATGAAGATTTTTTCAGAATAAAGGCAAGGACAATAATTTTGATAGTTTTGGAGAGAATCTTAACATTTTGAGACCTTTGTCATTGATGTCAAAGGGAAAAAAATACATTGTGAAAATTGAATTATCAAAAGAGGAGTAATAGTTGAGTAATAGTAGAGAAAATTGAAAAGTAGAACATTGGGATTGTTGGGAGAAATGCATGTGTAATATGAAGTATATTGTAAGGGGGAGCATATTTTTAAAGTTGTAATAGATGTAATGTTTATTTTGATAGTTTGTTTTTGCCACTTAGCCAATTTTCCTTATTTTGTTGCCATCAATGCCAAAGAAAGAGATTGTTGAAAATTGGCTAATTATTATATGTAATTATTGTCATTAATGGAAAAACATGATGTACATGTTGATAAGAAACCTCAGAAATAAAGATACTTAGTGTTTGGTTATCAAAAAATTATCGAAGTATAGAATTTGGTTTACAATAGTGTATTATTTTGTTTATAACATGTAACAGACATCATATTATGACAAGAAAAGTTACATGGAGATACTATACATGTTGATGATAATGTTTATAACCTTAGAAGTTTGTATAGACTGTATGAAATAGAGTTAATCATGTTTTGATGAAGCAAGACAACAGAATTGAAGGAAAGAATTGGTTTGGTTGCAAAAGAATTACTTGTCTAATTAGGGATGACATCTTGGATGTTTACTCTAACTTGGAAAAGTGAATTGTGGTCTTAGCCAACCGAACAATATTTTTTGTAAAGGCATGGTATTTGTGTAAAGGACTTCTTGCAATAAGAAGTGTGTATATGTGTGCTATTATGTAATTGTGAAGTTATGCAAAGAAAGTGAACTTTGTGAAATAAATATATGTGAAGTTGTGTCTGAACTATTTGGTGATCTAAGATGGAGTTGAAGATCAGAGACCAATCAAGGAAGGAAAATAATAGTAGATTACTTGTTCGAGTAGTGTGTTTTTCTTGTAGTTGAAATTGCATGTTTGGGTAGTGGGCTCATCTTACATACATTATTCTACAACTCTTGACAGGGTTGGAATCTCCTAACAGGGACTCAAAATCTCCTAACAAGGACTATTATACTGAATTTTCTCATTGACTCCTAACAGGGTCCATACTTTAACAAAGAAAATATATATTAGTATATTATCTAGTGGGTATCATCCCCATTGGGGTTTTCCCTTGGCCAGGGTTTTCCTAGTTAACAAAATATGGTGTCATGAGTTATCCTTGTGCATTGTTAATTTTACTATTCAACATTACTTTATTGCTTTTTTATGCATGGTTTAAAGTAAGTAATAATATCCAATTGGTCACTAAATTTTGTAGATTATTGATTCACCCTCCCTCTCAGTAATCCCTATTTCTAACATATGTCTCTTTTGATCTTTGTTGACATCATTTTGTAGTATTTTTGCAAATGAACTAAGATAAATTGCCACTCTATTGCATTTTGGGATCTTGCACATCTTTGTGTTTTGTGGTACTCACATTACATTATAAAATGCCTTGAGGGGTTTCATGTTGGTCATATTTTCCATCTTCCTTGTCAAGTGAGTGTTCCTTTCATGACATTAGCCTCATGATGTGTCAATGACACATGCCATTATAGGAGTTTGTACTTCTTTTGCACTCTCGATGTTTTTAGTTCTTATTTCTACATGAGATGTTGCATTTAGTTTCAGTGTTCATGTCTTACCTCTCAACATTATAGGGGGGTTATGTTGGTTCTATTTATTTCTTGGTTTGATGGAGTGAGCTATGTATTCAATATTTGATCCTATGTACTAGGTGATTGTAGTGGTTGGATACATATGCATTTTGATGAGATGGATCATTTACCATATAGACATTCTTTCATTCATTTTTTGCCATGAAGATATCTTCCATCTTTGATTGATTAGCTCTTTATAATTAGTCTTCTCTACCTAGTCATGTTCTATATAGTAGAGGTTCTTTAGATCAATAGTTTGACAGTGTTTGTAGTTTCATGCTCTAGTGGTGTTCTTCATTATCATCTTTTTCTCCTATCTTCTAGAACATTCTTTCCATCTCTTTTTGAAGTAGGATTTTGCCCATGTGGTTTTCTCTATTTCTTCTCTTTACGAAGGTTTGGTTGTGCTTGGATACCTCATTGGACCTTGTTGTCGGGACCCAATTTTCTTTCATCAGTAGTTTCTAGGTTTTTAACTACTCCCTAAGTTTATCTTAAGGGGAAATGTTAGAGTAATAAGATATTAGCTTATTAATTAAATTATTTTGATTTTATTATTAATTCATTTATTATCTCTAGTTTACTTAAGCTAAACTTTAGGAATATAATAATTAATTCTTTTATTAGTTATTATCATGCAACCTAGCTTTTACCCTATTATGGTTTTGATTTCCTTTTATAAGGATTAATCTCTTTATAATTTATTAATTTAATTTTGATAATAGAAATCTCTCTTTTTTCTCATCAAGAATGTCTCATCTATCGATCTAGGAATTCTAGCCTCCATATTATTTTCTTCTCTTTTTTTGTGACAGGTTTTTGCATGCAGGTGATTCTTGGGAGATGTGGGGTTGATATTTCATCAACTTCAATAGTCACTACTATCAAGAGTATGAACATAATCCTAAGAATTTCATAAGAACACATTTTAGAGGTGATTACATGAGATGGTTAAGCCAAACTACATGTTTTAGTTGTTTAAAGATTGGTCACATAAGCAAAAATTGTCCAACAAGGTCAAAGGCACTAAGAAAAGACTTCAACAAAGGAAAATGAATGGTAGATGTTGAGAATGTTAGAGATGAGATGAAAAAGTCATGGAAGAGAAATGAATATTGGAGCACATCAAGTTTAGAAGGGATTACTTCATCTAGTGGGTGAGGTGATCACAATTTGTCAAATTAAGATATCAAAAGGTAAGTGGGGCTAATATTTAAAATGATATACTATACATTAGTTCCAAGGATTGAGTTTTGAAAATATTACATATGAATGAAGAAAGATGCAAAGTGTTGATTATAATCTAGAAGAAAACTTTAAGTTTTAGTTGTTAGGTTTTCCTTAAGGTTTAGGTTGAGGCTTCAATGTAGGCTTAGATTTCAGTTGAGGTTGAGGTGAAACTTGAGATTGAAGCTGAGGTTGAGGTGGAGATATAGATTGAATGACATACTTCAGTTGATTAACAAGATGATGAAGACCATCCATCTTTGAATCATACATAATATCCATAGAAGATGGATGAGTAATAGTATTAGTATCATGTGTAGGTAAAGGATTCATATAAATTTATGAATTTTAATTAGGAGGAGAAATAGAATTATTCCAATTACCATTAAAATTATCAACAGATAAAGCATTAGAGTCAATTAAATTTTGAACCTTATATTTTAAAGATAACATTTCTCAATGTCATGACCATTCTAGTGATGATATTGACAAAAATCTTTAGAATCAAAATATTTAGATGCCATTGTGGTTGGTAAAAGAGGTTGAATAGGAGATAAAGTAATCATATTAGTAGTTAACAACCTATTCATAATAGAATGTAAAGATTCAAAAAGAGGAGTAAACATACAATTTAATAAAGAAGTAGTGGATGCATAAGTGACATTGTGAAATGCAACAACAAGTTGATCAACAACTGCATTTTCTTGTTTGCTTATATTTACATAGTTGTTGGATTTTTGAATTTTTTTTGAATTAGGAGTAGCATCACTTTTTAAAATAAGAACAGGAGCCATTGGGATGTTTCTCTCAAATTGACTCCGGTGTAATTGATAGTGATGCTGAGCTACACACATTATTTGAAAGGGGGTAAATTTGGTAAGAAAAACCTTATCTCTAATATCTTTTTGCAAATTTTAAATAAACATATGTTGAATATCAATATCAGGAATAAGATAGGGAATATGAGCATGTGAATGCTTAAATCTACCAATAAATTCAATCAATTTTTTCCTAGGGTTTTGTTTACAATGCATCAAATTAGTCAAAGACACTTACAGGCCAATGTTGTTTTGAAATTTTTGAATAAAAGCATTGGGAAATTGTGGAAATGAATCAATGGAATAAGGAGGAAAGGAACAAAACCATTATAAGGCCTTGTCATGAAAGGTTCGAGAAAAAAATTTGGATAAAATCCTATGATCATGAGCATAATCTCTACAAAGGATTTGAAATATTTTAACATGATGAATAGGGTCTCCCTTACCATTGCGATTCTCAAGATGAGGCATATTGACTTGTTGTGGAATGGAAGTATGAATGATATCTTGAGATAAAGGACTTCCCATGTCACAAGTAGGAATACTAAACTTGTTTCTGAGTCAAAGATACAAGTTTTTGTTGTAAAGATGACACAGTTTGAGCCAAACTGATAATTGTTGTGTCATTAGAGGAAATAGGATAATTGGAAACAATAGAAACACTTGGTAAAGTGTATGAAGCTATAGGAATGGAAGACACAACTGGAGGAACACTAGGAACTATAGTTGGTAGAGGATTAGAATAAGTAAAAGGAACATTATCGTTCTTGTAAATAAGTATTTACTATTTATAGTTTAATTAAGTTTACTTAGGTTAATGCATTTTCATATTATTTGTCATGTAGACACCTAGGAGTTTGCATATTCATATGAGTTGTCATGTAGACAATACAATACTTTGCACTCCAATTGAGCACATGATGTCCACTACATCTTTTTATGAGATATGCCTTTGTATTCTTATTCTCTCATTGTTGCACATACATTCATGCACAATGGAGAATAATCCACTCTTGGTGGACATGTGCTTAGTTGTTATGCTTATCTCTTTGTTGACTCCTAGTCATATCAGTTGCCCTTATATACAAGGCACTTCTATGATGTATTCATCCAATCATCTAATATCCATTCTCACTTGATCATATCTTGTCTCTCTTGTGCTATCTCTTGAGCTTCTAGATCTTGGGATTTTATTCTTACCTTAGGAAAATTCTTAGATGGTATCAGAGCTATACCAAATTCTTACATGGTATTAGAGCCATAGGAGTTTCATTACATAGCCATTGGAGAGATTTTTTTGCAGGTCAAGATTAGAGCTTGCTAGTGCAAATCAAATGTTGGTATCACATTCAAAAAGTCAAAAAACCCCTAAATTGACTTTTGTTTTATTAAAATCAAACCTCTAACGTGAAATATAGAGTCATTTGATTTTTAGAGATGAGATGGCAGCAATTCAGGAAAAATAATTATAGAGGTGATTTTCAAATAGTGATATCTTCCTCATATGGAGTACTTTTTTCGAGCAATTTTTTATTTGTTTTGGGGTAGAATTTTGTGATCTACAGTTTGTTGTAGGTTGTTTGAAATCTTCATTCCTAAATTTTTCTAAAAATTACAAATCTCAATTTTTACAATTTCAACGCCTTCATTCGAGCTCATATGGGTACATATTTAGGTGCTACTTTCTAGATCTGATATCAGTTTGGATTAATTATGAGTAGACATAGTACTTTCATAATTTGCTCATTTTTGGCCTATTTTGGCACTTGTAAATAGATCCTTGAGAGATCTTGTGTTTTATATTATTGAGTTTGATTTAGTTTCATATTTTTTATTGTAAAATTAGATGTCCACTTTAGTTCATTTTGACAAGTGGAAAGTGTATAGGTAGTAAGTATAAAGTGTCAATATCATCTATTTTGGGGGGTTCTTTGATTGAGTGATTTGGGGGGAGGGGGTGTCTTGAGTGTTTTAACTTCTCTTTCTCTTGTGTTCTTTTATTTTGCACTTTTATTTTGCATCATGGGTTCTCCTAGGTTTCTACTTTTAACTCCACATAATTATGCTACATGGAAAATTAGAGGATGGAGTAAAATGATGGAAAAAAAGTTTAATTGATTATGTTGATGGAACCATGATTACACCATATGATCCTAATAAACTAAATGAATGGAATCATAGCAATAAGGGTTGCTATTGGTACTTTGAGGAAGTATGTACATGAAGATCTTGTCTTCCATATTGATAATTGTAAAATAGTAAAGGAAGCATGGGATAAGTTTGCTAGTTTTTCTGCAAAAGTAGAAAAAACTAGGGGTTTTGAACTTGATGAAAATCTCATGTCATTAGAATCAAAGGAGTTTGACCCAATTCAAGACTATATCACCAAGGTACATGAGCTAAGGTCAATGCTTAAGGATTGTGGAATTACTATAGAGGATGAAAAATTGATCTACAATTTGATGAGAAAACTTCCTCTAGAGTATGCATCATTTGTTTCAAGTTTTAACAATCATAAGTTAACCTTAGGTTCTTCCTACACCATGCCTTTATTTTATTCCTTCACAGAGATGTTGATGGTAGAACAATCAAATTTGATGAGCATGGGGATTCTCAAGGCTTCAATGTCCAAAGCATTGGTGGATAGTAAAGGGAATCAAGGAAAATGGTCTAACAAGAAGCAGAAATCATGGCAAAAAAATTTACAATGAGAGAAAGAACACTCAACCTTCTCACCACAATATAACTCCAATAGCAAAGGAAAATATCCAAGCAGTTTCTTACTTGTGCATATTACAAAAAGAATGGATATGAAGAATATCATTGTTATAAGAAGGAGATAGATGAACTCAAGAATCTTCTTAAGAAGAATCAAATTGGTCTACCATCGAGAATGACTACTTCATCATCTTCTTCACATTTAGATTTTGATAAAGGAAAGGATCACATGGGAAAAGGTCAAGCCTTAGTAGCTACTTCATGTCAAGATTTAGGGAGATGGCTTCTAGATTCAGGGGCTTCTCATCATATGACATCTTTATAGTCTATGTTTTCATCATTTGATCCTTGGCATACTTCACCTATTTTGATGGGCCATCATACTTAATGAATGTTGTTGGGAAAGGAACTACTGATAAAGGGGAGGGATACTTCAAAGATGTGTTGTGTGTACCTCACCTAAGTGATAATCTTCTTTCCATCTATCAATCTAGTCATGGAGATAGAAGGATTGTGGAATTCACACCCAATTTAGATTTTATTAGAGACTTGGAGACTAGACAAATCATTTCTATAGGGGTGGTTGATCATGCATCTCATTTATAGTACTTCTCAAGTTTTGGTCATGATGATGATAGTGATTTTTCAATAGATTTTGATCACATTTCTAGTGATGATTCATATTTTGAGGAGAAATTTGGCTACTTGAACCTGGGTGTTCTCATGTGTGTTCAAGTTCTTGAACCATCCATTACTTCTACTCCTACTGATATTCCATCAACTAGTGTTCCTAATGATAGTTGTATTCAAATAGCCATGGATTCAAGTGATTTAGTGCAATGAGATATTCATTGTCTTCCAGACTTAGTTCCATGGGATGAATACTTGATAGACATTTCCAATTTGTTTGTGGAGTTCTACATTGTAGATTTGGGAGACACTATTGATGACATTCATCTTATCTTTGGTGAAGATGATCCTTCTTCATTTGTTGTGAGGGAACACTCTGAACCTCATCTTCATACTCTACTTGATTGATCTTTTAAGGTTGACATGACGGTAGATCCTTTGATACAATAGTTGGAGGAGGTCACTTTATTTTTAGAGGAGATATTTGAGTCTTTGCTACATGTTCTACATTCATCCTTAGTTGATCCTAATTTTCCTTTTTTAGTAGAGTAGCATAGTACACATGATTTGGAGGTGACATGGGGACACTTGAGCACATTTTAGAGATTTCATATATTTTGGTTTTCTTCCTATAGATGGGGGAGGCTTCATTGATATACCTTTAGTTATGTTTTTTCCTAAGGGGACGAATGTTGTTCTACACTCATGGAGTAGTTTCTACATCAAGCCTAGAGTGTCTACCATTGGTGTACATTCTACATTGAGGGGGGGTTACTTAGTCTTTCTTCCTCTTCTTCTCTCTTATGGGGGGGGGGGGGGGGGGATCTTTTCCTCACATGAGGTCTTCTTCTCTCTCATTTTCTTTCATTGTACTTATCTCTCTTTTTTGAGGGGGGTTTTCCCATGTGGTTTTCCCTCTTTCTCCACTTTATGAGAGATTGCATTGCATATCGTTTGCACTTGCATCTTGTACATGGGTACCAAAGATGGCCTAGTAGTCGAGACACATCTTACATTATTATCTAGCTTTTGTGAGCTAAGTACATTCTCCTAAGTTTCACTTAAGGGGGGGGGGGGGGGGGGGGGTGGTGTTGGTGTCAATAAGTATTTACAATTTACACTTTACTTAAGTTTACTTAGGTTAATGTATTTTCATATCAGTTGCCATGTAGACACCTAGGAGTTTGCATATTCATATGAGTTGTCATGTAGACAACACATTAGTTTACACTCAAATTGAGCACATGTTATCTACTACATCTCATTATGAGATACACCTTTGTATTGTTATCCTCTCATTGTTTCATGTACATTCATGGACAATGGAGGATAATCCATTGTTAGTGGACATGTGCTTAGTTGTTATGCTTATCTCTTTGCTAACTCCTAGTCATATTAGTTTCCTTTATATACAAGGAACTTCTATGATGTATTCATCCAATCATCTAATATCCATTCTCTTTTGATCATATTGTGTCTCTCTTGTGCTATCTCTTAAGCTTCTAGATCTTGGCATTTCATTCTTGCTTCTGAAAAATTATTACATGGTATCAGACCAATACCAAATTCTTACAATTATGATAGGAAGGCTATGATATAGGATGAGACACAAGAGGAACACTCATAGGAATAGAGGGAACCATCATAATCACTAAAGAAGGAGTATAGGTAGGAATACTAGGTAAAGGAACAAAAGAAGGTTCTACATTAGTGACAGGCAAAAATAACCCTAAGTCATGAGCTTCTTGAGCTAAAGGTTTAACATTGGAAAGAACAAGGTGAGTAATACCACACAAAATATTAACACCTTGATCACTATCACAAAGAACTTAAATAAGCCAATTACCCATTTTATCAGACTTAGTTGAAAGTTTTTGGATTTGTTCAGAAGGAAATCTTAAAGCACCATGCTCATTATGAGATAAGTGAGAAGAGTTTTGCTCCATAATAGGATTAGAATAAGGAAGAGTCAAATCCACATCCAAGATCCTAAGGAAATGAGAAGAAGACTTAGGCTTAAAGATACCCATAAGTCTATAACTGTGTCTAACTACAAGATTAGAAGTAATAAATCTCATAAAACAATGCAATACAAATGAACTATGCTAAGAAAACATAAAGCATAAATATTATTGTATTTTGAAAGAGATTTTGAAATTTTTTTCTTGTAGTTTTGAATTTTAAAATGCAAGAGCATAAAAAAAATCTAAACAAATGAATCATACAATGGAGAATATGAAGAAAGGAGGAAATCCTATAATATACTATAGAAAATAAGTACTTGAAATCCTTATGATAAATAATAACATCAAAGTAGAATGAATATGGAAAATGTTAATGTCTGATGTCTGAATAATGGATGCTTCTTATACAATTTTGGAGGAACAATATTTTGATGCACCCGATAAGACATTGAAGTCACAAATTTTTTGTGACTCATCCTACCTGAATTAAGTAGTTTAGAAGGGACAATGCATCAGTTGGCCAAAACTAATGTTAGAGAGAGTTGGGAGCTGCACAGTTTACATAAGGTAAAGCATATAGAGAAAAATATATGGTTAAGTGCATAACTCTAGATATGATATCAGTGAGCAGGAATTTAGAAAGTAAGATTATAGGTAAACAAAGATAGTATTTGAATTTGTGATAGATACACATTTAATGTGTAGTGTGATTTGAAATGATTTAAGAATCAAAAGCAAGATTGTGTGTATCATTTGTTCATCTGAAGTGTCTTGAGCTATTTGAAGAGCAATTTGATAGTGAATTAAAGTGCAAAGAGAAGTTTATGAAGTGAAAATTTGTAGAATCCCTAAATGAAATTTTAGTTATTTTGTAGAGGTAAAGAAAAGTACTTTTAGTGAATATAGTAGAAATACAATGGCCACTCAAATCATCTATGATGTGAGTGATAGACCATAGTATGTATTCAAGAAGCATCCATTTGTATCACTTTTGGATGACCTGTTGAGCACAGTTTTGCAAGTTCCAAAGAATGTGCTTCATGTTGAGGATATTTGAACTTATATCCATTGTAAGATTGAGAGTATAGGAGATGAAGATATTCACAAAGATTTGGGAACCATGTGTAATAGTGACATATCCTTGAAATCAGAATATGCACTCCTAAGAGAGTTGAATCTACTGAAGTATATGTTTTATATGGAGTTTGATAATCATGATTGGACCCAAATTATCTTGAGTAGGGTACACAATGATTTTTTATGGCTAGGTGATGCACAAATAGTTATTTGCAATGACCTAATTTATAAGGTATCTGAATTAAGTAATGAGGGATGTAACCCTGTCAATAAGAAGGATGCAATAAAAATGGTTGAGATGAACAAGAATACTAGGTTTGATGGAAGAAACATATTAGGATACATGTTTAGCCACTTATCAAGGGTTAACTCGATACCTGCTAAATTTTTACATGTAGCTTATGTGATGGAAATTCAAGAGAGAAAATTTAATCTATGTGAGGTTATCAGACTACAATAGTTGGACAACAGTGTCAAAGTGAAGAAAAAAAAGATCACATTTTTAAGATTTGAGTCCCTACTAACTCATTTGTTTTTCTATACTACAAGGAAGTTTCCCAAAGTAACAAATTTAGATAGCAATGAGTGTGTGATGAAGATTGTGACTCAATGCTATAGATCAAAGTTAGAGAATGTCAGAGATGATGATATTGATAGAGTGATAAAATGTTTCTTGTTAGAGATGAAATAGAGGTATATAATACCTCCCTCTATGGTAGAGAAATATAAGGATGCGATATGCTTCATGGTGGAGATAGATGACACTTGTATGGAAGCTATGGTACCAAGGGTTAAGTTCATTGAACCCATGGGATATGAGATAGGTGTTGAGCTCATAGAAAGGTATACACAAATTATACTCCAATCTAAGAATGACACAGAGTGCCCTAGATTGGGAACCTATGAGGAGAAAATGAAAAATAGTTTATTCTAAACTACATATGAAGGAAAATAAGAAAAAAGTAGAAAAGGTGATAGATTCCATTCTCAAGGAATCAGGCATGACTAGAGAGGAATTTAATGAGGTCAAAGGCACTGTGATGGAAATTAGAGAAAGAAAATAGTATAAATTGATTGAAGAAACTCCAATTTCTATAGCAGGACCTTCAGAAGGTGTGAAAATAGCACAACCATGTGAATAGGCCCTCATTGCACCGTATACAATGGTTGTGCAAATGCAACTTGTGAGAACAAGAAGTGATCAGCCAAGGAGGTAGTAAGAGGTGGAAGCACCTACAATGTAGAGGAAATATAAGAGATTGGTAAAGGTGAAGAAAAAACCTACACCTTCACCAAAGAAAAGGCTCAAGAAGACCACCAGTGGACTAGGCAAGAGAAGGAAAATGATGCAAGTAAGTCAATATTATAGTTCTAAGGATGAAGCTAGAGATAGGCCAATAGTGCAAGATGTACATAAACGTAAAATAATAGCTAGATAGAAGGCATCACTACCAAAGGTAGAGAACCTAAACATGCAAATCATTAATGATGAAAATTTTGTACAATTAAATACATATTAATCTGTATAGTAATATGGATAGAAGGAATTTAGAAAATGCCATTGTAAGAAACATATTTTTGAGGAATAAGAAGTTTGAGAATATTTAGAATAAGATACCTAAAGACCTATGTAATAGGATAATGAACAAGAAGAAGAGAGCATTAGAAGAAGATCTAAATTTGAGAATCACTATGACAAATAAACTCTATGAAGTTGACTCTAAGGAGAACTCAAACATAATTTTGAAGGATATTGAGCTCTTTCCAAGGAAAAAAAGAAGAGAAATTCTTCTAATGGGAGGTAATTATGAGGATTTCAAAGGAAATAGAAGAGACAATTATCAAATTCATGACTACAGTGCCTAAGGTGAGTGCACAATCAAAGCCTAATGGCCAAGTGTATGTGGAAGCACACACCATCTAGTGAAGAGGGAGAAGCAGAAGAGAAACATCAAGCACTCTCACCACTACATATTGCTATGGGTATTGAGTCCATGCAAGCGGACAATACACACATAATTGTAGATAAAAAGGAGAATCCTTTTGCAAGACATGGAGCAAATACTATTAGCAATATCAATAATATAAAAACTTACTCTAGCTCTAATGAAGATGAAGAAGAGAAGAAGAAATAGATAGAGAGGTTAGCAAAGATGAAGAGACTAGAAGAAGAGGAGAAGAAAAAGAAAGAGGAGGAGAAGAAACAAAAAACAAAACAAGACAAGAAGAAGAAAGAAGAAGAGGAAAGGAAGAACGTTGAAGAAGATGCTAGGAAAGAAGCAGAAACATTTGATGAAGAGAAGAAGAAAGATGAGAAAGAGAAGAAGAAGGAAGAATTGAAAGTAGTTACACCTATTCCTACAATTACAAAAATCATAATAGTAGCAGTATTAGTGCCATCAAATGATAATGATGATGATAAAAAATGTTTAATGAGCTCACTGAGAAAATTATTTGAAAATAACAAATATGTAAAGTATTTGGAGAAGACACTGATTAAAGTCTTGAATAGACTACAGAAGATAGTTACTACAACTGCAATCAATCCAAACTTGTAGGTAAAGGCCAAGGAGTTGGTGCAAATCATTGATGAAGATTCCACAACTCTAGCAAAAGTAGCTTCAATGCAAGCATAGACAAAGAATGATGCATCACTATTTGATATAATATGCACCAATGTGAGAAATGACTTAAAAGCACTTGATGTAAGCATAAAGGAACTCAAAAGACACATTGATGAAGAGAAAAGATTACATGGATAGTGTGTGTTGTCATACAAATACCTAACTGAATTTGAGAGTCAAATCACAGGTAAGATGAGTGAACTTGAATCACTCATTGTGTAGTTACTACTCCTAGAAACTAGAATTGAAGATTGCAGATCATAAGTGGAGAAGATCCATAATGAGATTAGAGGCTTGGAATCTAACAAGGAGAAGGTAGCAAATAAATTCTCTAGTCTTAGAGAAATTTTGTCAACTAAGTTGAGTACTTTGCAAAGGCAGCTAGGGGAATGTCTTGCAACAAAGAGTTCCTATGACAAGTTTGCATATACTGACTTGAGTGTAGTTGAAGTGGCATCCTATGCACTATGCACACTAATTAGTATTTCTGATTCAATAAAAGAAAACTAGAAGAGAGAATTAGATGAGCTAAAACTTATTTATGTAGATTATTTTTCTAGAATGACAAGTTGATCAACAATAGATCACCTAGTTTTGGATATAGTTTTTTGACACCTTTTCCATTGATGTCAAAGGGGGAGTATTATGTAAAAGGAAAATTGTATGTATTGTATATGTAAGGGGGAGTACACTTATGTACTCACCTATCAATGTAAAGGAGATATGAAAAATATAATGATCCATCAAAACATGAATAAAATTATTATATTTTGAAGGAGATTTTGGATAGTTAATTTTATTTGTTTTTGTTATGTATGGCACCATTTTGGGACTTAGACAATTTTTTTAATTTTTTCCATCAATTCCAAAGGGGAAGATTGTTGGAAATATAGTTAGACAGATGTATTGATTGTTGTCATTTATGGAAACATGTATTCAACATTTCATTTATGCATTTAGAGATTAAAAATTGTTTAAGTGTTAGATAGTTTGTAGCAACATAGAAAACAAATATTATGCATGCAAATGACTCATAGAGAGTTAGCTCATGCACAATTGAGGAAATAAATTTGACAATTTCATGATGACATATGCTAGTGCACAACTATGTACAGATAGTATGGTGCGAGATATGATTGAAATACTAGTATGGGTATTTAATAGAGTAGAGAAAAGCATAATATAGAATTAGATTGTATGACTTGAGGAATTGTTTTGGTAAAAAAAAAATTCCTAAGTCATGATAAAATGACTAGGTGTATATTATTCCATAAATTATTTCATATTATTCCAAGCATGTGAAAGCATGAAGGCTGACTATGCAGTGAAATATGAAGATACAAGGTATAAGTAAAGATCTTATCTTGCAAAGATAAGTGTGCAATGAAAGTGTGTAAGATATGCTCAATATATGATGGAATATGTGACATATGTATGATCCATGTGATATTTCTGATTGATGTGTAGTCAATGATATGTGAACTACATCTGATGTATGATTAGAGCAAGTGTGAAATATAGTAGACATAAAGTATTGTATGTGTATTTATTCTTATGAAAAACTAAATTGTATAATTGCATGTTAGGGAAGTAGGCTCTTCTTGCATACATTGTATTTGTTCCACCAACTCCTAATAGGTTTGGGGCTTATAACAGGGCCTATTCCTTTAACAAGGACTCAAGACACTATATGTACTTCATAGACTCCTAATAGAGTCAATATCCTTAACATGATCCTATTGTTTAGTGAATCATCTAGTTGGTATCATCCTCACCAAGGTTTTCCCTTGGCCAAGGTTTCCCTAGTTAACAAATAATGGTTTTATGAGTTCTCTATGTGCATGGTTATATTTACTATTCAACATTGTCGGTTTACTTTCATATGCAACTTATAAAGTAATTAACAATATTTACTTGTTGGCAAAAGTTTGTAGAATATTGATTCACCCCCCCCCCCCCCCCCGCCCAATATGATCTATGTATAACATGATATATAAATTTCCCTAAAATAGCTTGAAATAGAAAGAGAGGAACTAAATTATCTTTAAATAGAAGGAAGGAGATGGTAACTCAATATAATGATATACAATACTAGGAATAAGACACTAAATGTCTATTGAATGATGGAAATTCTAGTGAAAGTGATATAGCAATAGAAAATATATTGAAGAGGAACAACACACTGAATAAAGGCATTGAAGGACTAAAGAAAGAACATGAAATCCAATTATTAAGATTATGTGAAGTGACCGAATAGAAAAAGAAAGAAGATAAAAATAAGACAATGGATGATAAGGAAAGAGACAAATGGCTATCAAACTTTCTAAAAGGACATCTAATGTGTAGAAACCTACACACTAGAAAATTGATATTCTCAACCCACTACTAAGTGTAAATCAAGCACTTAATAGGAAGGATATAGAGATTGTAAATCTAAAATTTGAGAATGAGAATCCAAGGAATGAAATGAGATTTGAAAAGGAATTCATTGAAAGGATGATAAAGCCAAAGAAGCAGTGAGATACTATGAAGAGTTGGTGAGATCATAGATAATATCCCATGACACCTCTAGATTAGGCTATACTAAGCACCTATCATCAAATGAGGAAGGATAGCCACCAAACAGTGGAGAATAAAGCAACACAAATCCAAAGAATAACAAACCCACATTTTATCACTGTAGGAAGCTAGGCCACATAGCAAATATCTTCAGAAGCAAGATTAGTAAGTCAAATCCTAAGCCCAAATTCAATGGATATTGTTTTAACTGTAATAAGAATGGAAATCAAGAACATGAGTGTAGATTAAAAGAAAGTAACACACTAGTTGCACCAATATTTGAAGGATATTTCTATAGTTGTTAGAAATATTATTATAGAGTGCAAGACTATAGATCCAAAGCCAAACCTAACTAGAAACCCAAGAAAAATGCACCTAAAAAAGTAAATTATATAGGGAAACACTTTAGGAAAAAACTAAAGAGTTGGATGAATGGAAATCTAGTTTTTTATAGCTCTCTTAAGATTGGTCATTTGAGCAGAAAATGTAAGACTCAAGCACCAACACCTACGAATAAATAGAATAAAAGAAAGGAAGTAATGCTAAACAAGTGAAAAAATAGATGAATAAAGCATGGATAAAGAAGGAAGAAGGTACCAATAGTATGAAAAATGATGTCGAGATCACCAAATCCAATGGTTTAGGTGATCAAAACCACCTCAAACTAAGGAATGAAGGTATGTAATGAGTTGTATTTCAAATGATCTATCATACATCAATTCCTAATATATGGTGAAATGAAGTCCATATATGTATAGCATGAGATGCATTATGATAGATACAAAGTGTGAACCTAGAAAAGAATATAAGTAAAGAGTTAGAGCATGGTTAGTGCCAAGCATCAACATTGATAACAATTGTGAAAAGCTTATAGTGTTGATCAATTCCTCATATCCACCAAGGTGATACAATTGATTGAGTACAAATTGTGTATAGTAGTGTAGTTATGACAAGGTCAAGGTGTTGATCGAGCAAATTAAGTGGAGAATAGTAGTCAAGTTATCTAGTGTCTACCAAGATAGATGTATGTCACCTATATTTCTATAGTACCTTTAATGATGCAAATGATTTTTAGAGAACAAAGTTAAATTGAGAATCTAAAGCACTTTATGAGTGATTAAAATAATGATTGAAGGTGTGTCATTGACAAGTGTTTTAAGACTGTGAAGAGTTGTTGTCAAACTATATAGAGTTCAAACCCTATTTTTCATAAATGGTAGTGAGTTCATCATTAGGTGCAAAGAAGAAAGGATTAGAGGTAAGAAATATTCAATTAATCAAGAGTGATGCATGTCTACCTCCTAAATTTAAAGCTATCCTAGAAGTCACAATGAAAGGTGATCCATCATGTTTCGAATCATTAATTCCACCCAAGGATTTTATGATCCATGATGTTAGATCATGTTACAGGTGTAAAGTAACTAAAATAGGAGATCAAGAATTTAGGGTAGCTTATGAGAAGTTATGTTTATATGGAATACTGAAGGAGGAACTTAGGAATATTTTTGACAAAAATCAAAACCTAGATTTTCTTAGCAATTTAAAAATTGAGTAGATTAAGGTAGTTTTGAGTAGAATTCATGACATGTATTTATGGTTGGAAAATAGACCAGTAAAAATCACTAATGATATCATTCACCTTGTGACTAGATACCCTACTGTAGATGGAAATAAAATTATGAGATGGCAGAGAAAATAAGTGATTGAATCAAATAGATTAGCCATATGGAACAAGAGAGGAATGAAAATTTCAATGATAATAGATCCAAAAATTAAGTTTGGAGTGAGAGTGATTGATCTTGTGTTTAACCAATCAAGAAGATTGGATAGTTTCCCATGCATTATAATCAATTAAAGCTTACGAGATGCTAAAGAAAGATCATTCATATGATCTTTTTGTGCTCCAATTAACCCATTTAGTACAGAACTTATCATCAATAAGGAAGGTAAAGAACACAATGTGTAAGTTTGGATGCCTAATTATTAGTATATTATTTTATGTGCAAAATAAATTTCCTACAATTGGTAATATTTTCTGGGAGAAAGGAAGACCAGTGACACAACAAATAAATGAGTTTATTCACCAATTAGGATAAAAATTTGACAATATAATAGAAAGTTTGTAATGCCTCTGATGTTTGTAGTCTATACCTTGTCTATTTTTGACTCAAGCGATACTTAATACTCTTATTATATGTACCTTGAGATGACCCAAGGGTTGGATGTTATACATTGATTCAGTATCATAGATGTTATACTCCTATAGATGTCATTTTGAGATGACAATAGGTCTATGATAATATCTCATTATCTGATAGTTGGACATTTTTTTTGATTATGTCATGTGATGGATTTTATGCTATGGTTATTTACCTCATTCTTGTCTCTTTATGCTTTATGTGAACATGAGTGATGTAAATGGATTATTTAGGTATAATAGAATAAATGGATAAATTAGTTATTTAATGTATCTATTGCTTTGGCTATGTATTATATGCAATTGCACTTGATTGTGAGTTTTAGTGTACAAGATTTATATCCTTGGCAATGGCACATGGAGTTAGTGATTTAGAAATTCATTTTATCAATGTCATTCCTGTATGGTCAACGTATCCATCTTTTGATTGTTTAATTAAACCTTTAGGTGATTATTAAATCCGAACTCATCTGCATTATGTGATTAGACCAGTAAGCATGTCTATGCATTTAGAGGTTCACATTGTAGCAAAAGCTGTTAAGTGATTTTCTATGATTTTGGGTTTTTGGGCTTTAAATCTTATTGAATTTAATTTCTAGCTACTTTTCCTTAGGTGAATTCCCATTACAAGGAATAACATGTTTTTTCTTGGGTCAATTCAAACTTTAGCTAGTCTAATTGGCTATTTCTCCTAATTGATTATTCACTCAAAAAGTGAATAAGTATTGAAAAAGGGATTTTTTTTCTCACTTTTTGATTTTGCAACTTAGAAATTAGAAAGATTTTCTAAAATCCTCTTTCTGAAGGATTGGGTTTCTGCACATTGTAAGAGTTATGAGCATGAGATCTTCATGAGGTTAATCTCATTGGATCCAGCTCATGGAGACCTTGCTTTGCCATCACTTTTGGTAGTATCGTTGGGTTATTTATTTTATCAAGCTAATTTCAATTTCTACCCTTTTTGCTATTAGGTAGGGATTTCCCATTCTCTTGTTTCTCCTTTGTTTTAGCTTCTATTTTTGGTAGCAGTTTGTTAGGAGGCTGAGAACTATTGTTCCCCTCCATTTTTGTTTTTTGGTTATGCCCAGTTGGTTGGGTACGAATACTTTTCCTATATTTGGGATGGGGGTTTGGGGTTTCACATTGTTATGCTGGCCATTTTTGCATATGGTGTGTGAACCCAAATATTATTGGATTTTTGGGATTTTTGTGCCGAAAGACCAAATGGATTTTAATTTTGAAGTTTTCTAGTTATTGGGGTTTTTACCTCATTTTGCATGCCACCCTATTTTCTTAAGTTTTCTTAGCATGAGTTTGGTCATGGACCTAGACCATCTATTTGGATGTTAGTAAGACCATTGTTGCACTTTTATGTTGCATTGGGATGCATGTCACATCCATCCTCCTGAGTCTATTTTCGGTTGAGTAACTTTATGCTTTGTGTTCTCATCCATTCCTTGTGTTATGATCTTCATGATGGTGGTGCACTACACAAAAGTACATGCATGTACAATTGTTGATTGACTTGTAGGGCCAAATCTTCCATGGTACTTCTAAAAGTTACGATCATTGGGGTTGGGTTGAGAATTTTTAATCCTATGGCTACTCATCATTAGATGAGCATGGGTAGGGTAGGGTAGCATATGGAGGGGGCTTCTATTTTGTAACCTAGTGATCATTGTGCCCAGAGGGTTTTTGAAGGAAGTTTTAATTAAGTGATAACTAAATAACACACTGGGTGATAATAAAACTTAAGACAAAAATCTATGCTAGAGCCATTCCATTGAGGGAGTTGAATTTGCACAATCTGAGCTTGGGATTATCGATGCCAAGTGACTCTCCATAATTTTATCATAGGGTTTCCTATGTCATCATGGAAGCATGATTATAATATGGTGACAATGGACAAATTGTCCAAGGTAGCACATTTCTCACCCATGAGAGAATCCTACACAACTTCTTCTGTAGCACATGTTTTCTTGGAGGATATTGTTCATTTTCATGGGATCCCTTGTCAGATCATTTTAGATAGAGATCCACTATTTACTTCTGCATTGTGGATGTCTCTCTAGCATGCTCTGTGGGTGTAGCTCAATTTTAGTTCATCTTACCATCCAGAGACCAATGGTCAAACAAATAGAGTGAATCAGGTTCTAGAGGATATGCCTTGCATGTATGTTATGGATAGGTAGGTGATGTGTGAGCACTATTTGTACCTTGTTGAGTTTGCATACAACAATGAATATCATAGTTCTCTTGGCATGTCACCTTTTCAAGCCTTGTATGGTAGACTGTGTCATACCCCTTTGAGTTGGGATCATTTAGAGGATAGAGTTCTTCTAGGTCTAGAGATGCTTTAGGATATGGAGCAGTAGGTTTTTCACATTAGGGAGCATTTGGTTATTGCTTAGGATAGGTAGAAGAAGTATGCAATTGCCCATAGATTGGACCATCACTTTTTTATAGGTGACTGGGTGTTTTTGAGAGCATAACTGAGGAAGAGCCCCATCCATTATGGGAAAGGCTCTAAGTTGGTGCCACATTTTCTCTAACCATTTGAGATCCTTCAGAGGATAGGTCCTTTTTCTTATTGACTAGCATTGCCACCTAGCCTATCAAGCATCCATAGTGTTTTTCATGTTTCTATTTTGAGGCAATATATTTCGGATGTGACCCATGTTCTTGATTGGGATTCTTTGTAGGTAGTAGATAGAGAGCTTACTTTGGAGCACATTCATATCCTATGACACTAGAGGTTGACCTTGTGAGGTTAGAACATAAATTAGGTAAGGGTCCAATAGGACCCGAGTAATGAGACCTCTATGACTTAGAAAGATGCTACACAATTGAGAGGATTATACCTTTATCTATTTTCCATCTTCTAGAAGTAAGCATATGCTAGTGGGGCAGGATGTAGTGCTTCTTGTGTTTACAGTCTATACCTTGTCTAATTTTGATTTCAGAGACACTTATTACTCTTATTATATGTACCTTAAGATGACTTGAGGGTCAGATGTTATACTTTGATTCAGTATCATAGATGCTATAGTGCTATGCTATTCAGTTTATCATATTTGCATGTTGATGCCATTTTGAGATGACAATAGGTCTATGATGATATCTAATTATCTAGTAGTTGGACATATTTTTTGATTATGTCATGTGATGGATTTTATGTTATGGTTATTTACTTCATTCTTATCTCTTTATGCTTTATGCGAATGTGAGTGATGTAAATGGATTATTTAGGTATAATTGAATAAATGGTTAAATTAGTTATTTAATGCATTTATTGCTTCAACTATGTATTATATGCAATTGCACTTGATCATGTGTTTTAGTGAGCATGATTTATATCCCTAGCAGTGGCACATGGACTTAGTGATTCAAACATTCATTTTACCAATGTTTTCCCTATATGGTTAACATATCCATATTTTAATAATTTAATTAAACCTTTCAATGATTATTAAATCCAAACTCATTTGCATTATGCTAGTGAACGTGTCTGTGCATTTAGAGGTACATATTATCAGGAAAGTTGTTAAGTGATTTTCTGTGATTTTGGATTTTTGGGCTTTAAATCTTATTGAATTTAATTTCTAGCTTCTTTACCTTACATGAATTTCTATTATGAGGAATAAACTATTTTTTTTTGGGTCAATTCAGAGTTTAGCTAGTCTAACTAGCTATTTTCCCTAATTGATTATTCACTTAAAAAGTGAATAAGTATTGAAAAAGGGATTTGTTTTCTCACTTTTTGATTTTGCAATTTAGAAATTAGAGAGATTTTTTGAAATCCTCTTTTTGAAGGATTGTGTTTCTGCTCATTGTGAGAGCTATGAGCATGTGATCTTCACAAGGTCAGTCTTGTTGGATCCGATTTAGGGAGACCCTACTTTTCTATCTCTTTCCATAGTATCAATGAGTTATTTATTTTATTAGGCTGATTTCAGTTTCTGCCCCTTTTGATATCAGGTAGGGCTTTCCTATTTTCTTATTTTTTCTTTGTTTCAACTTCTATTTCTAGTTGCAATTTTTTAGGAGGCTAAGAGTTAGTGTTCCCCTCTATTTTTGTTTGTTGGTTCTGCCTAGTTGGTTAGGTATGAATATTTTCCCTATTTTGGGGATGGGTTTTTGGGGTTTTACACAATTATACTTGTCATTCTTGCATACAATGTCCACACCAAAATATTATTGGATTTTAAGGGTTTTTGTACCCAAATACCAAATGGGTTTTAATTTTGAAGTTTTCCAAATTTTTGGGTTTTTATCTCATGTTGTGTGC
Organism: Cupressus sempervirens; assembly: GCA_028749045.1. Taxonomy (NCBI): domain Eukaryota; kingdom Viridiplantae; phylum Streptophyta; class Pinopsida; order Cupressales; family Cupressaceae; genus Cupressus; species Cupressus sempervirens. The sequence continues at coordinate 145,590,030 of CM053789.1, read as the reverse complement.
CACCCTATTTTCTCAAGTTTTCTTGGCATGAGTTTGGTCATGGACTTGGACCATTTGTTTATATATTAGTTAGACCATTGTTGCACTTCTATATTGCATTGGGATGCATGTCACATCCTTCATCCTGAGTCTACTTCCGATTGAGTGACTTTCTGCTTTGTGTTCTCATCTAGTCCTTGTGTTATGATCTTTGTGATGGTGGTGTGCCACACATAAGTACATACATGTACAATTGTCAGGTGACTTATGGGGCCTAATTTTCCATGGTACTTCTAAAATTTATGATCATTGGGGTTGGGTTGGGAATTTGCATGCATATGGGCACTCATCATTAGATGAGCATGGGTAGGGTTGGGTAGTATATGGAGGGGTCTTCTATCTTGTAGCCTAGTGATCATTATGCCTAGAGGGTTGGCAAAGGAAATTTTAATTAAGTGATAACTAAATAACACACTGTGTAGTAATAAAACTTATGATAATAATCTGTGCTAGAGCCTTTTCATTGAGGGAGTTGAATCTGCATGACCTAAGCTTGGGCTTGTCAATGCCAAGTGACTCTCCATGATGTCAACCCCTAGCCCCTACTTATTAGCCCATTGATTGTCTAACTAGGACCTGTAGTTTATGCATTTTCTATGTTCTTGGTTTTTATTCATTATACTATCTAGTCTGTGTGTGTGTGTTAGCCATGGATGTTGTGCTATAAGCACATTTATAGTTGGATCATTATCTCCATTAGTATGATGGGAGTGGGCCTATAGGTTTCATATGGCTGGGAAGTGTAGCTACCTATACCACTATTGGGGATTGGTGTAGAGAGATGGTCTACTATCCTGGTGTAACCGTTGTTGAATTTTTTCACTTGTTACTTTAGGTTCCAGAGTATGCTTTCTTGTGATTTATGCTTTCATTGGAATGCTTGTATATCATGTTTAGATGATGTTAGTTTATTGACACATTTCCTCTTTATGATGATTAGCATATGATAGATGATGTTATATGTTTTGTAGGATTATCTTATGCTTTACTTCTAACATGTTAGATTTCCTTACTCTTATGTTGTAGCACATTTTAGCAGTGACATCCTCATAAGATAGCAACAATGATCTAGTTGGAAGTTTGAGATGTTATGCATAAGGGATGGCTAGGGCCCATGATGGTCTTATGATGCTATTATGGTTGGGAGGAACCACATACTTAGTTTTGTTATTTTGTTCATTGCAATGTTGCTTTAGGTTATTGTGATGTTGTTTTAGTACACTACAATGTTTCCTTCTATACTTTCTCTTCACTACTTGTTAGATGATTAGATATAGTTTCTATCTTTTAGTATAATGTTCGAGTGTTTACACCTCAAGTTATGGATTTGGTACTCCCCGGTGTAGAGGTTCTAAACTCTATTTTACTATTTAGTTTGTCCTTGGAGAATTTTATGCATATCCTTGGTGACCATGTGTTAACATGGGGTGATACTATAAAGTCTTGCATGACCAAAGGAGTTCTATCATGCGATACTAGAAATCATCACACCTCTTAGGAAGAAATGTCATGTGATACTAGAAAGTATCACACCCCCTTTTGAAGGAGCTTGATACGATATTGGTAAAGTATCACATGCCCCTTTGAGGAGTGTCACCCAATCCCTAAAAGTGTTGCTTCCCTTCTAGAGAAAGGTCATATAATACTAGAAAGTATCATACAATGCTGATTTAAAGTATCACCTAGTATTCGTAAAAACTTGTCTAGGTAGAAAATGGGCACTTTTTGGTTGGACCTGAGATTTTTAGGAAGTGTTTTGGCTACCCTCTTAGGTGCTTTTTAATCCTTTTGCATTTTATTTGGAATTCAGAATATTTTGATTTGAATTCAGTTATGCATCTTCCATTGTCAGTCATTTTGGTTAGTAGTCATATTTGGAGATTTGTTGGTGTTGGGATGTTTGATTAGACTTACATTGTGATCTTTGTGATTCTCCTATGTTGTGTGTCATGTGCATCCATACTTGTTAAAAATAAATTAAAAATGTCTTCACTCATATTTATCCCTATTTCCAAGGATCTCTGGGCAGGCATTACATAGTTACTTTTAAGAATTCAAATAGACAATGAGAAAGAGGACTTGAATTTCCAAACCCCTAATTAGAAATTCTATGATAATGTATGCTTTTTGGTTGATAATAATTTTACATACATACAAGCTATAATACCTAGGTTGATATGGTTGAGACCTTTAACCTATGAGGTTAATATATATGAAGCGTCAATAACTATTATGACATTATTGGAAAAAGAAATAGATAAGAATGTGAAGTACTTTTGAAAATATAAGGAAAATAAAAAAAAGGTCACAATTGAATAAAAAATAGCTACACTGGACCAAAAAAAATGGTCAAGAAATTGGAGATGTCACTGGACATAGGAGCTAAATAAGAAATGCCATTACAAGGTGATGAACAATCTAGTAATGATGGAGGAAATGAAGAGGAGGAGGAAGAGAGTGTAGAAGAGAAAGGGAAAGAAATAGTTATGTTCAAGCCTAAGGCTAATAAGGCAAAAAAAAATTGTGACTGTCAAGCCTAAGGTGAAGGAGAGTGTTGAAGAAAAAAATAGTAAACCCAAGCCTACTCCTTCAAGACAAACTAGGTCATCCAACAATATAGCACAAGAGGAGCTACATAAGAAAAACATAGTGAAGATAGTTGCATTAGGTGAAGGACCAAGTTCATATAAAAGAAAATAAAAAATATAAAAAAATGAGCCAAGCCAACCAACTAAGCAACCTAGAAGAAGATTGGTACTCTAGAAGGAAAAATAGATGAACAAAATATTGATTCTGATGATATCATCCAGTTAAAAGTGGTTGTACATAATCCTCCAAAGAGAATTGTCTAATATATGTGAAAACATAAGGAGTGGTTTAGGTTTTTAAGGTTTCAAATTTATTAAGTATGATAAATTAGAAAAGGATGATAACATTAAGATAGAGGAAGAAGTATTGGACATGATGGAAACCTTCAAGACAATGCATTTAGAAATTGGTAAGCATGTTCCTAATTATTTGTACAATAAAATTGATGAAACATGGCAATATGAAACAATGAATAAAAGGAAAATTTGAGAGGGCACTTTAGCTCAAATAATGGTTGATTTCACAAAGAAGAAAATTGCAAAATTTATGGACAAGTGTAGGAGTAGATTTGTTTCTAAACATAGAGCATTTTTAGTTCTAAACAACAAAATTGAGGACATTGTTCAATAGAGAAAAATTGTTTGGAATGAAGAAAAGAAATATAAAGGTACATTCAAGTAGATTGAGTTATACAATAAGGAATACATTGATGATGAGCCTAAGAATATTCAAGAGGCTATAAGGAAAAAGATGTAGGAAAGTGAGAAAAAGGAAATCTTTACAGTTAAGGATGTACGAGAAGAGACCCATTAAACATTAATGATTTGACTAAGAAAGAGCTCAAAGGTGAGATTATTATTAATAAAACTTTTGACACATCATTACAATGTTCTAATATTGTATTGATTCAACTCCAAGATCATCCCAAGGTAGCCACACAAGAAAGTGCACCAATTGTAGATACTGCACAAGACTCTACCACATTACCTATATTTTTAATTGAGTGGAAGGAAAAACAAGATGATAAATAAGGAGATAATGTCAAGAAATAGGGGCAACAAACCAATACTATAGATAGTGAGCCTACTAAGCATGGAAAGAAAGATCAAGCCATTGAGGGCACTATTACTAATGAAGGAGAAAAAGGAGAAGAAAGACCTAAAGATCAAGTAGATTAGTTTACTATAAATTTTGTACGACCTCAATGGGAGGGATTTAAGGAGGTTGATAAGTCAATTTCTATAAGTAAATTATAAGTTACTACAATAGATCAACTAGGTATACAAACACCAATTCCACAAGAGACACCAAAAGAAAAGGAGAAATAAAGAAAAGTGATCACAAGATCAAACCAAAAAATTGATCCGAGTTCAATAGGTGAACTCACATAGATCAAGGACCAAGATGGAAAATAAAGCATGAGTATGGAGCTACCATCATAGATTTGATTTTGCAAATATCATTGTCAAGCTCCAACACTCCTGATTCTAAAGGAAAGAGGTTGAAGAAGAAAAAGGTCAAGTCACCTAGGAAAACAGTAACATTGGAAAAAGTTATAGTGATTCCAAAGATGGATGCTACTAACTTATTTTTTGAAAAAAAGTAAATTTAAAAATATTTACTAGCAAGGAAGACCAAGAAAAAGAAAATGAAGAGAGAGCTTCAACAGAAGCAGGTCTTGCATAAAATTAAAGACATTCTTTAGAGATAGTCGATGTGGAGAACCTAAATGAGAAAGCCCCTATCATTCAAAAATTACTACAAATAGTTGACAAACACAAAAATTTTGACATTGATACAAATGAGAAGCTCATGCGATGGTCAAAAAGAAAGTTTAAGTAGAATTGTTCTGAGAAAGTTTCAACTAGTATTGTTGTAAAGCAAGTTGAACTTTTTGATATGGTAAATAGATTAGAAGGAGAAGAAAATAATGTATAACCTTTGTACAATAAATTATGTTATGTCACCTATTTTACCAAGCATACTCAAGAGTTAATTGATAAACTACAATCTTATTTGAAGCATAGTAGAAGTTTTACTAAGTATAGGATCTTGTTCTAGCTCATTTCATTTTGATAGGTTGACATTTTTAGAAGGAAGATTAGCCAAGTTACTAGCTGAAGATGGGAGAATAAAAGATAATCTCATAGTCATTCAAAAAATATTGAATCCATTCTTAGAGGTTATGAAGAGAGATTTAGCATAAGCCAAGGAGCTAACAAAAAGAAATCCAAGACTCAATGCATTTGATAGTCTAGTTGATATAGAAACATTTCTAGAAATAAAGATCCAAGTCTCACAATCTATGCAAACCAATTGGGATAATGCATTGGCCATGATTTTAGAGATTTATAAACTATTTTTGAACAAGCATGAAATTAATACAACCCCCTAGGAGCCTTAAGTGTAAGAAACAAGCGAGAAATGAGTTTTATATGTATGTATGATCAAAAGGCATGCATAGTAGAAATGAAATAATTTAAAAGTTATTAGTCATGTATATACATTCAACACATTGTATATGTTGAAGACTTTGTGAAGAGAAAGTCATAGTCTAAAGGGAAGTACTTCCATTTTTATTTTGAATGTAATGTTTTGATCATGAAAATTTATTTTTCCACTAATGTGAAAGGTGGAATTGTTGATCCCCAAGTTATGTTGTCTATTGGTGCAAAACACTTAGCCATTTACAATGCAAGGTTGGTCGATCATCACTATGATCGATTCATCTTATACATGTTGAGCATTGTAAAGAGAGATTTGTACATATTAAGTTTTAAGTGATAATCAAGGAAGTCAATGGTCACCAAGTACTCTAGTGCATACCGAGTAGTATGCATATTCTAAGCCATTATAATATTATTATATTCTAAGTTCACATTTATGTTGAGCATAGTAGAAGCCAAGTGTCATCATATGCATTTAGTTATGGTTAGGCATCATGATGCTTCAAGCGCCAAGAAAGCTGATTTTGAAATAGTTATTTGAAATTGTACAAACATTAAGGTAAACTATTTTTCCTGATATGGAGATTATTTTTTTTGACAAAGGAGTTTGTTATGGAGTCAATTACACATTTTTTAAGGGTTATCAATCCATATGCAAGCAATCTAGCCAATTAGACAAACAAAATGTCTAAGCAGTAAAAGAGGCAAATCTAGATCATTAATCTTGATCAAGAAGCTTCACCAAATAACTATTTTAGGTGGGTTTATGAGTTAATTTCATGTATGATGTGCAAATCTAAAGTGTGATGATTAAAGAAGAGACAATGTATATGTGAAAGAAACAAGGAAGAGTGACCAAGTATTCCATTTTTGGTATAGAGCACCTAATAAAATGACTTTTTTTATTCAATATAATAAGGCCTTAGGATTGATGAAAAATGTCCTTAAGGCCATCCACCTATGTAATGGATACAAGACCCCAAGGTGTTAATATGAACCTATATGAACCTCAGCATCAATTGGTCCAAAAGGTGGAATTTTAGTTTGTTTTGTGTTGTCTAGGTTGGTTTAAAGGTTTTTAGCCTTATAATAACACTTAGAAATGATTGGGATTGGTTTAGGATTTAAATTGGTTAAAATGTCTAAAAGTGCAAAAATTGCATTAGCAACTTTTTGCAACAAATTGACAAGTGGATAAAACTACCATGGGGTGGTTCTACCTACCTAGTAAAGGCCTATAAAGGCTCTAAGAATCTGATGGATGAAATATAGCATCGTACTTGCCTTTTGAATTAATAAAATCTATTGTTTCTGGGTTATTTTGATTGGTTTTTCTGTATAGTATGGCCTTTAAAGGATTGGAGAATGATTTTTTTTCATTAGTTAGTTAGTACTATTTATTTTTGGAGTTTTGGCATTCGTTTCAAGTTCCCATCAATCCAAGAACTCAAGTTATCAAATTATTTTGGTCATTGCCTGAGAAACCCTCAAAACAAGGGTTTGGCCAAAGAAATGGCCCTAGTTTGAAACTCCACTGTTGTAAATTCTTCCAAAATTGCATGGAGTAGGCTAGGGCAATGTGCTATCATATTTCAAAGACCTAGAGATAGGAGGTTGCAATAGAGATTTATGGGGGCAAGCCCCAGGTCTAATATTACCCATGTATTAGACCTTGTTTGTGCAATTTGATGGAGAAATACGAAGAAAAGGAGTTAAGGACTTGGTGAAATAGTGAAACACTTTCAATTGGGTTAGGAGAATACTTTGGAGTTGGAAGATTGATCCCATGAACCCATTTCTTGATCATTGCCTTGTAGACCACGCCTAAACTTACTAATTAGGCTTGAGTGCATGGTTGGGGTTAACACATGCTAGAAGGGAGTAGGGTCTTGTAACTTTGGAGTGCTTTGATACTTCAAAAAGGGTATCCAAAATTGTCTTTGGTTTGCCAAGTCCTTTGCAATAATTTTGTGTTATTGGTGAAAAATAGTGATAAGAGACCTAATTGTCTACTAGGTCTGTTGTAGTAGTTTGCATTGTAGGTTGTCAGCAAGGGTTCCAATTAGTGTTTTACCTTATTTTGGTTATATTGAAGTTTTCCTAAACTACTTTTGGCCTTGGGAATTCTTTGGATTATAAAATCCCACTTTTATTACGTTGTGTAATAGGTCATTGCTGATCCAATAAGGATAAGCTAGATTCTTGTCTTCCTTGGGTGAGTGGAGTTTATAACTTGTTGGAAAGTTGCATTATCAATGCAGTATTCATTTGGAAGTGAATCATAGCCCTTGTTTAGTTGTTGAGGAGTTAAGAGGTTTTAAGGGTAGTAGGTTGATTGTTTGGTGCTTCCTTACTTTGCATCAAGTGGTATTAGAGCCACTTTGATTTGTTGAGACACAATGTTTGATGGAGGAGAAGAGCCTAAAAGGGAGATCCCCTTGAGGATCACCAATGTAGAACTAGCCAAGCTAGTTAAGGAAGAAATGGTAGAGAGTAGGGTGGTCTAAGAAGAGAATAGGACCATGAAGATGGAGTTGGATAGCCTCAAGAATAAGATGAGAAAAGTGAGTGATAATGAATCAGAGCCTTAGGAAATAGAAGGGGATGAGGAGCAAGAAAACATCCCTATAGATCAAAGGCCTTTCCTTGCTGCATTGGAGAGGGTTGGAAAGAAAGGAGAAGGGGACTTGCCCACTTTTCATGGTAAGTTGGACCCTGATGTATGCATGGACTGGATTGAAGCCCTAGATAAAAACTTTTAATGTGATAAGACCCCTAAAAATCAAAAGGTTAGGATTACCAAGGCTAAACTCAAAGGCCCTACTTTGAGTTGGTTGAACTTTTTGCAAAATGAAAGATTGGATGAGGGAAAGGAGCAGATTTATACATGGAAGAAGATGAAGGTAGAGATAAGAAAGTAGTTCATACCAGAGGATTATGAGATTTTGGTGCACAAAAAGTTGCAAAATCCTAGACAAAAGGACTTGGATGTCAGTGTCTACACTCAAGAATTTCACAATTTGACCCTCAGAGCCAAGCTGTATGAGACAAAGAAGAAAAAACTTGCAAGGTATGTGAACAGTTTAAAATATAGTATTCAAGATGAACTAGCATTGATTACCTTGGGTTTAGCGCATCAATGCTTTAACATGGCTTTAAAAATTGAAGAGAAATATAAGAGAAAAGGTGAAACAAGTAGTAGGGGTAGAGGCAACAATAATAGGAGTAGATGTAGGTTCAATGGAAGGGGATCCTTCAAAAAAAATTAGGAAGAGTCTAGTGGATCAAATGCTAATGGGGAGTCCACCAATAGAGGGTCTTTTAGGGGTAGGAGACCCAATGGTAGAGGAAGATCTAGTGGAAGGGGGCCTAGTGTGTTTATAGGAAAATTCTTTACTTTTAATTAGGTAGGACATCAGTCCTTTAGATGCCCTAAAAAGAACAAGCAAGGGGATATGAGAATCCAATTGACACAAGAGAGGATAGTCAAAGTGTCACTTCTTACCAATCAGCCACTTCAAGGCGCACACTTCCAAAGCATGGGGAATAATTGATGATGCAAAGAACCTTGATTAAAGCCCCTACAACTATAGAACCACCACAGAGGAAAACATTGTTCAAAACATTATGCAAAGTAAAAAAGAAGGTCTACAGAGTCGTAGTGGACTACGGATCTTATGATAATGTGGCCTCTAGGGAAATGGTAGACAACTTGAAACTAACAAAAATCCTTCACCCTTACCCCTACAAGGTGTCATGGTTAACAAAAGATAAGAAAACCCTCATCAATGAGCAGGTGTGGGTAGAATTCAAGATAGGAGAGTATCATGACAAGGTTTTATGTGATGTGGTAGAGATGGATGCATGCCATTTGCTTCTTTGGAGGCCATGGAAATATTATGTGTGTGCAAAACATGATGGTAAAACAAAAATTTACACCATAACCAAGGATGGGATTGAATACACCATGCCACCATTACCTGATGATGGAAGCCTAGTTACAAATGGGGTAATTTTGGTAGGAGAAAAAGAGTTCATGAGAGTAACTAAGGAGAAGAATACACCATACTATGCATTGGTTGTTAGACCTCAAAAACATCTGATTCAACCATTACAAGATCCACCCAAGGTCATCAATGTTGGGCCTAAGGAGGTAAGGAATTTGTTAGAGAAATACAAGGGGATAGTTGCAAGCAACCAACTAGAGACTTTGCCTCTTGAAAGAGATATTAGTCACTGTATAGACTTCATCCTAGGGTCTACACTTGAAAATAAGGCAGCCTATAAGATGAGCCTGGAGCATAATGAAGAGATAGCAAGACAAATTGAAGATCTATTAGCCAAGTGGTTTATTAGAAAAAGTATAAGCCATGTGCAATCCCTATAGTCCTAGCTCCTAAAAAGGATGGTACTTGGAGGTTATGTACAGATTCAAGGGAAATCAATAAGATAACCATTAGACATAGGTTTCCTATGCCAAGAATAAAGAATCTTTTGGACTATTTGGGGAAGGTAAACATCTATTCAAAGGTCGACCTCAAAAGTGGATATCATCAAATTAGGATCAGGGGTGGAGATGAATGGAAAATGGCATTTAAAACCTTAGAAGGATTGTATGAATGGCTTGTGATGCCTTTTGGCTTTTCAAATGCACCTAGTACCTTTATGAGGCTCATGAATGAAGTCTTGAAACCTTTCTTGAACAAGTTTATTGTGGTGTACTTAGATGACATTTTAATACTAAGCAAGGAAAAAGATGAGCACTTAAGGCACCTTGACTTGGTTTTGAATAGGCTTCATGAGGAGAAATTGGTGATAATTTTGAAAAAATGTTCTTTTTTTCAAAATGAACTAATCTTTTTGGGGTTTTTGATATTAGGAGGAGAACTAAATATGGATCCTTCCAAGGTTGAAGCCATTCTTAACTAGCCACCACCCACCACTCCAACAAAGGTAAAGAGTTTTCATGGCATGTGTAGTTTCTATAGAAAATTTATAAGAAACTTTAGTGGTGTGTGTGCTCCAATGATATAAGCAATTAAGGGAGGAAGGAAATGTGCATTTTCTTGGACTAAGGAGACAAATGATTCTTTTGAATGCTTGAAAAGAAAAATTGTAGACCAACTAGTTTTGGTGTTACTTGATTTCTATAAATTGTTCACAATAGAGTGTGATGCAAGCAATAAGGCAATTGGAGGAGTTCTAAGTTAGGCGAGTAGGCCTATGACCTTTTTCAATGAAAATCTTAATGAGACCAAGAAAAAATATTCAACCTATGATCTTGAACTCTATGCTATGGTGCACTCCCATAGAAAATGGAGACATTACTTATTGCCTAAGGAATTTGTTGTATATACTGATAATCATGCTTTGAGTTTCTTGAATAGGCAGGAAAAGTTGAATCATAGGCATATGAAATGGATTGAATTTCTACAAGCTTATACATTTACTATTAAGCATAAAAAGTGAGAAACTAATAAGGTTTCTGATGCACTTAGTAGGAGAAATCTAACCATTCAGGAAATTTAGTTGGAAAGCATTGGGATCCATGCAATGAAGAATATGTATGAGGAAGATGAAGACTTCAAGGAGGCCTACCAAGTTTTTAAATCCATGGGTGAAAGGTACCACACTAAATTTGGTGAGTATATCTTGCAAGAAAGTCCTTTTTTTAAGGGGAGTTAGAATTGTGTTCCCAAGGGATCCATTAGGGAGAATATCATAAAAGAAAATCATTGTGGTAGTTTAGCATAGCATTTTGGGGTAGATAAAACTTTGGAGCAGGTTAGAAGGTTGTATTATTGGCCAAGGTTGCAAACTGATGTTAGGAGATATGTTGAGGAGTGTCTATTTTTCCAACAAGAAAAAGGAGGCTCATCAAATGAAAGACTTTACACCCCACTCCCAATACCTCATAAACCTTGGGACTCAGTGAGCATGGATTTTTTTTTTGGTCTACCAAGAACCAAATCAGGTTATAACAATATTTTTGTGTTTGTGGATAGGTTTTCTGAAATGGCTCATTTCATGCCTTGCAAAACTACTCATGATGCCTCCCATGTAGTAGGTTTTTTCTTCAAAGAAGTTGTTAGGCTTCATGGTTTTCCTTTATCCATCATATCAGATAAGGAACCTAAGTTTTTGGGGCATTTTTGGAGGATATTGTGGAGAAAACTAGGCACCAACTTGTGTTTCTCAACTGCCTATCACCCTCAATTAGATGGGTAGACTAAGGTAGTCAATATGTCATTGGGGAATATGCTAAGGGGTCTTTCTAAAAAAAATGGTGCTTCTTGGGATTGTGTCTTGCCCTAGGCAAAATTTTCCTTCAATGATTTTATCAATAGAAGTACTGGTTTAACACCCTTTCAAATTGTTTATGGCACTCATCCTAGGGACACTTTGGAACTTAGGGAAATCAAGGATATGGAAAGAAGAAGTGCACAAGCTAAGGATTTTGCAGAAGTAATGAAAGAAGTCCATCAATAGGTATAAGATAGATTGCAAAACACATCCACTAAGTACAAATAGCAAGAAGATAAAAGAAGAAGACAACTATAGTTTAAGGTGGGGGATATGGTAATTATTTACCTCAATAAGAATAGACTTTCGAAGAAATTACATACCAAACAATAGATGAAGAAGATTGGTCCTTTTAAAATAGTGAAAAATTGTGGCAATAATGCCTATCAAATTGATTTACCACATTATATTAATTTGTAACCTATTTTCGATGTCTCTAACCTATATACTTTTAAAGGTGTTGTTGTAGATGATGTGGATGTAGGTATTATAGTAGATCTTAAGGAAGAATTGAAATATAACATCCCACCAAAGTAGCAGATGCAGCATGGATGTTAGAAAAAGATCTCAAGGCACATGGATTTGATCCTTCACTTAACAATACTCCAGAGACTAGAGTTTCCTTTTATGTAGGGGAAAATGGTATAGAGCACCTAATCGAATGACTTGTTTTATTCAATGTAATAAGGCCTTTTGATTGATGAAAAATCTCCTTAAGGCCATCCACCTATGTAATTGATACAAGACCCCAAGGTAATAATATGAACCTCGGCATCAATTGGTCCGAAAGGTGGAATTTTGGTTTATTTTATGTTGTCTAGGTTCGTTTAAATATTTTTAGCCTTAGAATAACACTTAGGAATCATTTGGATTGGTTTAGGATTGAAATTGGCTAAAATGTCCAAAAGTACAAAAATTGCAAAAATTGCATTAGCAACTTTTTGCAACAAATTAACAACTTTTTCAAAAACCACTCCCAATGGCTAAAACTACCATGGGGTGGTTCTACCTACCTAGTAAAGGCCTATAAAGGCTCTAAGCATCTGATGGATGAAATATAGCATTGTACTTGCCTTTTGAATTAATAAAATTTGTTATTTCTAGGTTATTTCGACTAGTTATTGTATGGCCTGAAAGGACTGGAGAATGCATTTTTTTGCATTAGTTAGTTAGTAATATTTATTTGTGGAGTTTTGGCATTGGTTTCAAGTTCCCATCAATCCAAGAACTTGTTGAGATAATGGGTGTTGCACACATTGCATAATATTGTTATTTTATTATTTTATTTTTATTATGTAATGTTGTACCTAGATGGACATGCAACATGTAAAGATTCCCATGGAATATTCTTCATGAGTTGTATTGTAACATTGTAAAAATATTTTATGTAATTATTTAATATTGGGGAAAAAAGAATTAAATGCTCAATATTAAATGTGGGGTCAGTGGGTTAGGTAGCACATGGTTTTAGCACATGGTTTATGTAATACCACTTAGTGGTTTTGTGGGACTTGCTACTATATAAGCAGCCACAAGGGTAGTTTTTGTAGAGAGAAAGAGACTGACAAGGAGAAGACAAAAGGCAAGAGTCGAGTGGGACAAGGCTTGACAGGTTAGCCAAGGGAGCATTTGTGAAGGTTGAAAGCATGGCATGGGATGTGTGGATTCATGCTTGTTCACATAGTTTTCTCGGTTGTGGCTATGGCCATGAAGGCTTCCATGGTTGTATGGCAATGGTATTTTTTGCTGAATAATACATGGTGATGGATGCTTTTGGAGGCTGGGTTTTTCCCTCAATGAGAGTTTTCCAAGGTATATCTTGTGTCACATTTTGTGGGTATGTTGTCTATTCTCTTGCATGTGGATTTTAATTTCGTGTTTATTTTAGATCTATTATGGGTTATGTGGAAACAGTTAAATTCTTTATTGCCAAGTTTTCTTACAAGTGGTATCAGAGCTAGGTTTTATTATTGTAACCCTAGATTGAATCCATGGGAATGCATGAGAGGATAAAAGAAAAGGGCAAGATATATGAATGATTAATTGTAGATCTGAGGGTTTTGGATTTGCTGTTATGATGGGATGTTCAAATATTTGGGCATGTGAAATTGTTGGACAAAAGAGTTTTTCGGATGTTTCATTTAAAATGAGGGTTTTGGGGGGTAGCTTGCATAAATGACCTCCTGGGTAAAAACAGACCTCACCATTGGATCCGGGTCGACATTTCCATAAAATTTGATATATAATATGCCCTAGTTTGGCCATGTTCAGAGAAAATGAAAGAGTTTTTTGGTTTCAGCCCATGATGGCCGTCAAATTTAATCCCATCGGAATTTTCATCACTGAAAAAAATTTAAAAAAAATGAAAAATCGTACTAAAAATGTTAAAAAGACTGTCTTAGTAAAATGGCCATAACTTTCTCTCAGAATATCGGATTTCAGAGTTTTTATAGGCGTTGGAAAGCTAATTTAGAGCACTACAACATGGTGTAGGTTTGGTTCTATGATTTTGACATTTTGTCAGGTTTTAAGAGCCCTACAGTTAGATGTTGTTTATTTTGAGCACGGATTAGGGCATAACTTGGGCATACAGAGTCAGATTTTGGACTTCAAGTAGTCAATGGAAAGCTCTACAAATTGGTTCAGATTTGGTGTAGGTTTGGCATGATTTATTTATTGATATATTGATCTAAATAGTTTATAGGTATATTTTGACTATGGTAACATTGTGAGTTTATGACATTGGAGATTTAAGTTTTGATGTCATTGTATACTCAGTTCATATTTCAAATTGGTCTCATGATGATATGGTTATTAGTGTTTAGATTTGGATATGCATGATGACTTGTTGGGTCTACAAGTTGTGCAGTGTTGTAAGCGGTCTATACTTACAGGTTGCATTTATAGCTTGGTTATGGGTTGTCTTTGCCCATTGATCTTTCATTATTGGTGCATATTCAGATTGGTGGCTTGGATTTGGGTTGTCTATGCCCTAAGTCACATGATTTTATCTTCATGTAGAAGGGATGAGATGTTGTTACCAGGTACAGTCATGGTGGAGGTTTGTGGTTGACTATGCTGACAGGTTGGACACATTGAGAACCAGATGCTCAGTTCATGGATGTGATCATGGTGTCATGGATTTTGGCATGACATGATTGGTTATACAGGTACATCCTTGATGTTCATTAGCTTGGATTTCTGATTCAGTTATGGTGGTATATCTTCTTGGTTGAGGATCATAGTTATTTAGTTTCTTTTGAGGAGCTCATGATGTGCACTTTGAGTTCTTTGATGGTTTGATGCCTTGGTTGATTCTCATGGTTAGAGGATGGTATTTTCATCATGATGTCATGGATAGCTTGGATACACAGTTTAGTGGGAGCTTGTGATAGTGATGGGGTGACAGTGCAATATTAGTTCCTGATTTGATTTGGATCTTCATATAGGAGATGGATTTTATGATGCCATAGGTGACTTGGTACCACAGTTGAGTGGGAGTTGTTGGCATTGATATATTTATTAAGTGTTTGAAGATGTTGGAGGTTTGTCTTAGATCCTGTTGCTGTAGAAGCATCTTTGACATTTGCATGGTTCACTTGTTATCTTCATGGTGTGTGAATATGGTTAGATCTTGAGGACTCATGGAGTTCTTGGTTATCTTCATGGTATGTGGAGATGGTTCTTCATGGTATGTGGAGATGGTTTTCTTCATGGTGTGTGGAGATGGTTGCATCTTGAGGACTCAAAGGGTTCTTGGCAAAGGTGTGGTTTATGTTTTTATTTGGCATGTTATCCTTGGTGTGAGGATGGTTTCATTATTATGTCATGGTATACTCTTGATACACGTTTAGAGTTGTGACATATTATGGTGTGTTCATGTGGAGCATGTTATCTCTTTAGTTGAGATGGTAAGATCATGTTGTCATGTTTATGTTCCTGAGGCCATGGTTGGAACTTGGACATTGATCTTGGTTTAGTTTCTTGGTATTGAGTACACTGATCATAAGCTGGATACTTCATGATATTGTTATGTTGCATTTGGAGTTGGCATGGATTGATTGGTTACAGGTGCTCATGGATACTTAG
Source organism: Cupressus sempervirens (assembly GCA_028749045.1). NCBI lineage: Eukaryota > Viridiplantae > Streptophyta > Pinopsida > Cupressales > Cupressaceae > Cupressus > Cupressus sempervirens. The sequence continues at coordinate 145,574,563 of CM053789.1, read as the reverse complement.
AGACGGTGGTGACGCTGATTTCTTTTGGATTAGAGAAGTATTTGTTGGGATGGTTGATGGTTTCAACAGGAAGTCCGAGGGGCAGTCACCTGATATGGACTTGAGAGGAGATTGTTCTTAGATGAGTCTTGGTTGGAGACTTGGGTATCTTGATGAGCATTCTCATTCCACACTCTTGGTCTACTCGGCAGTTTGCTACTTGAGAGGTATAGCCCATTGTTTCTCTCAGTTGCATTATATTTATGCTTGTCTTTCATGGATATGGATCTTGAGCTATGGTACATGAGTTAGTTCTGGAGGGTTCATTTGAGAGATGGTTAAGCTTTGGTTATCTCCATGTGCATATGTTGTTATGCTGGTTGAGTTTGGGAGATGGTTTTATATTGGGCATTTTCCTTGGATTAGGAATGGTTATTCCTTGGTTTAGGAATGGTTTTATTGAGTTTGATCTTCTTGTGAGAGGCTTACATCCATAATTAGTTATATGGTATGGTTTGGGTGTTGTTGAGGCTTCTTGTTGGGGTTTTATGGAGGAGATCATACTTGCATAGTTTACATCTAGAGGTGTGTGTAGAAGGACATGATACGGGTTATGATTTGCATGGTTTCTCTGGTCTTGGTTATCTTCCTGGATGTTTAGTTTTGACTACATTGGATTTGAGATTGGTTGGAGATTGTGATCACTGGTTTTTGCTCATGTATGTCATGTGAGAGATGACATGGTTATTCCTTTATCTCTTTCCTCTGTTGGTTGTGGTGAACTTGGGAGAGCATTAGAGACTTGTTATGAGAGTTGTTCTTGCAGGATATCGGTTTATGTGTTGTGGATTTCTTTGATACTACATGGATTCACTTCTTTGAGATGTGTTGAGTGGATTGGTTATAGATTTGACATTATCTTTTGTAGTGGGAGCTTCTTGGTATATATGTGGTAGGTATTGCTCTTGAAGCTTGTGATTGCAGGTTGTAGATTGGATATGTCGGTGATATGAGATTCACTTGTTATACCTTTGAGGTATGGATAGTTGGATGGGTTTGGCACTTTGCTGTGGGTGCTATTTCAGCTATGGATATTTTGACAACTACGAATACATGTGATTACCTTTGGATCAGGTTTTTTTTTTGTGCTCAAAATTTTAGTTGGTACAGGATTTTATGATCTTCTAATGTGACAGGTTCGATGGCTTTCTCTTTGGATGGCTTCTATGTATGTCTAGTGGCAGTGGCATAATAGGAGGTGAGATCATTCATGTTCGAGATGCTAGATAATTTGATTTTGTTGTGGGTACCAGGATGGAGCGCTTGGTGTATTTTGATCCATGATGGTGGATGTGCTGGGAGGGATTGTTCCCTTGTTCATTTATGTGGCTACGGATTGACCCTATGCAATGTATACAACAAGTGGGAGATTGTTGAGATAATGGGTGTTGCACACATTGCATAATATTTTTATTTTATTATTTTATTTTTATTATGTAATGTTGTACCTAGATGGACGTGCAACATGTAAAGATTCCCATAGAATATTCTTCATGAGTTGTATTGTAACATTGTAAAAATATTTTATGTAATTATTTAGTATTGGGGAAAAAAGAATTAAATGCCCAATATTAAATGTGGGGTCAGTGGGTTAGGTAGCACATGGTTTTAGCACATGGTTTATGTAATACCACTTAGTAGTTTTGTGGGACTTGCTACTATATAAGTAGCCACAAGGGTAGTTGTTGTAGAGAGAAAGAGACTGACAAGGAGAAGACAAAAGGCAAGAGTCGAGCGGGACAAGGCTTGACAGGTTAGCCAAGGGAGCATTTGTGAAGGTTGAAAGCATGGCATGGGATGTTTGGATTCATGCTTGTTCACATAGTTTGCTCGGTTGTGGCTATGGCCATGAAGGCTTCCATGGTTGTATGGAAATGGTATTTTTTGCTCAATAATACATGGTGATGGATGCTTTTGGAGGCTGGGTTTTTCCCTCAATGAGGGTTTCCCAAGGTATATCTTGTGTCACATTTTGTGGGTATGTTGTCTATTCTCTTGCACGTGGATTTTAATTTCGTGTTTATTTCAGATCTATTACGGGTTATGTGGGAACGGTTATATTCTTTATTGCCAAGTTTCCTTACAGAACTGAAGTTATCAAATTATTTTGGTCATTGCCTAAGAAACCCTCAAAATAAGGGTTTGGCCAAAGAAATGGCCCTAGTTTGAAACTCCACTGTTGGAAATTCTTCCAAATTTTCATGGAGTAGGCTAGGGAAATGTACTATCATATTTCAAAGGCCTAGAGATAGGAGGTTGCAAAAAATATTTATGGGGGCAAGCCCTAGGTCTAATATTGCCCATGTATTAGACCTTGTTTGTGCAATTTGATGGACAAATATGAAGAAAAGGAGTTAAGGACTTGGTGAAATAGTGAAACACTTTCAACTGGGTTAGGAGAACACTTTGGAGTTGGAAGATTGATCCCATGAACCCATTTCTTGATCATTGCCTTGTAGACCATGCCTAAACTTGCTAATTAGGCATGAGTGCATGGTTGGGGTTAAGACATGCTAGAATGGAGTAGGGTCTTGTAACTTTGGAGTCCTTTAATAATTCAAAAAGGGTATCCAAAAATATCTTTGGTTTGCCAAGTACTTTGCAAAAATTTTGTGTTATTGGTGAAAAATAGTGATAAGAGACCTAATTGTTTACTAGGTCTATTGTAGCAGTTTGCATTGTAGGTTCTCAATAGGGGTTCCAATCAATGTTTTACCTTATTTTGGTTATATTGAAGTTTTCCTAAACTACTTTTGGTCTTGGGAAGTCTTTGGAACATCAAATCCCACTTTTGTTACCTTGTGTGTAATAGGTCATTGCTGATCCAATACGGATAAGCTAGATTCTTGTCTTCCTTGGGTGAGTAGAGTTTGTAACCTATTGGAAAGTTGCATTATCAGTGTAGTATTCATTTGGAAGTGAATCATAGCCCTTTTTTAGTCCTTGAGGAGTTAAGAGGTTTTGGGGGTAGTAGGTTGATTGTTTGGTGCTTCCTTGTGCTTACTCTGCATCAATTTTAGTAGTGAAGTACAAAGTAAAGGAAAAATTAGATCAAACTAGTCATCAATCATTGAACATAGAAGATATGTAACTAGTATCTTAGTGAAAACTGAAGGATTGGGTACTAACTTACTGTAACAGGTGATTGGGGTGTAAATCTCTTAATAGGGTGGTCCTGACAAACCTTTATAAATATCCTAATAAAGTGCTTAATTTGTTTTAAGATTAATTCCTTTAATTAAGGTACACTATATAAGTCTTGTAAGATCTTAATATATAATACCCCTCATAGGGTAGATTATCAAAATTGATCAAATTATAGCCCTAGGAGGAAAACTTTATTGTTGGAGTAGTGAAGATTTGTGGGTGCCATCCCCACCCAAGTTTTATCTTCACCTTGGAGGGTTTTTGGGTAACCCAAATATTTGTGTTATGTGTTGATCATTTGCATATATGTTTCATGGATGTGATTATTTGTTAGATCTATTACATCATTACAATAAATGTTTGTTTGATTTATGGTATTGCTACGATAAGGGTTAGAGGTGAAGTTATAAGATTTGACATTTGTTTCAAAGGATAAAAGTTTCATAGATCTTGATTCACCCCCTCCCTTAGTATCATACTTTCACATTATGCTTCCAACAATAATTTGTGAAGAGTTATAGAGTATATAAGATAGAAAAATGAGTGAAACAAAATATTTGGTTTTATCAGCCATTACCTATACCTTAGAAGTCATAGGAGGATGTCAACATGGATTTTATTCTTGGTTTACCAAGGAAATGATGAGGGCATGATTTGATATATGTGGTGCTTGAAATATTATAAAAAATAAAACATTTTATTCCTTGCAAGAAGACTAGTGATTTTGTTCATGTTTTCGAGTTGCTTTTAGAGAAGTGGTGAGAGTAAATGTTCTGCCAAAAAGTATAGTTTCTAATCGAGATACCAATTTTTTTGGGTATTTATGGAATAAATTATGGAAGAAGTTAAAGATATATTTGAAGTTAAGTTATTACATCATCCACAAACCAATGAAAAAATATAGGTGGTGAATAATATTTTTGGGTAATTCGGTGAGATGCTTGGTTGGAAATAATCCAAAAGGATGGGATCTTATTTTACCAAGAGTGGAGTTTGCATAAAATAATTTTGTCAATAGGAGTACTACTAAATCACCATTATAGATTGAATATGGGAGTAGGCAAAGAAATGCTTCATAATTGAGGCAGTTGGATAAAGGAGAATAAGTGGTGTTGAAGAGGAAGATTTTGTTGAATATTTGAAGAACATCCATGAGGAGGTGAGGAAACACATTTATAAGATGAATATATAGTAAAAATACAAGGAAGATGTGAAAATGAGGTATCAGGAATTTTATATTAGATATGAAGTCATGGATCATTTGAGAAAGGAGCATTTTCAAGTGGTTACACATAATAAGATGAAAATGAAGAAGTTTGGACCATGCATGAAAGTGAAATGACACGACTCTAAAAATTCCTATGGCATCTAGTTGCTCATTGAACTGAATATTTCACCAATATTTAACATTTTAGATCAAACAAAATATAATAAAGGAGGTGATAGAGATGATGTTACAAAATCATAGTTGAGTATTCTAGCAACTAATTCAGCTACAAAGGAGATTCTGGAGTTTTTGGACACTTGTGTTTGCAAAAATATAAGGAACAAAACTTATGAAGAGTACCTCATCAAATGGAAAAGGAGATGAAAATAAGATTCATCATGGCTAGTAAGGGAGGATGTTAAACATCTTCATTTTACTTTAAATACCTAAGACATGATGAGGTCCCTTCTCAAATTATCGTAGGTGTCTAATTTCAACACCCTATTAAAAGTGTGACTTGTTAGAGGACTTCAACTTACAATCAACTAAGCACTCTATTAAAAGATTTCATATAGCCTATTAGCACTACTTTGCTTAAGAGATTTGACCGAAATCGCCTATTAAAATTTCTTAGCATAGATCTTGTGATTGGCACTTGCTTGCTTGATGATAGATCACCTCTAAACACTTATCTTTTGATCCTTCTCAATCAAATGTCTCAATGTTGTATCCTTCTCTCTATCCTCTATTCTTCTCTAACTAATTTTGCAATTCACTCTTACTTCTAAGTTACCTTGAATGCTCTACAAACTATCTTTTGACTTCTCCAATTCGATCAATTACCCATAAAGAGTCGAGGGATTTGTCCTCCTTAAGAAGACTTAGGTGGCTTAGGGTTAGGTATGAATCTATGGCTGAGATTCATCCATTTTTTTGCTTAAACCTTCCCTTTTTCTAATTGGTTTCATGTAATTGCATAGGTAATCCAAATATAGATTCATCCTTAGCTCCAAAATATTGTAATCTTTCCTTAAGTTAGCTTTAAAATGGTTTACATAGTTGTTTGTGCCATAACAAACAAATATATCAAAACTCTGTCACTCGAGACATATGAAGTCATTGATGCTCAACATACACTATATTTATGTTCTTGACTCAACACCTATATTACTCAACATCCATTATTTACTTGGCTCCTGAGTCACTTGGCATGGTCTATTTTTTTGGCACTTGAGTGATTCAACACACAAGTGACTCGACACTCATTGCAACTTCACATGGACTAATATTTACATGTTTTGCTCGGCATGTATTACTAGTTTGGTATAAACTTAAATAAATGGCTTTAGTGTGTTGAAACTCACTTGTCAAAACCAATCTAAGATCAAAAACCTCTCCCTTTGACATGAGTGTCAAAAACACTTGAATATACATAATCAATCTTAATCTTCTTGAGCATAACATATCAATGAGTCAACTTATATACAAAACTTCAAAATTTAAAATTTTTGCAATAACCTATATACCTTAAAATTTTATAACTCCGCATGAGTTAATGTGTCTACCTTGTATCCAAAATCTATGCTCCTTTTGAGTAAATGTGTTTCTATTGATACTCTTTGACTTTAATGCACTACATTACTAATACTTTTTCATCTAATATGCTCTATCTTAGCTGATATCTATATCTGTATGCTACTTTTTCTCCAAAAATGTATAACACCCCAATGATATAACTCTAATACTATGCTCCCCTTTGTTATTTATCTCCCTTTTGTTCATACTCCCCCAAATATGTTTCTATATCTCTTCCTTTCCTTTATTCTCCCCTATGTTATATTTCTCCCATGTTATATTTCTCCCCCCTTTTGACACTTATGTCAAATGGGCTATACACGTATAGTGTGTTTGTCCAAAAAGGATTTATGGACATCCATTATGATTATGAGGACTACATCCTATTTGTCACATGCAACATCCAATGGCTTGATTTGGATTGCAAGCTCGATAGCAAGATGCACTAGGCCATCTAAAGTAGAAAGATTGTGGTTTTTATTTAGTAGAGTCTCAGCATAACCTAGTTCCTTTTGTAGTATCTCCATGTGCTGGGTAAGGGATTCTTGTATACATGTCAATTTGGTTCTTATGCTAGCCTCATCTATTGTTATTATAGTTAATTGACTTTGGGTCTAAAGCAATGTTTTAAAATGCTTCTCACTTTGAGCTAGGTTCTGAGGTAGCTTAGTACATGATATGCTAAATTTTCTCTCTAGGCTCAAAATATGATGTTTGGTCTCTTGAGTAAAGAGTGTAGGATCACATAACTTTGTGTATAGTGAGAATATATTCTCAAGTACCTTCTTTACATTGTCAACCTTTTTTGCCAATGCAACTTGAGTTAGTGCTATCTCACTAGATATTTTCTCATTCACCTTGCCTTGAAACTTCTTCTCAGACCATTCTAAGAGTTTTGCAATAGTATCAAGGTCTTCATTACTGACCATTTCTACTATATTTGTTAGTTATTTTATCAATAGCTTGGTTTCATTAGGATTTGGCAGATTAAATGCATCTAGAAAGATGTCTTTTATATCTTGAAGTTCTTGTTTCTACTTGTATTCTCTCCTAAGCATTTCTTGATGCTTCTTCTTTTCTAAGTCTTTTTGTAAAACGTCTATTTGTTCCAATGTCATAGTGTCATAGTCCAATTTTGGATTCATAATGTCTTCATCCAGGCTTGTATCACCATAGTGAATTACCTTATCAACCTTTGATGAGCTAGGGATTATCACTAAGATTTGTAATGGAATGGCTTCCATGCTTAGCTTCTGAAAAACTTGTGTAGAAGGAGTGCCAAATGCTAGTAGGGCTACCAGTGCTTGGATGGTTTCCTATTCCTTCACCTTAGGTGTTTACTCATGTTCTTTAGGCTTTCCTTGATCTATCACTATGACTTGAATTGCACCTTGTTTTATGCTTTAGGTATAGATGAATCCATCTATCTTGTTTTCTACTATTGACTTGTAGTTGTATCTTTTTCTTCTGCTTGCTTCTTCTCAATAGTATCAACTTTGACACTTGTATCAACCTTAGTAGATGTATCTACTATTGTTTGAACTAAAGGTTGTACATTAGTAATTGAAGGGATGATAGAAGGTGGTTCTTGTGTATTCACCTTTTCCCTTGTGACCTCAATTACTACTTTTTTCAATTCTTCTACATTGACCAAAACTAGATTTTCATAGAGTTTTTCTTGGAGTGTAGATTAGTCTAGAATCTTCTCAAGTCTTCTGCAATAAGTGGATTGATGTTTTGAGCTAATGCATCAGAAACATCCTTTACAATTATAGTCTCAGTTATCATACTTGTGACATGAGGAGGACTAACATTAGGCATTTGTGTGTCATGCACACTCTATTCATCTTGTTGTTGCTAAAATTTTACCTTGTTATCAGCTTGTTTTTCTATTTCCTCCCCAACTATATTATCTACCTTATCATCTTCCTTTTCATCATCATTTTCATCATACTTATCATCTTTTTCACCCTCTAAAGGGTCAGCGTCTCCCTATTTCACAATGGTCAACCCATAGATAAGTTTCTATGTTTGGGTTGATTTCTTGACCACATCTTCAATGTTATTTTGGAGAATGCCAAAGTCTCTATATTTAGATGTAAATCTAACTACATATCTCTTGATAGCCTTAGCAATCTATCCTTTTGTCAACTCTAGCATCACTTGAGCTAATATAGTTTCTCTAATCTATGTCTCTAAGTTCACATAGTAATGCCATTTTTTCTCAATAACATCATATAAATCTTTTGGTATTATATTGGAAAATTCTAGTGGAATGTTTTTAAACTTAGACATCATGGCATATAATGCCTCTTCCACTTGATTTTTCTCTTCTTTTCCAAGTTTATCAAAATCAATATGTTTCAAAGTAGATAAATCTACATTGCTTTTGATATTTTCACATAAGATTTCAAGATCAGAAAAAGGATTGGGACTTACCACTTTAAATTGGTTATTTTCATCTAATTCTATCCTTTCTCCAATAGATTCTAGTCATCCCACATATTTTCTTCTTTATCTTTTCCACTCTTGGCCACCTTGCTCTATTTTCTTGGTCTTTTCCCTGGCCTTCTAAGTTGTAGCATGTGTGCTTGCTCTAATGGTAGTGGTAGTGGGTTTGGCTATACTAGGTTTGACAAATTTCTTTGCCTTTGCTATTGGCTATGCCTTAGCCTTCCTTTTCTTTGGCTTGGTAGGAGTAGATGCTTCCTTAGCTTCTTCTCCCTTGGAATCTTTAGTTTCCTCCTTGGGCTTGTCTTCACACATGCCTTGGATCAATGTAAGAGGTTCTTGTGCTGGTGCTTGTTCTTCCTCTTCATCCTTTTCTTCTTCTTCTTCCTCTTCTGCACCTTCTCCAAAGTTTTCTTTTAACTATTTGACCAGCTTATCTTTTTTCTTGAGTGTGGAGGTAGTCTTCAATTCCATGGTAATATTTGATTTTACCATCTCATAGATGCCAAATATCTTTACACTTTTATCTATTCCTTTGCTAGGAGTGTAGTGATGATTGTTGAGGCTTCATCAATATTAATTTCATACCTAAGTGGTCTTAACCATTTTACTCTTGGTGTGGCAAATTGTACAAAGGTGTAATCAACATCAATATGAAAACATATGTCATTATAGTGTTGATAAACTAGAGAAAATGGTATCCTCATTCTTTCCTTCAATGATTTCTTAAAATCTTCATAGTAACTTGTCATTAATTGGGATGAATGGTCAAGATTAGAAATGAGATTCACCAACGGTCAAGATTAAATTGGGACAAATGGTCGAGATTAGAAATGAGATTCAATTAGAATGGAAAGTTTCCTTATGAAAAAGAAGTTAATTGATTTCTTTTTGAGTGGAATAAGGAATTAACTGATTTAATTCCTTTTTTTATTTTGGTCAACAGAGAGTTTTCATTTCTAAACTGAAGAGACAATATTGGAGAAGATATTTGATTTAAGGAAATTAAATATGACCTCATAATTGAGTATTCTAAATTGAATAATTAAATCTAACAATTAGAATAAAAATATTTAATTAAATCAAATATATTTAATTCCTTTATACATTAGCTAAATAAGTAATTTAATTTAATTAAAGTAGAAACACTTATAATTAAATTAAATTTAATCAATAGATTTAATGTAGCTAATTTGAGTCAATACTTAAGAATTAAATAAAGAGTGCGATTAATGTAGATTAGGATTTTCTACAATTGACACTTAGGTCAAGTAGCGAGTAATAGAATCATAATTGCATAGTAAAATAGGACTTATAAATGATTGAATAGACCAAAAATGGTTTAGCATGGTAATGTGCCAATTTTGGGGTATTACATTTGCCCCTCTTTGAATGAATGTGTGAGAAACATGTTTCATTAAAAGAAATAAGAAGCATGATGCACAGATTAAGAAATGAGATTGATTCTACAATTTGATGATGCAGAAACCAATTGATAAGCTTTTAAAGATTATCTCTAGAATAGAGCTTAATCTTAAGGGATCCAAATAGAACACCTAAATACCTAGATTGATAATACAAAGATTGTCAAATTTCATATAATTTTTTTGAGAATGAGACTCAATTCTTAGGAGATAGGGTTTAGACTGTCTCAAAACCTATCCATTAAAAGATGACAAAATCAATCATAATTCATAAAATTATCCTCAGAATGAGGCTCAATTCTCAGGAGTCAGGGTTTAGACTATCTCGATACCTTTCCATTGAATAGTGATCAATAGTAAGAGCCTAGAATTATCCCTAGAACAAGGCTTAATTCTTGACAAAAGTTAAGACCATCTCTAGAATGAAGCTTAATCCTTAGCAAGAATTGGAATTATCTCTAGGATGGAGCTTAATCCCCTAGAGTCTGGATAGAACATTTGATTATTGGTCCATAAAAGATAAAAAGATCCAATTATGAGTCGTAGAATCATCCATAAAATGAGGCTTGATCCTCAAGAGTCGAGGTTTAGACTATCCCAATACCTATCCTTCAAACTATGACCAGAAATGTTATAAGGTTGATCAACTAATCAAAAGATGAGACAGATGATAAAGATGCTAGATGGGGGGGTGAGAAGATGCCCCAAGTGATGAAATGCCCCTAGTAATGAGGATAGATAACAAGATGCCCCGAGCAATGAAGATTCAGATCGATTTGAAATTTAGACTCAACAATGTAATCATCCTACCTCCTCCGGAGTGAAATCACAAGATGACACACTAGAAATATGATGTGAAGTAGTATATTGAGAGATACAAAATAAATGCAAGATTCAATAGAATATAGTAGAGATTGGAATGATCAGAAGAAAATTTTGAGTTAATTCAACATGATTTCAAGGTCCAGAAGACCAAGTTTGACCAAAAGTTGACCAAATTTGACCATAGTTGACTTGAGTTGACTTTTTCCAGAATAAATTTTGAAAATTTGAAGAATTTTTAGTTGAAAAGATTTTGAAAGTCACAAAGTAACAAAAAAGTTTGGACTGCACAAACATTCGATCGTGTTAGTCCGAAAATTTTAAAATGCAATTTTGAGTTACTTAAGTGTGTCAGATTTTGAATTTGATCCCGAAAGTAGATTCAAAGTAGTCAAATTAGCTAGGGGGTGATTTTTGCATAAATCAAAGCATTTTGAAAAATTAGGGTAAAACCTATAATAAGGGCCCAAAGGGTCATTTTCAAATCATTTGTGTCTTTTGTCTTTAGTGAAGAAGAGAGCTCTAAAGAGAGCTATGAGGTGAGAATGGTAGTTCCCTTGCATATGCACCATTTTGAGTGCTCTTGATGACACAAGTAGTCAATGGACTACGAACCTTCAGTGAGTAGTCGATAATCCTACTTCACATTTAATTTTACACTCATTTTGAGTCAGATTTATCATGTTTTTTGCATTTTTCAATTTGGGTCTATTGGTCCTCACGTGAGGGTTTCATTCCTTATGCAGACCTAGTTGTCCTTCACATGAAGACACACCACACTAGTGTTTCTTTACACGAGCTAGTGAGGGTTCTTGCCTATGAGATACCCACTTCTCATGCAAGATGCATGGGATAGTGGGTGCATCTTGCCCAGTATCTTGCCATTTCTAGCACAAGTACATGCCTTCTTGTACAAAGATGTGAAATCTCGCATGAGAAAGTACTTTCCTGCATGAAAAACTAGTGTCACCTTTAGTATTTTGAGTTCAATTTTTTATCATTTCGTTGGATTTTTCAAGCAGGAATTGACTGTGTGCCTATTTTTGTTGGTCGTGTGTGTAGGTTGTCTTTGATAACATCACATTTCGGTCCCACTATCCACCCTATGGGGCTCTGTTATGGAGTCTAGATGATGTCGACATCGTGCATATTGATAGATTGGGATTATAATATCTATGTCAAATTCCAACAGTGCTAGTGAATCACGACTTGTTGATTGTATTGGTGGAGTGTTTCCATTTAGAGATGAACACCTTCCACTTTCCCTAGGGAGAGATGACCATCACACCAAAGGACATCTATCGGATCCTATGCATACCATTTCATGGGCCACAAGTGGTGTATGACACAGTTTCAAGAGTAGCTATAAAGGCATTGCACACCATCTTCTAGCAAGAGTTGGCTATAGGGTGAGCCATCACATGGGATGAGCTTGTCCACACATATGGCCTAACACACATATTAGCTTCAGTCCTGGCTATCTTCATCATTTGTTTCTTAGTGCTAGATAGAGGGTAGCATCGGTTGGAGTGTGATGCTACAGAGGATGCTATATGCTCTTGATAGATTTGGGTGGGGACAGTGCATGCTCACCCATATGTTCCACGAGATGCATGAGATCATCTACCATGAGTGGAAGATTATGGGTGCTAGAGTCTATGTTTTACAGATCTGGGCATGGGAGCACTTGCTAGTCACTAGACCCATTTTTGAGGATGCATGAGACCCCATGGAGCCATATATATGCATATATAGGGCCAGCTTACCTAGATAGGTTTGAGGAAGACTGAGCACTGGAGGGCACATCACGATGACCTAGTATCCGTCGTATGGTGGCCCTAGAAAGAGACCGAGGTCTGGGATGATTTTCCTCAAGAGCTAAGCCAAATATTTGCATCACAGCCACTAATAGGTTGAGCTACACATATTATTGAGAGATTTACCATCACTCACATATGGTGGCAATATGGGTGGCTATAGGAAATTTCTCAGGAGTATTGTTCATATGCCCAATTGGCCAAAGATCTAGAGTGGGGATGGTTAGTAAGGTTGGACCTAGGGAGGTCAATGACTGATGTGTGCAACCTAGTTGCAACACAGTGGGACTATCTGCCAGCTATAGTAGATGCTGAGATGACACCTACCTACTAGGTATATTTCATCAGCCATTCCATCCCATAGTTCACAAACCCATTAGGGATGGCAACTCTAGGGACAAAGATAGCTTAATAGGTACAACTATAGGGACCATCATAGCAGCCACTATAGGGACCACCAAAGTAGGTGAGACATTGGGTGAGCTAGGTATAGATTCCCCCTAATAGATGGGGTTAGATCTAGGTGTTGCAGGTAGTGGGATAGAGTAGAGTCGATTACAGAGACCACACACCAAGGAGTAGGCACCGATTAAGTACCAAGCTGAGCAATTAGATGAGGAGATGCAGGACCAACCTATTACTGGGCCCCAGGATGCATTAAGGAGGACCAAAGAGCATGATCAATAGGCTTCTCAATAGCTAGGGGAGCTATAGATATAGGTGGCCATACGTGACACTCAGATAGCCAAGCAAGACTAAGAGATCCTTAGGCTATGGGAGTAGGTACATGTAGTTGAACAAAGAGAAAAGTAGCTACAGGATGAGGTTTAATTACAAGCAGCTTTAGTGGCCTATTACTTTGCAGCATACTCCATAGTGGTTCCTGATGAGTCTTAGTATGTGCCCCAATTCTCATAGTATGCACGAGATTTAGGAGGTGCATGCCCACCAGCCAAGCCAGACATGCCACCTCCTCCTCTAGGAAGTGAGGGTGCCAGCGAGAGCTAGACTTGATTTTTTTGTCTTCAATTTTTTGATTTTGCTATGTATCAATCGATGTGCCAGCACCATTTTGTATCATTTTTTTATTGACATTGCTCGAGTAGTGCTCATTTTTGTACTGACATATTCTTTGTTATCAATATATATATATATATATATATATATGAGATTTTGAGTTGAGTATCCTATGTACATGTCATTGTCATTGTCATTGTCTATCTTTTAATTTGATCTACATGAGATGTTTATGCTGTGATTATAAGATGCAAAACATAATGTGATGTATAAATGCATGTTTGAATTGATTTGTACATCTAGTGTAGATGAAATGCAAATGTGAATGGACTAACATCTCATGTAGTGTTTCATGTTTTTGCTTGACAGTGACATGTATCCTATTGAGGAGCATGAGAGGAAAAACCCAAGAACCAAGCACTTGTGCAGCTGTGAAGAATCATGATACTTTGAAGAGACCAATGATCCTGCATCATGAAGGATGGAAGTAGATTTGCAATTGAATCATGTGTGTAGACAACTGAAGTATCCAATGAAAACCTATGGTAGACGCAACCCTAGATCTGGTTATTGAGCTTCAACAATTATCATCACTGAGCATATAGAAAAACCCTATATGTCATGCAATTCCCACTAAGATTGCAATCATGGGAATATGAATAGGACATCTATTCTAGTTTTTTCGGGATGAAATGTAAGTATTCAAGGCACAAGAAGCTAGAATGACTAGAACATTTATCCCTATTAATGTAGCAAGTTAACATAAGCATCAAAGCATAAATGTTGGGATGACCAGAATGTTTCTTACATGTAGACATGCTAGACACAAAAGAGATCTATCATATGTTAAGTATTTAGTAAGTATTATGCTTACAACAACCCTTGCATTCATAACCTGTGATAGAAGTGTGCTAGATATAATCGCAATGACCCATACATTCACTTAGTAGGACATGTATCAGTATTTTCTATAGCATGAAGAGTTCACTCCAACAAGCAAGGAGAAGAACCAATATTGTTGATGTGTCCATATAAAAGGAGTTGAGGTACACAAGACCATCCAATATGAGATGGAGGCTCTTATGGTGGATACTCCTCTTATATTGATGCTTCAAATTATTTGAACTAAACCACAAATAGAAAGCAGAAAAAAGATTAGGCCCCCATTCATTGCTCCTCTAGTAAAAAATGACATCATCGAGTTGCTCAAGGAGACATGATAAAGTGAAAGTGAAACAAACAAATAAAATGCTCAGCATATCCAAACAAGTATATCATTTTGAGTTTTGTGTTATAGGATTGATGTCAAGTGTCAATGTCTAGAACATGGATGAAAGAAATCTCTTCAATAGGGTGATGACAGTAGATAGAGATAGTTAGAATGACTGGTGACTGAAGAAAAAGAGATTCTATGCAGAGAATCTCGAAAAGTAGTGACCCTAGCTACAGTAGGCAGACATAGTTAGAACAACTGGTGACTATCATGAGAGAGATTCTATGAGGAGAATCTCAACAAAGAGTGAAACTAGTGATAGTAGGAAGATGTAGTTAGAACAACTAGTTACTATCATGAAAGAGATTCTATGACGCTAAAGGGTGGTGCCCTCGAGTTGTGACAAGATTCAATCCATGGATACATGAGCAAAAAAGTAGAAAACTAAAGTAGGAAAGCAACTGTACAGGAAGCTAGAAGATGCATTGCAAGATGGAGCATTGGGAACAAGAGGCACCTATTTACCAAGTTCTCACCTTCTTAGCAGAACTTCTATTTTTTCTTACCATGATGCCTATTTCTAAGTTTTCACCAATGGCCTTTTTCTTTGTTTTTCAATTTTTTTTTTGTATTTTTCTCTTTTTGATTTTTTTGTATTTTGGAATTTTTCAATTTTTAGATATATATATATATATATAGAGGTTTTGAGATCAAAGTAGTTGTAGAACCACTTTAGGTGGAGAGTGGTTATAGGCTCCTTGAGCACCTCTCCCTTAACTGTAGAAAGTTGGTAAGTACCAAATCCAAACACTATAGCGACTATGTAAGGACCAAGCTAGTTTGGTTCAAACTTCCCTTTTTGGACTTGTTATTGCTAATTTTTAGGATTTTCTCTTAGAATAGGATCACCAAGTTGGAAGTCACATGGCTTAACTTTCTTATTATAGCTTCTGGAAATTTGCTACTGATAAGCTAGAAGATGATCACATGCCACTTGCCAATGTTTATCTAGTAACACTAGCTCTCGAAGTTGAGATATTCTATAATCTTCATTAGTAATGAGGCCCTTCGTAGACATTCTTAGAGTAGGAATCTCAACCTCTATTGGAAGCACAACATCTGCTCCATAAACCAAAGCAAAGGGCATTGTACCCATTGGAGTTCTGAAACTTGTTCTATATGCCCATAGAGCTAGATTAATCTGAAGACACTAGCCCCTTCTAGATTTACTAACTATGTGATGCAAGATCTTGAGGATCACCTTTTTGGATGCCTCTACTTGGCCATTACCCTTGGGGTAATAGATAGAAAACCAATGTTAAGTGAGTTTAAATCTTTTGCATAGCTCCTTGAGGTCTTTGTTTTTAAACTATCCTCCATTGTTAGTAATAATGGAGGAAGGTACACCATACCTGCATATGATGTAGTTTGTCATAAACAAAGCTACAATTTTTCCATTTTCTATTGAGAGAGGTACTACCTCTACCCACTTCATGAAGTAGTCTGTAGTAGTAATAATGAACTTATGTCCATTAGAAGAAGATGGGTGAATCTAACCCACAAGATCAAAGGCCCATTGTTGAAATGGCCATAGTGTGGTAGATAGAATTAGCTCCATGGTTGGAGCATGAATCAAATTCCCATGGAGCTGGCACTATTTACAAGACTTGGTGTACTTGATTGCCTCTTTCTCCATATTTGGTCAATAGTAACCAACTCTAGTAAGTTTGCAAGCTAGTGTCAAGCTATTTGAGTGGGACCCACAGATTCCATTGTGAACATCAATTAATGCACATTTGGACTCTTTAGGTTCTAGACACCCAAGGAGTGTTCTATCAAGACCTCTCCTAAACAAGTCATCAATAATAATGACATACCATGAAGCATTACAAATAAGGCGATGTTTCTCATTCTGGGTTAGGGTGTCTGAAATAGTTTGGTCATGGAGATAGGAGTAGATGTGGTGGTAGCAAGATGAGTCTTATCCTACAATAGAAAAGATCATCATCAGGGGTATTATAGGTAGAGTAGAGTAACATTTCCACCAAGAATTCATGTCAAAGATCATTTTTAGGCATTTGTAGCAAGGAGGCCAAAGTAGCCATGCATCAAATTCTTTATTGTCTACTCAAGGAATTTTTTGAAAGGTGATTTGAGAAAAGTATTTCTTCATATCATCAACCATGCATTTGTAAGGGATTAATTTCTCATGCTTTATCTGATACACATTATTAAACTAGTTGATTATGAGATGAGAGTCCCCAAAGATGTTCAATTGATCCACTCTCCATTTAGCCACAATCTTCATGCCATTAATTAGAGCCTCGTATTCTACAATGTTGTTTGAACAAGGAAAAATAATCTTGTATGCTTTAGGAAATGAATATCTTTGTGGTGTTATGAAGAGTAACCTAGCAGTGGATCCCTATTGTGTCAAGGACTGGACGAAGAACATTCCCCACATTTGGTGTGTGAGTGTCAAAATTGACTCATCAAGAAAATTGATGTTCATCAGGAGAAGACTCTACATAGGTGTATCTACTAGCTGATCCACAATTGCTTGTCTCTTGATAGCCTTTCATTCGACATATTGGATGTCAAACTCATTGAGTATCATGACCCACTTAGCCAATCTTCCTATTAGAGCTACCTTGTTGAGCAAGTACTTCAGTGGATCAATTTTACCACTAGTCACATAATGTGAGCAAGCATGTAGTGTCTCAAATTTTGGGAAGAAAAGAAAACCAACAAGAAAGCTTTCTCGATGATACTATAATTCATCTCATAAGAGATTAGCATGTGACTCAAATAGTAAATAGCTCTTTCCATGTTGTTGTTGTCCTCTTGTGCTAATAAGATACTGAGAGAAGTTTCAATTGCCAAGATGTAGAAAATCAAAGGCTTCCTATAGATAGGAGGCATCAAGATTGGTAGATTAGCAAGGTATTTATTTATCTGTGTCAAGCTTTGCTCATAATCCTTACTCCAATTATATTTCACACCTTTATGTAGAGTCTTTATAAGAAGTTTTGATCTATCCACCAGCAATGAGATGAACCTACAAATAGATTGGAGTCTTCCTTGTAAACCTCTCATCTGACTAATATTATGGGGTGGATGCATATCCATGATTGCTTGAACTTTCTCTGGATCCATCTCGATTCCTTTTGTAGACACAATATATCCTAGTAGTTTCCCTAATGTTACACCAAATGCACATTTCTTGGGATTAAGCCTTAGACTGAATTTTTCCATGCGATCTAGGATAGGTCCCAAATCTTAAAGATAAGTATTTTGTTTTGCACTTTTGACCAAGGTATCATCCACATAGTCTTCCATGGTCTTATGCATCATGTCATGGAAAGTTGTAGTGATTGCCCTTTGATATGTAGCACTAGCATTTTTCAAGCCAAATGGCATCATGTTCCAATAGAAGGTTCCCCATGCATAAGTAAAAGAAGTCTTTCTTGATCTTTTGGTGCAATTTTGATTTGATTATAACTAGAAAATTTGTCCATGAGTGAGTACATCTCATATTCTACTATCATGTCCTCTATCATATCAATGTTGGGAAGTGGAAAATCATCCTTAGGACATGGTAAGCTGAGATCATAGAATTCAATACAAACTCTAATAGACTTGTCATGCTTGGAGACTGGAACAATGTTGGATATCCATTCAGCATAATAAATAGCATGAATGAAACTAGCTTTCAAAAGCTTCTCCAGTTTAGCTTTGATGAGAAATGCAACATGAGGATGCATTTTTTGAAGTTTTTGTTTAACTAGTTTAATGCTTGGTGCGATGGAAAAATGATGCATAATAATATAAGGATCTAGTCTTGGCATGTTAGAATATGTCCACACAAAGTTCATCTTCTTCTCTTAGAAGAAGGCAATGAATTCCTCTTTTTCTTCTAGAGATAGTGACTATGCTAGATGTATTATGTGAGGATGCTCTTCTATGCCTAAGTTTATTGGCTATGTTGGCTCTATCAACACTAATGATATCTCCTAAAAATAACTAGGAAGTGCATCAAATATCTCATTTAAAAGTTCCTCAAAGAGGTTTTCACCCTTGGATACATCTTTTATTTTTACTTTTTAAGGTTGTAACACTACCACAATGTGGTTTTCACGATCGAACCTTCTATTGATTTTCCTTTTGATTGTATTACTGAGATATTTGATGTTGGCTTCAATCATATTGATGCTTTGTTCGCTGGTGGAAGACATTACCAATTTGACAACATTCAAGTAGTAGGCAAAAGCATAGTCATTTTGGAATGTGGGGACTTCACTAGATTTATTAGAATTCTAGTCTATAAGCTTGGGATATGTGAGTGAAAGAGTAGTGGTAGGTTTGATTGTATTCATAGTATAATTATTAAATGCTTGGACTAGCAATTTGAGACCTAGAGTGGCTTCATCCACAAGTGTGTTTGAATGACTTTGAGCACTAACATCATCGATAAAAGACTCAAGGAAACTAGCTTGATCAGGCCCTAACCCTAGACACTTCACCTACTTTGAGTTTGTTTTCATAGACGTGAACTTGGTCAATTGTAGTTTCTTTTGAAAGGGAGTCAAATTCATATTCCTTAGAGTTAGTGCTACATGGTGATAGGCTGTAGAATTCCCCAATAGTGATAGGGACATACTCTCCTTCATCATCTAGATGTTTACATAGGTACTCAACATGTAATGCCTGACTAGACTCTCCCTATTCTGAATGGGCATGGTGTGGATTAGTATTATCCTCAGAAGAATCACTAGTACCATCCATAGTGCTAACATATGGCACAAAGTCATCTATCTTAGCAAAGAATTTAGAAAGATCATGAGGAATAGGATAAGGATAAGGATCCTCATGATCAATATTATCTTCTTGAGTATTAGACTCAGCTTGTGAGTCATTTTTGGATGAACTCTCATGCTCTAGTATGAATTTGTTAATCCCTAAATGGAAGGGAACCTTCTTAAAGCCTAGACCAGATGTATCTCTACTTTTGTAAGCTATTGCTTTGATAGGATCAACTAGACCATTGTTATTGCATCCAATAAGACTAGTTCCCTTATAGCTAAAGCACTTCATGAGTCTAAGACTAGGGCCATATTTCTTAGGAGTGATCTCATGAGCTTGTTCTCTGAGGTCAACTAGAGTCTACTCTTTGTAAATCCATGCAACAATGGCTCTATTTTCACTTTCATCCTCTAAGGGGATTGTAGCCTTGACAAAAGTACCATTATAATTGGTTTGAGTTGTCAACACAAATGGCTTCTTTTCCTTAGATGGTCTCCCATAATGACATGGAGACTCAAGAAGAGATGTTAATGACAACATTGGTTCAATGAGGTATTCACCCATGATAGTTTCTTTTAGCTTTAATAATGACTCAATTTTCTTTAGCTTGTTTTCATGACAATCAGTAGATTCCCTGTTAGTGGGTACAAAATTATTAGTAGCTTTTAGCATATTATAGGTATAGCTAGTACTTGTAGGGATAGTGACTTTAGAGCCATGAAACAAAAAATTTATGCATTGATGGTATGTGGATGGAACAACGTGCATCTCATGTATCCATGGCCTCCCTAGCAGAATATTGTAAGCCAAGGAATGTTGAGGACCTAAAAAATGACATCCCTTTCTACAAGATCAATGTAGAGGGGCAACAACACAAGACCTAGAGACTTTCACTTGACTTCATCATATGCTTTGATAGTGATCTTGTGACAAGGATCAATAGGGTCCTTAGAATAATCTAATTGTCTGAGCAAAGCAACAGAGACAATGTTTAGCCTAGCTCCATTATCAATGAGTACCCAACATACACGTGTCTGATGTATCATGACCTCAATGTGTAGAGATTGATTATGTGGGTGACTCAATGAGTTATCATCCTCCTCAAAGAAGGACATATAGTAAGGTGAGGTCAGATGACCTACCATAGATTGAAATCATTCAAGATCAAGATCTTGAGGAACATTTTCCTTAGTGAGGGCTTTGTCAAGAATCTGCCTATGGGCAGGGAAGATTTTAAGCAACTCAAAGATTGTGATTTGAGCATTAGTTTATTTTAATTGATCAAGAACACTGTAGCTAGTGGCTACTAAATTTATTGTGAGTTTTGCACCTCTACTAGATGGAATAGCAAGAGTTTTATCTTTGTTTTGTTCAAGATCAGGATAGAAGGTGTAGGACCTTTGAGTACCAACTTGGCATGAGAATGTGTAACAGCATTGGCATAGTATTATGAAGATTTATTGTCAGTTATGTGTGAAGTGGGGCCCCTCAAGAGAAATGGTATCTTGGGTTTATTGTTATCTTGCTTTCCCTAGATGGTAATAACATTACAATACTCAAAATCCATAGCTTCAACCATGTTGATCACATTGTTGTCATTAGAGTATGCATAGTTGACCTTGTTGTTATGCTTTGGTTTTGAGGTCTCTCCTTTTTCATAATATAGGAAGGGCTCCTTGAAAGCCTTGTGATCTGAGTTCTTGTTATGTCCATCTACCATAATGTCACCATCATTGATCATGTCCTAGAATTTGTGGTGTAGATTTATGCAGTTGCTAGTTTTATGTCCCTTATTTTGGTGGTACTCGCAGAATGCAATTTTGTTCCACCATAGTGGGCATGGTTGTGGGTTGTAAGGGTGAGAGTTGTCCAATGGTGAAATGAGCTTGTTTTGTAGCAAGGTCTTGTACACCACATCCAAACGTTCACCCAGAGGTGTATACTCTCATTTAGGGCATGTAGCCCACAAGTTTCTTGGTCTATTTTTGGATGTCTATTTGTTAGGAGGAGGCTTCTCAACATTATTGGCTATGTTAAGACTATCTATGAGATTAAAGGTTTCCTTAGTAGGTTTAGGAGTGACGTTGTCAACAATTTCTTAGTTCTTGTTGACATCCTTGGGTTTGTCCTTGTTAGAGGTGGATCCTTGTTTTTTGTCCTTTTGAAGGGTAAGTTCACCCTTCTTGACCATAAATTCCTCTATGCAAATAGCTTGTGTGACCATGTCCTCAAAGGTGCATGGACCTTGAAGTTAGACTCTATACTTAAAATTGGGCAAGAGATTATCAGTGAAGATTTCAAGCTTTTCCATTTCAAGAATCTTGCATGAATATTTGGTATAAAGATGTCTCCACCTTTGAAGGAATGTGAGGAGAGGTTCCCTAACCTTCTACTTAAGATTACAAAAATTGTAGATGTTAACAAGGTGTTGAATGTTATAAGAATACTCCTAGACAAACAAGTTGACAATTTCATCAAACATTTTGATACTAGGAGGCAAGTGTGAAACCCACTCCATAGCTTGACCACCTAGACTTCTTGGGAATAAATACATGAGATATGTCTGATTATGCATAAATTCCATAGACAAGCCACCAATTTCTTGCAAATGATCTTGAGGATTGATAGTTCCAAAGTATTTATCATACTTAGGTAACTCTACTTCTCTTGGAAAAGGAGGCATGTCTATGCTCTTTTCAAATGGAGATGGACAAAGAGCATCTAAGGTGTATGCTTTTGTGGGTTTGTATTTATTAGGCATCATCTGAGCTAGTTGGTCTTGCATGATTTTTAGTTATTTTTGGAGTTTGGAAGTCTTAGTTTCTTCTTCAAGTGTGATGATAGTTTCCATATTGAATGATGGGGTAGCTTAGCTCTCTCTTGGGAAAGTTTGAGAAAGTATTTTTCTTTCTCTTCATTGAGTAGGATTTCCATGAATTTTTGAAATTTTTTGTCTTTATGACACTTTGCTATGTGTTCAAGAAGTATTTCCACCTCTTCCTCCTCCTCATCAATGTAATGGTCTTTTTCTTTGTCATTCCTAGGTTGGTCTTGGTTTCTACTATGGTCACCATGTTCAAGTTCATAATCAACCATTGTAGGAACATATTCATCTATTGTGATTGGAAAGGTCCTTTGAAAAGGAATTTAGATGTGTTGTTTGGAGATGTGGGACCTTTGTTAGTTTTAAGATCCTCTTGATACAAGGAGTTCTTGGTTTGTTGTGAGTTTATGGAGAACATTCTCTAGACTTGAGGTGATTTGACAGGTAAAGGAAATTATGAAGATTCCTCACTAGATGAATTGGATGCAAATTTTTGCATAAAATGGAAGATGGCCTCTACCATGATTATGACCACTAGCTCAACCTTGCCTAAGTCTAAGGGGATAAAACATGTTTCCAATTCTTGTTGCAACAGTCATAGACAAGAACAAGAAGCAAAGACCAAGACAAGGATCACACTAAAACATAGTCTCAAAAAAGCAAGAGAAGGGTGTTGTATACTAAGGTATGAGTAGTCTGAGTGAAGGCTAGAACAACCAAAGATTATGACTATCATGACATAGAGTATAATGAACACTAGAGGAAAAGAATAAGACAACTGATAGATGAGACTAGTTGAAGTATAGATCGCAAGTCATTAGCTATGAAGGATGCCACTATTTGGGACTATTTACAAATAGAGAAGAGGTAAATTTTTTGTAGGAAACAAACCAAACTTAGAGTGCAGATAACTTTGATAGAACAAATTGATAGTTTTCACTCAAGATCCTACATGTAGATTCTCTATTATCTACACAAGAAAGCACATAGGACCAAGCAAAGACTCAAAACAACAATTTAAACTCACGCAAAGAGTTGCACAAAACCACAAAAAGACATGCTAGGACTTGCATGTGAAATAAAATTTGGATAGCAGGACAAGACTGCAAGATCTCACATGAAGATTTGCATAAGCTCATGTGAAAAACTAGATAGGACAACATGAAGAAATGAAAAACCAAAAGGTACTCATGCAAAATTTTGAAGACTGTACATGAAAATGGAGACTAGACTAATAACTAAAAACTTGGATTTTGAAGAGACTTTGAAAATTTTAGACTATTCTGGGTAGATTGTTGGTTTATTTGAAAGATTTTAGACAGATTGCAAGGTTGACTTTCAAATTGTTTAAATAGTATTTGGTTTCAAATAAGACAGAGTGTTTTCAACAAGACATGGTATGAAAGTAGTATTCGAATATAATCCAACTGAGGACAAAGCAACTCAAAGGGACAGGGGAGTCTTGACTTTTAGTTTGTTTAGATAGGTTTGGACATGTTTAAAACTTGATAACAAACATGCTTTATCTTTAAAAACTAAAAATAGTAGAGAAGGAAAAAATTTTGTCCCACAACTTATGTGCATGTGTGCACCTCACATAGCCATGTCACCCTCTAGAGGGTCCCCATATATTTGGTGTATTCAAAGGTCTCAATAACATATACACTAAATGAATACCCTTGTTGCAGGGGTCAAGCATGTATACCACCTTTCAATGCCCAGTAGCATGCCTATGGTGAGTTCCATAGGAGAGATTTTCCCCCTCCTTGCACAAAGATTATGCCCCCTTTCGAAGGTGAACTGAGTAGCCTCTATAAAGGTTTATACTTGGTTTCCATTCATATTAATCCCCGGTGGCTCCACAAGTGGAGTTGAGACTAGCAACCCATACCAGCATCTAAAAGTGCACACACTTTCTTAGATAGACTAGGGATGACATCTGCCAGTGCAATAGATAGAGCTTCCCCTTGATATGTGATATCAAGAATGAAGGAGAGGAAATTAATATGGCTTTGGAGTCTTTTTCTCTATAAAGCTTCTTTATTATAGCGAGTTAGAATCTCTAGCAAAAGGAGTGTGCTCGCTTGGGTCATTCTCGAAGGTTGGATCATCCTGACAGGCCCTCTAAAGGATTGACTCAGACTAGTGGTTCAAATCTAAAGGTCAAAGTTTTTTATTTCCCTCAAGGGGAAAGAGCATACTCTTCTACCTCATTTCCTCACCCAAAGATTTAAGACATGTTAATCACTAAGTTATCTTAATTGACCCTTGGTCATGACCTCCAAGTGGTGAAGAGCATACTTCCCTATTCACTTGTCTTGTACCCTACAAAGTTCACAAGCCCTAATTAGACTATGTTTGGAAAGTAGGAAAAAAGACACAATGTTTTATGTGGGTTTTAAAATTGGTCTTCAAAAATTGTATCTTTGATAGCATCCTACAAACACAAAGTTAGGTCATGTTTGGAAAGTTTATGTAAAAATGAATCTTCATCAAAATGTCTTGCAGACAACTATTATGCTACAAAAAATAAAAAATGAAATAAAAATTCTTCAGAAACCATGTGTAAATGAAATGAAATGATAAATAGCATTGAAAATTTTCATTTTAAATATGTTGTTGCAAGATCTCTTGCAAACTTTTATGTAGATCTGC
This sequence comes from Cupressus sempervirens, assembly GCA_028749045.1. Lineage (NCBI taxonomy): Eukaryota > Viridiplantae > Streptophyta > Pinopsida > Cupressales > Cupressaceae > Cupressus > Cupressus sempervirens. The sequence goes on along the minus strand of CM053789.1, from coordinate 145,549,569 downwards.
ACAAACTCTTACACACATCTACATGAGAAAATGAGGTGTCACATGAGAAACCACACAATGGGGCACTTTTTCACATGAGATAGTGTAGAGAAGCAAGAAAAATCCTCAAATATTTGCACAAAAATATGGAAGTCTGTACGTAAAGGTATAGTAAAATGACAAAAATATTAGAAAAAATGATAAATGAGGCCAAAAAACTTGTTTTTCTTGGCCCCACTGTGGGTGCCAAAAATGTGTATGTAGGAATGTTACCTCATATTCTCACACACACTTCAACATGGTCCTTTCCTATGGAGTCATCTTGGAATAAACATGGAGTCATTTATCCAAGATGCCCAATAGAGTGACCTGCTACCTTTTAACTAGAAGGATTTTGCCTATGTGCTCTCAGATTGAGAAGTAGGCAACCAAACCATCTATTATGAAGGGTTTATGCAAAGTATGTAGTTGTGCAGTTAATCTAAATGATATGCAATTTATTCTACTAAACAATAAGATAAATTAAGCTAAATGTATGCATTTTGATCTAAATGATGCTAAAATATCAAGTATGAAAGCTATAATGAGTAATTAATTCAACAACACTTCATTATGATTCCAATTTCCAACCTCTATAATGAGGAATTAAGAGTTTCTTAAATAGAATTCCGAAATCCACCAATGGTCAAGATTAGAAATGAGATTTAGTTAGAATGGAAAGTTTCCTCATGAAAAGGAAGTTAACTGATTTCTTTTTGAGTGGAATAAAGAATTAACTAATTTAATTCCTTTTCTAATTTCAATCAACTAAGAGTTTCCATTTTTGAACTAAAGAGAGAATATTGGAGAAGATATTTGATTTAAGAAAATTAAATATGACCTCATAATTAAGTATTCTAAATTGAATAATTAATCTAACATTAGAATAAGAATATTTAATTAAATCAAATATATTTAATTCCTTTGTACATTAGCTAAAGAAGTAATTTAATTTAATTAAAATATAAACACTTATAATTAAATTTAATTTAATCAATAGGTTTAATGTAGCTAATTTGAGTCAATACTTAAGAATTAAATAAAGTGTGATTAATGCAGATTAAGATTTTTTGCATTTGACACTTAGGTCAACTAGCGAGGATTAGAATTAGAATTTCCTAGTAAAATAGGACTTAGAAATGATTAAATAGACTAGAATTGGTTTAGCATGGCAATGTGTCAATCTTGGGGTATTATAGGGTGAATCATTAGTTTAAACTTGAACCCATAAAACTTTTACCATTCATTCATCATATGCATTCAATATATAAACTGAAATAACATGTAAAACATATGCATCTAAATCATGCAAAAATATAAGCAATCACACACATAACACCAGCTATGATCACCTAGAAACCCTCAAAGTGAGAAGGTAAAACTGGGGTGGGGATGACACCCACAAATCTTCACTACTGTGTTGTAAAGTATATCCAATTAAGGTTACAATGATTTGTCCATGAATCATAGTCTACCTTGTAAAAGGTTTGGCTTGTTAAAGGCTTACAAAGAGTGTTAGGTCTCACCTTATTAGAAGATTTCAACACCCTATTAGAAGTGTTCCTTGTTAGAGGACTTCAACTTATGATCAAGTAAGCACACTATTAAAGGATTTCATATAGCCTATTAGGACTACTCTACTTAAGAAATTTGATTGAAATCACTTGTTAAAATGTCTCAGCATAGATTCTGTGATTGCCACTTGCTTGCCTAATGATAGATCACCTCTAAACACTTATCTTTTGATCCTTCTTGATCAGGTGTCTCAATGCTATATCCTTCTCTCTATCCTCTATTCTTCTCTAACTAATTCTGCAATTCACTCTTACTTCTAAGTCACATTGAATGCTTAGCAAACTATCTTGTTCACTTCTCCAATCTAATCAATCACCCATAAGGAGTTTAGGGATTTATTCTACTTAAGAAGACTTAGGTGGCTTAGGGTTAGGTATGAATCTATAGCTAAGATTCATCCATTTTGCTGCTTAAACCTTTCTTTTTTCTGATTGGTTGTATGTAAATGCATAGGTAATACAAATATAGATTTGTCCTTATCTCCAAAAGATCATAATCTATCCTTAAGTCAGCTTTAAAATGGTTTACATAGCTATTTGTGCCATTACAAAAAAATATGTCAAAACTCTGTCACTCAACATATGAAGTCACTGATGCTTGACATACACTATATTTCTATTCTTGACTTGGCACCTATATTACTTAGCATCCACTATTTACTTAGTTCTTGAATCACTCAACATGGTCTATCTACTTGGCACTTGAGTGACTCGACACTCATTGCAACTCAGCATGGACTAATATTTACATGTTTTACTTGACATTTATTACTAGTTCAACATGAACTAAGTAAATGGCTTAAGTTTGTTGACACTCAATTGTCAAAACCAATTTGAGGTCAACAAAATTTTCATTTTCATTTTTGGTATAAAAGCTTCAATCTAAATGTTAAAGGCCTTAGAGGCCCTATATGGGCCTTGAAATGGGGCCAACTAGAATTTATGCTAGATGGTACTTCTAGATCAAAAGACGAAAATTCTAAAAAGGGGTTATAATTGAAAATCGAAGCAATGGTTTGAAAGTTACACCCTTCCAAATTTGGGCTGACCAAAATTTACAAATTAAGTGTCAAAGGTGTAGTGGGTTGACTATATATGTAATATTAGGGTTGGTCTCAAGGGTTAGGGTTTGATATTTAGAAATTTCCTAGGAGGTGTTGAAATGCCTATTTAAGGAATGCTCATACATTGTCTAGAACAACTCTGGGTGATAGTTCACACATCTGTATTGAAAATTAATGTAAGGAAGTTGCCTACATGGGTTTGCATATTGTATTTCAAAAATTTCTAATTTCACATTTGCAACAATAATAAGGAGCTCATTTTTTGTTCTTGCAAATTGCTTATATTTCTTTGTTTCTCTTATTTGTTTGTTGTATTAAGGGAAGCACCCTTCATTAGTATGTTAAAATATTTAAAGCCTTCTAATACTCCAGTCAATAAGGGTTCGTCCAATGATAGACCTTACTTTGAAAATAACTTCAATAGATAGAATAGACAACAAAATTTCCCTTATAATACTCAATGGAAGGATGGGAAACCTTTCACTACCCCTGCAAAGAGAAACAATGAGAAGGTTACTTAATATCTATTATAGAGGAACTCATTTAATATTGTAGAAGAAACTCCTTTGTATATGACATGTCAATCTCTACACATCCCTAAGTATTGTGTTGTAGCCAAAATATTTTTTTGGATGTCAGTAATGTGAGGAAGAAGAAGTTGTTGATGAGGACAACCCAAATGATGTGGCGTATAATTTGGTAGGCTCCTACTATTAATATGCTAATGAATTTGACCTAGAAGAATATTACATGGATGTGAACACACTAAGAGAAAATTATGAGGCAATCCATCAATAAGTATTCTTTGATGGTGATGACCAAATGGATGATAAAGCCTACAACATGGCATCTGATTCAAGCTATATGAGCTTCAAAAGACCATCCAAATAAGACATACATAGGATGAAAAAAATATGGTGCCTCAAGTTCCTAGTACTTATGACTTGAGGAATAGGAAGTTGAATGGTGATTCTATAAATCCAACTAGGATATTCATCAAAGATACTAGCAACAAGATTATTGGAGTAAGTAAAACTAAGGATCCTCCACTTGTAAAAGGGAAAGATGTGAAGGTAAAGAAGTGGGAGACAAAAAAGGACACAATAATAAAAACTATGTAAAGAGTAAGGAAGTCCCTATAAAGAAAGCCCCTGAGGTAAAGACTAACAAACAAGTTGATATTGATACAACTCAACTAGTGGATGGAAAAAATTAGAAAGGTATGCTCAATAATATTCCTCCTTATTCCTCACAAATTACTATAAAGGTTCCCCTATGTAAGATGTCTAGGATGGAAGAACACAAGTAAAAGGGACTTCCATGGATAGATGTTATTAGAGATAATAATACCATTGAAAATAGAAGACCCTTAGATGGAAATGCAAAGGTCCTACAAAAGACAATGGAGCATGAATCAATAGTTTTACGAATTCCCCCAATGTATTTAGATAGTTTTGCTACAACCAATATTGATCACTTTTTCTTGAGCCTTATTATTAATGAAAAGATAAGAAAAAATTGTATGATAGACTTAGGTTCTTCTAATATTATCATGCCATTCAAAATCATGCAATGCCTTGGTTTGAAAGTATAAACTAAGCAAGGAAGGTGTTTTTCTTTAGATTTTATAGAGGTCTGTCTTATAGAAACTATTAATACACTTCCATATAGATTAGTTTCCTACCTAGAAAAAGACATATCTATTAATGTATTGGTAGTTAATATTATTCCTGGATATGATATGCTACTATCAAGAAAATAGAGTGCTTCTATGAATAGTATTTTAAAGTGTCATCTGCCATTTTCTACTTTCCATATAGGTGATAAAGATGTGAAAATAGGTAATGATCCAAGGGTCAGACACATGATCAAATAAATAATTCAAAATAATGCAACTTGCTTCTTAAATACAAACACCAATACTTTTAGAGAAGGGGTCATCACTTTTGAAAAGGAAGCAACACCTACACTAGTTGCACAAGAGGTATGGAGATATTCTTAGAAAGAAGACTTGTGAATTATGTACTTTAATGGTGCTATCTCTAAAGAGGGTGTTGGTGATGAACTGTTGATTTTTTTTTAGAGAAGAAGACTTTTAGGTTTTCTTTCACTTTGGATTTCACTTGTACTAATAATATTGCAAAATATGATGCCTTGCCCTTGGTTTACAATTGGCTAGAAAATATGGTATAAAGTGTATGCATGTAACTAGAGATTCTAAACTAGTAGTTCAATAGATTAGATTATCATATGTATCAAAATAAAAGGCTCAAACAATATAGAAATGCAGTATGGAATGAGATTGTGTGGATGGATAAAAGAAACAATAAAATACAAGACTTACTTGCAAATGCGGCCATAAAACTAGATTATGTGACTTTTCTAGGAGTGTAGACAAATGAGGTATAGACTAGGCCATCAACCCCAAAACATATTGAAAGTTGGTAGGTGTTTGAGTATGATTTGTACATATTCAATTTTCTTGAGTATGAAAGTAGATATCATGGATAGGAACTTGGGTGTAGTGGACTTGTAGAGACCATGGATGGAAAGGAGATCATTTTTGGGAATGAGGTGATTCAACTAAAAACAAATAAGGTTTCAAAGGGATTTTTTTAATTGGAAAGTATTTTTGACAATTAGAATAGGTACAATTAGATTTAAGGGATAAGAAACTAGAGGAAATAAAGGAGATAAACTTAGGCACCAATAAAGTTTTGAAAAATGTGTATATATGATAGAAGATATCTCCTCAAATAAGAAAATCCTTGGTTGAATTATTAAGGATATAAAAACACATTTTTGCATGGTCCTATGATAAAATGAAGGCTTACAAAGATGATCTCTTCAATTATGTTATCTTAATTGAAGAAAATAAAAATCCATCTAGGAAAAAGAAAAGGGTCAATTAACCCAACTCTTAGTCCATGAATACTAGAGGAGTTGATGAAGCTTAGGGATATTAGCATCATTATAAAGAAAATTTGGCATTCCTCATGTTTCCAATCTAGAACCTATCAAAAATAAAAATAGAGACATCAAACTTTAGAAACCTAAATATATCATCACTCAAAGACAAATATGACTTGCAAATATAGAGGCTATGTTGTAGAGAGTAATAGGTTCTAATTTGATGTCAATGATGGATGGGTTCTTAGGCTAAAATAAAGTGTTGGTTGAGGATTCAAAGAAATATAAGAGTGCATTCACCTTACCTTGGGGCACATACATTTATATGAGAATTTCATTTGGTCTCACTAATGTTGGAGCTACATTTAAAAGAGAAATACATGTGGCCATTTCAAATTTCATAGATAAATTTATGGTGGTGTACCAAGATATCATTGCATATTCCAAGGAGGAGAAACTATTTAAACATATTGAGAAGATATTTATCAGTTATTTTTGTTGACCTTATGGTCAAATGATTTGTTAATTAGTGACAAAACACTTGATCATTTGGTTGGTCATATTGCTACTGACCTTCATAGTGTTAACCAAGTCTGATAGTGTAAACTGAGCTATTGCACTATCAATCAAATAGGAAGTAATTTTTAACCAAAAAGAGAAGAAAGAAAATGTAAATTAGGCTAGCTGTGTTAACTAAGTAGAGCATCAATAGTGTTGACTTAGATTTAGTGTCAATCAAGATCTATAGTATTTATTGAGCCATCAGTGTTAACTATGTTCTCAACTACTCCTAAGTGATAAATGTGGACCAAGCACTAGTGTCAACTAAGTGTTAGAGCTTTCCAAGTTCACTATATTGTTGAGTGTCAAAATATCACCTAAGTGATCTTTAGAATCCAAGTATCAACAGTGAGCCAACTTGGTGAAGATTATTGAATTTGGTATTGTAGCTAACCTTGTAAGGAAATTATTTGGATTGGTATATATGTAAGATATCTTGTCATATCTAAATGATTTAATGTGTAACAATTATGAATGATAATTGAAGAGTAAAGGATACAAGAAGTATAAGAAAAATAAGATTCTCATTTATCACAACAAGGTGATAGTTTTACATCAAAGGAATCTCATTCATCAAACTAAGTTGTAGAGCAGAGATCAATTATTGGTTCATCCTAAGAGGTGCATCAGTCAAATCCACTAACAAGGTGGACTTAATAGTCTTATGAAAAATATCCTAACCGAATGCATACTTCATTATATTATATAAATCCTTTTACAAGGTGGGCCTAACAATCCTTATTGCTCCTAATAGGGAAGGAAGATCAGCATAAGTGATCAATTGTAAGCCTTAATAGGCCAACCTTATACTATAAAGCTTGTGGGTATCATCCACATCCCAATTTTACTTTCTATTTGAAAGGTTTATGGGTTACCAATTATTGTGTCAAGTGTTATGAATGTTTTATTTCTTTCAATATTTCATGCATGCAATTAGATCATATTAGTTTATGAAGAGTTAATTGGTGAATTAAAGTAGAAAAATTATTGGTTCTTGATTTCCCCCCCAGCCTCCCTCTTAGTCACCTAGCCCACTATACAGTTCCAAAAATTGGTATAAGAGCAATTGGTTCTCACATCATAAGTTTAGTAGCTTGGGAAATAATTAGAGGTAGTAGAAGTGTATAGACTAGAGAAAGCTATTGAAAATGAAAAGTTTGATCTACAATTGGCCATGGAAAAATTCAAGAAAATGAAGGAGAAACTCTCTAAATATTTGCAAGGAAGGAAAGAACTAGAAGTACAAATGAATGCCAATATCTACATAGAAGAAAGAGTTGAAGACATTTTCCAAGATAGAAGTTTAGACAAAGCTAATGCAACAATCAAAGACCTACTTGAGAAGAATCTCACTCTACATGAAGAAATCATAAAATTGAAAAGAGAGCAAGAAATTTAGTTAGTTAGAATGTGTGAAACCATGGAACAAAAGGACATAGAAAAAGAGGAGAAAAGAATGATAACTAAAAAGGTAGAAGAAAAGGATAATGAAATTCATCACCTATCTCTTTGTCAAGAAGATTTTGTAAATCAACTTAATTATGCAAATCAAGATCTTATCAACTTGAGGACATATAATGAAAGATTATAGAATGATCCCAGTATAGAAATGAAAACCAATGAAAGTATGATGAAATCTCAAGAAAGAATGAATCAATTGAATGAGAAAACTCAATTCAGACACAAAGGTAAATAATGATTAGGCTATACAGATGAAGGTGAATCATCTCAGTAAGGGGCTCAAAAGAACAAAAGGCTTACATGTAATCATTGTGGAAAGATAGGGCATACATCAAACAATTATTGGAAAATTAAAATTTAGTAGAAGTGCTACAATTGTAACAAACAAGGACATAGAGAAAGTGAATGCATAGAGAAAACCAAGTTTGAATGAAAGTGATTCAAATACAACAAACAAGGGCACAAATCTTCAAAATGAAAAACCAAAAGATGAAATCTAACAAAATAGATTGTGAAAGATATCTTTGGTTGGGATTATAACACATGGTCATGTTGGACCAAATTGCATAAGAACTCACATGAGGAAGAAAGACCCTCTAAAGAGATGTTTTTGTATGCACAAAACTTGGACATCTAGCAAGAATGTGTATGAATTGAGATAAAGTTGAAGATGGAAAAAAAAAAAAGGTTGACAATATCAGAAGTCAAATGAGGAAATAATGGATAGAGAAATATCCAGAGAATCTAGAGAATATAAGTGAAAGTCCTAAAAATGTTGACACCCAAGTCAATGAGTTGGGTGATTCAACCATTTCAAACTGATTATCCATGGAGATCACTAGAACTGTGATTGAAAAGAAACATCTTATGTCAATTCTAGTCAGCAAGAAAGAAGATTTAAATCAACATTTTAGATGCATTAAGGATCACTAAGTTGTAGGACCTTGCCAAGAAAAGTCAAGTTGGATGACCTTACCAAGCACAGTCAGGTTGCATGAATTTACCAAGCAAGATTAGGTTACATGATCTTATCAAGCTTGGAGGTAGATGACACATATCAAGTTTGGAATTCTCACTAAGTATAGATGTCATATATCAAGTTTGAGGCATAACCAAGATTATGCTTATCAAATGGAAGATTGAAGGTATCTACCGAGTCAAAGGTATCTATCAAGTTGAAGACTTAGCTAAGAATTTCAGCTCTACCAAGTTTAATATGATATCTCTAAGTTGACTTTTGTATGATACATTAATGGTGAATAAAAAAAAAAAAATTGTTAAAAAGAATAATCAAAAGGTTTTATTTTTCACTGTGAATTTGAGAGCAAAAAGAGAAGAGCATTCCAATTCCCTCGAGTGATTTAGTGAAAATTTGTTAGAGTTTATTCCTCCATCACCGAGCGATATGACATCCTCTTTAGCAGCAAGGTTAAGAATGGTTTTGAGATGTTCATGAGGAACACTATGCATGAATCCTCGACATTCAAGATTTGTTTAATGATCAGAAGAGATGGACCCAGTTAGTGTGTAATCACAAATTCTAAAAAAGATACTTTTGATACATGATATTAGATTGTTTTATAATTGTTCAATTCAAGAATTGGGAACTTTAGAGATGAATCAAGTGTATGAAGCATTCTGCGTGGATGAAAATCTTCAACTCGAGCATAAAAACCTGGAAGAAAAGGGTTTAACCCACATTCTACATATGTAAAGGGATTTCCAAATTAAGTGGATTAGGTTTATCCTTATTCGTGTTCATGACATGAAATTATAGCTTGACCAACGCATTCAAATCATAAAGAAAATGATTCATAGGGTCACTGGGTTTTCCATGCTTGACAAAGCCAAAATGACTAAAACCCTAGGTCAAGTTGAACTGGAAAAGAAGACTCTTGTTGAGTGGGGCGGAAGTGGAATGAAGCTAAATGGTTCCAATGACATGGAGATCAAGTTTGGTATCATGTAATTGTACACAAAATATATAATTCTAGCTAACCAAACAATGTTGCATGTGAATTTGTGGACTTGGCCTTCAAGGAAGTGAAGAACAATATTTCCTTTGACCTCATCGAGTTGTAGTTGAACTAGTTGAGAAAGAGAATAGAAAGCATCGAAGCATCAAAGACCAATCTGTGTAAGTTTGGATCACTCCTAATATGTTTATTCTTTCATGTTTAGAAGCTTTTTCCTTCAAAAGACATTGTAGTATGGAAGAAAGAAAAACCTATTCTATATCAAATTAATGAGTTCATAACTAAAATGGGAGATAATTTTGAGGGCATCATGGATGCGTATTTTGAAACCTTCAAGGAAATAATGTAGAGTAGGTTCAAAATACCTAAGCATCTAGTGGATGATTATGAACAAGACATATTTTTTCTTGTGGACTGTGACAAGGTACACATTTAGGCAATTAGGCATATAGTTGCATGTGTAATACCTCTTTGATATGAGGTAAACAATGATACTAAGGATATCATTGAGGCTCTTGTCAATGAGCTTGTGGACCCTCAAATACCTCATTTTGGAGCATATGAAGAAGCAAAAACTAGGATTTCCCTTAATATCAAGACTCCTTAGATTCTAAAGAGAGGAAGGAAGAAGGTAGAAAAGTTTTAGAAGGAGAATGTGAATTATGGTTCTCCTCTCCTACTCATAGAATGTAAGGGAGATAACATTAAAGAAGAAGTAGAAGGAGTGCAAGAGGAAGAAAAAAAAGAGGAAGCTCCAAAGAAAAAGGAAAAAGTAACTATAAAAAAAAGGGTTGCTAGATCGTCTCTTGTAGTTTCACCAAAAGATGAAGAAGAAGAGTAGTAGGTAACTTTTTAGAAGTTTGCTCCTATCTTTGAATAAATATTAAGAAGACTCATAGAAGGAGAATGAATATGATACTTAAAATCACTTAGGTATGAAAATAGGAGTAAGGAAGAGTAAAAGAAGATAGAAGAAGCCTTATTGGAGAAGATGGCTAAATGGAAATACTCTTTGAGTGAATTACAAAGTCAAGTTCTTGATATCATACTTTAGGCAGTTGTACCTAGGTGGGACAATGTTGTAATAGTTTCCAAGGATATCCATGAAAAAACCTTGAGGAAGGTTATACCAGATCTTCTAGACAAGGAAGTGAAGGAAGCATTGACTAAGCATAAACAAAAGCTATCTTCTAAGTTTAATGCATTCCTCATTTTGTCAAATGATATTGAATCTATTGTACAATCCAATATAAATGTATGAATGAATATTTATGGATTGCATGTGATTAAGTCCATTGAGGAAGTTTTGCAAGTAGATGATGATGATGAAGAGGAAAAGGATGATTAGACCATCACTAAGCATCTACCTGAAGTTCAGAATATTCAAGATTTAGATCCTAAAAATATTGTAGTAGAAGTAATGGTCTACCTCCCAAATTCTTCAAGAAAAGAAATTGTTACATCAAGCTTAGTGGAGACTACAACTAAGTCATAGACAATTGGGTTAAACATTGTTTAACCTTGTACTTAATTTATTGTTGGAGCTATCTTGCCAAGTTGAGTGATAAATACTATTACCACCACTCCATCTATTGAGTAGTAGGCTCCACTCATTACCAAATCAATCTAGATCGAGTTACAACAAGATATTGTAAGTACTCCTACTATTGTTTCTTTTTCTCCAATCAATAATGTTGTTACAGTTACAAGTATTTCCAGAATAAGTGTAATGATAGGTAAAGCCAAGCCTCAACTGAGCACTAAGGATTTGAGTATAGGTAAGGAAATTATTCCTTCACCTAAGGAAAAAGGTAAAGAGGTTGAATTTTCCAAAGAGTAAGTTGATCTAGAAGAGGAAATAGTAATTCCAAATTGGGATCTCTCCAATCTCACTCCTGATTAGATGGATATGCTTAGAGAACTTTGGAAGAAAAGGGCGAGACAAAAACAGTTGCGATCTAAGAAGAAGAAAAGGAATCAAGCACTTTAATATATGAAAGGTATATTAATTGATGCACTTGATATTGAAATTTATGATCAGAAGTCTACTTTGGACCAACTTGTTGACATAGTTCACAAGTTTAATGAAGATTTGAATGGACAAGAGAAACTACTACAGAGGGCAGAGAGAAAATTTGATAACAAAGTTTTGGAGAATGTGGCATGGAAAATTTCCATATATCAAGTGGAACTATCCACTATTCTTGTTAATTTTGAGAGTACTGTAAATAGTGTTGTTTCCTTGTTTATAAAATTGAGTGATACTACTAATTTTACCAAGGAAGTAGAAGATAAGTTATCAAAGATTGATACTGATTTTAAGGCAAGTACAAACTAGTTGTCACTCAACCCTAGCACCAACTTAGTGCACTTTACAAAGATTAGGTATCTGATAGACTTGTAGGCAAAATTACTAAGGGAAGAAACAAGAATTAGGGCTAGACTAGTAGAGATACAAAATATGACAATCTAAACATGGATATAATGCAAAAACACATTGTTCATGCAAAAACATTAATCCATGACAAAAAATTCTCTATTTATGATCATATGATGGAATTATTAGCTAAAGTACAAATAGATTTGCATACTTCAAAAGTTTTGAAAGAAAATTGGAACAAGACCATGTCTCTAGTTTTGAAGGTACATAGTGATTTCCTCTCACATTTTGGTGTTTCCTTGTAATTATGCATTTTTTTTGGCATTTGTGTCAAAAAAGGGAGAATATATCTATAAGAAGAAATGTAGAATATAATATATGCATATGTATATAAGGAAGGATACAACATCCAAAGGGGAAATATAGAAAGGGGGGAATTAGTTATATACAATAGAGCTACAAAAACAATTTATCAAAATCAAAATCAGAGTTAGTGCTAGCCAAGTATCATCACAATAGCCAAAACTGAGTTACAAACCCATGTACATTGATATGGGGAGTTTTGAATTATCATTTTTTGAGCATTCAATTTTTTTGATATGATAAGTTTTTTTGTCACTAATGACAAACAAGGAGATTGTTGACCTTATGGTCAAATCATTTGTCAATTAGTGACAAAACACTTGACCATTTGGTTGGTAACATTTTTACTGAGCTGACATGGAGATTGGAGGTGACAGTGCTGATGGCAAGGAGACCACCAAGGCTGAAAAAGGAAAATATAGCAGGAAGAGCAAGTGGAAGATTATTATCAAAGTGCCTTCTAGCAGAGACAAGGAAGCCATGGAGACTACCAAGAATAAGAGGATGAAGGAAGATATCAATAAGGAGAAGCAGGGTGAGGGAAGTGCGATGATGGAGGAGAAACTGATGGACAAGCCCAAGTAGCAGTCTGACTTGGAACTCGACTAGGGTTATGATGATGTGGGCACTTCCACCTATAGGTACAACATTACTAAGGATAACCTAGAGATGGATGTACTGAATAATGCTAAGAACAATGCTATGGATAGCTACAAGACAAATAAATGGATCTACCATGAGATCCTTGATCTCAAACAAAGACTCAATGAGTTGGAAAGGGAGACCTATAGCCTTAGGAATAGGGTTAATTAGGATGAACTTAGCACTGACAAGAATTTGGAGGCTTTCAACACTACCTCTTTAGATATGGTGAAGACCTTGTAGTGCATATCTGAGAAAAACCTCAACATCCTCAAAGATCATAATAACATAAAGAGGCTCATCCACCATGGTGAGGTTCAAAGTGGCGAGGAGAAGGAACAAGGTATAAATAAAAAAGACAAGCCCCTAGAGGCAGGTGTTTGAAAAAGAGCTACAGCTAGCACCAGAAAGAAAGACACCATCGCCCCAGAGCAGGACACTGTGGAAAAGAACAAGGAGATGGGCAATATGTCCAAGCTTGAGATCAATTTCATAGAGATTCTTAGCAACATTAGCTAATATCCTCTAGCCTTTGGTGGCCTGCCCTGGTTTTTGGTGCTCTTCCCTGGCTTTTTCTTGCTTTATGTTTTAGGGATATGCTATTTTTCTTTCTAGCTCTTGGTGGCCTTTTTTGTGTAAACTATTGACTATCTTATCTATGTTTGGGGTTTTAGGGTCCTTTTAAAGCCTATTTTCCTTAATTAAAAACATTTCTATTGAGCTTCATAGTGTTAATTGAGTTATAGTAGTGTTAACAAAGCCTCATAGTGTAAACCAAGTTATTATAGTGTCAACCAAATAGAAATAAAGTGTTAACAAAGTAGAGCAAAAAGATAGTGTAAGCTGAGCTAGCCATTGTGAATTGAGTAGAGCATTAGCAATGCTAATCGAGCTCTACAGTATTCATCAAGCCATTTGTGTTAATTGAGTTCTCACCTACTCCTAAGTGATCAATATGGACCAAGCACCAACCAAGTGCTAGAGTTTTCTAAGTTTATTATGTTGTCGAGTGTTAGAATATCATGCGAGTGGCCTTCAAAACTTGAGTATCAATAGTGAGTGGACTTGGTGAAGATTTTTGAATTTAGTATTGTAGCTAACCTTAGAAGGTTATTATTTGGATTGGTATATATATAATAAATCTTTTCATATCCAAATGAGTTAATGTGTAACAAGTATAAATGAAAATTGAAGAATAAAGGCTACAAATAGTATAAGGAAAAGCAGAGTCTCATATATCACAACGTGATCATTTTACATCAAAGGAATCTCATTCAAAAAACCAAGTTATAGAGAAGAGATCAACTATTATTTCATCCTAACAGGTTCATTAGTCAAATCCTCTAACAAGGTGGACTTAACAATCTTATAAAAAATCTCCCAACCAAGTGCATACTTCATTGTATTGTATAAATCCTTTTATAAGGTGGAACTAATAGTCCTTATTGCTCCTAATAGGGTAGATCACCAAAAGTGATTCATTGTAAGCCTTAATAGGCTAACTTTATAATGCAGTACTAAAGCTTGTGGATATCATCCATACCCCAATTTTACTTTCTATTTGGAAGGTTTTTGGGTTAGCAATTATTGTGTCAAGTGTTATTCAAATGTTTTATTGCTTTTAGTCTTTCATGCATGCAATTTAATAAAATTATTTTATGAAGATTTAATTGGTGAATTAAAGTAAAAAAATTTTCTTCCTGACTTGCCCCCCCCCCGACACTCTCTTTGTCACCTAGCCAACCATACATTTCCAATACTTTGGAGAATGGTATTTCTTTGAACCCATGCAAATGTGCATTTTGGGTGATAGAAGGTAATCTTTTGGGTCAGATGGTATGCAAAGAAAGGTTTGGGATAGACCTTGAGAGGGTTTCAGCTACAGAGAAGATCCCAAGGCCCAAGAAGGTGAAAGGCATTTGATCTTTCTTTGGTCAGGTTAATTTCTTAAGGAGATTTGTTGCCAACTTTACAGAGATAAGTAGACCTATCTCAAAGATGCTAAAAAAGGGAGTAGACATCAAGTGAGATTGTGAACCACCAATAGAATTTCAGAGAATCAAGGAAGCCATTAGGAATTTATTTTTGTTAAGAGCCCTTGATTATAGAAACCCAATGCACATTTTATCTTTTCCCTCTGTTTACACAACTAGAATAGTCTTCCTCCAAAAAATGAGGAGGGATATGAGAAACCTATTACTTTCTTTAGCAAATACCTCCAAGTTATAGAAGCCAAGTATGGTATAAATGAGAAGCATTCTTATGCATTGGTGAAGTTTGTAAAGGAATTTATATGTTAATGGAAAAAGTAGTAAAAGCATTTGTCCCTAATGTAGTAGTGAGGGAAATTTTATCTTAGGAGGAGGTATCATGGAGAAGATGTAGATAAATCAATAGGATTCAAGATTTCAACATAGATGGATCTCTAAGTTGGTTAGACATTAGGGCCTAGAAAACTTAAAGATATAAGCTAATCTAGATGCCAATGTAATAACTCTAATCAATGATGATTATAGGGCATATTTGTATCATATGTATTCACATGACTAGTATAAAGATGTCATATATTATTTTGAACATATGCATTGTCCTCCTTGAATGAATTATAATGAGAAAAGGGCATTCAAGTTATGGGATATTAAATATGTAATTGTCACAAGGGAATTGTGGTGGAGAACTGTAAAGGGTATTTTATTGAAATGTGTAGACCATAATCATGCAATCAAAATTTTAAATGAAATTCATGGTGGAGTTTATGGTGGTCATTTTATGGAAAAGAGTACAACCCAAAAGGTGATGAGAGTTAGATTTTAATGGCTCGCATTTTTCAAGGATGCCAATGAGTTGGTAAAAAAGTGTCATGCCTACCAAATATTTGTATGGAAGTTAAATTTTTCTAGAATTTTTCTATTAAAACTAGTAGAAGTGGAAGCACAATTTCATCAATGGGAATAGACTTTATATGTCAAATTATAAATAAGTCTCTAGTGGATGATATTCTTGGATTCTAGAGGTGATTTATTACTTCACATAATGTGTGAAGGCTATCCCAAATAGAAGATCAACTAGTAAAGTGGTAACTAATTTTATCTTAAACAATATTATCATCAATTTTGGTGTCCCTGAGAAAGTTATAACTGACAATTCCATGTTCATCAAGTCTAATGCATATATACAATTTGTGGCACATATGGGATTACTAGATCTACATCTTTCCCACAACACTCCGATGTTGGACTAACCACCAATGTTCCCCTTTTATATTCATGACATGGCTTAAGCACCTCCTATGTTATATAAGTCTAGTGGTTGTATTGGGCATTGACAAGTCAATCTTATGGTGTAATGACAACTCTAGCTTGTAACCAGTGGTATAAGAGCTTGGTCATAGGTTCAAATCTCCTTAGGTAATGTTGAGGGGAGGATTTTTAGAGTAACCATGAATGCTCCCCTTTAGGATTTGTGACATGGCTTAACAACCTCCTATGTCCTATAAGTCTAGTGGTTGTATTGGGCATTGACAGGTCAATCTTTTGGTACAACGACAACTCTAGCTTGTAACTACTAATCTCATATTGGTTTTGGCAAGTGAGTGTCTATACACTTAATTCATTTACTTAGTTCATGTTGAACAAGTAGTATATGTTGAGCACATGTATAAGTTAGAGCATGCTGAGTTAATAGTGAGTGTTGAGTCACTCATGTGCCAAGTCACTCAAGTGTCGAATAGACAGTATATGTCAAGTGATTTAGGAGTTGAGCAAGAAGTGCATGCCAAGTCTTTTACATGCTAAGTCATAGTATTGAAATCAATATATGTCGAGCATCATAGACTATAGATGTCGAGTAACATAGTTTTGTTATAGTTGTTTGTATTGGCACAAACTACTATGTAAACTATTTTTGAGCTGACTTATAGATTGAATTACAATATTTTGGTGATAAAGACAAATCTTAAGTTGGAATCCCTGTGCATTAAATGTATCCAATTAGTGAAAGGGAAAGTTTAAGAAAAAAAATGGATGAATCACAACCATTGATTCATACCTAACCCTAAGTCACCTAGGTCTTTTTAAGGAGGAAAAACCCTAAAATTCAAAGAGAGAAAGAAGGGGAATGAATAAAAGATCAAGGAGAGTTTTCCATGTGAAAACCATGACATTCAATGTGATCAAGGTGTTATGATCTGGAATTGCATTAAAAAATTAGTTAAAGGAGAACAAAGGAAGGAAATAGTCAACAATAGAGAGACATCTAATCAAGAAGGATCAAAGAATACATCAGTTTAGAGGTGATCTATCATCAAGAAACAAAGTGCTAACCATAGTATTAATGTCAAGATATTCTAATAGGTGACTCAGTTAAATCTCTTAATAGAGTAGTCCTAGCAAGCTGTATTGAAATCATCTAACAAGGTGCTTACTTTATTGTGAGTTGAAGTCCTTTAACAAAGCACACTTTTAATAGGGTGTTGAAATCCTCTAATAGGGTCTAACCTAACACTCTTTGTGAGCCATTAAAATGGTAGGCCTTTCATAGGGTAGATCATGTTTCATGATCAAACATTGTAACCTTCATTAGATACACTTTATTACTACAGTAGTGAAGATTTGTGGGTGTAATCACCACCCCAATTTTACCTTCTCAATGGATGCATGATAGGCTAGGTTGAAATGCTAGTCGATAAGCAACAAGACCAATCCTCTTGAGGATCTCAAAAGGTCTAACAAAATGTGGTGCCAACTTAGAGACTTTCCCATAATTGATGGGGCTCTTCTTCAAACACACTCTCAAAAACACCTTGTCACCAACAGAAAAGTGACGATCCAACCTATGGGCATTTGCATACTTTTTCTGCCTATCTTGAGTAGTAACCAAATGCTCCCCAATGTGAACAACCTACTGCTCCATATCGTAAACCATCTCTAGACCCAAAAGAACTCAGTCCTCTAAATGATCCCAACTCAAAGGGGTATGGCATGGTCTTCTATACGAGGCCTGAAAAGGTGACATGTCAAGAGAACTATGATACCCATTGTTGTATGCAAATTCAACAAGGTACAAATAGTCATCCCACTTCACTTGCCTATACATAACATACATGTGAAGCATATCCTCTAGAACCTGATTTACTCTCTCAGTCTGACCATTGGTCTCTAGGTGATAAGCTGAATTGAAATTGAGTTGTGTGCCCAAAGCATGCTAGAGAGACATCTACAATGCAGAAGTAAACACTGGATGTCTATCCAAAATGATCCAATGAGGAATCCCATGCAAACAAAAAATATCAGGCAAGAAAATGTGTGCTACCAATGTAGTTGTGTAGGATGCTCTCATGGGTGAAAAATATGCTACCTTGGACAACTTGTCCACTATCACCATGATACAATCATGTCTTTGCAATGACATAGGGAACCCTATGATAAAATCAATAGATATCATATCCCATTCCACTTTGGAATGGTATGTGGCTATAAAAGGCCCATCGGATGCTAATGGTTTGCCTTCACTCTCTGGCACTCAAGACATCTAGCAAAAAAATCAGCAACATCATGCCTCATCCCTGCCAAAAAGTATAGTTGTTTGAGATTAGCATGCATCTTCTTAAAACCATGATGTGCAGAATATGGTGCATGATGTGCTTCTGACAAAACCAAGGTATGGAGATCACTTGAAATAGTTACATAGATATGCCCTAGGTGTCATAGTAGTCCATTAGGCTCTAGAACATAACCAAAAAATCTCCCCTCTAGGATATATCTAAACTTGATCTCTACCCTCACCTCCTAATACTAATTGTCACTAGGCAAAGCCTCCAAGATATGGCTTCGCAAGTCCACTCCCAATGACATCACTAATACCTCATGTCACCTTTTTCTCAAAGCATACATAATGAAATTCTCCTTCCCTTTAATGTAACGAGCATCAAAGTCATACTCACACAAAAACTCCATCCAATGACATTCTCGTGCATTTAGGTTTGGCTGAGTAAAGATATCCTACAAGCTCCTATAATCACTATGCAACTCAAACTTGTGTCCCAAAAGAAAATGTCTCCAATGGACAAGGGCATGCACTATGTCCATGAGTTCCAAATCATGAGTGGGATAGTTAAGTTCATGTTCCTTGAGTTTTCTAGACTCAAAAGTAATCACTCAACCATCTTGCATTAACATTGCACCTAGACCTTCCAATGAAGCATCTGTGCAAACCATGAAATCACATATAGGATTAGGCACTACAAGGACTGGTGCACTAGTCAAACACTCCTTAAGAGCATTGAATTCTACCTCACACTAGTTTGACCAAAAAACTTCTTCCCTTTCCTCTAAAGAGAAGTGATGGGATGGGCTACTTGTGAGAAATCCTTCATGAAGTGATGATAGTAACCTACCAATCCCACGAAACTACAATCTTTTGAGACATTAGTGGGCACCGACCAATCCATGATAGCATGAATCTTCTCTAGAGCCACTACAATTTCATCACTAGTGATGATGTGTCCCAAATACTTCACCTCTGACTGGAAGAACCCACACTTACTCTAGTTGCCATATAACTGATGGTCTCTCAAGCACTACAATACCTAACATGAATGGAATTTATGCTCCTCCACAATCTTTGAATAGATCAATATGTCATCCAAGAATACAATGAAACACTGATTGAGGTAAGTACAAAATACATCATTCATCAAACTCATAAATATTAATGGTGCATTGGTTAACCCAAAGGGTACAACCATGAACTCATAATGTCCATACCATGTATGAAAAGCTATTTGATGAATATCAGCCTCCTAGATATGAAGTTGATGGTATCCTAACTTCAGATCAATCTTTGAGAACACTCATGCTCCCTTCATCTAATTGAATAAGTCATCTATGCTCAAAAAAGGATAACGATTCTTTATTGTCACCTTATTCAATTGCCAGTAATCGATGCACAAATGCAACAAACCATCCTCCTTCTTCATGAAGATGACTGGTGCACCCCACAGGGACACACTAGGACAAATATGGCCCTTGGCCAACAATTCTCCAACTGTAATTTGAGCTCACTCAACTCCTAAGTAGTCATGTGGTAAGGAGCTCATGAAATTAGCTCCACTCCTGGTATGAGATTGATCCAAAAATCAATGTCATGTTCTGGTGGCATACCTAGAATCTCATCAAAAAACACATCGACATACTCATGAAGGAGTGGGTGATCATCAAGTGTTATCATATGGCTCTCAGCTTCCTCAACATCACTGAAAGACACAAGAAACAACTGGCAATCCTTCTGCACACTCTACCTTAGCTAATTAGATGAGATCTGTAATGTCCCCACTTTAACATATAAATTAAATAATTAATAAGTATTATATATTAATATTAATATTAAAATAATAATATTTTATAAATAATATTGTATTATAATGGTAATCAAAAAATATAAATCTAATACAAGAATAATGATATTATCATTATGATATATTTTAATATGTTAATACTATATTAATACAATATAATATAAATATAGTTGATATATTAATTGTAATATAACTATTAATATTAGATTAATTGTTATAGCTAAGCTTAAAATATATATAATTATATAATATAACTATTAAATTAATATAATATATTATGAATGGGCGTGACTCTTACAACGAAAACATATATATAATGAATAAACTCTAGAAAAGGATAATCAGATAGAAATCATCAAAACCATCTGTAGAAAAATGATGGACCCCCAATTTGGGTTCATTGCAAATGGTATCAAAGCAATGATTCTGCCATCCTATAAATGATAGTGCAAACAATATGCCTGATAAAGAAAAATCTATAATAGTTTTGACTCTAAGTCTCAAATACCAATGGAAGGTGTACAGTCGGGCTGGCTAAAGTCTCTTTGATCATCATTTCATGTAGTTTGAACATTTTACTACTATGAAAATGTAATTGCAAACCAAGAAAGTTCTGCGACACTCCTGAAAGCAAGTGGATCGTGGATGGAATTCAAACCAAAAACATCACAGTTGATAAGTGCCAGTGTGTGTAGACATTTCCATGTTTGGAAAATCTGGTACTATGTAGATCAATCTATAAAAGTATCACATATTTTAACAATTTTAAAAGATTGACCAAAAGAATGGCTTGTAATTCAAACTAGAAATTTTCCATGTACATCTGAAAAAACATCATCATAAAAAATGCTGATGTTATAATATAGAATATTGAAGCATAGAACATAACATATCAAGATAGCTCATCACTCCTATGAATATGAGGAGCTCCCTATCAAGTTAAACAACCTTTGAAGTACCTAGCAATGGAAGCATTGAGCAATTCTTGACTCGGCCAATTTCAATACGATGGCGGGTATCATACATATTCTCATCTCTCAAAGCTTGTAATACGGCTTCTATTGTTGCCTCCCTGCATCAACAAGTTGACAATGCTCAATCCCCCATAGATTATATAGAATACAAATTATGACTGCTATTGATGGTCAACACATGGAGGGTGATTACCATTCAATAATGACATGGACTCAGGGAAGCTAAAATATAACTAAGTTATATTGAATAGACATGATGCAATATGCTGCCGAATAGCATATTAATACCTATCTTAGGGTTAGGGAAAATGGAGGAAAAAATATGAATAAAGGGATTGCATCAAGTAGCAAAATCAATATTTCACATTCAGGAGAAGAAGGAATGATATATAAAAACCATCGTTGCATACAAAATAAAGATTCAATCAATATTCCTCTTCTTAAAATGAGCTAATAAAGATAGATTAAACCTATTCCTTAGACTAGCCAATGAAGATAGATCAACCCTAAACCTCTCATACTATCATATGTGGCATACATAGTGTGAAACGTATTGAAAATTAACTAGCCAACCCTTTAGTTGGATATGATGTGAGGTATACCAAGAGTTAAAACAACTAACACAACATATAGGAAATTAAAATTATTTATATTCAAATATTTGTTTGATTCTATCAAAGCATCTTGGATATAACAATCTGAATGGCATGGGACCAAATAAAGGAATGAAAGTCTTATGGAGGTAATGTATTCAACAACACCAAAATTTATTAACCAACAATTACATCAGAAAAATATAAAGGAAAATGTGATGAAGCTAACATCTATGAAGCTGAGAAGGAATATAAGAAGTTTTGAACACATTCATAAGTCATCAACAATATTTTAATTTGAGAGCAAAAAGAAGATCCTATTTGTGAACAACATATGATCATTTGTGAGGAAATCAAAATCATATTAATATCAACAATGGTAAAATGGTATATGATTAAGGGATAAACACCTTAATGTGGAATGAGAAAGAAAGATCTTCATACATTCTTAAATCATCACCCTATCACACAAGGTATGAGGTAAGTTAGATATTTTCTTTATATTGTTATTTTGAAAAATTATTAATATGAAATATCATTATTAGTAACTTTCTTATTACTAACACATTTGTTATTATGAAGAATATTGAATAATCAATCAATGATTCTAGTTACAAAGAAATGAAATCAGAATATTTGAAAGTGGAAAATATATATATGAAAAAATGAAAAAAATGAAATATAAATATGTTGATTTAAGGAAAACATAGTAATTAGAATACATTTCAATTATAGTACAGAGAGTCTATCTCTCGTCCAAATTACATAATCTTAGATAGGGAGTTGGTGGGGGGAAAGACAGAGTAATTTTGAGCACTTGTCGAATTTGCTTGGAGCTTGTTTCACGTGCCCTCTACATTGTCATTCTACCAGCAAGATGATCATAATAAGGAGAGAGAAAGTTATTTGTGTACTATAAGAAGAAATCTTTCAAATGAACTAAGTAAATTAAATTTTATACTCATCTTCTCATCCACATTATGATATCCTAAGGTAGGGAGTTGGTGGAGGGAGAGGTAGAGTAATTTTGAGCACTTGTCGGATATGTTTGGAGCTTGTTTCACGTGCCCTCTGCACCATAAATCTACCATCTTATGATGATCGTAATAAGGAAAGGGAGAAATATTCCTTCCAAAGGATTATGTAAATAAGAAAAGGGAACCCTACCACTTTCCTATGGAGTCTACAATCAGGAGAAAACACCCTATTGTAGTGCTAGTTAAGGGAAAGATAGTAATGGTTCCTTTTCACAAGAATCTTTCTAGCCAAACAAGCAATCCACTAAGTAGACCACCTCGTTTGGATGCCTAACACCCACCACCGAGGCCAAGAGGGCCAAAGTTCTGCTCTTGGTCTTAGTATGGAATTGGCTTGGATTAACTAATTATTATTCAAATTTTTGAAGTTTATATATATATATATATATATATATATATATATATATATATATATATATGCATTTACTAATGCTTATCTTGTGGTTGCAGGGTTCATAAGCCTAATAAAGAAGTATAGTCATTACACATTGTTAATTTTAGGATCTAATCAAAGTTATGTATGATGTGTCTACATTGTGTATGCTTCATGTCTTCATCTATCTACATCGTGTCTACTTCATGTTTTCATTCATTAAAAATGTATGTGTTATAAACCTTCTAGGCCTTTCGTAAGCAAATATGTTTTGTATCTATGGCAAAGCTTGTGTATAAAAGATTTTGCTTGAGGGCAAGCAAATTTGAGAGGGGAGGACTGTAATGTCCCCACTTTAACATATAAATTAAATAATTAATAATTATTAAATATTAATATTAATATTAAAATAATAATATTTTATAAATAATATAATATTATATTGTATTATAATGGTAATCAGAAAATATAAATCTAATACAAGAATAATGATATTATCATTATGATATATTAATTGTAATATAACTATTAATATTATATTAGTTGTTATAGCTAAGCTTAAAATATATATAATTATATAATATAACTATTAAATTAATATAATATATTATGAATGGGCATGACTCTTACAACGAAAACATATATATAATGAATAAACTCTAGAAAAGGATAATCAGATAGAAATCATCAAAACCATCCGTAAAAAAATGATGGACCCCAAATTTGGGTTCATTACAAGATCATACGAAGCGAGACTGGTCTCTGGACTCCTAATAGTTCCACCTACCCACCCATGTCATCAACACACTACACCACCTTACAATGGCAATCGATATTCACTTGATGGGCGACTAACCAATCCATGCCCAACATAATGTCATACAATCCTAGAGGTAGAATACATAGATCCACTATGGTGGTGAAGGTTCCCAAGTTCAAAACACAACTCCTAACCAATGAGTCAACAACCACCTTAAAACTTGTGGCTAACTCCACCTACCACCTATCAACCTAACGAATTGCCCCTAGCCCACATCATTGAACCAAAGATGGTGATACAAAAGAATATGAAGCACCAGAGTCAAACAAAACTGAAGTTGAAATACCACGTAATGTACCTATGGCCTTGACTACCATACCTTCATGCTTAGCTTGATTATTTTCAACTACCACAAAGACTCCATGATTTTGACCTGCATCTCCTATAGTAGGCTCAAATCCTGCTACACCCTTACTAGGTCCTGTAGATGGTTTGATCAAACAATCATAAGATTTATGGCCAAGCTGGCCACAAGCATAGGAATTTCCCCCAAAGCTAGCACCTATTCCCCAAGCACCCTAAGGACCATTAGAAAATGGTGCACTACCCTTGCTGGAATTCTGATGACTAAACTGAGGAGGATGATCCTACTGAGATTTCTGGCCTCATTTTTTATTATCTACTTTCTTTCCTGAGGTACCAGAATCTTGTCCACCCTTGTCCCAAATTATTTTCTTATTCTTGTGTTAGGGACCACCCTGAGAGACCCAAATTGGGCTTGGCCCTTTCTAGAATATTGAGTGGACTGTGCATCCTATCTTGAATTCCTAGCACCTTGGTTTTGAGAACCAAATTTGGTACTAAAATCTCTAGCCAAATTTTCCTCAACAATATGTGCCTTCTCAAAACTGAGAGCAAGAGTCCTAGGCTAATGCATGCAAACTTCTCCAATTAGGGAATCCTTAAGGCTTTAGATGAAATGATGAGCTGAGAGTAAATTGTCATTGTTGTAGCATAAGTACTTCCTTAGTTCAAAGAATTAGATTTTGTACTAATCCACTGTCATGTTCCCTTCCCAAATTGTGTGGAACTCATCAGCACAAGCCTTTCTGAACTAAGGAGATAAGGATCTTTCTTAGAACCTCTCCTCAAAGATCTCCTAGGTGAGATCTATAACACTAATATGCAACTTATGTCTCTCAATATTCCACCAAATGGAACCATGGTCTCTCAACTACATAATTGCACAACAGGCCTTCATGTTGGTTGAGTATGGATACATGGTGAAGTAGTGCTCCATGTCCAACAACCAAGTCTTAACTTTGAGGCCACTTCCCTTGCCATCATATGGTGGTAGTCTAGAACCCTAAAGGGACTTCACGATATCCAATCTAATGGAATCCTCACTGTCATGCTCCCTACCACCCTGATGGTGCCTTCTACCCCCTGGTGGAGTAAGAGAAAGCTCATGCTCACATTCCTCCTCTCTATGCTTAGGGTGATGGGAATCCCCATGATGAGATCCCTCTTCCTAATTATGATCTTGTTGGTGCTCCTCAACACGAGGGCCCAACTGAGCAAGATTCTCTTAGAGTACTGGCAACAATACCCCCATGCTACCTTGATTAGCATTATTATCTTGTTCTCCCTCTCTATCTTGATGTTCCTCTTCATGGTTCTCTTCCTCTTGAACAACTTCTTGGTTACCAACCCAACCAGATCTATGTGCAGGAGGCATCACTATGAAAGCAACAATATAATGTCACAACAATTAGATCATAAGCATAAGAGTCAAAATCATGAACAAAAAAAATATCAAATAATAAAACATGACATAGCAATACACAACAAAAATAAAAACCATAGTGGAAGCATAACATAGAGATCCCAATATTGCAACATGGGTTTTGATACTAGATGTAATGCGCCATCCAGAGATCCTTGGAAACAAGGATGAAAAACAAGCAAGATAATTTTTTATTTTAAAACTAAGTGTAAGAGCACATGATAACAACTTACATAGATCATAAAGATTGCAAAAAAAGACTAACAAACAACCAACACCAATGGATCTCCAAATGCCACTACTAACCCAAACAAAAATACGAAGACATGAGATATCAACCAAGTTGATAGACCAAAGATGACTCCTGAAAATTGGCTAAGTCTAAAATCTGAAGCCCTGAAATTTCCTAGAATATTTATCTTAGCTCATAGAGGTCTGAAACCCATCTCAAATGAATCATCACATATATTAAAATATATCTTAAGTATAATTCCCTATACTTAAACAATATATTTTAAACCCCAAAGGACTACAACCGAAAGATAGAAAATTGGATAAGAATAGAAACAACCTGGATCCAAAATGTGACACCATAGGGTTGAAGAACACCGAAGAGGGTATCCAAATCAACTCTCAAAAAGTTTAGACTAGACCAAAAAGTGCCTACTGCTTGCCTATGCAGGTTTTTACAAAAACTAGGTGATACTTTAGTACAACACAGAAAAGTATCGTGCGACATTTCTAAAGGAGGGCAACATTTTCAGGGACTGGATGATACTTCTCTCAAAGGTGTGCAACACTTTAAGGGTGTTGTACGACATTTATTAAAAGGAGGTGCGATACGTTCCACTATTGTGTGACATTTCTCCAAGAGGTGTGCAATAGAATCAGGAGATGCATGATATAGTGTCAATAGGTGTGTGATACATTTTTGTGTCACACCATACTGATAAAAGGTCACCCAAGAAATTAAATAAAATCACTTAAGGACAAACAAAAGATGAAAACTAAGTTTAGAACCTCCACATTGGGGAGTACCAAATCCACATTTTGAGGCAAGAAACCTCGAATCAAATAAGGAAATATAGAAAGAAAAATATCTATCTAATAGATAGGAGTAAAAATATAGAAGGAACATCGCAATGAATTAAAGCAACATCACAATAACTAAAATAACATTGCAATGTTCAAAACAACCAAACTAAGTACGTGGTTCCTCCCAACCATTAATGGCATCATAAGGCCATCATGGGCCCTAAGCCATCGATCAAATCATGAAAACTATTGTGATAGGGACATTACTACTAAACATGCTAATAATGAAAAGAAAAAGGAAATCTAACATACTAGTAGTACAACAAAAGATAAACCTACAAGAAAATAACATCACCTATCACATGCTAATTAACATAATAAAGAATGTGTCAAAACTAAGATCATCTAAACATGATAAACAAAATCCCAATGAAAGCATAAATCACAAGAAGCATACTCTATAAACTGAAGTACTAAGTGAACACATCTAGCAATGGTCACACTAGGAAACAAGGCCATCTCTATACAGCGATCCCTAGCATTGGTGAAGGTAGTTATGCCTCCCAACCATGTGGTACCCATAGGTCCACACTTGCCATGCTGATGGAGATAATGATCCATCCACAAACATATGCAAAACAACATCCATGGCTAACACACACTCCAAGTAGTATAATGACTGAACCCTAGACAAAGACAATGCATAAACTATAGGTCCTGGTCAGACATCTCAATGGGCTACTATGTAGGGACTAACATCATGGAGAGTTACTTGGCATCAAAAAGCCCAAGCTATGACTTGTGAAAATTCAACATCCCTCAATGGAAAGGCTCTAGCACCCCAAATATTTTATTATCTTAAGTTTATTACCATCCAACATTTTATTTAATTATCACTTAATTAAAGCTTCCTTTTCCAACCCTCTGGGCACAATGATCACTAGGCTATGAGGTAGAAGCCCCCTCCATATGCTACCCTACCCTACCCATGCTCATCCAACAATAAGTGCTCATAGGCATGCAAATTCACAACCCATCCCAAATGATCACAAATTCTAGAAGTACCATAGAAGATCGTGCCTCACAGGTCACCCAATAGATGTACTCATGTGTGGCACACCACCATCATGAAGATCATACGAAAAGGACTAGATGAGAACACAAATGGAAAGTCAATCAACCGAAAACATCATGCATCAAAATGTAACATAAAGTGCAAAAGTGGTTTGATAGATATCCAAATAGATCATCCAAGTCCATGAATCACATTGTGCCAAAAAAACCCAAGAAAATAGGGTAGTATGCAACACAAGACAAAAACCCCAAAATTTGGAAAATTTTTAAAATTAAAACCCATTTGGCCCTTGGGTGCAAAAACCTCAAAAATCCAAAAATAATTGAAATCAGACATCATATGCAAAAATGGCCAGAATAACAGCTCAAAAACCCAAACCCCCATTTAAAAAATAGGAAAAATGTTCATACCCAACCAATCTCACAGAACTAGCAAATATAAATGGAGGGGAACACTAGTTCTCTACCTCCTAACATACTGCTACGAGAAATGAAAGCTGAAATGGAGAAAAATAAATAAAACAAGAAAGCCCTACTTGACAACAAAAGGGGTAGAAATAGTAACTCACACAATAAAATAAATCACCTGCCAAATCTGCTAAAAATGATGACAAAGTATAAACTCACCAAGCCGAATCCAACCAGACCAACCTCACGCAAATCCCATGCTCACAACTCCTCGAATGAATAAAACAAGAATCCTTCAAAAGAGGATTTCTAAAACGGCTCTCAAATTTCCAATTCTACAAGTGAGAAGCGAATAATGAATTCACTTTTCCAATACTTATTCACTTTTTGAGTGAATGGTCAATTCTGGAAATTAGCCAACTAGAGTAGCTAAAATTCAAATCAACCCAAATGAAAACATGTTTTTATCCATAATGGAAATTCTCCTAAGGCAAAGCTACCATAAATTAAATCTGAAAAGATTTAAAACTCAAAAAACCTAAAATCACAGAAAATCACTTAACACTTTGTTGACAAATGCAAACTTCTAAATGCACAGACACACTCACTGGTCTAATCACATAATGCATATGAGTTTGAATTTACTAATTACCAAAAGGTTTAGATTAAAATAACTAAATAAGGGTACATCGACCATATAGGGATGACATTGGCAAAATATGAATAGTTGAATCACGAAGTCCATGTGCCACTACCAGGAATATAATTCATGCACACTAGAACACATGATCAAGTACAATTGCATATAATATCATAGCTGAAGCAACATGTATTAAAATACCTATTTAATCCATTTACATCACTCACATTCGTAGAAGGTGCAAAGATACAAGAATGTAGTAACTAACCCTAACATAGAATCCATCTCATAACATACTCAACAAATATGTCCAATAAACCATAAAACCAGATATCATCATAGATCTATTATCATCTCAAAATAGCATCAACATGCAAAATGATAAACTGAATAGCATAGTAGTATAGCATCTATGGTACTGAGTCAAAGTATAACATCTGACCCTTAGGTCATCATAAGGTACAAAATAAGAGTATCAAGTATCTCTCAAATTAAAATAGACAAGGTACAAACTACAAACATGAGAGGCACTACAATTGGATCATGCAAGAAAGCCATCTCTTTCCAAAATTTGGCTCAAGAAATCTATAAAAGCCAATAGGTCAACTAAGTTCTACAATTGGGATAAGCCATGTGGGCCAATAGCTCCTTATCTTTCTGCCATGCTACAAAATCCTTGTGGTTTGACCATCTTATCTATCATAACTCTACCATTCCTAACTGTGACTACCTAAGGAACCACAACCCAATCGTGATGTTACCACTATTGTTACCGCCTAGGCCTACAAGGACACATGTCCTTTAGGCACTTCCCTTCCATGATGTGAGAATATGTTGATCATTGATCTATAGAAGATTGATGATCATTGAAAACCTTTATTATTACTGCAACTATCCTTTTATCTTTCAAGCCCATGAACCACTCAAAATCTACCCCAACATGATGTGGCATCCAACTGGCACTACTTTTTAACCTTGGTAGCCCACATGGAAGGACAAACCCACCAGTCCATATGTCACAACATCGCTTGCCTACATTGTTAGAGAGTCTGACAAAAGATAGAATGTAGGAAAGTGACTACCAATAGAATCTTATCCATATTCCAACTCACATCGGCATGTTAGCATGATACCTTACTCATCTTTTTCCCACAAGAAATGGGACCCACAAGTATTCATGGTGATCAGGCACATTCCCACATTATTTAAACATCTTGCAACTCCATAATATAGGAAAGTGCCCGCTGTGGATCATTTTCGATTTGATAGTGGATAAAAAATGTAGTCCACTAACAACCTATATTAGTACCTCGGCCAATGAAGTGCCTTCTATATGCAATCTTAACTAATAGCTTCCTTTGTTGTAGCCCATGAAGAGAAAATAGACCCACATGCCACATGGTAGTGAGGTGCTCACCTGCATTACTAAAAGTTAGAGAAATTTTATATTGTGGGAAAGTGAATGCCATGGATGTATGCAAGATTTGATGGTTCAAAAAGTTGTGGGAGCCAAAAAGTAAACTTAGGAGAACATGGAAATACATAAGGTTTTAATTCAATTTATTTCATATTTCTATTGGCATTTGAATATTTAAATATGGAAAGTGACCATTAGGTGGGCTTTGGCATTTAAAATTCAACTATTTGGTGGGGGGAGGGGGGGGGCTTTTTGGCTAATAGTAAATAGGATTGCTAACATGCAATTGGATAATTTGGGTCAAATGATGAATGCCAAATATGAATTGAATGTCAAGGACATTGAGATAGCAACACTGAAGTTATAGAATGAACAATTAAATAATGACCTAAAAAGAGAAAAAGAGTTTGCTAGAAGTTTCAATAAATGTAGTGAAGCCAACAAGTACTTTGAACAATTGATGAGATCCCCTAGATCTAATAATGATACATCTAGACTGGGATACACAAGTACTGAAGAAGGAGAGCCATCCAAAAGTGCTAAAGAAAGGAGTAACAAAGGTAAGAATTCTAAACCTACTTGTCATAATTGCGGTAACAAAGGACATACTACCAATGTATGCAAGAGCAAGACTATAAATCAAAGTGTTAAGCAAAAAAGCATGGGTCACTGTCATAAGTGCAACTAACAAGGTCATCAAGCACATGAATGCAAAACTAAGACCATGCACACTCAAATATTTGAAGGATATTGTTATGACTATTAGAATTATGTACATAAAGCTTTTGAGTGTAGATCCAAACCCATGTGTTCATCAAATAGGAAAACAAAGGTAAATAATAATGGAAACTTTTATAGTTGGGACTATAATATAAAGTATAGTTGTCACTACTATCAAGAGTATGGACATATTCTAAATAATTTTATAAGAACACACTTTAGTAGTGACTACAAAGGTGGTTGAGTCAGATCACATGTTTTAGCTATTTGAAGACTGGTCACATCAGTTGATATTGTCCAACAAGGCCAAAGGCACCAAGTTTTGAATTCAATAAAGGAAAAGGAAAGAAAGATATTGAAAATGTCAAAAATGAAATAAAAAAGACATGGAAGAGAAAGGAGGATTGCAACACATCAAGTGGAGAAGGGATCACTTCACCCAATGGGTCAGGTGATCACACCTCATCAAAATAAGCAATCAAGAGGTATGTGGGACTAATATTCAAAAGTTATATCATACAGAAATTCCAAAAAATTTAGTTCTGAAAATATTACATAAGCATGAATCAAGATGCAAGGTGTTATTAGGAATTAAAGAAAAATCTTTAAGTTTTTCATGTTAGTGTCATGCATGAAAAGTTTCCCATGAATGCCAAGTGAAATTCCAGTGGATGCCAAGCTAACAAACTGGCTAGTTGTTACCAAAATCATAATGGTTGTTGAATGAATGAAAAGAACAAGTGGATGCCAAGTGAGCCAAAAATTAGTTAATGTCAAGCTTATAGATATGTAAGCACTTGGCATTAATTACAACATTTTAAAGGGGTATTTGATCAATTTCTGCTCATTTAACATCATTCAAATTTGAGAGAGAGCAAAAAGAGCTAGAGGCAATCTAGAAATTTCATCTAAAGCATTTTTAGGAGATTTGAATAGCTACTTAACATCACTTTATCATATTTTGCAAGGCATTTATCACATGTCAAGCTACATTGTTTCTAATTTTGTAAACCCTAGTTCTATAAAATGGCATCTAGTTCTTTGAAAGTAGAATGTGTAGAGGGAAAAGAGGTTTTAAAAGTTCATTTGGTTAGCAACGAGGTAACAAAATTTTTTTTCAAGGCCATTCTAAACGTAGCATACAAACAAGATCCCTTTGGTGCATTATCTATGATACCACTACAAGTTCTAATGATTCAGGATGTGAGAAAATTTAATAATTGTAAGATTGGTAGTATTGGTGACATGAAAATCAGATAAGCATATGGAAAACTATGTGAAAATGGTGCGTTAAGGGAAGAATTCAAGATTGTAAAAAGAAGGGGTTAACTCGTGCCCTAGATTTCCCTAATGTTTTCAAAACTAAATGGATTGGGATTTTTTTGAGTAGAATTCATGATAGTTTAGTGTGGATAGATAATGGGCTAATCAAAATCACAAAGAGAATAATCCATAAAGTAATAGGGTATCCAACCCTAGATTGGCCAAAGACTCTGAGAAGTGATTCCAAAGGAGTCATTCAAAAGAACATGGGAGCTATGAGGAACAAGAGAGAAATGACCATAGACACCATCATAGATCCTCTAATAGATTTTACAATAAGGGTAATTTTACATAAATTTTATCAATCAAGTAGATTGAACAGTGTACCCTGCATTGTAGTAGATATGGGCTACAAGATTGTGAAGAAGGATCATACATATGATCTTGCCAAGTTGCGGCTACAATAATCAATTGCAAACCTAGGAACAATAAGGAAAAAAAAGAGTGCTTAGTGTAAATTTTGATCTATTTTGATATGTATCTTATTTTATGTTTAGAACACATTTCTTACATTTGGTATTGTTGCATGGAAGACAAATAGATTTGTTCTAGTTCAAATAGGAGAGTTCATTGAATAGTTAGGTGAAAATTTTGAGTTAGTAATGATTAGTTATTTTGAGGATTTCAAACAACCTATGAAGAAGAGATTGAAAATTTTAGTATCATTAGTTGAAAGATATTATGATGAGTTTTGTTTCCTAGTTGATGTTGATCACACATTTGTTTAGGAAACAATTCGTAGAGTAATTAATGTTGATGGGGCCTCTGTAGCAATAACAACATTACTTGCAAAAAAAGTAGATAAAGATTGCAACGCTTTTGGTAATTATGAGATGGTCAAATCAAATATTACTATGAAGACTACCTCTATCATCAAAAAGAAGGAGAAACTAGTAAAGAAATTAAAAGCTAAATTTGGTGAAGGTGCCAAGTAGGAAGATGAGGATGAAGAGGATGAAGAGGAAGAAGACACTTAGATTCAATCACCACTTACATTGACACAAGGAAAGGGTGAAGATTAGCAAGAGGAAGAAATGGAAACTGTAGAAGGTGCTAAGGAAGAAGAAGCCAAGGAAGCATCTATTTCTATTGATCAAAAGAAGAGAAAGGGTAAGGCACAAATAGTGAGAAGACCTAAGAAGGTTGCTAAACCTAGCTAGCTATAACCTAAAACACCTGCCACAAGGGCCAGTACACGTGTCATTACAAAAAAGGCTAAAGAGAAAGCCAAGCCTATAGAGCAATAAGGTGAAGCATAGAAAAGACCAAGGAGAAAATACATTGCTTGGGCTAAAATTGATGAGGACAGAATTGAATTTTATCACAACAACTAATTCCAAGTGGTGAGTCACAATCCATCTTCAGATCTAGACAACTTATGTGAGAATGTTAGAAATAATGCAGATTTATTAGGTTTTTCTCACATTGATTTTTAAAATCTTGGAAAAGTTGAAAAGAATCAAGTGGAGGAGGCAATATATGCCATGATGGCCAATTTTAAGAAAGCCCCTCTAGAGATTGCCAACTCTATGCCTAAAATTTTATATAAAAGAGTTGAGCAAAAATGGCATTATTTTTTGTACCTAGAAAGGAAAATTAGGGAGACATCCCTCACTTAGGTTATGTGTAATGCCACACCAAGGGATCCAAAGAATTTCACTAAGTTTGCCAAACAATTTTTTTTTTTAAAACATGAAAGTAAAAACATTCATAAAATTCACGGAAGCAATAGTAAAATCCAACTGAAAGTAAACATAACACAACATAACAGATTACATTCTTTAAAGATCCATTAACGTTGAATTACATCTAGAACAACTATTAACAATACCATCTAGTACTCCTACATTCACATAAAATAATAATGATACATCCAATGTACTTAAACAATATACAAGTGTCCTTTTTGTAACTACATTTTAGATTGCTCAATCATCCATTGTACATGTCACAAGTATGAAAGGCTTAAAAGAATATACATCTGTGTAAATAAAGTACATCATCATGCAATATTAATCCATGATGCAATTAAAGTAAATAAAACCATAAACAATACATGATACATCATCATCATAAAGATATAAACATCCATCATAAAAGATAATCATATATCACAAACATAATAAATTAAGTACACAGTTCCTCCCAACTATAAATAGCATCATTAGACCATTGTGGATCCTAGCCATCCCTCCGTGTGTAACATTCCAAAGCACCAAAGAGATCATCGGTATTATCATAGTAGGAATATCTCTCCTAAAACATCCTACTAACATGCAAAGTAAAGCA
The DNA here is from genome assembly GCA_028749045.1 of Cupressus sempervirens. Classification (NCBI taxonomy): domain Eukaryota; kingdom Viridiplantae; phylum Streptophyta; class Pinopsida; order Cupressales; family Cupressaceae; genus Cupressus; species Cupressus sempervirens. The sequence continues at coordinate 145,514,837 of CM053789.1, read as the reverse complement.
TACGATACTATCATCTAACATATGCAAATCATCAATATAAGAAACATACCAGTAAATACATCCATCATAAGGTATATCATCTATCATAATGCTATAAAAACATAATAAAGATAAATACCAACCAAAAATACTTCAGCCACGGTGTCTTGGACAGATCTCAAATGATAAGAGTGGAAAATACACTACCATCTAACCACGTGGAACTTAAATGGTCCACTCCCACTATGCTGAGGAGATAATCTCAAGTCCTAAATAGGCTATCAAAATCACAAAGTATAAATCTCTATAAGTCCAAGAATCCTAAAAGTATACTAACTCAAAGGTTCCATCACACAAAACCAACATCTAATTTCTAGAGGCACACAATGACATGTAGGAAACCTACTCTACAAGCAGGAAAGTGTCATCGTATTTATCACGTACAAGTTACCTTAGCAGTTAGCTAAACTCCACGGGTCCATACTAATCTCATGCGGCCACTAGTATCCTCTCATACTGATGAGGCATACTACGGAATGCAATGTCGCAACCATGCATTTTCACTACTCCCATCCTAGCCTGTACAAGCACTCAAGGCATGGGCAAGAACCAAAACAATTTTTTTTTAGGTTCATTTAATTCCCATTTAGTGTGTAAATGTTATCGCTTATTAACTAAACTTACAATGAGTTACCCTGACAGCCACTTAGGGCCCCGACCCCCATTGCAAGCCACTTCCCAACACTACAAGTAGATTACCTATCCTAAGCTCATGGAATCATAAATCTCAAAATCACAAAAGATAATCCATAATAAAATCATCAAATATGCATAAAAGCATCAAATATCCATAATAAGAATCATCAAATCTCCATGATAAAAATCATCAAATCTCCATGAGCATCTGAAAAGCATCTATATAAAATCATGACCACAACAGTTCTCTATTGGCAACTAAAGGCATCACTGATAATCATAAGTATCAATTGGTTCTCAATAACCAAAATACATCTCAAAATAAATCACCATATCCATTGGTTCTTCAACAAGCAACCAAGAATATCTCAAAATCATACTGATCGAAGACTCCAAAATGGTTGAGTCAAACATGTCACAACATAACATCATAAAGAAATAAACCAAAATTTCAGTCCCATCATGGCGACTAAAAAGTAATCAAAAGATAACTGATCGATGACTCAAAAATGATTAGCTCAAGTGTCTCATACACATACCCCTCAGCTTCACACATGAAGAATGATGAACAAATACAAACATTTCATAGAGCATACGATCACATTACCATTGTTGGGTTTAGAAAGATCGAGACCAAATAAGATCAACATGCCAACACATCTCATAATCCCTGAGCCTCTGGGTAACAACCTAGGACTAGTCAACACTAGTCAACCCAAAACCCAAAATAAGAAGAATAAAGAATACACGATGTAAACACATGTTTTGATTTTTCTATAATCTCATAGTTAAATAATGTGTGGAGTTTCTTTTTCCATTTTCAAGTGTAGAGGTTTCAGTTTCCATTTTCAAGTATACTTCAAATGTATAAGATTTACCATTTGACCTACACGTCAACCCATTTGTTTTCCCGATAGCATTATCCTTCCTTTATTAAGAATTACATTCTAAAAATAACTTAAGGATAAATATTTACTCTTTAATTCATTTGACACTTAATAAAATCATTCACTTTATTTTGCTAAGATCCATATTCTAATCGACTAACTCTCCTTTAATGTTACTACAACTTTCAAAATAATTCAAGGATCATTATTCATTTATAAAAGAACCAATTATCAATCTTTGAATAAGAAGATTATAATGTTATTAAAATGATCAATTTAATCAATCAATTAACATAGGTACACCATCCATGACCTATTAACATTTTAATAGTTCTCAATTAAATATTACTAAGTCTCACTATTAAAATATCTAAGGTCATTATTCTAGTCATGAGAGTACGACTTGTCAAGTTCGATGTAATTACTTAACTTCACTAAAAGAATCAATATTAGCATATCAATTAAAACTTTATTACAAAATTATTAATTAAATCTAATTAACTCTAATTAATTAAATTAATAATTACATATCCAAATTAATAATTACATATCTATGGCAATGTTCCAATTAATGTCAGTTGACTAATAACTAACTATAATTTTGTAAGTTAAAAATCAACTATAATGTAGTACACAAATATTCATATTCATAGTTCAATAATAATAACTTGTTAATATTTGATAACAAACTATATTGATAATCTTATTAATAAATTTATAATGACCACATTCTTCACTCTACAACAATGTTCTCATTTATATTTTAATAATAACAAGTTATAATAAATTCTCAATACCAAGTATTATTATATCAAATAAGTTTCTCCTATGTACGTTGATTCAATTAGTTAATACTCCTCCAAATTATTAACCAATTCAATTTGATTAATATCTTTTATAGTACTTCAATCATTAACTAATTTTTTTTAGATTAACTTTGATCGTATTAAATGATAACTATTTAATCTATTTATACTATTATTTATTAATAGTTTGTTAGACCCAACAAACATTAATAAATAATAAACTCTTCAAAACTATTATTAATTGATCTAGAGAATTTTACAAAAGCTTCATTAGCTAACTATTAATACCATTAAGGTATATCAATAATTTAGTTAATAATATATAATGTATTAATAATACCATAGTAATTCAAATTATAACAATGTTATAATAGTGACTCCATGTCAATTAAATCTTAATCCATTATCATTAAAGTCTCCTCATTTAAAAATGTAATATCAAATTACCATATCTAAATTATTTAATATATATTAAATAGTATTTAATATATATTATAAAAAGTTCATTATATAAACTATATTAAAATCTCTTTTCTTTTAATTTTCTCTCATTTAAAAATTCATTTACTTAGATTGACTAATAATTAATTACACTTCTTCTACTATTAATTAATCTTAATTAAATTTGATTTAATTAAATTAGATAATAAACCATATAAAACTAATGCATATTGATAAGATTCTAATAAAGAAAGATTACAATAATATCTTTAATTCATTCCATGCTTTGATATATTATTTTTGTGAAGTTTAAGCATAAAGAACTCTTGATTATGGAAAATGGAGAAATATTTGTCCTTGAATAAAACAGTCCCAGTACGAGGGTCATATCTCCCTAATGAACTGTTGGATCGGGCTGAAATTGAAATATGTTGGAGAGGGTCAAGTTGTGCCAATTCTGACAAGAGCAATCAAATAAATTCAATCACAATAAAAAGTTATGAATGACTAAGTTCGGGTCTATCCAAGGGGCAGCAAGAGGGCAGTTTGTGATGAATTAAGAATTTCTCCTAAAAGGTAATTGTTCTGAATTTACCCATTCATCTATCTAATAGGTTTGTCCATACGCATCTGAAAATATAATTTGATAGAAAGATTACATCTAACCATTCAAATTTTCAACTTAGAATTTCTATTTTAATTTCAAATCTTGTCTATCCAATTTCACAATATAAATTCGAACCCAAACCCGATTAAGATCTAATTTCTTTCTCATTTGGAACTAGGGTTTTTTTCTATTGTTTTCTTCTCAACCAAATAAAATATCTAGATTCCAATTTCAAATTGTAGATTCAATCACAGAGAGTATTCAGACACATATAACAAACACAATGAAAATAGGAAGAGAAAGAGTGCAAAGAGAGTATGCAAATATCACAAGTGCACCTGAACACTGATGCTGAATTTTCTATGCCTCAGAAGTCCATAGAAAATTTCTTCCTTGTCCATCATTCACAATTCTTCCAAGATCCAAGCCAATCAAATTCTTCAAGTGACTAGAAGTGCTAGAAGAAGCATAGAAGCATGTAAAAAATATATGAGCATGTAGAAGCATATTATCTTCTCAATGAATGTAAGCTTTGAAGCTTCTATTTTCGCTTGAAGCTTGTAGCTTGTAGCTTGTCCAAACACACTAGGAGAGCCTCTATTTAAAGGCCTCTAAGATGCATCTAGAATGTGTCTAGAAACAACTAGAAGATAAGCATGACAACCAACCATGAGTCTTCTCCAACCTTCTAGATGAGTCATAAGGTTGTAGACACCATGTGCTCAAATAAAATGCTAACTTCTAAGTGTAGACAACTTGTGCATTCTTAGAGTGCAAACTCCAGTGTTGTCTACATGACAACTCTCGAGAATTTGCCAACTCCTATGTGAGCAAATATTAAAATAATGCACATTAATTAATTTAATATTTACTTTACTCTTTTCAATTTAATTAATTTATTTATTAAATCTCATGCACAAACTTTAATAATTCCACTTTTCAATCTTAATATATTTATATTTTAATCACATGAAATCTATAATCTTTTATTAATTTAAATATATTTTTCACTTTTAAATTTTATTTTCCAAAACTTAATTGCTAAAATATTTATTAGCTTTAATAATAATATTATTTAGTCATTTATTTAAAAAATAAACTCCAATATATTATTATTAAAATAAATATTGTCACATTCCAACTTTTAAAGTTTAATTATTTTATTTAATTAATTTCTCAATTAATTAAATAAAATAAATATTAAAATACCATATTAATTTACTATTTTATTAAATCTTTTAATTAGGCTTAATTAATAGAAAATACATCAAAGACTCATAAGGTAAAAATATAAAAATCCATCATAGCCAAAATACATACAAAATCAAACCAAGGGTTAATATCACGAATTACGTCATCTGACGCATTCGGAGGGTACTCAACTCGGATACTTGTCCTAATTTCCAATTAGAACAAATGGCTTAAAAGGGTTGGAATTTGGACTTGAGAATTTATCTCCCCTCTCTTATCATTGAGATAATGTGATAGGGTACGCTCATCCTGGCAATTAAAAGAAGTCGATACCCGGTACCTGCAACCTGCATAAAAACTGTGCATGTACAAGCACAATATACTAAACTAAACAGGCAATGGCAGAAAGTGGTGCATCGTGTAGATCCTGACTAGCAGGTGACTATGACTCCCTTCCTTAACCACATCAGACATGCTATACAAAAGCAAACACGCAAAGCAAACACGCACACCATACATATGCAAGTATGGGGTAAGTATCCATAAGAAAACACATATGATAATAAATCATCTTACTAATCATCATTAATAACTGCAAACACTGAAAATAATCATCATGCATACATGAAATGTAAAATCTAAGTAATCTCATCACATAATAAACTGAATCCATAGCACAATATCTGATAATCTCAAAAGAATGCTGCTAACCAACAACATTAAAACTAGCTCTAAAAGAGTTCAGCAATGATAATAAAATGCGAACCAGGAGTAGGCACTACATTATGCCTAAACATAGTAAGGAACAAATAGCTAAAGCCATAAAGAAATATACTATAAGATTCGTTCCTCAATATAGAGCATTCAACATACTACAAAACAACATTGAGGATGTTGTAAAGAAGATGAAACAAATGTGGAAAATTACATATGGGCTAGCTATAGACAAAGTAGGAGAGCAATAACCTATTGAGGTTAAAGATGATGAAGATGATGATAATAATGAAGACACAGTTTAGGGAGGTTTTGAAATGAATGTAATTGACCAAGTAATAGCTGAGATAGAGCAACAATATGAACAAAGTGTACAGGATACACAAATGATGAAAGTTAGCCTTCCACAAATAACAAGTGTAAGTACTAAAACTATCACAGTAAAGGATGTTTCTAATCTCACTATTCAAAACATCAATCTCATAATAGAGGATGACTTGAAAAAGATACTTGATCAATCTAAACTATAGGCTAAATTGTGTAACAACCCTGAATTGGTGAGTGTAGATGAACTTCAAAAATTAGTTACCAAAACTACAAGGGAGGAGGTGCAAAAACAAGAACCACCTAACATCACTCCTCAAGTCACAAATGTACCAAAAGTTACACCAAAAAAGGTTGAGACAATTGGAGAAGATAAGGTGGAGACACATAGTCAAATAGGTTAGATAGATTCATCTGCACCTCCATCACAAGTTCAAGGTGCAATTCAAAGAAATGAGGAAGAAATGAACAAGCTTGAAGACACTAAATTGACACCCAAGATGAAGGAGCAAGCAACAATTCAAAGATTGGTAACACTACCAATATCTAGAACTGCTTCTAGTCACACTCTTCAAAGGTCAAGCATAGATGCAACACCTTTGCAATTCTCAGTGCTAAGTCTGAGTTCATCAAAGGTAGAAGAGGCCATAACATATGGAGACATAAGCCTAGATGAAGAAATTATATTGCATAAATTTGATCTTGAAACAATAACAATCAAGAAGATGGATATACTTCAAGAAGCCTTGGCTAGAAAGAAACATCAAGACTTTCTTAGAAGGGAGCATAGGTAGAAGAAAACTTTGCTTGATATAAAAGACATCTTCTTAGATGCATTTAGTCTGTCTACTCTAGATGAAACAAATCCAATTATTGAACAATTGACCAACATAGTGGAAAAGGTAAGTAACGCAGACCTTCATACTAATGCAAAGTTATTAGAATGGTCTAAGAAAAAGTTTCAACAGAAAGTGAATGAGAAGATATCCAATGATATAGCACTTACACAAGTTGCATTGGCAACTAAGATAGATAGTATGAAGAAGGTACTTGAGAACATTTTCTCTCTTTACACCAAATTGTATAATTTCCCACACTTTTCACACAAGAAATAAGGAATTACATCCTGAGATTGGAGAGTCAAATGCAGTCATCTAGAGCTAAATTTCCCATGACTCTAGCTCAAAGAGAGAAACACTTTAGGACCCTATTGCAAACCTAGAGTCAGTTAGTAGCACTATCTATAGATGAAGCCGACATAAGGGACAAACTGATAAGCATCCAAACTACATTGACTCCTCACATAGAGATTTTGCAAAAAGTAATTAGGCTATGTAGAAAATCTTATGAAGAAAGATCCCAATTTTTTTACATTAGATGGCCTAGTTCACCTTGCTGTCAAGCAAGCCATCCAAATTAAATCTTTTGAGGTAGTTTGTGACAATTGGGCTATTTCTCTTAAGATTATTCTTGTGGTACATAATTTTTTTTTGGACAAACACACTATTAGTGTATAATCCATTGATGCCAGTGTCAAAAGGGGGAGAGAAAGCTAAGGGGAAGTAAGAGCAAGGGGAAACAAGCATGGGAGAGAAAGCAAGTGAAAGAATATCAATTGAGGCACATATACTCAGTAGGAGAAAGATTTTGAGTATAGAACAGATCAAACAACTTAGGGGGAGTTATAAGATTTATAATATTTTGAGGTATAAGTTGGTGCAAAATTTTGATATTTTGAAATTTTGTATAAAAGTAGAATAAGAGTTATGTTGTGCTCATAAGAATAAAAGTATTAATGCATGACCAAGTGTTTTTGAAACTCATGTCATAGAGGGAGATTGTTAATCTCATATTAGTTTTGACAAGTGAGTGTACATACACTTAAGTCATTTATTTAGTTCATGCCGAACAAGTAGTATATGACCAGCATGACATGTATAAGTTAGAGAATGCTGAGTTAATAGTGAGCGTCAATTCACTCATGTGTCGAGTCACTTAGGTACTAAGTAGATAGTGTATGCTGAGTGATTCAGTAGCCGAGAAATTAGTGCATGCCAAGTCATTCAAATGTTGAGTCACAATATTGAAATTAGTATATGCTAAGTATCAAGGACTAGATGCCAAGTAAAACAAGTTTGTCATAGTTGTTTGTATTGGCACAAACTACTATGTAAACCTTTTTTGATTCAACTTAAAGATTGAATTATGATATTTTGGTGATAAGGATGAATCTTAAGTTGGAATTCCTATGAAGTACATGCATCCAATCAGGTAAAGGGAAAGTTTAAGCGGCAAAATATATGAATCATAGCCATTCATTCATACCTAATCCTAAGTCACCTAGGTCTTTTTAAGGAGGACAAACCCTAAAATTTAGAGAGAGTAAGAAGGGGAATGAATGGAAGATCAAGGAGATTTTTGTATATGCAAACCATGAAATTCATGGTGAAAAAGGTGTTATAATCTAAAATTGCATTGTAGAATCAGTTAAAGGAGAATAGAGGAAGGAAATAGTGAAAAGAGAGACATTTGATCAAGAATGATCAAAGAATACATCAGTTTAGAGCTAATCTGTCATCAAGAAACAAAGTGCTAACTATAGGATCAATGTCGAGACATTATAACAAGTGAATCAATTAAATCTCTTAGCAAAGTAGTCCTAACAGACTATATTGAAATCCTCTAACAAGGTTCTTACTTTATTGTAAGTTGAAGTCCTTTAACAAGGCACACTTTTAATAGGGTGTTGAAATCCTTTAATAGGGTAAGACCTAATAGTCTTTGTAAGCCTTTAACATGGTAGAACTTTCATAGGGTAGTTCATGTTTCATGATCAAACATTGTAACCTTCATTGGATACACTTTATTACTGTAATAGTGAAGATTTGTGGGTGTCATCCCCACCCTAGTTTTACCTTCTCATTGGAGGGTTTCTGGGTAATCATATCTGGTGTCATATGTGTGAATTCTTATTTATTTACATGCTTTGGATATACATTCTCTACATGGTATTTTAGTTTACTTATTAAATATGTGAGATGGATGTGTGGTGAATATTTTATGGGTTAAAAATTTGATCTACTAATTCACTCCCCCCTCTCAAAATTTTACCTTTCCTATTGTAATTCCAATAGTAACATCCTGATGGAATGGACAAGTATAATCTAACAATAAGAGCCTTTTGAAAATCATAAAAATAATCCTAGATTAGAGTAATAAAGCTTGGAATTCCAAATTACTTCTAGGACTATGGGCTAACAAAATGATAGTGAAAAAGGCCATTGGTTGTGTGCCTTTTGACTTGGTCTATGGTATACATGAAAGGTCACCAAAAAAAAAAAATTAGAATAAAAAAAGTTAGATGAAGATGTAATAGATGATATGTAGACTAGACTAGACAACACCCTTGAATTGGATGAGACTAGAAGAGAGGCATCTATAGGGAATGCAAAGTTGCAATTATAGGTCAAAAACCTATATATTAAGAGATATATAGAAGGAAAGTTTGAGATTGATGAACTAGTGCTTCTTTTGAATGAAAATTTGGAGGATAGGGATAAATAAGGAAAATTTGACCCAATCTTGTTAGGTCCATACATGATCCACACAACTGGGGAGAATATTCCAACATCATTAGGGATCTCTCTAGTAACCTTTTCAAATTTCTTGTTAATGGATAAATCATAAAGAAATACATTAGTCAAATTTTATTTTATTTTCCATGAAAAATAGATAGGTGTATATATACCCCATTACAATTGTACATATGTTTTTTTTTTTTTTCTAGTTTTCTATTGTTCCCCTATACATGTGTTTTGCCTTGGTGTTTTCCTAGTTTTTTTTTTTTGTGTTGTTGTCTTGCTTGGTGCTCTCTCAAGTTGTCAAAGTATCAAGTGTGTTGTCTTCTCACCCAAATTTTGGAAGATTCTTGCACGGACACAAGTTGCCCATCATCTCCAAGTAGAGCCACTATTAATCCTAATTTTTGGAGAAATAATTTGTTTTGGTTTTGTGTCATAATTTATTCATATTATGTTTTCAAAATGGGTTTCTTTATATTAAAATATCTTAAATTATTTCCAAAGGGTAAAAAAAGCTAAGAAAAAACCCACAAAACTCTTACCATGCTATGATTTTGAGTTACATTTTAGAATGACTTAAAAAAGGTTTTCACATCATTAAAAGGGCGGCATTTGATTTCCTAATGTTATAACTCCATGTTCCTACCTTATCATTTTATATCCTAAAGTTTGGTTTTTGTATCATTAAAAGATGGGTAGGTCATCATGTGGTGGGTCCTTTTTAATTTTCCTTGCAATTCATAACTCTTTAATTGTAAGTCTTGTCATGGTCATCATTATTTTTAAATGAAATTGCTAAGTCCATTTTTGCATGTGTGATTATTTCTTCTTGGACCACAAAAATGTCATTAAAATGACACTTTATTCATTTTTCTACATGGTATAATCTCATTTGGCAATTATTTTCCCATAAGAGTAGAAGACCCACCACATTTGGCAATGCTTTTCCCATAAGAGTAGAAAACCCACCAGTCCCATGTCCTAGTTTCTTATCATCCAATCAAGTCAAATGGTTATTGTTAACCCACCACAAAAGTTGGATAATGTATTAAGCCTTGGGATTTTGTGAAAAGGTACCACACACCCTTGGTTAGATTCAATAAATGAATTGGATCTTCTTAAAATAGATTAAATCTTATGGTTGGCATGAAATCACAAAGAAATGATGTGAGATTCTTAGCCATTGTGGATTCATGACCTTCTACTATGTGTCTAGGGAGATAGAATGATATTGGTTAAGATATATTTGATCCTATAACTAACATGAACCCATGATTGTAAGATGCAAGTTGATTATTCTTTGGGGATTTACAACTGGTTGGCATGTGTCTAGAAGCACCCAAATGGTCAGTAGGAGGTGGCAAGTTGAGATGACTCTAAGGATAGATGAGAACAAGCCACATGGAAGATAAGAATAATGTTGTAGAAGAGTAATGTGTCATGTTCACTGGGTAGACAAACGGTGTGTAGGGTGATAGATAAATGACAAGGAAAGAAGAGAAAATTTTAGAGTGCTAGTTGTCATTGTTAGAATGGTCAAATGTTTGTTGATCACATTTTGAAGGTAAATTCACATAAATGATCATGTATACAAAATAGGATTAAAGTTCATGAGGATCTAACACCTAGAAAGATGAAAAATCTTTATTTATTTTGGCTTCATAAATAGAAGAAATGTATTCTTGGGTACATGGTTAGATCTTAGTAAAGAAAGGAAAGATTGATAATCGTCATTAACTTGTGAATAGAAGTTGCATGATGATTTTGTTATTGTATATTTGTGACTAATTGATACATATCCAAGGAGGAACAAGAGTTGCAATGCAGCCAAGTTTCTGCGAAGGCTAAAGAAGAATTGTTTTAATTCTAGATAATTTCCTTTTGAAAAGAGAGATTAAAAAAGAAATAAATTTAATTCAATATAGAGTGCAGTTAGTTTGGGAAAGTCCATCACTTGAATAATCTATAAAAAAATTCATTCTAAAATTGAAATTTTATAATGCTCTTTTACAATGCACCGGAAAGTGTTTTTCATAAAATTTGAAGTTTATATTGTTGATTTAGAATTATCTAACTCAACATTGTGTATCACTTCACTTAACAAGAGATGTAATCATGAGAATTGGAATACTAAAATCTCACTTACATGGATTATGTGTGATTCATGAGTCATGAAAATTGTAATGATTATCATCTATGCTTCAAAAAATTATATTTCAAAAGTGTAAGATAACATGTAAATTGTAGTGCCTCTCCCATTTTACTTTTGTAAGTCATCCTGATGGATGCAACCTTGATGATCTTTTGTTGTGATGAGATCATGATTGTGACCCTGAGTGGTCTACACTGTTGAGGTGTTTGGATTTATGTTTCTTTATCAGTTGCATTGATTTTGCTTTTGACTGATCTTTGAGATTATGATGTGATTTTTGGTTCACTGATGTTTGTGCTAGTGGTTACCAGGATCGATGTGGTATCATGAGGTTGTTCTATGATTACCCTGAGATGTGTGCAGATATTGCACTATGTTCTTTTACCATGCTACACTGGACTAGGTTCCTGTAGCAGTGGTTAGTCATGTTTATGACTGTGTTTGCTTATGTGTTTTAAATGCCTTTTTAATGCAGAGTAATCAATCATTATTAAATGCTTAAGTAATTAGAATGGATTGTTCTTGTTAGATTATTTGGTTATGTGATGCGAACATTTACCTTGTTTTATTTTGATTTGAGAGATATCTGTTCTTATGTTATGTTTACATTTGAGAGGACCTAAGGGTCAGGTGTTATACTTTGATTTCAGTATCATAGATATTAGAATCCTATGCTGTTCAGTAAATCATATTGCATTATGATGCCATTTTGAGATGACAGTGTGTTTTATGATGATATCTAGTTATCTGGTATTTGGACATACCTCTGATTTTGTTATGTGATGGAATTAATGCTATGGTTATTTACATCATTCCTACGTTGTTATGCTTTATGCAAACATGAGTGATGTAAATAGATTATTTTAATATAATAAAATAAATGGTTAAATTAGGTGATTTAATGCATTTATTGCTTTGGCTATGTTATTATATGTAATTGCACTTGATCGTGTTGTTTAGCGTGCAAGATTATATCCCTGGCAGTGGCACATGGAGTTAGTGATTTAGCCTTTCATATTTTACCAATGATGTCCTTGTATGGTCGACGTATCCTTTATTAAAATTTTTAATTTAAACCTTTTGATGATTATTAAATCCGAACTCATTGCATTATGTGATTAGACTAGTAGGCGTGTCTGTGCATTTAGAGGTTCGCATTGTCGCAAAATTTGTTTAAGGTGATTTTTGTGCTTTTGGGTTTTCGGGATTTTTATTTGATTTATTTTAATTTCTAGCAGCTTTGCCATAGATGAATTCCTATTTATAGGAATAGCTTGTTTTCGTTTGGGTCGATTTGAGGTTTAACTAGAGTGGCTGGTTAAATGCCCTAATCGATTATTCACTCGAAAAGTGAATAAGTATCCAAAGAGGAATTTAATTCCTCACTTCTCACTTTCAAATTGGAAAGTTGGAGAGTAAAACCCAAAATCCTCTTCATGAAGATTTACTATTTTGTTCGTTGTGGGAGCTATAGGCATGGGATCATCGTGAAGTTGGCCTTGTTTGATCTAGCTCGGGGAAACTTTGGATTGCCGATTTTCAGCCACTTCTATGAGCGTTTTATTTTATGGCTCAGATTTTTGTTTTGGCCTTTTGGCTGTGAGGTAGGGCTTTCCTATTTTATTGTTTTTGCTCCATTTTTGCTTCTGTTTTTGGTAGTCGTTTGTTTGGAGGCTGAGAACTAGTGTTCCCCTCCGTTTATGTATGCTAGTTCTACCCGATTGGGTGGGTATGAACATTTCCCTATTTTTTGGGATGAGGGTTTGGAATTTTATGCCGTTATGCTGGCCATTTTTGCATACAGTGTTCGATTTCATTGATTTTTGGATTTTTGGAGTTTTTGAACCCAAAGGCCAAATGGGTTTTAATTTTGAAGTTTTCCAATTTTTTTGGAGTTTTTACCTCATTTTGCATGCCGCCTTGTTTTCTTGAGTTTTCTTGGCACAATGTGGGTTGTGAACCTTGATGATCCATTTGGATATCAGTCATACAAATTTTGCACTTTTATGTTGCATTGGGATGCGTGTTGCATCCGTACTCCCAACATTATGTTCGGTTGAGTGATTTATACTTGTTATGGTTTTTGTTGGACCTTTGCTTTTGTTTCGTGAAAGCTAGGATTCGTGTAGAATCCATACTCTCGGATTGAGGCTGGTTGAGTGAGTTCATGATGTTTGGTCTTGTTACATCATTGAGATTTGTGTAGAATCCATACTCTCGAATTGAGGCCGGTTGAGTGATTTCATGATGTATGATTTTATTGGCTTTGGGATTCATGTAGAATTCGTCCTTCCCATGTTGCTTTCAGTTGGGTGTTTTCTGTGCATTGTGTTCTCATTCATGTCCTTGTGTTATGATCTTCGTGATGGTGGTGCACCACACACGAGTACGTGCACGTACATTTGTTGGGTGACTTGCGAGGCCCGATCTTCCATGGATTTTCCAAAAGTTATGATCATTGGGGTTGGGATGGGAGTATGCATGCCCACAAGCACTTTTTGTAGAATGAGCATGGGTAGGGTAGGGTAGCATCTAGAGGGGGCTTCTATCTCGCAGCTCGACGTTCATGGTGCCAGAGGTTGACAGAGGATAAGAAGTTTTAAGCAAGTGATAACTAAATAAAATGTGTGATTGTTAATAAAACTTAAGATAAGTAAAATGTGTGAGCACCTGATTAACTTTGAGGACACAATGTGTGAGCACCCATTTAAGTTTGAGGACACACGATCTGAGCTTGGGCTTTTTGATGCCAAGTGACTCTCTAGGATGTCAGCCCCTACTTAACAGCCTTTTAAGTGTCTGACCAGGACTTGTACTCCTTGCATTATCTTAGGTTCTTGGTTGCAGCCATCATACTGTCTGGCGTGAGTGTTAGCCATGGATGTTCTTTTGTGTGTTTTTGGTTGGATCATTATCTCCATCAGCATAGCGGGTGTGGACCTACGAGTGCCACGTGGTTGGGAGGCGTAGCTACCTTTACCACTGCCAGGGATCAGTGTACAGAGATGATCTTTTGTCCTAGTACGAGCGTTGTTGGATGTCTTCACTTGGTACTTTGGGTTTCAGAGTATACTTTCTTGTGATTTATGCTTTCATTGGGATGCTTGTATATCATGTTTAGATGATATTATTTTATTTGGCACATTCCCTTATTATGATGTTTAGCATATGATTAGATGATGTGATTTTCTTTAGTAGTATATCTGTTGCTTACTGTTGTTTAGCATGTGATAGGTGATGTTATCTACTATAGGATTATCTTATGCATTATCACTAACATGTTAGATTTTCTTATGCTATTATTATGCATATTTTAGTAGTGGCATACCTATTATGAAAATATTGATGATTTGGTCGATGGCTTGGGATGTTACGCATGGGGGATGGCTAGGACCCATGATGGTCTTATGATGCTATTGACGGATGGGAGGATCTGCGTACTTATTTTGGTTGTTCAGTTCACTGCGATGTTTATTTTCAGTGTGTTCTTTGCTGCTATAGTTTAGATGGATTGATGTTCTCCTTTTTGTGTTTTTCTTGCACTCGAGTGTTCGTTCCTTGAGCCTTTGTGGATCCGATACTCCTTGGTGTGGAGGTTCTTTGCTCGAATTTTGGTCCCTTTTTCTTCTGGGAGTGTTTTCATGTTTCTATGGGTGACATTTGTTCAACATGGTGCAACACTTTAAAAAGTATCACACGCCCATGCAAACTATGTTGTACGACACTAGAAGAGTGTCACACGCCTTCTTGAAAAATGTCGTACGATGCTGAAAAGTGTCGCATTCCTTCTTGAGAAATGTCGTACAACACTGGAAGAGTGTCACACGCCTTAAGGAGAAGTATCACCCTCCCTTAGTAAAAAGTGTCGCACAATTTTTGTGAAAAACCTGCGCGTGCCATCAGCGGGCACTTTTTGTAGGGTTTTGATCTTTTTGATAGTTGATCTGGATACCCTTTTGGGCATTCTTCAAGCCTATGTTGTTGCATTTTGTATTCATGAGGTTTCTTTGTATTTCAGTTTTTGGGTTTCTGTTGTAGTCCTTCGAGGTTTAAAAGATATTGTTTAAGTATAAGTTGACGTATATTCAACTTATACTTAAGATATATTTTAATATATGCAAAAAATCATTTGAGATAGGTTTCAAACCTCTTGGAGATAAGTTATGGATTATAGGAAATTTTAGGGCTTCATAAATCCAGACTTAGCCAATTTTCAGGGCTTCAGGATTTCAAGCTTAGCCAAATTTTGGGATTCTGTATTTTACCCCAGCTTGGTGTTTTGTTGATGAGTGGTTGTTTCTTGTGCCCTCATCATGTGTGTTGTCATTGTTGGCTTTGTTTGTGTGTGTCAGTTTGGTAGTGGTGTTCGGAGATTCATTGGTTGTCAGGATTGTGTTGAAGTATTCCGTTGCGATCTTTGTGATCCCTGTATGATGTTGTCTTGTGCATTCATACTTGTAAAAAAAAAAAAAAATCTTGGCTTGATTTGAATCCTTGTTTCCAAGGGTCTCTCGGTGGGGCATTACATAAATACACAAAAAAGCTTAATTGAATTATAATTTATTTTAGGTACAAAAATAAGAACCCAATTTAACTCACTTGGGCAATCAAGGTTTGATGATTGCCCAAGATAGAGCTTGATCCTAATGTTGCAAAGAGGATATAAGAACACAAGTGCTAATTGGGCATGGATCTTGTCAAATTCCTTTGGTCAATAATAAACATCAAAGCAAGGATCAAAAATCCAATTATTTATTTTAATTTGTTTCTTCATAGAAGCTAGAGTATGCTCTGCACAATTACACCTTGCATGTGTTGTTTGATTTTTAAATTGCAATAAACCAATACAAAGTATCAGACCCCCTGAATAAATGGAAATTTTGGTGGTAATGAGTAGCACTCCAAAGCATTGATGAAAGGATTAGGGAAGCCATTAGAGTTTCTTTAGGAAAGAATTATGTTGGCAAAAATAAAATCTCTTGAAAAAGTTACATTCTCCAAAATTGAACATTGCCTCCATGCCCAAAAGAATCTCTTTGGGACAATTATTTGTCAAACTGATTTACCCAATGTTCACAGTCATTTATTTGGAGATGCTATGTTTTTTGCTCTCTATAAAATACATTAAAGTAAAGGGTTGGTTATTTCTTGGAAACTCCAAATGATGCAACAAAACATTTTGTGTCTTGGGCATCTAAGGAAACTCAAACACAATTGAATTGATCTTCAAAATACCTAAATAAATAGAGAAAATAAGTGTTGTGAAACTCTAAAAATAGAAAAAAGAAAGATAGTTCATTAATGGGCCAATGAGAATTTCCATTAGCATGGTAGCTTGCAACCATACACAATAACATTCCTGGTTTAGCTTGAGGGTACATTAAATAGAAGCATACTTTAGCTCTTTACTTGTTGGATGCATTAATGATATTAAAATACTAAATATTTTAACTATGTTTCAATTGAGGCATGGTATCTAAGTACAATCCTTTCATTAGTGGAATCATGTCATATTATGTATTACAGTATAGTCATTTCATTAGTGAAATCAATTTTAATTATTATATTATGCTTAGGATTTTGAGCCTTGGAATCAATCAAAATCCATATATTTTTTGAACAACTTGATTCGGAGAAATGTTCGAAGTAGATATATGAATCATTTATTGTCTTAAAATTTCTAAATTAGGAAAACTCATTACAATCTTACAGATTCCTAATTAGAGACTGTTAATCCTAAAACTTCAAATTTTTGCATGGAATGGATTTGAGATTTCTCAGCTTTAAACTTCTATGACCGACATAATGAATGCTAAGGGAAATTCATATTCTATATTTTCTATCTAATTAAATATATTTTGGGAATATAAGATTAACTAAAACAATAGGATAGTCATAACATAATGACAAAAATAAATGAAATAATTACATATATTTTAAAAAATAGTCACAACCTAAAAAATATTATTTAGGAAAAAACCTTAAATAAGTAAAATCAATGTAGAGCTAAAACTAGTAGATACGAACTCAAAGTTGTGATATTGCGATGACCCTTTGATTTAGCACTTCAAAACCTCGCAACTACTAAAATAGTTAGCATTCAAAATGAGCGATGTTGTGACTAGAGAAACTTCACAAGATCACAACTTGAAAAATTGATGGGGACACAACCCAAGAACAGAAGGGACACAATAGAAAAGGGGAAAATATATTACCTAATAAAATAAGCTAGTACAAATAGTATAGGAAAATAAACTTCGAAACATGCCCTAAGGGCTTACAATAGCATAAATCTAGAGATAATTTCTCCTTTCAGTACCTCCTCTCAAACTCCACTCCAAACTGCATTTTACAATGCCAAAAATCTCCTTAAATAGACCCGGAGGGTTAAGGACTAGGAGTACATTCTAGAAAGTGCTAGTAGGCATCCACCGACCAAATAGAAGGTTCCAGAAGCTGCATTAGAAGTCGGCGCAAATCTAGAAGAATCTAGAAATGGTAACCAAACTTTTGGGACACATAACTTTTGAACCATAGCTCTGATTGACGAATCGTTTATATTTTTGAAAAGATCTCGAAGCACTCTATAGCCCTATGGAAAAGCTTTTCTCATCCCCCATTTTTTGTCCCTTTTTGAGGTCATTTAATGCCCCTAACCTAACTTTGAAGCATTCTTAGGAGGTCTCCAAAACTCAAAAAATTGCAATAACTTTCAAACCATGGGACCTTTTGACCTGATTCTTTTTTTGGAATGCTCTAAATCACAATTTTCATCTGGCCAATTCACACCTTCTAGGTCACCAAAATGATGGCCAAATTGCATGCTCCTATTTTTTTGGGAGTTTCTAGCACACTGATAGTTGAACTGTGAGAGTTGGAACCTTTATTTGACCCAAATGGGTGTCCAAAAATGAAAACACATGAAACAAAAACTAAGTCTAAGTACATTTTTTTGGGTGACACAGGATTTCCCTTATACCTCTGGATGCTCCTACATCAGACACCCAAGGTAGATTGAAAAGTGACCTTGTCACTTTATGAATGGTAGAGGAAATCCCAAATGGAAAACCTCAGCTGCTGAAATCCAAGTTGAGTCCTCGATCGGTCGTCCTTTCCACTTCACCAAATACTCTTCATACTACCTATTTCTGGTACTCCTACCCACACGATGATCTAGAATGTCTTCTATCTCTTCCTTCTTAGAAGTAGGAATTGGACATGGTTCTAACACCAACTCCTCATCTACACCATCATCATGATACTCTGTTAAATCTGCAATGTTGAAAATGGAAGAAATGTGAATACCATCTGGCAGCTTCACTTCATATGCATTTCCTGAGTCATGTTTCTTCAAAATTTTGCAAGGGCTAATTTTTTCATTTTCAGCTTGTTGTAAGTACCACCTGGAAATCTTTATTTTCATGAGTGCACCATGACTAGATCCCCTACTTGGAATTCCTTATGTCTTCTCCTTTGATCAGCCCTAGCTTTATACTCTTGATTCATCTTGGTAATGTGTGCCTGAACCTCCTCATCTAGACGCTTGATATGTTCAGCAAATTCCTCAGCTTCAGCACTTGTCCTCTCCCCTTGTTCTATCTTCCTCAGCTCTGGTGCAGTCCTTGGACTACTCTCATATACAATTTGGAATGGTGATTTTCTAGTACTCCTATTTATAGAGTTATTATAAGAAAACTCTACCTATGGTAGAATAAAATCCCATCCCTTGGGCTTATCCCCAGCTAAACATCTCAGCAAATTGCCTAGACTTCTATTTACCACTTCTGTTTGGCCATCAGTTTGTGGGTGATGAGTGGAACTGAATTTCAAGTTGGTTCTTAACTTTTTCTACAATGTCCTCTAGAAATACCCCACAAATTTAGTATCTTTGTCAGAAACTATACTCCTTGGAAGACCATGTAGTCTTACCACCTCTTTGAAAAACAAGTCTGCAATATGGACAGCATCATGAGTTTTGTGGCATGGAATGAAATGTTCCATTTTGGAGAACCTATCAACCACCACAAATACTGAGTCATTACCCCTTTGTGTCCTTGGAAATCCAAGAAAAAAATCCATACTTATGTCCTCGCATGGCCTTGATGGAATAGGCAATGGCTGATATAGGCCAGTATTGTGACTAAACCCCTTGGCAACTTGACAAACCTGGCAACTCTGTACAAAATTCTTCACATATTGTGAAATCTGAGGCCAAAAATAATGTTCTCTAAGAATGGCAATGGTCTTATCTCAACCAAAATGTCCTGCCATTCCTCCACTATGTTTCTCCTTAATCAGATTTTCCCTCATGGAACTTCTTGGAATGCACAATTGACTACCCTTGAACAACATGCCATCCTGAATCAAATAGTCTAACCACTTGGTTCTATCTATAGCAACAAGTTCTTTACAAGCTTTCCATGCTTCAGCAAAATCAGGATCCTCGAGGTACAAATTCTTGAGTTCATCAAGCCCAACTACTTCAACCTGCATTACTGTAAGCAACAACTATCTCCTACTCAGTGCATCTGCAACCCTGTTAGATTTTCCACTTCTATTATTCAACACAAATGTATAACTCTGCAAGAACTCTACCCACTTCATATGCCTCTAATTTAATTTACCTTGGCTATTTAGGTACTGTAATGCTTGATGATCAATATACAAAACAAATTCCTTTGGTAATAAATAATGCCTCTATTTCTTTAAGGCCT
Organism: Cupressus sempervirens; assembly: GCA_028749045.1. Classification (NCBI taxonomy): domain Eukaryota; kingdom Viridiplantae; phylum Streptophyta; class Pinopsida; order Cupressales; family Cupressaceae; genus Cupressus; species Cupressus sempervirens. The sequence goes on along the minus strand of CM053789.1, from coordinate 145,494,745 downwards.
GAACTATTGCATAGAACTCTTGATCATAAACAGAATACTTCTTCTTTGCATCATTCAATTTTTCACTAAAATATGCAATAGGCTTACCTTCTTGGCTTAATACAACCCCAATAGCACTACCACTAACATCACAATCCACCAAGAAAACCTTTCTAAAATCTGCAAGTGCCAACACAGGCTATTATGTTACCTTCTTCTTCAGCAATTCAAAACTTCTCGCAGCTGCTATAGTCCATTTGAACTCTTTTCTATCCCCTCTTATTGTATCAATTAGGGGTACACATATGCCACTGAAATTCTTAATAAACTTCCTGTAAAAACTAACCAGACCATGAAATGATCTTACCTCAGTAGCAAACCTTGGAGTAGGCCATTCCAAGATGGCTTTTACCTTCTCTGGATCCATTTTGAGACCTTCAGGTGATATAACAAACCCCAAATAGACTAACTCCCTTTTTGCAAAGATACATTTCTTCAGATTAATTAATAGTTTCTCTTTCCTTAGCCTTTCAAGGACACTACAAATATGCAGTAAATGTTCTTCCAAAATCTTGCTAAAAATTAAAATATCATCCAAATAGACAATAACAAGTTTTTTCAAGAACTTCTTAAGTACCTCATTCATGAACTGCATGAAGGTGCTTGGGGCGTTCGTCAATCCAAAGGGCATGACTAACCACTCATAAAGACCCTCCTTGGTGTTGAAGGCTATTTTCCACTCATCTCCTTCTCAAATCTATATCTGATGATAACCACTCTTCAGATCTATCTTTGTGAAGTACTGAGCTCCACTCAAGTAGTCCATAAGGTCATCCATCCTTGGAAAAAGAAACCAGTACTTGATGGTTATCCTATTTATAGCTCGAGAATTTGTACACATCCTCCACTCTCCATCCTTCTTTGGTGCAAGTATAGCAGGTACTGCACATGGACTCAGGCTCTCTCGAATCAAGCCCTTCCTCAAAAGCTCCTGAACCTATCAATTTAGCTCCTCTGTTTCAGTAGGAGTCATCCTATGAGCAGCCTTGTTAGGAAAACTAGCTCCTGGAATCAGATCTATCTGATGACTGATTTGCCTTATTGGTGGCAATCCATTTGGAACATTATCAGAGATAATATCTCCAAACTCCCCTAGCAAATCTGAAACTTCAAGTGGTATTTCACTACTACCTTCTTTATCTTTCCTAGGAATCAAAGCATAGCACATATGCTAATGTTTCATGCCATCTAAAAACTTCCTTCCATCAACAAGACAAATCCTAGCACTGCTACATACCTTTTCACCTTCCTTTTTCATGGGCTTCAATTTGTGGTGAACTCCATCCTTTGTTAGAGAGTATGTGTTTGCATGTCCATCATGCATTGCATGTCTATCAAACTGCCATGGTCTACCCAACAGTAGATGGCAAACATCCATCAAAATAACATCACAGAGAACTTCATCATGGTAACTCCCAATTTTGAATTTTACTAAACATTGTTCACTTACCAGGACCTTATGATCATCTTTTACCCAAGCAATCTGATAGGGCTAGGGATGTTTCTCCCTCTTGAGCTTTAGCTTAGATACCATCTCTTCTGATACCAAGTTACCAGTGCTAGCACCATCAATGATCACGTCACAACATTTATCCTCACACTTGCATCTGGTACGAAAAAAACTCCTCCGTTGTCCTGGTTCAATCTCACCACTTAGTAGGACTCTTTCATTTACCAAGGTCTCTCCTCTTTCTGCATCCTCTGAATGTGATGATTGTGCATCCTCATCCACATGAGCAACCCTAGCTTGGCCATTAGCTCTCCTATTTTTCCTTCCTTGTCATTGAGGGCATTCAAAGGCACGATGACCTTCTTCATTGCAATGGAAATAGGTACCATGGAAGCCTCCCCTTCCTTGTCCATGTCCTCTACCTCTTCCTCTCTGATTTCCAAAGTCTTGGTCATGGGAGCGGTTGAAACCCTCATTCCTCTGGTTCCTGCTAGTACCCTCATCTTCATTTTTATTTTGGGTTTCATTGCAGCCTCCAAATGACCTACCGCTTCCCCTTCCTCCTTGATCGCACCCTCTTTTTCCTCCTTCAAACTTCTTATTTAGCTTCTCTTTAACTTGTAGGGAAAACTAGTATGCCTCTTCAATGCTGGTCATTCTTACCAGACTTAATTCCTCTTGGATGCTAGGTCGCAACCCACTGATATAATGAGAAACCTTCTCCTTATTTGCTTCTACATGCCCTGCTCTAATCAAGAGTTGGTAAAATTCCTTTGTATATTCTTCGACTAATCTTCATGCTTGCTTTAACCCATGCATCTTCTTAAACAAATCAAGCTCGTAGTCCACAGGAATGAACTGCTTCTTCAATTTGTCCACCATGCGATCCCATCTTGTGATCTTTTCCTTTTCTCTTCTGTTTCTTTCCAATTGAACCTCTTGCCACCAAATTTTGGTATGGCCTTTTAGTTTGGCCTTTGCAAACTTAACCCTATCTGGGTCCCTTATATCCTCATACTCAAAGTATTCTTCTAGTTCATTGATCCAATCGATCAACTCATCTGGTTTTAGATTTCTTGAAAATACACCCACTTCAATTGTAGGTCTTTTCCCAAACTTAGTAATGGCCCTAAAAAGCCTTTCCTTTGCATGATTCAAAACTTCCCCATCAAATTCCCCTTCTGGTTCCATTACTTCTTCTTCATTGTCATCCTCACTGTCATCACCTGCGGCAACATTTGCTCCTCTATGGAGCTCCTCTTGCAATGCTTGCACCTGCCTTTGGAGGGCTCTAACCTCCTCAAGATTAATAGCTCTAGCCCTTCCACCACATTCTCTTCATGGAGGCATCTTCTAACTCAATCCCACAACCACACAGTCCTAGTGCAAACTGCCTCACAGTCGGTGCTCTATCTACACACTCAGGAAAAACTTGCTCTGATACCACTTGATGGGGACACAACAGAAAAGGGGAAAATATATTAACTGATAAAATAATCTAGTACAAATAGTATAGGAAAATAAACTTTGAAACATGCCCTAAGGGATTACAATAGCATAAATTTGGAGATAATTTCTCCTTTCAGTACCTCTTCTCAAACTCCACTCCGAACTGCCTTTTACAATGCCAGAAATCTCCTTAAATAGACCTCGGAGGGTTAAGGACTAGGATTACATTCTAGAAAGTGCTAGTAGGCATCCATCAACCAAATAGAAGGTTCTAGAAGCTGTGTTAGAAGTCGGCGCAAATCTAGAAGAATCCAGAAACGGTAACCAAACTTTCGGGAGGCATAACTTTTGAACCGTAGCTCTGATTGATGAACCATTTACATTTTCAAAAAGCTCTCAAAGCGCTCTATAGCCCTATGGACCAGATTTACTTGTCCCCCAATTTTTAGCCCTTTTTGAGGTCATTTAATGCCCCTAACCTGACTTTGAAGCATTCTTAGGAGGTCGCCAAAACCCAAAAAACTGCAATAACTTTCAAACCGTGGGACCTTTTGGCCTGATTCTTTTTCTGGAATGCTCTAAATCACAATTACATTCATCTGGCCAATTCACACCTTCTAGGTTACCAAAATGATGGCCAAATTGCATGCTCCTATTTTTTTGGGATTTTCTAGCACACTGATAGTTGAACTGTGAGAGTTGGAACCTTTATTTGACCAAAATGGGTGTCCAAAAATGAAAACACATGAAACAAAAACTAAGTCTAAGTACCTTTTTTTGGGTGACACAGGATTGCCCTTAAACCTCTGGATGCTCCTGCATCAAAAATTCAAAAGGCATGACACTATAATATAAAAAATAGCCAAAAGACTTATAAGAAAGATTTTCATATATCCCTATTATATTTGCAAATTATTTCATGGAAAATTTATTAGAATATGAAACATGACTATTTTCTATGGTTTTTTTATAGGATAGACAAATACTTTCAGAAACACTAAGTAGTCTAGACACAGTTCTTCCTAATTTTCATAGGGTATTTTAAATTTCTTGGATAGGTGTAAATCAGGCCAGCAAAGGCTTTGTCTAGGGATGTATGTCCCTTGCTAACATGACAAGGATTCAGAATCACTAGAAGAAGAAGACCACACACCTGACGACAAAAATTCTATGAACAACTTTATTGAAAACATGAAACCTACTCTAACTATACAACATGATGGCCTTGGGCCACCAAAACTTCTCAAAACTTTTTACCTCTATCAAAAACCCAATTTTCATTTACATCTCCCCAAGGTAAGTTGTAAGTATTATTCTCAATTATTTTACCAAACACATTATAATTATTTATTAGTAGAATAGGTAAAAAAAAATCACTTTCATAATGCATATAAAAATTTGAAACACTCTCTTCATCTTGCTCACTATGAAAATGCATATTAGCATGCTCTTTAATTCCAAAATCAAACTAAGAGTTACCATTATCAAAAGACTCACACATGTTATCAACTGAAAATAGAAAGTGCTCATACTCTTCTTCATTTAAAAAGTCGTATTCATCATAAATTTGTTGTTGAAACAATTGATTAATTGTGTATTATCTTTAATGTTACACAAATTGTCATATCATCATTAGTTAGTCTATGTCAAGCTTACTTGGGCATTGAATGTTAGGAATAGGGTGTCTTAACCTTGGATAATTCCTATTCTTATGACTTGTTTTGTAAATGTATTTTTTGCAAATAATGTAATTAAGTGTGAGTGTACATATCTAGTTAGCATGTTGATGTGTAACTCCACTTGTATGTGTCAGCATCTTGAATGGTGTGTAAGGAGATCGTGGCCGAAATAGTTATGATGGATTTTTGTGATGCATAAGAGCTATCTCTAGAAGATTTGATGATGGATAAAGATGTGAAGACATGTGGTAATTGATCATTGAGTACTATACACTCGAATCTCCATCTAGTGCACAGGGTTTAGGGCATTGCTCTAGAAGTTTTTTTGGGTTCCTATTTTTTTGGAGAATGGTAAAACCCTAATATAGTTATTCTTTGGAAGTTTCCCTAAAATGGAAAGTGCATGATATAAGCATTTTTGGGGTTGAAAATAAGGGTGAGAAAAAGTGTATTGTTGGTATGGTATATTGTTACTAGTCTTATCTTTTGTATCCTAAAAGAACTTGAATTGCAAGTGTATTGTAACCTTTGTGTTGAAGATAATACATTGTGTAGGTTTTGGAGGGGTGGGGTTGTTTTACTGGAAGCTTTTTTCCCATTGGTATATCTTTGTGTTTATGTGTTTTCTTTCTTAATCTATTTTCTATATTCATGGTTGATTGCAATATTATTGTTTACATAGTATCGAATATGAAATTGTAAGGATTTAATAGGAATTTGCACAATACTTTCCTTAAGGGATTAGTGTAGGAAGCTATTTCCAAACCTAAATTTCCTTACATTGAAGACAATATCTACCAAGTTCACTCAAGTGCCAAAGGAAAGTCTATGGAGTTGAGTGTTAACTAATCTCACTTGGTTAATAAAGGAATTGTTGATGGAGCTAGTGCTAACCGAGCTTATTCGATTACCAAAGGAACTTTGTGAGTATGTGGTGTTGACCAAGTTCACTTGGTTAACATAGGAAAATCATTTTTGAGTTAATATCTACCAAGTAGGGTTGACTTACAAAGGATTTTCTTATTTTGGCATATTGAGTTCAATTGATTTGTCTGTTGGCTCTAGCCAACTGAGGAGATGAATATTAATTATTCTAAGTTGTATTATAGTTGACTTGACAATATGAAAGATATAAGGTCAAGTTGAAATTTAGAAAGTAAGAATGAATGGAAGATAATTGAAGATGCTAAGAGGAAGAAAATCAGAAGAATAAGAAAAATATCCTTGTGGAGCTAAAAAGATATATTTGATCAAGAAGGATCAAGTATACAAGCCAGAATTAAGATCTGTAATCAGCAATTCAATTGCATCAAAATTAGGCCATGTCATTGTTACTCTCTAACCATTGTAGCAGTGATCTAAATTTCTTAATAGAGTTGGCTTGGTAGTTATTTATAAATCCTCTAACAAGGTGGCATTTCTATTGAAGTGTCTAAAGACCTCTAACAAGGCCACTCCTAAGAGGTTCATTAAATCCTTTAACAAGGTCACACCTAATAGTGTGTTTTGTAACCTTTAATAGGGTTGGCTCCTAACAAGGCTCACTTCAAAAGAGTGAAAATCAGTAACTAGTTGCAATTGATGTTTTTCCCAAATTGGGTTTCCATGTTAAATCTTGGTGTCAAATGTGTTCATACTATTTTCTTTTATGTGTTTGCAACTAAGTTAAAGTAATAAGTAATCATAGATAACATCTTAAGATTTTCATGTTAAGTGTTTTCCGAGCATTCTTAGTATTTACAGAGTTACAACATTTTTTGTGTGTTTACCGAGCATCAGTAGAGTTCAATTTTAGAGATCATTTTGTATTGACATCTAAGGGATCTAGGATTTATTTTAGTGGTAAATGATTCACCCCTCCCTTCTTAGTTAATCCTCTTATATCTATAATATTTGAAACTCACCTTTGTACCTAGACATGAAGAGTTTGTGAGATCTGATTCCTGCTCACTTGTTGTCTCATTACTCATATAATCAGATTTATCATGTGCTAAAACCTCTTCACACTAAAACATTGGATTAGTCACCAAAGCTAAAAAACTATCATGAAAGTGCTCACATAAACTATGTTGATCATTACCATAATCTTAATCTAATGACTTGTTAGAGTGAACTTTGAACTCGATAAACTTATCTTCACAAGATTTATTAGCATATAAAGAAAACTTAGAATCAAATTCACAATTTCCATTATTTTCCTTTTCATCATAAGAATCATCAAACCTTGTTGCAACATAACTAACATGATAAAAATTTGAAATAGTACCAAATTTTCCTTTAATAAAATCCCCTACATTTAACAAGTTGTCATATGCACAAACATTTGAGGTAGTGTTATATATACCTCCAAAGATTGACAAAGATGGTTATGATTCTATATCTCTTTCCACATAAAACTTTGGGGAAATGGCTTAATTAAATGAATAAAAACCATAAGGGAAAATATAAGCATCCTTTGAAACATTTACACATCCTTCAAAATCATGAGCTAACAAAGCTTAAATTTTATTAGGGTTCAAAAAGATTTCCTCACAAATATTCTCCTCTTGGTTGTGATTATTATCCAGATGACATGAAGAAGAATTTACAATAGAAAAGCCATTAGAATGACAATTTAAAAAATTAGAATCATTACTACACCCATTTTCATCATTATAAGAATTATCTCTATTGTTTTTATACATTTCTTCACTCTCATACACACTGTCACAAGATTAATTTTTAGTCAAGTATCCATCTTCCTCATGTTGAATGAAATCATATGATTCACTAAAATTTGAATCCTTTTCTTCACACTTGAAAGACAACTTGGGTATGTGCAAGATCATGGTCAACCAAAATATGCTCTTAAGTGGCAATAAAAAATTAGAAAATCAGGGTTATGTGAACTTGACGTGCAATTTTCTACTTGTTATTAACTTTATATCAAAAAGTTGAGAGAAAATAATCTCTAGAAAATTGAATATAGTTTCTAAACTACTAGGACTTATCTCAAAAAAATAAAAATTGATTGGTCAAAATTTTAAATTTTAATGCAATATTACAAAAAATTTATAACAAAAATAAGAAGTAGACGTATGTCTAACCACCTTAATCAAAACCAAATGATAATATTTTTTAATAGTATTCTAGATATAAGTAGTAGACTCATGCTTGGATGTGAAACATATTTTTGGGTATTTTTATTCTAAACAAATAATAATTAATTAATTTTTGACTTTAGTATTTTTGGAATAAAAAGACTCTTGTGCCTTAACTAATTCAAAACTCTACAAAATTGAAATTTTCATCTTTTTCCTTATAGTAGAAGAAACATAGAATTTAATGCATCTTTTGGATTTAAAAAATGTTGTACCATTTGAAAGTTATAGTTGTTTTTCAAGTAGCGTGTTAGTCGGCACTTTATACATAACTCCATTAGAAAATAAGTAATAATTGCTTACTAAACTCATAATTTGACAAACCTTACATTTATGGAAAGATAAGAACATTCTAAAGAAACCCTTTTCATTTCATCAAACTTTGGTGAAAAAAAAGTCATGAGCTACATGTTTGAAGTAAAATTCACATAAAAATAGGCCAAAAGCACATTTTTAGGATGTTTTTAAAGTTGACCATATAGGTTTGGTATCAAAAGATATAGTATACCTTATAAAGATATTAACTTTTTTCATTTAATATCAAGGTGGGTGGGAAAACAAGTTGGAATATATTTTGAAATGGTTTGAGATATTTCAAAACTATAGATTTTTCAGATCATCACTTTTTGGCACACCATGATCCTATACATACCACTTATCATTATTATCATTAGAAGACTCAACATGAATTCTATTGTTATACAAAATACTTTCCATCTCCTTGATGTATACTTCAACTTGCAAAAGATTTTCTAATCTTACATGTGTTGGCTAGTTAAATGAATCAAGCATAAAGACATCTAGGAAAGCAATAGGTAACAAAAAATCCTTAGGTCTTAAAGAAAAAATCAGCTCAATGAATGCTGATTTGAACTTTATATAAACTTGATAATCTCCCAAACGTTGAATACTTCCTCCCGTATTCCTTACGAAATTGACAATCTTATTACAAATTTCCTTTTTCAATATAGAAATATTTTCAGTCACACTTTCATAACTTAGTAAACTAAATTCAGATCTAAGATCTGATTCCATTTTGAAATAAAACTTCTACCTCTTTCTCCTACTATTAAAAGTCACTAAATAGAGGTATTGTTTTCTAACACTTTACTTCCATGAAAAGATAACACATGAAAATCAAAATACCTTAAGTGCTCATGCTGAAACTTCATTTTCTGATTTGGCATGAGTGTAAATCTCAATTTATTCACACCATTCATCAAAACCATGTAGAGATGCCACCTCCTTTAAGAGTACAAATGAAATCATAGCTTTGATTCACTTTCTAACATTCAAATTCTTACAAAAAAAAAGTATAAAACACTTACAACTATAGATCAAGAAATGATATCTTCTTTTCCAAAAACCACTATCAAAAGCTTTAGATTTTCCCATACAAACTGAAAGTTCTTGAAAATATACAATACAAAATCAACTAGGGAAACTGGTACAGAGATATAGAGTTGCCACTCACACTTGCAAGAAGTAAAACATAATTTATCACTTGACAAATCTGAACGAGACTTTTAATTTGTAGGAAATATGTAAATCATCAAACCACTCTTGGAGATTTACAAACTTGTTAAAGAGAACAAATAATTTTGTTCATTCTTGACTCTGAACTTACAACAAAACTTCAAACATTATCTAGTTAAATTGATTGAAGATGAATCATTAGAAATGATTCAAATTACATTCAACTCTCAAAATACTATTCTCTTGGATAAAACATTATTGGGATGCATGACTTGTAGTAAGAAATTGGAAATTACATTAGAAAACATACTGCTACAACTTGTTTCATGCACTTCTCTTTTTGTATTGAATCTCTTTTCAAATTCTCAAGGTTTATCTATCATACTAATTCAATACAACTCCCCAGTAGAGTCACCATTTTGTTGGCTCCTAAATTAACTATTTTTTAATAACCTAGTGATAGGAAAAAATACATCTAGGGGAAGCTAATTCCCAATTGCAATATACTTATTCACATACCGAGGCCAACTATAAGGCTATACTCCTTCTTCTTCTTTAGGCTCTACAAGACCTAGGTGGGTGAGCCTTAGATTATTCATAAGACACAAGTTTCAAAGCATACAACTGAATCTTATAAATAAGATAATACCCTTAATCTTCTATGCTTATGCAAACAACATAGACACGAAATGTCTAGTAACATGGCCTATGAACTTGATAAACTATGTGAACAAGAATCCTTATACTTGAAATCCTTCAAAATGACACCATGAAAGCACATGATCTCAAGAATTGGCTCATAGCTTTCTATCATCAATGTGCAAATACCTTCAAAGGTTTTTAGTGGTGGCTCTCATATGAACATTAGCCTTGGTCTTCACAAGTACATCCAATGAACAGAAGATTCAAATGATCATGAACATGTAAGATATCTCCAAGTCCTCAAGAAAATTGCATGAAAGCTCCAAATAATGGTGATATTAAAATTACCCCCCCTTTAAAATGAAGGAATGAGGTCTCCTTATATACCAAAGCCAAGAGGCATTCCCAAATTAGGGAAAATGAAAATTAAATGAAAAGTTGTTACCCACATAAGAGAATGTACAATTAGCATTTAATTAAGAGATGTGGAGTGTAAAACTCCATAAAAGTTATAAGATGAGGGGCGTTTTATTTAATTTAAATGTAAAATAATCCCTTTTCTTATAAAATAAAGTGTGTGGTGTTTATTTAATTATTTTATTTAAAATAATAATTTTTGCACATAAAATTAAGTGAGGAGGGGTTTTATTTAACTAAAAGGGAGCGAATTCCTTTAATTAAATAATACTAAAATCAAGATGATCCAACCATTTATTTAGAATTAATTAAATAAATAAACTCCAATTTAATCAAGGAAATTGATGTAAAATAATTATGATTAATCAAAAAATTCAAAAAATTCAAAAAAATTTGAATAATTCAAATAATTTAATTTGATCAAAGGAAATGGTGATGTAAATATCTATTCAAGCTTGAGATAAATTATGAAATCGGGACACATAGTCAAGGCGACCATTTTAGGGTGCATACATTTTCTCTTCTTTGACTAATGTGTGTCCACATACATGACAAGCACATTAAGTCAAAGAAGTATAAAATAAAGTGTATATAAAGATTGATTTATGTCAAAAATATATAAAGATTAAGCATCCAACTCTTGTTCCCTCAACATGCCATCTGGGGTCTTATAGTGCCTAGAACACAATATGCCATTGCGGGTCTTATAATTGTAGGTCTGCCCAAAGATTTTTTAGCAACTATAAAATTCATGAAATATATATAAAAGAAAAAGATAAATATCAACACCTAGAAAATGAAAAATCACGCATTGACTTGCCCCAAGTACAATAATCATCTGCCCCAAGCTAGACAGAACAAGATGAGTAGATTTTGAATGAACTTTGCAAACAATGAATCTCAATAGAGTGTTCTTGCTCCCTTGGGCTCAAAATTGAAATGAAGGAAAGGCTAAGCAAGAACAAGATAGATATGATCAAATAAAAAAAAAAGGTTCATGACGAAAGATAAGCAAGATATAGATCAAGAAACCAAGGTTAAATCACTAAGCATGAAAAACATGCCCCAAATCAAAAGAAAGAAGGGGGGCAAATGAAAGACAAGAGGATGGAAAGAAGAAGAGGGAAAATGCCTTAAAAAGCATCAACTATGCAAAATATGACATTTTGATTAAGATCACAAGCAAGTGACATGTACTAAAAAGAACAATCATGATCAAAGCTGATAGCAAAGAAATGATAAAGGAGACCTCCAAAAGGTAAACAAACAAATCAAAAACTCTAAAAAAACAAGGGGATAAAACACATGTTCATATGAAACTTCTATCCACTCTATGTACTTACTCATTTTGGCCAAGATTAAGATCCTAGTTTTAATCATTGAGTTGAGCTACACAACCTTCATTGGTTAGAACCATGAAGATATGACTGTAACTGTATTGGGAAGATCACACAATCATCACTAATCATCAAAGTAATCTGAAGATATGAATGTGATCGGAAGCTTCCCAAAATCATCACTCATCACCAAGGAAACTATTATGATATGAATGGGATCTTCTAGTGTTGTGAAACACTATGAGTCTTGAGATCAAAACCACACAAGGAAGAAATCAACCAAAAATGTGTCTCATGGTCCATAGTTCTCTAGCTATGCATCCTAGAGAAAACCATAGAGACACTCATTAATACTAATCAAATCACTAAAAAATAAACCACATACCCCTAGTGCGAAAACGACTAGGGAGGGAATAAAAAAAAAACATATAGATACAGTGTGGTAAAAATGTATATAGAGCAATGAACAATCATCATACAAAGAATGATCAAAGCATAGCTCAATATTAAGTATAAACTAAAGCATGAAAATCAAGACAAGACTCTCAATGTAGCGTTAAGGAATACTATTTTGGTGTTTAAGATATTTAAGGAACACCATTGTTGATATTGAAAATACCATTTCTTTTCTTTTTTCTTTTATAATTTTCTTGTATTTCTGGAAGATATCACTTTTTTTGTATTTTTTCAGGACCCATGAATATGTACAAATTCCCCCAGCAAGAATGGACATTAGGGATAGAACTTTTTCAAATGAAGCACATCAATAGGATCAAGGAGGTGATCTCCCTCAGGTGTAGACAACAAATAGGCACCCTATCCAAAAGTAGCTATAATAATAAAAGGACCCAACCAATTGGGCTCAAATTTTCCTTTTTGAGCTCTATTTTTCTGATTCTTAGGATTCTCATGCAAAAAAAGATCTCCCACTGAAAAATCTCTAGGGAAAACTTTTTTGTCATAAGTCTTAGACAATCTTTTCTAATAAAATCTCATGTGATCAAAATAATTTTTTCTATTCTCATCAAGTAACTCAAGTTCTTGTAATTTCATAACTTTGTAATCTTCATTTGTCACTAATTTGTTAAAAGTAACTCTCAATGATGGAATCTCATCCTCTAAGGGCTCAATATTATAAATATGAATATCATCCTTGCTGGCAACTATAGAATTGAAGTCTATCAAGTTCCTCTCAATTTCTCTTGAATCATAAAGTTGTCTAATAATTGGAGAACCTAGCTCATGAGAAATATGTGAGTTTGAATCTCATTAATTTTATTGGGTTGAGAATCATAAGAATGAATCATATCAATACCTAAATCAACTATAGAAGGATCTAAAGATAAATCCAATTCGTACTTATTTGAATATGCTCTTTCATCATTGTTTTCTATATTTGAATCATTTTGAATTTTTGAAGAAGAAGCTTCATTAACAGAACCATGTCCATCTCCCCAAAGAAGATTAGTAAAAGTGATCAAATCATCACATATATCTTGTTGATCAAGTATATACACTTCCTCATCATCATCATCATAAACATCAAAGATGGGTCCATCATCATTTTCTTCTTTGTAAATCTAATCTCTAACAACACTTTCTTCTTCCACTTCTTCCATAGGAAGTAAAGGTTAAACCAAAAAAACAACCTTACATCCCTCCATTTCACTATTAAGTGTCTTAGATTCTATCACACATTCTATAGATTCTTCAATTATCTCATCTGAAACTTTATCCAAAGACATATGTGATTCTACTGAAATATTATTGATAGCCAAAGTATTAACTCCTAAAATACACATCTCAATTTCATTATGTGCAAATGTAATAGACTGATGATATGTGGAAGGAATGGATTTCATTTCATGTATCAAGGGTCTACCCAATAAAATGTTATAAGAAAGGGTACTAGTATCAACCATATGAAATAGAATATCTTTCTCAACTGACTCAATCTAAATGGTAAAACAACCAATCCTTTAGATTTTCTTTCACTACCATCATAAGATCTAATGGCAACCTTCTATCTAGTATCAATATCTTGTTCTAAACATCCCTACTTTTCAACTATGTTGAACGGAAAAATATTCAACTCAACACCCCCATCTATTAGCACACATCTAACAAGAGTTTTGTGAATCATGACTTCAATATGTAAGGCAAGATTATGTGGATGATTCAAATCCTTATCATTTTCCTTAATTGTAACCATGTTGATAACATTATCTACATTAGAATATCCATAATTTTGATTAGAATAAGTATAATTCACTTGAGCTTTCCCATTCTTAGATGATTCACCCTTTTCATGCTTAGGCAATGAATCCTTATAATCTTGATGATCATTATTAGTAGTATGACTGGCACCATCAATTACTAACTTTATATTATCAATCAAATTTTGTATATCATGTTTTAACCTTTGACAATTTTCCATAGTATGACTAGTTTTTCTTTGATGATATTTACAATAGGCATTATCATCCCAATACAGACCCTTCACAGGAGGTGGTTGCCAATTGTCAATCTAAGTTAATAGATTTCCATCAATCAACTCTTCCAAAATATCCTCATAAGGTCTACCAATCTTTGTAAAAGTTCTTCTCTCTTGAAGATTTCTATACTTGTATCTAGAATTATCTCTATTATTTTGCTGAGAAGATGCTTGAAGTTTCATAGCATGAACACTATTTGGTAACTTGTGAATTTCTTGGTCATCATACTTAGGTGCATCAACTAAACCATCATTAACCACACACTGATTCCATCTATAAGAAGTAATCCTATTCTTATTTTCATTGTTGTTATTATTCTTGTTGCTATTATGCTTGATAATTCCTTGATTCTTCAAAACATCTTCAATATAGAAAGTTGTTTCTACCATATTATAAAAAGTTTCAAAAACCCATTTGCCAATTTCATTTCTTAATTTAGGAACCAAATTACTCACAAGTATATCAATTTTCTCTTTTTTTAGAATATCTCTAGATTAATGAGAACATGAATTTTTCGATCTTTGCAAAAAAGTAACGAAGGGTTCTCCTTGATCTTGTTTGAGGTTGCATAAATCCAACATAGAAACTAGTTTTTGAACATTGTAAGAGAAGTGTTGAACAAATTTTGGGACAATGTCCTCAAAATTATTAAGTTGGAGAGTAATCTTAGTGAACCATTCCATAGCTACACCCTTTAAAATCCTAGGGAACAATCTCATAAGATAAGCATCTTTATGTGTGAATTTCAAGCTCAAAACATTAAACTGTCTCACATGATCACTAGGGTCTCCATTCCCATCATACTTATCATAATGACATAATTATGTTTTATTAGGGAGTTCAACCTCTATAATACTCCTCTCAAAAGGTAGAGGACAAACATTCTGTAGAGAAAATGGATTCTTAGGTGTAATTTTATCCATTAATATCTTCATATTTTTCTGAGTTTGTTCTTGAAATGAAGGATTCTATCTCTTGATATTCTTATTCACATCAAAATTATAAGGTACTTGAACACCTTTTTTGATTAAATCCATGATTCATTTATCCTTATTAATTTGAATGTATTGATCCATGTACTTGTGAAATTCTAGGTCTTTCTCTAATAAATCATAATCCACACGAAAACCATGTGTAGTAAATTGAGGGTGTTGTGAATTCCTTGGAGGAGATATTTTCCTTTGCTGATAACTAGGAGGAGGAGATGGTTGTCTCATATTTCCCTTAGGAGATTGTGAAGGTGACATATGTATAGTAACTCTTAGAGGAGGAGAAGGAGGTGAAGAACCATTACCACCACCAAGCAAAAGTTCCTGACATGCTATTTCATGAGCTCTCTTTCCTACCTCACATTGTATGAATGCATCCATGTAAGCTTGTTTTTCTTTAGAAGATGTCTCTCCTTGTCACCTCTAGGACCTATAGGAGGTGGAGAAGCATTACCTCTCTAAGAAAGAATATCATTAACCATTTTTTGAGCCATATCTTTAGCCAGTTTTTTAGCTTGGGCTTCTGTATACATACTCACTTTACTAAAGTGACCATTAGGGGTTCTTGGAGTTTTGTTGAGAAATTCTTGAGACCTATCCAAAATTTTATTGATTTGTTGTGCTACTTGTTTCTCTTGCTTCTCCAAGTATGCTATCTTTTCCAATTCATCTTGTTTGAATTTATCATCCATTTGGTGAGAAGATTTAGGTGATAATCTAGGAGGAGCCAGAAATGGAGAGTAGTGCTGATTTCCTCCAAGAAAATCATTTGCTAAGGTAGTTCCATCAATATCTTCATGAGTTATTTGAGATCCCAAAGTTTCAACCCCATGTCGACTCAATAATCTATCATTTATTATGTCATCCATGATTTTATCTTTGCTTCTAGTGAACAACATGTCTTGGCCTGGGTATGTTCAATTTACTAAGATTGCTAGGAGGAGTAAACTCAATTTCTATTTTTCCCTTAGGTGTTTGATCAAAGATAGGTTCTTTTCCTTTACATTTTTGATGAGTTGGAACTAAGGTAATTGACCAAAGTTAACTTGAGGTTGTTTACTATGACTAACTTGAAACCTAGTCGTAACCGATATGAGAGGGAAAACACTAGTAGATAGGAAGACTCCAAGAAGCATTGGTATCACTCTTGGGTAGTAAAGTAATCACTTGTCAAATTAATAAGGTGTAATAATGTAATTTTCTATCACTCTCGTTAACTTAATCAGCCAATATAGGTCTCATGATTGGTTAACACAATATGCCATTGGTAGTCTCACAATTGTGGAATTATCCAAGAGTTATAATGTTCTGTAATAAAATGTAATAATATGAGATAAATTGATATGTTTAGACAAGTGAATACCCACAATATAAAGATGAATTCAAAGAATCCCAAAGAAAACTTTCTCCGCAATAGAAATCTCTAACTTTGCAAGTTTTGATGTTGGCGACAAGATAAGACAAGACTTACTAACTCAAAGATAGCTATGATGCAAGGATCCAAATGACAACAAGTTTAGACACTCAAGATTAGGTCTGCAATAGTCAAATACAATCAAGAATGAAAAAAAAATGGTTACCCTATAGTTGGAAATGATGAATGATGAATTTTCCTTTTTTAACCAACTAAGATCGATTTCAAATTTATAAATAATAGTTAGACACATATAATAGCAATTAGGGATTTCAAGAAAATATCTACAAGCAATGGGCAAGGGACAAAGCAACCTTACACATGAAAAAGAATAGTGTTGTAGTATGAATCTAATCCCTAGAACCACTACTGTGTATGTTCTCAAAATATTTTTCAATCACACACAAAGTCCTAGAAAACAAAATTGGCAGCACTAAGGTTCTTAGTAATGGTCAACTCTACAACTTTTGTAATCTAGAGTAGGAAAAATCCAATCCTAGCACACTAAGGTTTTGACATATTCAGAGAATTTAGTCAATCGAAGATACTGAGGAGATCTGATAACCCAACAAAAACTACACCCGTGGGGATTTCCT
This sequence comes from Cupressus sempervirens, assembly GCA_028749045.1. NCBI lineage: Eukaryota > Viridiplantae > Streptophyta > Pinopsida > Cupressales > Cupressaceae > Cupressus > Cupressus sempervirens. Next base: position 145,477,622 of record CM053789.1, on the reverse strand, counting down.
CCATAAAGACACTTATATAGCGGTTGCTACTACCACATCAAAAATAGCTATTACAACTTGAGGTACCATCCACGTGGTTGACCAATAAAAGGAATGTCCACTATGGTTTAACCCTCTTTAATCAAGGAATACTCACAAAGTTGTACCACATGGAGACTTGATTTGGATTCAAGGGTTCCAAGTCTCTAATTGCCCAAAAGAGAACAAAGCATACTCCTCTAGCCTCTTCACCTTACCCAAACATAGCAAACAAGATTCTTTGACACGTTATTTGAAATAACCTCACAAATTTTTTGGAAAGTCCAACAACAAACACCACCAATCTCAAAAGAGAAAGTACTAATGGATGTTGAGGACAAATCCAAGTAGAATAGTGAGATAATGACAAATATCCTTCTCTACCTACAAATGGATCCATTGTCAAGAGGAGCTTCACATGTAAAGCAAGAAAATTAAGCTTATTCTCTCAAGATCTTCCAAATAGTGTTCATAGGGCCTAATTACTATGTGAAACATAGATACGTGAAAGCAAATCTAGATCCAATTTTAGAATCTATGAAAGCATGTAAAAGCACTCAAGCCAAACATATGAGATGTTCATTTTAGTTCCAAATTCAAATGTTATAGAAATATAACAAAATACTTGGTAATCCTTGCAATGCATCTTTTCTCTATTGTACCTTTCATTTATGCTTGAACGATTGCTCGCAATGAATAAAGCAACAAGCAAAACAAGCAAACACAAGATATGCAATATATATCCAACTTATGCAAAATTGGGGCTAGATTTGAAAATCTAATTTTTAAGAGTGATAATAATTAGCAAATAACCCAAATGAAAGCTCACATCATGCATTGATCCATTGTAAAAATTAAATGCAAGCTATTCATTAAATGCCCTTTTTAAATTAATTTTTGACCTAGTCATCAAGATTGGACCTATATTATATAAATTCAGATCCAAAACCCTAAATGTAGAAAATAAACCCCTATAAATAATTAGAGATTTTTCCAAAAATGTCAAAATTTTGAAAAGATCTTTTAATTTTTGCCCTAGAGAGCCATTTTGTCAAAATAGACCAATTTTTGTAAATCAAATTATTGAGCCCTAATATGATCTCTCAAATAAAAACATAAAAAACCAACTCTATTTAGAATTCAAAAAGATTTCCAAAAATTTAAACTTTACCAAAAAGTTCGCTAATTTGCTCCTTAAAATGATTTTCCATTAAAAATAAGGAAAACAATATAAAAAATAACAAATACCTTGGAAAAATCTAAAAATTGGATTATAGCTTGTCCGATATGTTGACACTTTGCAAAAAGAAATTCAGATCAAAATACCAAGCCATTTGGGAGATATGATTGAATCTTTGAAAATCTAGGGTTTTCTTCTCCAAGCAACTCTACACAAGGGGTTAGCTCCAAAAATATCCAAAACCAACATGAAAGAGGTGGGTTGCCCTATAGTAGGCACCAAAAATGTATGTGAAAAATATGAACAAATATGCAAACAAACTTCTATGAATCCTTATACTTGAAATCCTTCAAAATAACACCATGAAAGTGCAAGATTTCAAGAATCAACTCATAGCTTCCTATCATCAATGTGGAAAGACCTTTAAAGGTTTGTAGCGATGGCTCTCATATGAACATTAGCCTTGGTCTTCACAAGTACATCCAATGAATGGAAGATTCAAATGATCATGAACATGCAAGATATCTCCAAGTCCTCAAGGAAATTGCATGAAAGCTCCAAATAATGGTGATAATAAAATTGCCCCCCTTTAAAATGAAGGAAGGAGATCTCTTTATATACCAAGCCAAGAGGCATTCCCAAATTGGAGGGAAAATGAACATTAAATGAAAAGGAGTGACCCACATAAGAGAATGTGCAATTAGCATTTAATTAAGAGATGTGGAGTGTAAAACTCCATAAAAATTATAAGATGAGGGGTGTTTTATTTAATTTAAATGTAAAATAATCCCTTTTCTTATCAAATAAAGTGTGTGAAATTTATTTAATTATTTATTTTAAAATAATAATTGTTGCACATAAAATTAAGTGAGGAGGGTTATTATTTAATTAAAAGGGAGAAAATTCCTTTAATTAAATAATACAAAAATCAACATGGTCCAACCATTTATTTCAAATTAATTAAATAAATTAACTCCAATTTAATCAAGGAAATTGATGTAAAATAATAATGATTAATTAAATAATTCAAATAATTCAAATAATTTAATTTGATCAAAGGAAATGGTAATGTAAATATCGATTCAAGCTTGAGATAAATCATGAAATTAGGGCACATAGTCAAGGTGACCATTTTGGGGTACATACAGTTCAAATTGAAACATTCAACAAAGCTTTGTATTCATTTCCTTGAAACTAGTACATCAAATGTATGCAAAAACTCTGAAAATACACAATAGATGACTACATATCTAGATGCTCAAAGGAAATTAAAATGTTTTTCATAATAGAGAAATGCTAAAAATAATGGTATCACAAAAATTGAAAATATTTTGAATCAAAATTGGAACCAACTAGGTGGTATGATAGATATGGAAAAGACATCCAAAAATGTAGAACCCTTTCCTCCACATCTTGGAAATCCTTATAAAGAGAAGGATTGCAAAAATCTTTAGAGGGGTGGACACATATCAAAATTCTATAAATATAGAGATGTTTCTATATGTTACTGTTAAAACATTCTCTACATTTAGATAAAATTGGAAAAGTAGTTACAAAGCTGGCATGAGGCACTTATTTTAGGAGTCTTTAACTTAATTTTTTTAATCTTCTACTTCCCTTAATCATGTAAATCTCTAACTACTTCTTTCTAGAAAAGCCTTTATATCTACAACTACTTCCAAAATAATTATTTCTTTCTTGGATCGTTCAATGAATCTGATTCTAACTAAAATTGGATTTTTAATCTGATTGTGTTCCACCTAAAAATAAAATCCTCATCAAGGTTGCATAACTTTGAGAATGAACTCATCCCTCTATTCAGTGTTGATCTATCCCTTGTTCTGTTGATGCATTTTAAAATTGAAAACCCTCATATTATTGTAAGCCTAGAAATTGGCCCCTGTGATCTCCTTCTTTATTGCATGATCGAGGGTTTCTTTTAAGTCATCTACAATCTTACAACCATCAAATTGTGTAGCATTAAGTTTTGACTTTTTCATTATTACAATCTGATGATCATGGTTAACTAGCTCCTTTTTGTAACTTTGGAAGCCTTAACCTTTACCTTTATGATCTTATGATCTATGATCTAACATAGCTTTGGAAGTCTCATTATCTGCTCCTACAATCTCATGATCCACCTTTTATCATAATATTGTAGCCTTGCATAACCTCGTCACTTTATATCCTTGTGATCTTATGAACACATGAGCTTATGATCCAATACAACATCTTAACCCTAAACGTGGAAGCTCCTGATCTAACATCTAGCATAAGATCACAACAACCCTTCCTTAGCTCCATGATCCCACAAAATGGATTAAGACCGTATCTCTAGGTCTTTTGGCTTTCACCCTTGTGAACATGCATAACATTAGAGGTCTCATTTCCTTAAGAACCTGATCATATGACTCACCTCAAATTTCTTGCCACGTGTCTCCTTCTAATTTTTTGGATATACCACCTCTTCTCTATCGACAAGTTCTTGCCACATGTGAAGCTCTCTCACCTTTGCATCCTTAACCCATAACTACACTCTAACTACTACAACCATTCAATTTTCAACTCTTAACTATGGATTTAACCCTTTTTACATGGTCACAACTATGTTCATTAACTACACATTTGATCTTGCTACCATGAGAGACATTTAATTCATATTTTTTCACACCATCAGAGCATGATTTTCTAACCTCTAGTTTTCCTTGTGACCATGCAAAAAAATGTTCTTTGTGTGCTCTTAACAAATTTTTCCCAATTGTAGTTATCTCAAACCTTGCAACCTTTAAGGTTGTGACCATCCAAACACAACCAATCACCCCTTTGTAACTATTATCCTTAAACCACTGGTCAACCTTGCGACAATGTGAAAGAGCTTATCCTCAACTTTGTGCGGCTTTTCCACTTATCTTTCTTATGAACACTTGATTGTCATGACTATGTGACTAAAGAGTTTCCTGAATATTTTAACCTAGTCACCCCTTCGCAGCCCAAAACTAATTAACTTTCAAACTACTCATGAAGTTGTGATGGCCTCATCTCTAACTATCATGATACATGTTTGCACAATCTCAACTTAAACTATCAATGCATTTCAAACCCTTGCAACAATGTGATAAGCATTTCTTTTGGCCATTAGATGTCTTTGATGACTTCACACCTTATGATCCTTCTTCATGGCTCAACTATGCAACCATGCAATAACCACTTAAGTTGACTATTTCTTCCTTTTGTATCGTCATGACTTAAAATTCCTGAGCCAAAATTAAGTCACAACTATATGACTTCATTGAATCACTCCCTCACAACATTAAGCCCACAATTATCATTAGCACTTGCAATGTCGCAATGACCCTTTGATTTACTACTTCACACCCTCATAGTTGGTGAAATAGTTAGCATTCAAAATGGGGTGATGTTGTGAGTAGAGAAACTTTGTAAGATCACGACTTGAAAATTTCAAAAGGCATGATACTATAATATGAAAAATAGCCAAAAGGCTTAGCAGTATAAACATATAAGAAATATTTTCATATATCCCTATCATATTGGAAAAAAATTTCATGTACAATTTATAAGAATATAAAACATGACTATTTTCTAGGGTTTGTTATAGGATAGATAAATATTTTTAGAAACTTTAAGCAATCTAGGCATAGTTCTTCCTGATTTTCATAGGGTATTTCAAATTTCTTGGCTAGGTGAAAATTGGGCCAACACCTTCATTGTAATAGACTCTGATGAGGTATACAAGACCATAATCTAGATGAGTTCTCTGAAAAGACATGACTTGAATTAGGAGCCAAACAAGAAAAATAACTAAACTCAAAGATATAGATGACATCAAGCACCAAAAGCCTGGAGAGATGACCAATCAAATATGGAAGGATGCAACTAAAAGTAGGAACAAAAAGAAGAGTGCTTATATGGTAATGATCCATCTCACCAAAATGCATAGGTACTATTGGCTCCTAATTTAACAGTTTTGAAAATGATCAAGAAACTAGACAAATACATATAAGGCTAGCAACTTCCTATGATGAATGCACCTAACTGCAATCTTGGGCCAACTATAAGGCATAACTCCTTCTTCACTTTAGGCTTTGCAAGACCTAAGCGGGTTAACCTTGAGGTTCTGATGAATGGTACCAGTGCATTTAAAACATAAATCTAAACCTATCAATGCAAATGAAAACCTCTTTAATCTCTTAATAACTCATGTAATAGCACAGATCTATAGTACCAAATTGCAAATCCTATGATATTCACAAGTTGAGTGAGGGTTAATTCCTTTCAGCCCACTACAAAACATGAAAAACTAAACTAATTTTGATTAAAAGATTTTGTGCAAATAACATTCATATCAGCTTGCATCTAATTTAGTGATAAGTGCCTTATCCATTGAAACATAAAGTCATTACCAGTAGGATGACTTAACTTGTTTGCATTACAATCAAGTTTATCTACTAAAATCCCCAAATCCCATTCTTATGCAATATCTCCTTCATACACCAAAAAACCCTATCAGAACATTGAAGCATTTACTTAACTCCTTGAGTCAAAAGAAACAATAGATCTGATATAAAACTCATCCAAGTTGCCTTAAATCAAATGAACCTTATCCATTTAATCACAAAGTTAATGACATATGAAGAATTAGGAGACAGAATAAGAGAACTTAGATAATTCATGTAAATTACCTTTTATATTAATCCATGGAAAGACTAAATAATTAGACTGGTAAAACTAAATGAAACTCAAGATATGTCACATAATCTAGCATCCATAATCATATCTCAGGAACAATACATGAAAATAAAATGCAAATCTGCATAGGTGCAGGTGTGTGGCCTTCACTGCTAGAGCTCAACTCAATATATAGGAAGCAAAACCAATCACATCCATGGTTTCATAGTAGACCACTAAAAACTTGTTAGTATTGCCTAGAGAAAACTACCAACCCTTATAATGAAAGAGAGAAAGAATGATATAGGAGAAGATGAATTCTCGGATCTGATCTATGTCTGACATGTGTCTACTTGGAATTGAATCTTCTTCAATTGAACAACCTCTCTCTTCCTTCTCCCATTTTGATTTGATTTGGTTTCATCATTTGTTTGTAACTGATTTGAAAATATCTTCTGTTCAATGATGAAATCTTTTGCTTGCAAAAATCTGATTTGCTTCATGAAAATGCTAGTAAAATTTGAGGTTTTACTAAGTGAATGTGATCAGATTTGACCTTAACTACATTTCCACTTCTTTTTAACCACATTTTGGTCATTACCATGTCAAACATCAGTTATGAACTTCCTCACTTGAATACAGTTGCAAAATAGAAACCTTGGAGAAAACCTTGTATAGCTCAAATAGGATGCTTCTTGTACAAAAACTAATGGCATAATCAAAAAATTCAGATTCTCTCAATTTCGGCGATATATAATATCACATATTTAGTCTACTGGAAATGCCTAGGAAGTCATTTTGAAAATGTCTCCCTCTAGTAGAAAACTCAAATCTGAATCCTTGATATTTTAAATTTAAAAAATTTAAAATGTTCTAATGTCTGAACTTTAGCAAAATGACCTTTTTGAATTTAAAACTCACTGACGTTGCAATTTCTTATCAAAAAATAATTAACAATATATATTTTTAATTTCTTTCAAATTTTCCTGCCCTCTGAATTTAGGTCAAACTAGGTTTGACCAGGTGTCACATGTCACTTCTTGATTGGTCGATGACTACCACCGAGCAACACTTGTCGTGATTTAATTGGCCTGCCTGTTGCACTGCCATGTCATCATCTGTCTTGACCCAGTACCACATGTCACATTACTGCTTACCTGCATTCCTTAAATTTCTTACATCTTAAAATAATAGGTAACTTCCAATCGTTGATTAGGACAAGATCAATGATTACAAAAATTTATAGTTGACTAAGGCCTAGTCAGCCATTTTAACCAATAGGAAGTATCCATGTGAGTCTGTGCCTTCTAACAACCTCCACGCAGGTGGGTCCCATATCATCTTCTAAGTAGGTGAGTACTTGACGTCATTCTTTCCATGTGTCAAGCTAGCACATTCTTGCTTTCCTTATTGAATGAGCATCTCCATATTGTGGGATTGCGACAGTCATTAATCTTAGAAAGATCAATGGTGGTAATGCTAGAATTCTATAAACCTTGCAAGATGGGAAAAGTGACGTTACCATGGACATGTGTTTGAATGGTGCATACTTGCTTTATTTAAACTTCATTCAAGTTCTCAATGTAGGCAAGTGCCCTTCGTTGATTAGGACAAGATCAATGGTGTGAAATAAAATGACTCTTCTCAACCCTCGCGCTTTGACCGACCTGACTACTGAATTTATTTCTGAGGTTTCTACACCTGTAGCATAAATATTTCTAGCTAAGCACATGTGGCATATAGTATGGCATGACTCAGTTTTCTTTCCGAATCTTAGCCACACTATGACATGTGGCACAAAGGCATATTCCTATATTCCTTATTGAACGATTAGTTCTTTATTGCAGGCTTGGGCTAGCCCTTGATCTTTGAAGGATCTATGGTTGACCAAACTTTGATCACATATGGCAGGGAAACCTCCTTAACGACACAACTGGAAGTACATGTTAGCAATCACTTTCCAATTTGGTACACCATAGCACATACTAAGAACTCCTAACCCCACCTTGCTACATGTCCAAAAACTGCTTGCTAGCTTTATTTAAAAGCCTTACATCTGAACATTGTGGGAATGTGGTACCCATTGATCTAAACAAGATCAATGGTCACACAGAATTAATAATATTTTGGGCACTTCTCAACAAAATAATCAACTAAAAAAGAATTTGGTCAATAACTTTTAAATGAGCTTTTAATAAAACCATACTTTATAAGCCCGACCTTAGGGTAAAATGATATACCATTAAAAAACATTTTTCTGAAATATTTTGAGGTTTTTTCAAAACTAGGGTAAAATAAGATAGGGCACTAGGGTTTCTGAGAAATTCTCTGAAGACAAAACTTGAGAATTTAATAGGATTTCAATGACACAGAGACCAAGCTATGAACTAGGGCAATCTAAGGGTTTGAAAAATACAAGGAACAAAACCCTAATTTGCAAGACACAAAGACTCAAATGATTTTTCACTTAAAATTTTCAAAATTTCTACATTGTGAAAAATCAGACCAACAGTGGCTCTATCTACGGATGCATGTCCCTTGTGGGCATGACAAGATTTCAGATCTCTAGGAAAAGTAGACCACACACCTGAACTTCAAAAACTCCTCTAGAAAAGCTTTATTGAAATCAAGAAACAACTACTCTTACTATGTACAAATGATGGCCCCAAGCCATCAAAAATTTTTCAAAACTCCTTACCTCTATCATACACTTGATTTTCATCACCATTCTCCTGAGGTAAACTAAAATTCTTATTCCCATTTGTTTCACCCAACACATTAGCACTTTCAATTATTTTGTTAGGAAAAATAAAACTACTATCATTACTTCCATAGTGCATATAAAAATCAGGCATGCTCTCTTCATCTTGCTCACTATGAAAAAATGAATTAGCATGATCATAAAAACTAACAACAAACTGAAATTGATCACTACTAATTGAATCATATATTCCTTCAACTGAAAACACAAAGTGCTTATATTCAACTTCATTCAATGAGTTATATGAATCAGATCGTGACTCACCTTGTGCCTCTGGATATGAAGAGTGTATAAACTCTGATTTCTCCTCATTTGCAACATTTGTACACCATACATTAGACTGAATATATGCTACATTTTCTTCATATTCCAACAAATTATTAGATCCAAAATCAAAAGAGTTATCATGAAATTGCCTTCTAACAACATGTTGATCCATATCGATTTCTTCCTCAAATAACTCACTAGGATAAACCATTTCATTAATACTACTTTTCTCATCACATGAACAATCTAAATGTATCTCATCCTCATGAAACAAGAAAACAATGAACCAACAAAAGACCCAATCTCTACATTTTCATTATCAACATAGAAGTCATCATGTGCATTGATACACAAATTACCATCACATACACCTCCCAAACTTGACAAAGCATATTCTGAAATTGTATCTTCTTCAGCATCAAATTTAGGGGAAATGACTTCACCATATGGAAATGCAAAATGTGGTAAAGCACAAGCATCTTGGATTGGTTAGCATATCTTTCAAAATCATGAGCCAATAAGTCAGAAATCTCATTAATGCTTAACAAGATTTCACCCCTAGTTTCTTCTCCTTGACTAAGATCATTATCTAGCTAACTTAACAAATTTGCAATAGTAGACTCATTAGTAATATATTTTGAAAAATCAAAATTTTGACCATACCATCGATCTTCTTCCTTTGACAACACCTCAACAACCAACATCTTAACATAATCACATTCATCAGTAGAAGAAAAACTATTATTGTTGTTATGTTTTTCCTCTACTTTATACTCATCATTATAAAAAGATGAATCCACATTATGCATGTCATCACACTGCTGATCAATATCCTCTAATTCATAAAATTGAGACTCTTCATCTTTAACATCATTTTCAATGGACTTATTCCACTTGTTAACATTAAACTCATTAGCCTTCAAATCACTTTCAACCTCCATGATAAAATCTTGGATTTTATAAATCTTATCTAATCTTATCTTGGCTGGCCAATCAGCCAAATTTGGCATAAAAATTTCTAAGAGTATCATTGGCCATAAAGATTTCTCCAGTCTATAGGACTCATCAAGATTCATGACTATAGATTTAAACTTCATGTAAGTTTGGAATCCATCAAGACCCTTAGCATCACCAATTTTACTTCTTAATGTTAAGATAGTCTTATTATGAATTTCTCTTTTCAACCTAGAAATATTCACATGAACCTTTTCATGAGTTAGCACATCATATTAAGATCTAGACTCAGAATCCATCTCTTGAGATTTTAAAATTCTACCTATATTTCTTAGTGCTGAAACCACTACATTGAGGCAACCATTTTTACCATTCAACTTTCATGAATGATAAAGACATGAAAATTGTAAATATCTTTATGTGTTGCTATTTGAAACCTTAGATCTATTGATTGGCCTAGTGCAAATATGAAACCCTTCACACCGTAGATAGAATCCTTTGTAGGGTCACCACCTCCTTGAAGAGGAAAATGAAATCACAACAGTGATTTACCTTTTGAAATCAATTATATCAGTAGATACAAACAACCACATAAACCCTTAATCAAGAAACTCATATTTCCTCTTTCCCAACAAACTAGATCTGCCCATAAATACTGAAAGGCTATGATATTAAGACAAAACAAGCACTGGTACAAAGAATTACTACAGAGTCGCCACTGACCCTTGTGAGAAAAGATATAATTTTTTTTACCAGTTATACACTCTAAATTAGACTTTCAATATGGAAAACTTATAGATCACTAACACCTTGGAAAGAGGGTACACTTTATTTTTGGATTCTTGACTCTGACTTTTACAATAGCAATTCACAAACCTAAACTAATTGAAGGTATACTCGTTTCTCAACACAAATTAGAACCAATTCAAGAACTACTTCTGTAAGAGAATAAAGCATACTGTGGAACATGAAAATTTAGTAAGGAAATGGACTAAACACATCAACTTATTGTTCTTTAAAAGATTTCCCCATGTCATTCCTACACTTGTGTTGAATTCCTTTAAATTCTCAAGGTTTGTCTATCATGAATCTCAACACAAGTCCCCAGTAGAGTCGCCATTTTGTTAGCTCCTAATTTAATAGTTTTGAAAATGACCAAGAAACTAGACAAATACATCTAAGGCTAGAAACTTCCTATGATGAATGCACTTGACTGCAATCTTGGGCCAACTATAAGGCATAACTCCTTCTTCACTTCAGGCTCTGCAAGACCTAGGCGGGTTAACCTTGAGGTTTTGATGAATGGTACCAGTGCATTTAAAACATAAATTTGAACATATTAATGTAGATGAAAACCCCTATAATCTCCTAATAACTCATGTAATAACAAAGATCTACAGTAGAAAATTGCAAATCCTATGATATTCACAAGTTGAGTGAGGGTTAATTCCTTTCAGCTCACTACAAAAGATGAAAAATTAAACTAATTTTGATTAAAAGATTTTGGCAAATAACATTCATATCAGCTTACATCTAATTTAGTGATCAGTGCCTTATCCATTGAAACATAGAGCCATTACAAAAAGGATGACCTAACTTGTTTGCATTACAATCAAGTTTATCAATTGAAATCCCCAAATCCCATTCTTATGCAATATCCCCTTCATACACCCAGAAACCCTATCAGAACATTGAAGCATTTACTTAACTACTTGAGTCAAAAGCGATAATAGATCTGACATAGAACTCTTCCAAGTTGCCTTAAATCAAATGAACCTTATGGGTGTGTGCAGGATCATGGTGTGCCAAAAAGTGGCGATGTGAAAAAAAAAGAGTTTGAAGATGCCTAAAAGCGCTTCAAAATCTGCTCTGACTTTTTTTTACCTATCCAGAAACCAAACCTGGAAGGTTAAGCCGAGCCTTATCAGATATCCGATATCATATCAGATATCCGATTTGATATCGGATATCCGATTTTAAATCCAATATCCGACAAATAATTAAAATCATATAATAGTATGATATATTATTGAATATTATTATTATTGATATAAAATAATAATAATAATATTAAATAATATATCATACTATTATCTTATAATAATAATATTATTATTTAATATTATTATTATAATAATTATTATACTATAATATAATAATAATAATATTATTATATTATAATCGTATAATATTATACTATAATAATAATATTATAATAACATATTATATTATAATAATATAATATAATATTTCATATATTATAATATATAGTAATATAATATAATAATAAAAAGTAATATCTTATAATATAATATATAATAAAAAAGTATAATATATTATAAATTATAATAATATAGTATAATAATAATATTTTATATTATAATATATAGTAAATTAATATAATAAATATAAAATATAATATAAATATATATAAAATGTAATATATATGTTATATTATATATATTATAATATCGAATATCCGATAAGCAAATCAGATATTAGATATCAGGTATGTTCCCCCCCCCCCCCCCCGACTCATTTTTAACCTAAATTTAATAGATTTTAACAAGATTTTGTTTGTTTTAGTTGAATCTAGGTTTTTTTTGACAAAAATGGTTAAAATTTAGATTTTTTTTAATATATATTACGTTTTGCAATTCAATAGGAATGGCTGATCAAAATGATGACACTGAGGCAGGGAATAATATTCCTCGCAACCCACCACCAAACGATCCAGTATCCCCACAAAACCGTCCACCAAATGATCCTCTACCTCCTCAAAATCCTCCTCAAATCGAGGATTTGATAAATGAAAATCTCACTGAGTTGAGAGGTTTGCATAGAACATACAATAATGTACCTGCACTGGCTCCTATGTTATCCACGTTAAACACCATAGTGGATAACATTGAAACTCTTACAAACCAACAAAATGCCGCTCTTCGTTGGCGTGATGAAATGCACCAGATGTTTGATGATGGTTTGGATTATGATGAGGTCGTGGCCCTCAACATAACCAAAGACAATTTGGCAAGCCTTTTTGCTAACCCAAAAACGGGTATACCAGTTGACCCAAAAAAAACCAAACTATCGATTAAATGGTGCACAAATGACACCATACGTGCAAATTTTTGGGACTGTTGGTGGATGGTCTTTGATATCCCTCCACATGGCAATTTAGACATACCATTTTATTTCCTTAGAAAATTATATGCAGAATTTGTGTTGAAACTTAAAGTGAACTATTGGAGCATGAAGCCCAACATTTTCTTAGGACTAGGAGCTCCTCAAGATAGACCCTCTTCCCAGTGGAAGAAACTTGGCACTTTTGTTCCCCCCCCCGCCCCCCTTGATATATCCCCCCCTCCTCAAGTGCAGCATCCAGATATTATGGCAGAGGCTAGCTCTCAGACCATCAGAGCCATTCATAGGCTGAGTAGCCTAATGATATCTCAGGCCAGGTCAGTCTTGCCTCCTTGTGTTGATGATGTTGGTGCCAGTTCATCATCGGCTAGCTCATCATATGTTTGTGTGCCTCACACTTGCATTACATGCAAGAATATTTTCCTGGGTCCCATAGGTGATCTTCCTAAGTATCATTTTGTATTAGACGAGGATACACCAGACGCATGTGCAGAGGCTACATACCCTGATGCGAGAGAGGAGGGGAATGTAGAGGCATGGACTCCTTCGGTGTCGGTATGTGTATACATTTTTTTGTTATGAAATATGTGATTTAAAGTTAATTTTTATAATAGAGTAATTTTAATTTTTAAGCCATACTGACTTTTACATGTATGTGATCTTCATTCATGTTTAGTTGATGACCGAGGAGGAGCTCAGAAAGATAGATGATGCTACACTCTCGGCCATTTCATTTGGCCTTGAGACATCTACGGTACATTATGTTGTGTTCGCATTTCTTTTTTCTATTTGATATTGTAGCATATATGTTTGCTAATCTTTCTTTTATCTTGCAGATACCACCTGCCCCGGGGGGACAAAGTGCGGGGGGTGAGCCAGCATGCATTGACAAAGGAAAGGTAATTAGATGTTTTCTAATTGATTAAATATTGATGCATTCTTGTAAAATGTTTGTGGTAATCTCATTTAATTACATTATTTATTGTATATAGGGTGTGGCTACTGGCGATGAGCTTGTACAGATTCAGCATCCTAGATCATCAGGGATTTTCATTCGCACAGAGAGCCCCATTATATGTATAAGTATCATTTATTTTTTATTTTTTTTAATTGATGCAGAGGAAAGTATGATTGTTGTTCTATACAATTTCTATGATTTTTTCCATACCAATAATGATTCATGTCTTGCATATGTTCATTACAACTTAAATAGGCTTATATGCACCTATCCAACTGACCAAGTTGGTTACAAAGGTTTATTTAATCAAACAAATACCAAATTACTACTTTCCCTCCAAAACTAATATGACCATTTGAATTTGAAATTCAAATTTCAAACTATAGCTTTTATGCATTCCCTAACTTTCTAAACTATTCCATTGACTCAAAATTGGTCATATGGATTTATTAAATGCAACTAAGTAAATTTCCAGAAAATTGAAGTTTTTATTATTTTTTCTCCAAATCACCGTACACTCTGATCTCCCCCTTTCAACTGAGATCACATATGACATATATAAAGGTCTACATGACCGTTGGAACAACCATATAGGCGTTCCCAACCATAAAACAAACAAACAACCACTTTTTGCTAATACTATTTAGACTCTAAATACCCTATTCTAAGGCCTTTTGGTCCCATGGAGTCACTTGGTTTATAACCACACCAAAATGCTTGTGGGCCTTACATGTGCCTTTATTACAAAACGTAGACCAACTTGTAAAATATGGACCAAACCTTTATTCCAACTTCCTAATCTACTTGAATCCTCGCTTTCATGGAGTGGCAAGGTGTCCGGCAACAGAGATACTTGTTCCCCCCTGCCACATAGGTTAGGTGCCCTGCACCACCTTTCCTCTCTTTCATTCTGAACACTAGTCCACCAAGTGAGTGATGTTCCTCTCAGTCTTGTTGCTACTTTTACCTTCTTATCTGCCTCTATGTCTTCAAGATCAAAGTAGTTCTCAAGGGCCTCTATCCACCCTAGCACTTCTTCACTATCCATTTTACCCTAGTATATTGGAAAATCAATATGGTTCTTCCCACCATTACCTTGTACTGCCTTAATGATTCTCATAAATCTCCTTTCTTCAGGATCATCTGTTGTCTCATGCTCTTGCCTTGCATTACCAACCTCTTCTTCTTCATGGTTCTCTCCATGATTTCTTCCTCTAACATCTTCTCCTCTAGGTTATTGCCTTTCCTTTTCTAAGGATTCTATCCTTGCAATAAGCTTCAGCCTCTCTCTTCTCATTTGTCTTTCTTCCCTCACTCTAGATGCTTCAAGTTCTCTCCTCTCTCTTTTCTCTTTTGCCAACTCTTTTCTCAATTCTTCAAGTTCTCTAGCCATTTGATTTTTAGGAGGCATTTTCACAACAAGTTTTCTTCCTTCCCAAGGGCCAACTCACTGATTCTCTTTCTTTGCTCACCAAGAAATCTCTGGACACCACTTATGTACCTTTCAACTCTGGGACACACAAGGAGGAATTAGACACAACAAGGCTTCAACAAAGGGACCAACACACTAAGGATTTTCAAGATTATAGGTCTTGGTCACACTCCTAAACACCCAAACTTCAAAACCCTCCTTAAAATGGCTTTAAAACCAGGGCCTGCTTGTTCAAACCCCAAAACTCAATTCTAGAACGTTTTGACTTGTCTAATGACAAGATATGATCATGACAACCTACATGAACCTATCAAATGACACATCTACCATATGAAATCCTAAAATCCTATCTCATGCCCAATTACAACTTTCTTCCACATATGAGTCCAAAATTATAACTTTGTATGCTTCCATGAGCAATAATTGGTGCAAGGATTGCCCAATTGACTTCAAGAGATGTTCCATGACCTCTATAATGCCTTGGATCTTCAATGTTCCCCTGATGAGCATGGGATGCTCTTGCATCACTTATCTTCATAAATAAATTCAAAAATAATTTCCGTGATATTAACAACTACTATTTTGTATCTCATAGGAGACTCCTAGTGCACATGAGGTTCGACGGGACAGTTATGTAGATTTGATGACGTAGCCACTCACTCCTGAGGAGGAGCCTACAATAGTGAGTTGTAGTTTGAATTCATGATTAAATATGTTATAAATTTAGCATGCTATGAATTATAATGTTATAGTTTAAATTGTAGATTCATCTGACAAAGGTATTTGAACATATACAGCCCACAATCATAGAGGTACCAGCATTGCCAAGGGCATACGAGAAAACTCCTGACTGGTGCAGGAGGTCGACAAAAGAGGTATTTATTATGAAATTTTGATAGTATTAATCTCCAATACAGAAAAGATCATTATGCATTTGAGTAATTCAATGTTAGATACGTAGAATCATATAAATTTAGTAGTCTAACTTTGGGTTTTCCTTTTTTGTTTATGTAGGAGGCATCTGATCCACCTAGTGCAGCAAAGAGGCTACATTTTGATCATCCACCAACACCCTAGGATAGTATAGTTTTCGTAGGATGCATCATGAGACATTTTGAGATGGCATATGCCACATTGTATATAGAAACATTGATATTATACACATTCTGATGGCAGGATAAGCCACATTTTGTATATGAATCTATGTATTTTGATATATATATATATTTGAGTACTTTGTCTATGGATACATGATCTTTGATATATATTTGTGTAAAATTTTGTCTATGGATACATGTATTTTGATATATATTTTATCATTTACGTGCACAATGATATACATATTAATTTAGTATCTAGTATTGTTCAATTTATCGTGGATCATGTGTCATGCCCTAAATTTTACTAGTAAAAACACAGCAATTTTTTTAATTTTTTTTAGCTTATGAAGTCGCATAAGAAATTACATATTGTAAAACAAGGTTATCATTGAATAAGAGTTCAAGACTCATGTGAATAGTGTGAAGGTGTTAACATTTTAGTCACAGGTGGTTTTGAAATAGATTGGATGATAGTCTAGTTCAAGTTAGCGTCACGAGTCAAACGAGAAATTTCAAGATACAACACTCATAAATTAGTGAGTTAATTCATATCCTAACAAGCCTCTGATACTAATATTCTATTAGGGTCTGTCAGTTGTATCATATGGACTAGGTCGTGATTCTAGCATGTAAGGGAAGGGGATCAGAATTACTTATTATCCTCATTACCAATGTACACACATTCATTAATCATTACAATATATATTAATGTGACAATTAGTATATTACTATATCCTCATTATCTATCAACATTGCTTCCTCACCAAATTATTGAGTGCACAACAAGATTGTAAGCAATCTACTAAGTTTTAAATTTATACAATCAATGGTATCACATAACATCTATGGATTGTTATTATCAACTAGTCATTTACAATACCACAAGGAGAAAACTTTCTTTCACATTTTCAAATGATAACAATGATGTCAAAGAAAATCTGTGACTCGTACCAATGCTTTCATAACAATATAAACTCCAAATGAAACATGCATATACAACCTTATCAATATTTTCTTCTACACGTACATTAGGTAACAATGATACAATCTCCTTCCATCACAATGGGGCAACATAAGGGACTTTTCAAAATCATAAGGAACATGGACATTGAAAGATATGGACAATGAGTAGCATGAACATTGTCCAACATGATCATTGAGAACATGAACAAGCTGGTGAATCCTCCTTCACAAATGAGGGCACAATGTCAAGTTTTCTCATCCAACATCAATCTGCAAGATGATCATTCCAAGCCATTTCCATTGCTCCCTTGGACACAAATCTGCATATGCAACACAACAAAATAACAAGGACCATGGGTGCTTTCCACCCAACCATAGGCCTCAAAGAGACCACCCCCGCGCTAGGGAACAAGGCTCAAACTGGGATACACATACAATCTTTCAATGCATAAAAATTACATTTCAAACTTGAACAATTTCCCCCCAAGACTATTTCACAATGGCTTCACAGATGGAACCATAAACATAGGGTGAAGGTGTGTTCTAAAATGGAGACTTGCCATACCAAACCATATTTGCAATAAACAATTTTCATGCCCTCTCGGGGCTATCATAATTCACCAAATTTCATGCCCTCTCGGGGCTATCATAAATGAACCATTTAATGCCCTCTCGAGGCCTCCACATTTCCTCCTCCAAACCCACTACCATCAGCTGTAACTCCTCAAACTTCCTTTCTACACCATACTTTCCTTATCACCCCTAGCAAGATATGAAATGTTATGGCATACAATGGAGCCCATACTCCAAGGTTCTCAATAAATTTTTTGAACCCAACTTAAGCCCTTCACCCTAGACTTCTCTTCCCTTCCCACAAGGGTGAGTGTAAGTTCCAATCCCATAACAATACTCAAGCACAAAACAAGAAAACAAAACCAAGTAGAAATAAAACAAGAAATTTTGGCAAACACCCCACTAGTTTGGCCAAGACCCTCTAATAAAGCCTTCCCACTAACTTATTTTAGCAAAAACACTAAGCCACTCCATCCTTATGAACTTGTCTCCTCTAACGGTTCATCGATAGCCCTCACGAGCTCTGAGTTATGACCCTCAAAGGATCAACCTCAAAATGCACTTAGAACACCTTGAAGACTCCTCGGTATGGGGTGGCCGCAAATGATGGATGGTCTTTGTGGCCAGAACAAAGGTGTGACTAGGGTTCACCCGCTCATCTGGAGCTAATGGGACTGACGTTTCGATGCCAAGATCAGCAGTTTCAAAGTTACGCTGTGGTGCACCTATGAACTGAGGCACACTGCGAGTTTTGGCATCGAGCGAGATCGTTGTGTTGAATCCAAATGGAATGTGATCTCTCAAAAATGAGATTGGTTATTTTAGGCCTCAGGATCACCATCCTATAGCATTTGACAGTTCATCGATAGCCCTCACGAGCTCTGAGTTATGACCCTTAAAGGATCGACCTCAAAATGCACTTAGAGCACCTTGAAGACTCCTCGGTACGGGGTGGCCGCAAATTATGGATGGTCTTCGTGGCTAGAACAAGGGTGTAACTAGGGTTCAACCGCCCATCTAGAGCTAATGGCACTGATGATTCAATGCCAAGATCAGCGGTTTCAAAGTTACGCTGTGGTGCACCTATGAACTGAGGCACACTGCGAGTTTTGGCATCGAGTGAGATCGCTGTGCTGAATCCAAATGGAATGTTATCTCTTGAAAATGAGATAGGTTATTTTAGGCCTCAGGATCACCGTCCTATAGCATTTCACAGTTCATCGATAGCCCTCATGAGCTCTGAGTTATGACCCTCGAAAGATTGACCTCCAAATGCACTTAGAGCACCTTGGAGACTCCTCGGTACGAGGTGGCCACAAATGATGGATGATTGTTTGAAGACTACTCCATGTGTCACTATCTTTCTTGGAAAAAAAATTGCTTTTGAACATCAAGCTTGCAATATTATCAATTATTGTTAAACTTTTTCAACCAAGTCAAAATGTCAAATGCAAATATTTGTTTGCATTTTTTGCTAAGGGGAGTTTCATAAATTGACTTTGATTTTCTATGTCTCTAGTGCTTGAACATACTTAAAATGGCTCTTTGGTCTTAGAGCTATTGGTATTTTCTAACTTCATGGTCTATGATGTGCATACTAAGAATTTCTTTCACTAAATGGTTTCCTTGATCTATTGACTACACTTAAATTTGTTCACTTGTCATCTCTCTTTCTATATGTTCAATACAAAGAGCTAGAAGAGACAAATAATCTTTCTTACCTTCATCTCTCTAAGCACATGATAGAAATCAATTCTAAACTTGAGAAAAGGTTAGAGGAGAATATTGCATTCTTAAATTAATCTCCCTTAAGACCTTTACATACACATGGGGCATTCTTAAATTAATCTCCATGGAAGAAAATTTCATAAAACTAAAGATTCCATAGTGTTGAAACATAAAATCCAAGATCTCATTTATGATGGGATTGTTGATACCTCTAATGACTCATCCACTCATAGCCTTCATATCCAACTTCATATCATGTTAGTATGCATGTGCTATCTTGCTTATTGGCTTTAATTTCTTATCCTACATGCTATCTTCTTTCATGGATTTTATGGCTTATCCCAAATGTGCTTCATACAACTTTTCAATATGAAAGTCTTTCAAAACATTATACAATATTATGACTCTTTATGCTTTCAAATGCTATGATTGGTTGTAAAATGGAAGAAATCAAGTATTCTAATTGTTCATCCGTACTTTATGGATTTTTCTTATTTGATTAGTTTGATAAAAATAGTTTTAATAATCATAATGTCAGCTTTATGTCAAATAAGGAAAAAACCAAATTTGTAATAAGATATCCGCATGCAATTATCTTTCATATAGTTATAAATGCTCTTAAAATTGTCATTATAGCCTTGTATCACATGCAAATATGATTTGGAAGAACTTTTTCAATATCTTCCTCTTATAATTCCTTATAAAGAACCTACCAAAATACAAAAACCATATACAAAAAACTACACATTTTACATCATAATACATCATAAATTTTAGAAATTCTCCCCAATACCACCCCCCTCCAACTCTTCATGATGTACCTACATTCCAATATCATACAAAAATTAGTAACTTATTGTATTAAACAAGATAATCATCAATTCATTAAATCATTATGAAGAAAATAACATAAGAAGTATATATACCTAGTCAAGTATTCCAATAGGGTCCTCTCTCTGTTTTAGGGTCTCCAACAAGGCTTCATGATCAGCATTAGCAATAGTAAAAAGTTCTTTTACTTTTGGTCTTCCTTGATGCTTCAATAAATTTACATTTTTTGCTATAATAAGATGCGAATATATGAGAATTACTTTGTGCTTCTGATAGTCTTTGAATGCAGGAATTCCGTTCCTTCTAAGCATGTATGTCCGCAGCCATGTTCCAGCAACAACCACTGAACCAGTAGGATATGTGAATCCATCATCATCTGTGATCGGTTGTGCAAGTTTTTGTTTTCCTTTTACACAACGTGCTAACCAATAATCGGATTTCTCATCATTCCCCTGTGGTGCAACCAATGCAAAGACATGTCCTGGCTGAAGTAGATCTGATAGATGATTATGCTTAAGTGAACTTTCCATGTCATCATTTTTGATAGAGGGTATGATAGACAATGGAGTAAGATAATGTGGAGCCCATGTGTCCACCCACTCACTTGACTCATAGTGATCCCAATCACACTGAAAACAAGTACGACAAAAACAAGCTAGTTGTCGTGTCCAAATGGTCCATGTACTAGAATTAGAGCTCCGAAATGAATGAATTTTTTATGAGTCTGTCACTGTAGCACAATCTGATCTATCACCTATGGACCCTTCCTCAACCAACCAAAAGAACCTGGGTACCACTGAATTAAGAGTCCCCCCCTGTGATAATTCTAAACTACACCAATCAACAATGCTACGAGCATCAAGAAGCTTTGTTGTTGAAATCTTCAGTTGCTCCTTAACTACAGCTCTCTTCACACATGCCCCTTCTCCATCATGTTCCCCTTTTCCATGGCCGGACTCAAAAAAACTCTAAATATGAGGCACCCCTCTCTCTACGTGCATCCTACACAACCAATAAAACATGCGAGCATTCTTGAATTGACCTGTACAGTTATCTGACCAAATGATATGTCTATCCATAGAAATTGCATGCTCGTGTAAGAAATAAAAAAAATTCTTGAAACAATGTTGCACAAACTCGTGAGAGTGAGATCTATCATCACTCATATAAAAATGATACTCTCTAATAATCTTTTGATTATCTTCTGCACTATCAGGGGCATGTCTATATGTTATTTGAACAAAAATTGCAATCTGAATAGAGTTGTAATACTGAGATTGTGTCTCATTTTGAGGTTTCAATGTGTAGTTCTCAGCAAAATCAACAACTGATATAATAGTGCCAATGGGAAAAGTCTCCTTACATGTTCTAAATTGTTGATCCAACCACTGAGACCTGTGACTATGTCTTGCATACTTGTAAAAAAGATTTGCCTTGAAATCTAAAATAAAATTAGCCACATTGATATCTTTTCCAACCAATTCACATCTAGAGCTCTCACTCCCACTCTTCAATGTGTATTTCACCATTTCATAGACCCTTTTTTTCACTATTGTCTTTCCAAGATCTTGTTCACACCCCTCATGGAAACATGTGTCAAACTTGGATAAGCCACCACATTCTGAACACTTCTCATTTAAGCAAGCATTTTTATAAAAGGAACAACCATCAACTCTACGACATAAGAGTTGATCTAACAAGTCTCTTGATGATTTTGGAAGCCCACTAGCCCCACAATCCTCCAACATTTCTTTACTATGCAAAGTAGAACGGATGGAGCATAATAATTCATGGTGCATAGAAAACTCAACATGATATTTGCAACAACATGTATTTCGAATTTTGAGTGGCACACAATAAAATGGCTTCAAAGATTCAAAAGCCCTTTGTGATATATGAACACTTGGATGACTCTCTCTAAATTGTTTGAACAACATAGTTTGACTTACCTCCAAATAGTGTTTAGGATGTGGCATGTGGTCTCTGATGCCAATTCTCAACTTTAAGACATCTTTAGCATTGGGTGATACTCGTGAGTTAGAGTGCCAAAATTGTATAATTTCTTCCTTCACATCGTCGGATAGCTTCTTATCAAAATGTGAAAGTCTCCCACCAAATGCCCATGTTTCATTTTGAAGAGGATCATCAATTTTCTCTCGTCAACTAAGTGCTCTTCTCAAAGTAGTACGCTTTAGATTCAAATCAATACAAGTTTGTCTCATATATCTACCCTTTCTCAAATGATGACTTACCAAAGAGGTTGTAATAACCCTTCGAGCAGCTCTATTATCCTTCTCTCTGCTATTTTTCCCAACGCTATTGAGAGCACTGAAAAGATTCTTCACAATAATGGCATTTCTTTCCAACTTTTTATTGACACAAATTTTCAATTTGGAAAGCATAGTTCTCATCTTTTTCATCTTTAATAAGTGCATGAAAAGTTGACATTGCTCTACCACTGTCTTGTTGCCGAAAAACATCTGATATAGTCTTGAAGCCCATAACCGAATGGTTCTTTCTAATTTTTTTCCTTCCAAACTAGTCATAATCATTTCATCAATTTCAATTATCCATTTTGGTGTTTTAGAACCTTCATGTCGATTATAATTAGGAGATATGTGAGGTTCTTGTGCATTAAGTTTCTGTGCATTGTCATCTTCGACATGGTCAATTATGCAATTTGGATTATGACTTGGTGGCATATCTTCTTCAAAATTTTCAATCTCTACATTTTCAATTTCCGCATTATCATTTTCAATAGGTACATTTTCATTCCCCAACTGTACATTTTCATTATCTGACTCTATGATTTCACCTTCTACTAATTCATCGTCAACTTGATTGATATTTAGCATACTTTGTCTTTTTTTTTGATGTTTCATTTTGTCCTTTTCCCTATATGTTGCAATGTCTTCATTGGATATCTTCCTTTTACGTTTATTCTTTCGACGACTGCTGCTCCCCATTCAGATGACAAATTCGAACACCTAAGGTTATATTT
Organism: Cupressus sempervirens; assembly: GCA_028749045.1. Classification (NCBI taxonomy): domain Eukaryota; kingdom Viridiplantae; phylum Streptophyta; class Pinopsida; order Cupressales; family Cupressaceae; genus Cupressus; species Cupressus sempervirens. Next base: position 145,454,026 of record CM053789.1, on the reverse strand, counting down.
TCGAATTCTTTTCGATTGGTTGGGCCTCAAAACACGACTTTTTGCAAATTCCATGAAAAAAGAGGTAAAAAAGTAATGTTGTCGGGTCTGTAGGGACAGTCAAATATTTGAAATTGATGCCAGTATAATCGGATATCCGATATAGGAAAAGGACTTTTGGGGGGAAAACTTGCTAAGGTTTCCCTCCTTTGCCACAATAATATTAATATTATGAAAATATTTGGAGGCAAACGACTTTAATTTATAAATAAGTTAATAGTATATTAGTATTAGTATAAAATATCAATAATATTAATATAAAATAGTATTAATATACCTATAGTATCAATATTATTATTATACCTATAATAGTATTAATATTATTAATATAGATATAATAGTGTAAATATATAGTGTTTATTTATATTAAGCTACAATATATAGTATTAATATATATTATTATTATAGCTATAATAGTATTATTATTATTACTATACATATAATAATATTAATATTTAGTGTTTGTTTATATTAAAATTATTATCCTAAAATATTACGTTATATATATTAAAATATTAGGTTATTATATAGATATATTAATAAAATATATATTAATATAATAATATTTATAATATATATTATATTTAATAAAAATATTACGTTGTTATATATATATTATATTATTATACATATTAATATAATAATATATAATACAAAGAGGGTCGTCATTTAATGGGTCAAAGGGGGTCATAGGGTGACCTATGACCCCCTTTGACTCATATGAACGATTCAAATATGTCCCTAGGGGTCCTAGGACCCCTAGGGACATATGTCATCATTTAATGGGTCAAAGAGCGTCATAGGTCACCCTATGACCCCCTTTGACCCATATTACCCATTCGAATATGTCCCTTGAGGTCCAAGGACCCCTAGGGACATATGTCGTCATTTAATGGGTCAAAGGGGGTCATAGGTCACCCTATGACCCCCTTTGACCCATATGAACGATTCAAATATGTCCCTAGTGGTCCTAGGACCCCTAGGGACATATGTCATCGTTTAATTTGTCAAAGAGGGTCATAGGTCACCCTATGACCCCCTTTGACCCATATTACCCATTCGAATATGTCCCTAGGGGTCCTATGACCCCTAGCAACATATCTCATCATTTAATGGGTCAGAGAGGGTCATAGGTCACCCTATGACCCCCTTTGACCCATATTACCCATTCGAATATGTCCCTAGGGGTCCTAGGACCCCTAGAGACATATATCGTCGTTTAATGGGTCAAGAGTGTCATAGGTCACCCTATGACCCCCTTTGACCTATACGTATGATTCGAATATGTCCCTAGGGGTCCTAGGACCCCTAGAGACATATGTCATCATTTAAAAGGTCAAAAAGGGTCATAGGTTACCCTATGACCCCATTTGACCCATATTACCCATTCGAATATGTCCCTAGGACCCCTAGGAACATATGTCATCGTTTAATGCATCAAAGGGGGTCATAGGTCACCCTGTGACCCCCTTTGACTCATATGAATGATTCAAATATGTCTCTAGGGGTCCTAGGACCCCTAGGGACATATGTTGTCATTTAATGGGTCAAAGGGGGTCATAGGTCACCCTATGAACCCCTTTGACCCATATGAACGATTAGAATATGTCCCTAGGGTCTTATGACTCCTAGGGACATATGTCATCATTTAATGGGTCAAAGAGGGTCATAGGTCACCCTATGACCCCATTTGACACATATTACCCATTCGAATATGTCCCTTGGGGTCCGACGAATCCTAGAGACATATGTCATCGTTTAATAGGTCAAAGAGAGTCATAGGTCACCCTATGACACCCTTTGACCCATAATACCCATTCAAATATGTCCTTAGGGGTCCTAGGACCCCTAGAGACATATGTCGTCATTTAATGGGTCAAAGGGGGTCATAGGTCACCCTATGACCCCCTTTGACCCATATTACCCATTCGAATATGTCCCTAGGGGTCCTAGGACCCCTAGCGACATATCTCGTTGTTTAATGGGTCATAGACCTATGACCCCCTTTGACCCATATTACCCATTCGAATATGTCCCTAGGGGTCCTAGGACCCCTAGAGACATATATCATTGTTTAATGGGTTAAAGAGGGTCATAGGTCACCCTATGACCCCCTTTGACCCATATGTACAATTTGAATACGTCCCTAGGGGTCCTAGGACCCCTAGAGACATATGTCATCTTTTAAACGGTCAAAGAGGGTCATAGGTTACCCTATGACCCCATTTGACCCATATTATCCATTCGAATATGTCCCTAGGGGTCCTAGGAACTTTAGGGACATATGTCGTCATTTAATGCATCAAAGGGGGTCATAGGTCACCCTATGACCCCCTTTGACTCATATGAACGATTCAAATATGTCCGTAGGGGTCCTAGGACCCCTAGGTACATATGTTGTCATTTAATCGGTCAAAGAGGGTCATAGGTCACCCTATGACCCCCTTTGACCCATATGAACGATCAGAATAAGTCCCTAAGGTCCTAGGACCTCTAGGAACATATGTGTTATTTAATGGGTCAAAGAGGGTCATAGGTCACCCTATGACACCATTTGACCCATATTACCCATTCAAATATGCCGCTTGGTTTCCGAGGACCCCTAAGGACATATGTCATCGTTTAATGGGTCAAAGAGGGTTGTAGGTCACCTTATGACCCCCTTTGACCCATATTACCCATTCGAATATGTCCCTAGGGGTCCTAGGACCCCTAGAGACATATATCGTCGTTTAATGCATCAAGAGGGTCATAGGTCACCTTATGACCCGCTTTGACCCATATGAACGATTCGAATATGTCCCTAGGGGTCCTAGGACCCCTAGAGACATATGTCATCGTTTAATGAGTCAAAGAGTGTCATAGGTTACCCTATGACCCCATTTGACCCATATTACCCATTCGAATATGTCCCTAGGGGTCCTAGGACCCTTAGGGATATATGTCATCATTTAATGGGTCAAAGAGGGTCATAGGTCACCCTATGACCCTCTTTGACCCATATTACCCATTCCAATATGTCCGTAGGGGTCCGAGGACCCCTAGAGACATATATCATCGTTTACTGGGTCAAGAGGGTCATAGGTCACCCTATGACCCCCTTTGACCCATATGAACGATTCGAATATGTCGCTAGGGGTCCTAGGACCCCTAGAGACATATGTCATCATTTAATGGGTCAAAGAGGGTCATAGGTTACCCTATGACATCATTTGACCCATATTACCCATTCGAATATGTCCCTAGGGGTCCTAGGACGCCTAGGGACATATGTTGTCGTTTAATGGGTCAAAGGGGGTCATAGTTCACCCTATGACCCCCTTTGACTCATATGAATGATTCAAATATATCTCTAGGGGTCCTAGGACCCCTAGGGACATATGTTGTCGTTTAATGGGTCAAAGGGGGTCATAGGTCACCCCATGACCCCCTTTGACCCATATCAACCATTCAAATATGTCCCTAGGGTCCTAGGACCCCTAGGGACATATGTCGTTGTTTAATGGGTCAAAGGGGGTCATAGGTCACCCTATGACCCCCTTTGACTCATATGAACGATTCAAATATGTCCCTAGGGGTCTTAGGACCCCTAGGGACATATGTCATCGTTTAATGGGTCAAAGGGGGTCATAGGTCACCCTATGATCCCCTTTGACCCATATGAACCATTCGAATATGTCCCTAGGGTCCTAGGACCCCTACGGACATATGTCTTCGTTTAATGGGTCAACCTATGACCCCCTTTGAACAATATTACCTATTCGAATATGTCCCTAGGGGTCCTAAGACCCCTAAGGACATATGTCGTCGTTTAATGGGTCAAAGAGGGTCATAAGTCACCCTATGACCCCCTTTGACCCATATTACCCATTCGAATATGTCCCTAGGGGTCCTAGGACCCCTAGAGACATATATCGTCATTTAATGGGTCAACCTATGACCCCTTTTGACCCATATGAACGATTCGAATATGTCCCTAAAGCTCGTAGGACCCCTAGAGACATATGTCATCATTTAATGGGTCAAAGAGGGTCATAGGTTACCCTATGACCCCATTTGACCCATATTACCCATTCGAATATGTCCCTAGGCGTCTTAAGAACCCTAGGGACATATGTCATCGTTTAATGGGTCAAAGGGGGTCATAGGTCACCCTACGACTCCCTTTGACTCATATGAAAGATTCAAATATGTCCCAAGGGGTCCTAGGACCCCTAGCGACATATGTCATCGTTTAATGAGTCAAAGAGGGTCATAGGTCACCCTATGACCCCCTTTGACCCATATGAACGATTCGAATATGTCGCTAAGGTCCTAGGACCCCTAGGGACATATGTCATCTTTAATGGGTCAAAGAGGGTTATAGGTCACCCTATGACTCCCTTTGACCCATATTACCCATTCGAATATGTCCCTTGGGGTCCGAGGACCCTTAGGGACATATGTCATCGTTTAATGGGTCAAAGAGGGTCATAGGTCACCCTATGACCCCCTTTGACCCATATTACCCATTCGAATATATCCTTAGGGGTCCTAGGACCCCTAGAGACATATATCGTCGTTTAATGGGTCAAGAGGGTCATGGGTCACCCTATGACCCCCTTTGACCCATATGAACGATTCGAATATATCCCTAGGGGTCTTAGGACCTTTAGAGACATATGTCATCGTTTAATGGGTCAAAGAGGGTCATAGGTTACCCTATGACCCCATTTGACCCATATTACCCATTCGAATATGTCCCTAGGGGTCCTAGGACCCATAGGCACATATGTCATCGTTTAATGGGTCAAAGGGGGTCATAGGTCACCCTATGACCCTCTTTGACCCATATGAACAATTCGAATATGTCCCTAGGGTCCTAGGACCCCTAGGGACATATGTCATCGTTTAATGGGTCAAAGAGGGTCATAGGTCACCCTATGACCTCCTTTGACCCATATTACCCATTCGAATATGTCTCTTGGGGTCCAAGGACCCCTAGGGACATATGTCGTCGTTTAAGGGGTCAAAGAGTGTCATAGGTCACCCTATGACCCCCTTTGACCCATAATACCCATTCAAATATGTCCCTAGGGGTCCTAGGACCCCTAGAGACATATGTCATCGTTTAATGGGTCAAAGGGGGTCGTAGGTCACCCTATGACCCCCTTTGACCCATATGTACGATTCTAATATGTCCCTAGGGGTCTTAGGACACCTAGGGACATATGTCGTCATTTAATGGGTCAAAGAGGGTCATAGGTCACCCTATGACCCCCTTTGACCCATATGAACGATTTGAATATGTCCCTAGGGATCCGAGGACCCCTAGGGACATATGTCATTGTTTAATGGGTCAAAGGGGGTCATAGGGTGACCTATGACCCTCCTTGACCCATATGAACGATTCGAATATGTCCCTAGGGATCTGAGGACCCCTAGGGACATATGTCGCCGTTTAATGGGTTAAAGAGGGTCATAGGTTACCCTATGACCCCATTTGACCCATATTACCCATTCGAATTTGTCCCTAGGGGTCCTAGGACCCCTAGGGACATATGTCATCATTTAATGGGTGAAAAGGGGTCATAGGTCACCCTATGACCCCCTTTGACCCATATGAACAATTCGAATATGTCCCTAGGGGTCCAAGGACCCTTAGAGAAATATGTCATCGTTTAATGAGTCAGAGAAGGTCATAGGTCACCCTATGACCCCCTTTGACCAATATTACCCATTCGAATATGTCCCTAGGGGTCCTAGGACCCCTAGAGACATATATCGTCGTTTAATGGGTCAAAGAGGGTCATAGGCGACCCTATGACCTCCTTTGACCCATATGAACGATTGGAATATGTCCCTAGGGGTCCTAGGACCCCTAGGGACATATGTCGTCATTTAATGAGTCAAAGAGGGTCATAGGTCACCCTATGACCCCCTTTGACCCATATTACTCATTCAAATATGTCCCTAGAGGTCCTAGGACCCCTAGGGACATATGTCATCGTTTAATGGGTCAAAGGGGGTCATAGGTCACCCTATGACCCCCTTTGACCCATATGAATGATTTGACTATGTCCTTTGTGGTCCTAGGACCCCTAGGGACATATGTCATCATTTAATGGGTCAAAGGGGCTCATAGGTCACCTTATGACCCCCTTTGACCCATATGAACGATTCGAATATGTCCCTAGTGGTCCTAGGACCCCTAGGGACATATGTCATCGTTTAATGGGTCGAAGAGGGTCATAGGGCTTTGACCCATAATACCCATTCGAATATGTCTCTAGGGGTCTTAGGACTCCTAGAGACATATGTCGTCGTTTAATGGGTCAAAGGGGGTCATAGGACACCCTATGACCTCTTTTGACCGATATGAACGATTCGACTATGTCCCTGGGGGTCCTAGGGACATATGTCGTCATTTAATGGGTCAAAAGGACCCCTTTTGACTCATTACAGGACGACATATGTCCCTAGGGGTCCTAGGACCCCTAGAGACATATATCGTTGTTTAATGGGTTAAAGGGGGTTATAGGTCACCCTATGACCCCCTTTGACTCTTATATATTAATACTATACATATTAATAATATATATATATATATATATATTAATAATATACATATCAGTATAATAATATATATATATATATACATATACATATTACATTATTATATTTAATGAAAATATTACATTATTATATAAATATATTAATAACATACATATTAATATAATAATATATAATACGTATTTTATATATATATAAATTACGTTATTATATTTAGTAAAAATAATAATAATATATATTATATTTATTGATTGCAATAAGATTAACATAAGAAATTATTATATATTACTAGATTATATCTTGTATGTTTACATTATGTTATTATATATATATAATATATTAAAATATGCCTTTACATATTAATATAAGTGAAATAATTTAAAAATAAAAAAATAGAATGTTTAAATCGAATTTCCTTCCAAAATTTGAAGATTTTTGGAATTTGACTACCGAGCCAAATCGGATATCCGATTTTGAATCGGATATCTGATTAGGCTTGGTATTTACCAAGCCTGCCCGGTCAACCCCAAAGACGTGTTTATAGAGAGTTTTATTGATACTGAGACTTCGGATAGCCGTCTGACAATGTTATTTTGATCGAAATTGAATAAAACGAAATGAGTTTTTTAATATCGCTCTCTAGATTTCTTCAATATAATTTCTGTCAAATTTTGAGTTCGATAAGTATTTATTAGTTAATTATCAATGAAGATTATTGTAAGGTGCTGATTGACATACTGAATGAAAAATAGCTATAACTTTCAAACGGTATAACATTTTTTAAATCTAAAAGTTGTATCACATTCTATACTTTGCCTAGTATAATAAAAAAATAAAAAAAGAAAAATTTGATCAAATTTTCTATTAGTTAGGGTGGTCAGACACGGGACTTTTTTTAATCCGAAAAAGTTTTGGTAGAAAATTCATATTTAATTATTTATTTGGATTAAAAATATCAAAAAATATGCGTCACATCTAAGCATGAGTCTAGTTTTCATATCTATAATTATATTAAAAAAATATTATGATTTGATTTTGATTAAGGTGGTCAGACATACACCTACTTTTTATTTTCGCCTTGAAATTTTCTTAGTACTGCATTAAAATTCAAACTTTTGACCAATCAATTATTTTTTTCTCCTGATAAGGCCTAGTAGTTTAGAAACTAAATTCAATTTTCTACAAATTATTTTCTTACAACTTTTTGATATAAAGTCCATAACCACTTCAAAATTATCTATCAAGTTGACATAAACCTGATTTGCTAATTTTTCACTGCCACTTAAGGCCATAGTTTGGTACACCATGATCTTGCACATACCCTTATCCATTTAATCACATATTTAATGACATATTAAGAATCAGGAGACAGAATAAGAGAACTCAGATAATTCATGTAAATCCCCTTTTATATTCATCCATGAAAAGACTGAATACACTAGATTGGTAAAACTAAATGAAGCTCAAGATATGTCACATAATTTAGCATCTGTTATCATATCTCAGGAACAATACATGAAAATAAAATGCAAATCTGCATAGGTGCAGGTGTGTGGCCTTCACTGCTAGAGCTTAGCTCAATATACAGGAAGCAAAACCAATCACATCCAGGGTTTCACAATAGAACACTAGAACCCTACTGGTATTACCCAAAGAAAATTGCTAACCCTTACAATGAAAAAGAGAAAGAATGATATAGGAGAAGATGAATTCTCGAATATGATCTATGCCTGACATGTGTCCACTTGGAATTAAATCTTCTTCAACTGAACAACCTCTCTCTTCCTTCTCTTATTTTGATCTGATTTGGTTTCATCATTTGTTTGTAACTGATTTAAAAATATCTTCTATTCAATGATGAAATCTTTTTCTTGCAAAAATCCTATTTGCTTCATGAAAATGCTAGTAAAATTTGAGGTTCTACTAAGTGAATGTGATCATATTCGACCTTACCTACATTTCCACTTCCTTTTAACCACATTCAAGTCATTACCATGTCAAACATCAGTTAGAAACTTCCTCACTTGAATATAGTTCCAAAATAAGAATCTTGGAGATAACCTTGTATAGCTCGAACAGGTTGCTTCTTGTGTAGAAACTAACTACATAATTAGAAAATCTAGATTATCCCAATTTTGGCAATATATAATATCGCATATTTAGCCTACTGGAAATGCCCAGGGAGTCAGTTTGAAAATATCTCCTTCTGGTAGAAAACTCAAATTTGCATCCTTGATATTTTAAATTTAAAAAATTTAAAATGTTCTAATGTTTGAACTTTAGCAAAATGACCTTTTTAAATTTAAAATTCACTACTGCTACAATTTCTTATCAAAAAATAATTAACAATAATTATTTTTTTATTTCTTTCAAATTTTCCCACCCTCTGAATTTGGGTCAAACTAGGTTTGACCAAGTGCCACATGTCACTTCCTAATTGGTTGACCACTGCCACTAAGTGCCACTTGTCATGATTTAATTGGTCTGCTCATTGCACTGCCATGTCATCATCTACCTTGACCCAGTGCCATGTGTCGCATTACTACTTATCTTTAAATTTCTTGCATCTTAAAATAGCGGGTAAGCGCCAATTGTTGATTAAGACAAGATCAACGATTACACAAATTTATAGTTGACTAAGGCCTGGTTAGCCATTTTAACCAATAGGAAGTCTTCATATGAGTCTATACCTTCTAACAACCTCCAAGGAAGCGGGTCCCATATCATCTTCTGAGAAAGTGAGTACTTGACATTATTCTTTCCACGTGTCAAGCTAGCGCATTCTTGCTTTCCTTATTGAATGAGCATCTCCATATTGTAGGATTGTGCCAGTCGTTGATCTTCAAAAGTTCAACGGTGGTAATGCTGGAATTCTATAAACCTTGCAAGATGGGAAAAGTGATATTACCATGGACACGTTTCTGCATGGCGCATACCCACTTTATTTAAACTTCATTCAAGTTCTCAATGTGGTCAAGCACCCTTCGTTGATTAGGATAGGATCAATGGTGTGAAACAATTATGCATTTTATGCTTGCATCATCCACTTGGACCAATAAAATGACTCTTCTCAAACCTTGTGCTCTAACCCACCTGACTACTGCATTTATTTTTGAGGTTTCCACACCTGTAGCACAAATATTTCTAGCTAAGCACATGTGGCATACAGTATGGCACAACTAGCAGTACATGTCAGTAATCACTTTTCAATTTGGTACACTATAGCACATACTAAGAACTCCCAACCCCACCTTGCTACATGTCCAAAAATTGCTTGCCCGCTTTATTTAAAAGCCTTGCATCTGACCATTGTAGGAATGCAGTACCCGTTGATCTGAACAAGATCAACGGTCACACATAATTAATAATACTTTGGGCACTTCTCAATAAAATAATCAAGTCAAAAAGAATGTGGTCAATGATTTTTAAATGATTTTTTAATAAAACCATGCTTGCATAAGCCCGACCTTAGGGTAAAATGATATACCATTAAAAAACATTTTTTTGAAATATTTTGAGTGTTTTTCAAAACTAAGGTAAAATAAGATAGGGCACTAGGGTTTCTGAGAAATTCTCTGAAGACAAACCTTGAGAATTTAATAGGATTTCAATGACATAGAGACCAGGCTATGAACTAGGAAAATCTAAGGGTTTGAAAAATATAAGGAACAAAACCCTAATTTGCAAGACACAAAGACTCAAATGATTTTTCACTAAAAAATTTCAAAATTTCTGCATTGTGAAAAATTAGACCAACAGCTACCCTGCCACTACATCCACCTAGTACATATGAACAAATACTAAATGAATAACTTACTCCATTGAACCAAAGAAAAATGAGAAATAACAAAAGAACCCCCTTAATGCTAAGAAGGGTGAAGTGATAATAAACTAGAAAAGTTGGCCAATAGAACTGCATGTCAAGGAACAATGATCAAGATTCTCAAAATAATACATATGCGTGTACCGAGGTGATCAATCTCAGATATGTCATGAGGCTAATGTTATTAAAGGGAAACTCACTAGACAAAGGAAGATGTCAAACAAAGGCTAAAATCAACTCCCCATGGCACTTTAATTAGAGTAGTGGATGTACAATAAGGCACACAATATGGTAAGCCCCAAGAATACAATAATCTGTATGAGTGTTCTCAGATGCTACTTTTTGAATTAGAAGGAAAAACAAGGCAACACAATAGAAACAAAAATGTATACGTAATATGTCACTTATTTTAGTGGGTTTTCAAGAATGTGTACAAACAATTTCTATAGAGGCCAGAAGAGACATAAGGCTAATACGATATATAATACAACCCATGATGAATCATCTAAAACAATTAAATTCAACTCCAGACATGAAACAAACAATATATAGATACCAAAATGCAAAAATGCAAAAAAAAAAGAGTTTAATGTTCCTAGAAAAAAATCTAGAAATAAAACTAGCATCACTAGAAAGAGCTCTAAAAGACCTTTTCAATGATATAAAGAGTTCCAAAATTAGAGATTGGATGGTCAAGATATGTCTCTCAAAGTGCAAAATAGAATTCCTATCTTCAACTACATAAATAGGAAACCAAACATAATCAAAAGTCCAAATAACCTACACCATCACAATTGGCTTGGAAAGAGTTTTTCAACAATATAGGATTTGTCAAACAATACCTTTGTATGACAAATATATGACCATAAAAACCATCAATAGGTCTCTAGGGAAAATAAAATAAAAGAAATGATAGTTTTAAGATTGTCACTAGTACAACATGTGTAGGCCTATCATAACTTAATTATCTCAGTGCATGTGTAGGCATACCTTTTCAAATGGAAAAGTTTTTTTAATAGAAAAGAATGTACTTTTCAAAGTGTTTTTTGTTTTTTTTTTTAAATGCTTAAAAAAAAGTATTTTTATGATTTATTTTTTAAATAAAAAAATAAATCTCCACCTTATGAATAATGCCTAGATCTAGGGACATGTTTTTTTCCCTCATATTCCAACTCTATCTAAATTGGACAAATTTTATATGGAAATGAGTGTTTTTGGGTGCTACAAATCCAACGATGTGTTTGTTTGGGCTCAAAGTACACCAAAAAAAGTGACCCCTAGGTCTAATACAAAACACCTTGAAAAATAATAGATTTGAAAAACTAAAGCGAAAAATCTCATAACGAGAATAAGGGCATGAAAATATGAAGCTCTGATACTATGTTGAAATTGATAAAGGATCAACCCCACAGCTCCCAAGAATCCCCTATATGCAAAAACATATCACAAAAAGAGAAGAGAAAAATATATGGAGGATATAATTCACATATCCACAGATGAGACATTATTGATGTGCAAAAAAGAATTGAAAATTGTATTGAATGAATGAGTAATTACAAAGAGATCAATCCTAATAAAGAAGATTAAAACCCTAAAAGGTAAAACCTATGTTGCATGAATAATTAATAATAGAATTAATTATTAGATGCCCAAAGTTTAGCTTATGTAAAATAGAGTTAATTAGAAAATATCTAAATAAATACTCTAACGAAATAAAAAGTGGTTCAATTTTAATAGCTTGATGACACTTTTTTCAATGAGTGGACAACAAAATATATTATAAATGTTGATCTCCAAGTAATGTTTCCTATTAGTGTCAAACTTTTAGTCATTTCCTAAGAAAATTTGGTTGGTCATCATTGTGATCAAGCCACCCAATGAAGGCAAAATGATTTTAGACATGTTTATATTTTTATTTGAGCCGAGAAAGTCTTAGGATCTTGAGCACCCCAATTTACACTAAGTAAGTTAGAAGTAGAAAGATGCCAAGATAAATAGAGTTAGCTCATGCTGAGTCACATAGTTAGTCTCAATAACTTTAAAAGCCGAATGACAACACGAGTATTAATTATGATTGTGCATATAGACATTCAAGTGTTGAGTAAACCACTTTTGGTATATGTTTTGGAATGACACAAACACTTATGTAAACCATTTTGGCTAACTTCTATACACTATTTAAGGATTATAGAGACAACTAAGGAGTTTACACATTTTTCCAGAGGTTGTCAATCCCTATAAAGGAAGTATAACCAATCAAAAAAATGGAAGGACTAGGCATAAAAAGGGAGAAGTCAAGATCATTTATTATGATTTAGAACCTTCTCATGTTGGATGTTTAAGGATTGTCTTAACTATAATTCAAGTGTGATGAAGGAGATATTGAAGAGACAAGTGTATGTGCAAAAGAGGCTATGTTTTATGGTTAGAAGCAAAGACAAAATATAGAAACCTAGCAATGAAGGACTGAACATAGTTTATGTTAGAAACAATAGTCCACCAAGATAACTGGGGGGGGGGGGATGGGGTGAATTAGTTATCCAATAATTAAAACATTTATCAACTGTAAATAATATTAACCATTCGACTAGAGTAAACATCAACCATAACAAGATGCACACATGCAATTACACTAGATATGTTAACTAGGAAAACCCTTGATTAGAGGGAAAACCCTGGTGGGAATGATGCCCACAAGATGATGTACTAATATAAATATTCCTTGTTAGAGGATGGACCCTATTAGGAGTCTATTAAAACATTTAGTACAAATGAGTCCCTCTTAGAAGACTTTGAATCCCTGTTAGGAGATTTCAACCTTGTTAGGAGTTGTGCCAACCCTATTAGAAGTTGTGGAAGATAGAAGGACCCACTATCCAAATAACTTTGCTAAGAGATATAACAAGTTTACTAGAACATGCTTCTATAAACTCTATCTCAGAATAAACTTCAACAAAACTTTCATAACTTCTTCCAAACTTAATATATTATGCTTTCGAGGTTATCTATATGTACTAAACACTTAGTATTATCTCTTTTTAACCTCGTTAATGAAAGTACTCAACAGTTTGTCTGTACCAACTTTCTCTTTCCACTTTTCTTCTATGAGATACCACAAAAAAATGCTATGTTGACACCAATGATAAACACAATCATGAATGTAACATATCATCGTGATAATGATCTAATCATGTTTCTACAATACTCCCCCATAAAAGTATCATCAAAATTCATGCTTCTAACAATTTATTAGATAGGAGATCATCTCAAAATTGGAAAGAGGAAGTTTGTAACTTAGCATCATAGTGCTGACTGAAGGATAAATTATTGATACATTTTATCAAGTGAATCAGGGTAGATCTCTTAATAGAGTGGTCTAAACAAGCCAACTCAAATATCCTAATAGAGTGCTTACTTAGTTGTATGTTTAACCACTTTAATCAAGGTAGACTAAATAAGTCTTGTAAGCTCTTAGTATAGTAGTGTTGGAAATATAAGAGGAGTAATTGAGAGGGGAGGGGTGAATTAATTACAACTAAAATAAATCCCATAACCCTTAGATGTTAGTACAAAAATACAAATTGAATATTACTAAAGCTTGGTAAACACATATAAAATGTTGTAACTTGGTAAGTGCTCCATAAATGCTTAACATATAAAATTTAGATGTTAACTATTATTATCATTACTTTTTAGTTGTAAACACATAGAAGAAAATAACATGAACACATTGGACACTAGGATTTAACATGGAAACTCAATTTGGGAAAAACTACCAATTACAACTAGTAACTATTTTTCACTCTTCTAAAGTGGGCCCTTTTAGGAGCCAACACTATTAAAGGTTACCAAACACATTGTTAGGTGTATCCTTGTTAGAGTATTTAATCACCCTATTAGGAGTGGCCATGTTAGAGGTCTTTAAACAATTTAATAGAACTACCACCTTGTTAGAGGATTTGCAAATAGCTGTTAAGCTAAATCTGTTAAGAGATTTAGATCACTGCTACAATGGTTAGAGAGTAACAATGAGATGAATTGATTTAAATGCAACTTAATTTCTAATTATAGATCTTTGTTCTAGCTTGTACTTGATCCTTCATAATCAAATATAGTTTTTCTACTCCACAAGGATATTTTGCTTATCTTTCTAATTTGCTTCCTCTTCTCATCATTAAATCTTCAATAACATCTTCATGCTTGCATTTTCACTCTCTATGAAATCACAACTTGACCTTATATATATAACTTTCATTTTTTCAAGTCAGCATAAATACAACTTAAAACAATTAATATTCATCTCCTTAGTCCCTCGAAATTAATAGATAAATCAATTAAGCTTAAAATGCCAAAACAAGAAAATCCTTCATTAGCCAACATTGCTCAGTAGAAACTAACTCAAAAATGATCTCTTTTTTTAACCAAAGAAGCTTGGTTAACACTATAAACTCACAAAAATCCTTCGATAACTAAGTGAGCTAGGTTAGTACTAGTTCCATCCAACTTTCCTTCATTGACTGGGTGAGCTTGGTTAATACTCATCTTCTGTAGACTTTCCTTTAACACTCGAGTGACCTCGATATGTTGGCAATATGTTCAATCAATCAAATAAAGTAAGTAACATAGTTTTCATTTATGCCAACATATTTGTTTTGCATATCAGTATTGCTCATCTGTAAAGAAAATTGTCTAAGTGTCAGGCAGTGTTACAACAACATAACAGTTTCAATGATAATAGAACATTCTATTGGAATATTCTCTTGTGTAGTTAACCAAAGATGTAAGACATCATAATGATGGCATCTACCAGTGCACATTTCTATATGATCAACCAAGTTCAAGTTATGAAGGAATTAGTAATGCAGTGATGATTTAGTCCAAAACAAAGCATGTCATAAAATTGTGTTAAATGACTTGATTTATTGTTTCACATATTATTTCTTAATAAGACAACTCTAATGATGTTAAATGAGCCAACTAAGGAAGAATTTACCAATATGCTAGGTATAAGTACAGAACTTCATTTGAAAAGTTAGTATAGATGAAGTACATGATGATAATGATGTGTGATCAGTGATTGCAAAGTTGATATGATCTTGTGAAATGTGAGTAACAAGTGAATGTGATATTGCGATATATGATGTAAAGCATTGTTATGCTAGATATGATGTAGATTAAGTTGTATATAGTTACTCTTGTATGAATAATTGTTAATCAAAATATTTGTGAAGTAAAAGTATCTAAGAATTGTATGTATACTTATTTCCTAAAGATCTTATTGTATAGTTGCATGTTAGGGCAGTGGGCTCTTCTTGCACACATTTGTATATGATCCACCAACTCTTAATAGGGTTGAAGAAACTCCTAACAAGGCTAAGGCTTCTAACAAGGCCTAGTCTCCTAACAGGGACTCAAGACATTATACATTCTTCATAGACTCCTCATAGGGTCAATATCCTTAACCAAATTCTTTATATAGTGAATCATCTAGTGGGTATCATTCCCACTGGTGTTTACCCTTGGATAGGGTTTCCCCAGTTAACAAAATATGATGTTATGATCTCTCTTTGTGTATGGTTATTTATATTATTTAGCATTATTGGTTTACTTTCTTATGGATGAGGTAAAGTAATTAATAATATCCTGTTGTGAGAAAAAAGATTGAAAATACCAATTCACGACCCCCCCCCCCCCCCCCCTCTTAGTATTATCTATTTCTAACACTTGGAATCAGAGTTTGGTTATTCAAAAGAGGCTTAACAACTTGAATAAGATCCCTATGGATATGGAATAGTTGAAGAAGAATCTTAAAGAAGCACTTGAATAGATTGATCTCCTTACTGATGAAAGAGATGGCTTTAAAGATAGATACAAGGATGCAAAAGGCTACATTGGTGAATTAAAGGACAAAATAGATGACCTGAAGTAGAAAGGACCTAATAACCAAGCCAGTGATGATGACATTGAAGATCTAAAGAAAGAAAACGAGATCCTAAAACATGAGTTAAATATAGTTGAACTTAAGCTGAGACTTAAGAAAAATGGAGGAAAGAATGACTCTAAAATTAAAGCTAAAAATGCAGATCTGAGATCCTAGTTAAGCAAGGTAACATCTTGTTGTGGTGTCCACAACACACATCTCATTCCTTACTAGGAATGGGGACCCCCTACTTTTTTCGACTCTCAGACTCATAGTTCAAGAGTCGGGAGAAGAAAGTTTTGTTAGAGTTAGAATTTTAGAGTCAAAAAGTTAAAAAATCAAAAAAATTGAAAATTTGAAAAAACAAAAAAAAAAAAAAAAATAGGAAAAACACAAAAAACTCAAAAAGGTCAAAAAAGGAAAAAACAAAATTTAGAAAAAAAAAAAAAATTAAAAAAAAAAATTAAAAAATACAAAAATACAAAAATGTTAAAAAGAAAATTTTCAAAAATCATGTCATGCACGCGTCCACCATGGTGGTGTCGCACACGTCTACCATGGTGGCACTGCCACGTTCTCACCCCTCATGGAGGTGCACCATGCGTGATTCATGGAGGTGTCATGCATGCTCTATGGAGGTGCACCATGCGTGCCCCTTATGGTAGTGTGGGCACGCCCTCCATGGAGGCACGCCACACATGCCCTCCCTTGCGGCATCATGCACACCCCTCATGGAGGCATACCATACACACCCATAATAAAAAACTGTGTGCCTTTGCCACGAGCTCTGTGCTCTCCTCCACGTGCACCATCTCGTGCAGCACACCATGCCCACACCTCGCCACAGTGCATTTGGAGGTTTTTAGGAGTTTTTGTTTCGGTGTCATTAGGGTGTGTCTTATTTAAGTATTTTTCAACTCTATAGACAAATATTTGCTTCTTTTTATAGGTCAAAAATGTATCCTTAACTTGTTGGGGTCATAAATTTTGATTGGTAGCTCAAAATTCAAAATCGTTTACACTCTTGGAAAGAAGAACCAAAGGTTTAATTTTAGTCCCTAAAATAGTGAGCCTTTGGTTGCCCAGCTTTAGGGAGTGACAAAGGTCTCGACTTGAAATTTTGAGCAAAAGATCTTTGAAAAAGCCATTTGAAAATGCCTAGAAAAATTTGCAAAAAAATATGAAAAAGTTACAAACATTTGATCATTTTGGATAATCTGGATCACTTGGTTTCTCACTGGGAAGGATAGGGTAGTTGGAGAGAAGACAAAGGTCGAAGATATAGAGGTTGGACACATAAAGCAAAATAGCTTCCTCATCTTATGCAGTTATTAATGACAAGATTCAACGTAGGTGCCTTGAGATTTTAGATTGAAGAAGCATAATGAGTTCAAGTTTATGAAAGTGATTAGCTATAAAGAGGGTATAAATCATCAAAAAGGGGCAAAGCATGTACACAAAAAGTGATCTAAAACCCCATTTGAGAAAAACCTAGAAACTATTTTCAAAATTGAGGACTTTAATTTTTTGGTGAATTAAGCTTCCAAGGTCCACATCACCCTAGCTCCACATTTTTGAGGTGCATAGCTCTGTAGGTACACAAGTCTATAGCTCCACAATTTTGAGGTGCATAGGTCTACAAGTCTACAATTCAGAGGTGCGCCGACACTTAACTGCTAATTCCAAAAATAGTGCTTTCCATGCATTAGGAATGCATTCTAACAATAGCTTAACTTCAACATATGCCTAGTGAAGGATCACCTTCTATTTTTGGCACCTCTAGACACTCCTACTTTGACTAAAGGCTTCCTCATACTTTCTCTCTCATGCTTTCTCTATTTTTGACATGTAAAAGGCTTATGCATCCAAATAATGAATAAAATATGGATGGAGTCCCTCTAAGCACCAAATTAGTTGATAGTCTATATATATTTAGTTTATTTTTATTAGTTAAATGCATTTTATTGCATGAAGATATCTCTCACTCTCAACACAAATTGAGGAGATGATTTGTTATAAATAGCCGATTGTAAAATGTAACAAGGGAAGCCGTTATTATGCAATAAAATTATGCTTTTGGTGCTAGCATTTGGAATGTAGTTATTCTTGCTTGAATGTGTCATTGTTTTGTGGATTTTATTAATGAGATTGTGATTTAGCCAAAGGTTTATTGTGTTTTTTCAAGTTGTGTGATCTTTAAGTTCTGGTGTTTGCTACAGATATACGAATTCTACTAACGTAATGAGCTTGAGAAGAGATCACCCGATTGTGTCTACATAGCTTTTTGTCTTGCATGACCACACTTTCTGTGGCCTTGAAATTTGATGAAGAGTGAAACATCATTTAATTTGTTAAAGATTCTCATTGACAATTGCATCAGTGGATTCTAGGAAGCATTGCTCCTATTTTCATTGGTTTCCTACTGATTTCTTCAAAGGTTTAACTCGTAGCATGTTGTGTTCTGTAGCTTATGTCCCTTTAGGAATTTCAATTTTAAGTCATTTGATTTCATGTTATTTGCTTTTAGTTTCATTATTTGCTTTGCTAACCCCTTGCTAGAATAGAACCTCATAGTAGTTGCATTGTTAGAGTTGCATTCATTGAAAAATAGAAAATACAAAAATATTGTTCTTTTGGTGTGATATTTTCAGATAGCGAATAGATTTACTTCAATTCCAAGATAAAAGAGTTTTTTGAACTAGCAAAAGCCTCCTTGTGAACATTCACATTTATCTTCTATTGAGTGGATTTTGGTATGTTGCAAGACAAATAAAGAACCTTGGAGTGGATCTTTAAAATGATTTTCTTTTCAAGAGAGGAATTACGCAATGGATTCCTACCATTGACCTTGTGCAAAATGAACACCCAACACATCTGAATTGGAATCTATTAAGATAGAATATGCAAAATTAGAAAAATGAAACACCATTGTGAAAGATGAGTTAGTACAAACCAAACAACAACTTGAAAAATTATATACCAGTAGTGATAAGATTGAAGAACAAATATGTACACAAGGACCCAATTATGATAAGACTGGACTTAGATTCTTTCTTTGTCAATCCACCAAGAAATCTATTGAGAGAAAAGAATTTGATACTCCTGAAAGTAACACAGATCTAAGAAAGACAGATAAAGAGAATGTTTCTTACATTGAAAAAGTTAAAGAATTTGATCAAGATATGGACAACAAAAGAAAGGAATCTTTTTCTTGGTATGATGAACCTAAAGACATTGAAGTCAATTGCAAAGGTAAGTCCTTCAAACCTATTTGAAAGTTTTATTGCCATAATTGTCATGGATATGATCATTACACAATAGATTGTAAGAAACCTAAATTTGATAGAAATAATCAAAATAGTAAGATATATGGGAACACTAACCATGTAGGAAATAGAAAAAGATCTTAGTGTAATGAAAGTGGAGAAAGAAGACAAATTGTTTGCTACAGATGTAACAATCTTGGACACATTGCAAGGAATTGCAGAACACTTGATGACCAACTAAATGAATAGAAAAGAAGTGTACCTATATGTTAGCTATGAAATAAATTTGGACACATAGCAAAGTTTTGTAGAATGGACAGAAGAGATCTAAACAGGAATCAGAACTACAGAAGGAACAATAGAAGAAATGATGATAGCTTGAAGAAAGAAATGAAGGAGCAAACAAATGAATTAAAGGAATCATTTTTAAAGGAAAAGGAACTAGAAAGTTCTCATATAGTTATAGAAGATGTACCTAACAAGACAATGAAGTCACTTATTGTTTGTGACTCTTGTTACAAGAATTAAGCACCCTTACTAAGATAGAGTATCAATTATTGATAACTGATGTTAGAGTAAGCATCAAAGATTGTGTAGTTAATAGTATGTAGTAGACATTGAGAGAGGTCTATAGTGAAGTGCACGTTTCTTGATAAGATCAAAATAAGGATATATGAGAAGATTAATCTCTTTGTTGCATAGAGACAATATACTAAACTAGTGGCAAACATGCATTTAATGTGAAGTACAAATTGAGAAAGATTTAAAGGATACAAATTGATTTTCATACATCATTTTCTTGTGTGAAGTTTGAGTGCAAGATTGAACCAATATTTGGAGAATTAAAGAGGATTGCAATTACGCGAAGTCATCAAAAACCCTAATATGCAAAATTGAGGTATTTTCTAGATTATTGAACATAATCTTTCAAGAATGGAAAGACCTAGGTACAATTTCAAGAAACACCCATTTGTTTCTTTGGTTGATGATCCTATTGGAGCATTTTTGTGAGATCTAAAAAATGTTCTTCATGTTGAAGATATAAGAGGATATATTCATTGCAAGATTGAAAGCATAGGTGATTTAGAGATTCATAAGGAATTAGAGAAAATGTGTAGCAATTACTTGTCATTGAAACTTGAACATAGATACCTAGAATGACTTAACCCAGTTAAGCATATGTTCTACATGAATTTTGATAGTAATGAATGGACAAGGATAATTCTGAGTAGAGTACATGATAATTTTTTGTGGTTGGGAGATTCTATCATATGTATAGATAATGACCTAATTCACAAGGTCATAGGTTTGAGCAATGAAAGATGCAATCTAGTAAACATTAAGAGTGTGTGGAAGATATTTGAGATGAATCTCAATACATATTTTGATGTTAGAAACATGAAATTCAACACCATTCAAGATGATAGAGTGAGACTCATTTGTAAGATTTTGGGATATAAGTGCAATCATGGATTTAGGATAGATTCAATAACTGTAGGATTTCTTCATGCACCTTACTTGGTAGTAAGAGGTGAAGAGGTTAATATGTGTGATATTATCCGAACACAATTTTTGGACAACATATCTAGAATCAAGAAATCAAGGAGTGCAGTCCTTAGGTTTAAATCCCTATTGACACATATATTTTTCTATGCTACTAAGAAGTTCCCTAAAATCACAAATTGGAATGAAAATGAGTGTGCAATGCAGTTAATCACTCGAGCATATAGGTCAAGACCTAAAATAGTCAGAGACAATGATATTGAGAGAATAATGAAATCCTTCCAAGCTAAAATGAAGCAAAGGTATAGGATACCTCCTATGCTAGTAGAGAAGTATAAGGATGAATTGTGTTTCATGGTTGAGATAGATTTCACATGTATGGAGGTAGTAGTTCCTTAGGTAAAGTTCATTGAACCTATGGGATATGAGATGAGTAAGGAATTGATTGAAGGGTATGCATAGATAATCCTTCATTCTGAATTTGATTCTAAATGTCCTGGATGGGGGACATATTCTAAGAAAATGAGAGAAGTCAAAACTAGTCAACTAATGAAGGATTCCAAGAAAAAGATGGAGAAAGTAATTGACTCTATTTTGAAAGAATCTAGGATGACTAGGAAAGAATTTGATGAGGTGAAAGGGATAGCTATGGAAATGAAGACCAATGGTCAATTTGAGCTTTTGACCCCTACACCCATTGTAGTGGAAGAACCTACTTAAGAGGTCATAGTTGCTCAAGCAAGTGCACAAACACCTAATGTTCCCTATGCAATAGTTGTGCAGTAGCAACCTCTAAGGAATCTAGTGAAGACTGAAGAAGCATCAGCTGCAAGGAAGCCTAAAAATCCTAAAATGACCAAAACACCTCCTAAAAGAAGAGTAAAGTAGACTACAAGTGGCCCATTAAAAAAGAGAAGAACCTTGCAGATTAGCTCATTTGAATTAAAGAAGAAATTGGTGATAGACTAGTTGAGCCAGTTGATCAATAAACAAAGACATCAGCAAGGCAAAAAGCATGGAAGCTAAAGGTAGAAATTCTAAACATTCAAATCATTAATGAAAATAATTTTGTATAGTTGAATAAGTACTATGATTTTTATAATAATATGGATAGGAGATAACTAGAAAATGTTGCAGTTAGAAACATGATTCTTAAAGGTAAGAGATTTGATAGTATAAGAGGTCAAATACCTGAAGACTTGTATAATAGATTGAGAAATAGAAAGAGTAGAGTTGTAGAGGAAGACAAACAAATAAGAATGAATATGGTGAGAAAGTTGTGTTCTATAAATAATGAGGAAGAAATAATAGAAATTTTGAAAGGTATAACACCATTGTTGAGACATAAAAAGAGATCCATGCTCCTCAAGGGAGGAAATTATGAAGAAGTTAATAAGGAAACTCAAGAGGCTATAGTTTCATACATGTCTACTATGCCTAAGAAGAGTGCATAGCCAGAAAAGGCAAGCCCAATGATAGATAAAAGTGTACAGATAGAGGAGGCAAGCTAGATGCCTAAGGAAAGTGTGCAACCATAGGAGACAAGCCAGACACCTAAGAAGTGTGCACAAACAAAGGAAGCTAGCCCTACAACATGCATTCCTCCTCAAAATTTTGAACCAGTATCTACACCAAGTTCTTCAACACATATTACCATTGGTAATTAATCTATGCAAATAGATAACACTAAGGTGATAGTTGATAGAATATATGATCCATTTAAGGATTTTGGTACCAGCATTGTTGGCAATATTGTAGATTATAGCAGCTCATTAGATGAAGTAAAAGATAAGGAGCCAAAGGAAGAAGAAGCACCTTCTGCAAAGAAAATTGAGCCTAGCAGTAAAGTAGATACTTCAAATATACCCTTGACACTAGTAGTTGTAACACTATCCACACCACCTACTCAAGCAACAACAATAACACAATCAGATGAAGAAGATGAAGCACAAAATATCTTGTCTTCTTTGAGTAAATTTCTTGAAAAGAAGATATCAATTAAGTCCATTGAAAAACTTTGATTTTAGTACTAGACAGAATGGAAAAGATAGTGAGCCCTGTTGAAACACCTATAGACATTCAACAACACTCAACAATCTTGTGTAAAGCTTTTGATGATGAGTTCACAACACTCACAAATGTGGCTACAATTCAAGCATAAACAAAAGCATGATGGTAAACTTCTTAATACCATGTGCACTAATATGAGAAAGGATATAGAACCTTGAATATATGTATTAAAGAATTGAGACAGTGTATAGAGGAAGGAAAATAGGCTTATGCTAAGTGCAACTTGGCATATAATTATCTTCAAGAATTTGATGATTAGATCAAAGAAAAGGTAACTAAGATTTAGATGGTCACTAACAACTTTTTGAAGAAAAATCAGAAGATGGATACCATTGAGCCCTCAAAATAGATACTTCATGATAGCATCAAGGACTTACAAGCATAAAAGGAGAAAGCTTTGAAGAGATTCACTCTCCTAAGAGAACACTTGTTCCCACAAGTAACATTGCTAGAGAATCAACTGGAGGAATGTTTGTCAGCCAAATCTTCTTATGATAGGTTTGTGGCTATAGACTTGAACAAAGAAAAATTGGGCCCATATGCCCTATGTACACTTATCAGTGTATCTAATGCATTGAAAGAAAGTTGGAAGAAACATTTTGCACAGTTAAAAACCAACTTTAGTGATTGATTTTCCAAGTTTTGAGGTAGCTACTAGATTTTGATAGTCTCTTTTTGATACCTTTGTTGTTGATGTCAAAGGGGGAGATATATGGAAAATTGTAATTAGTAGTAAGTAGTAGCAAGCTTTTGTTGTAATTTGTAAGGGGGGCAATAAGTTGTAATTAGAAGTTATAAGGGATGTAACCTTTTCATAACATGAATACAAATGTTTTTAATTATGTTATGGTTATTTGTTTTGATTGGTATGACAACATGTTTGGGACTTAGCCAATTTTCCCAAAATGTTATTGTCAATGCCAAAGGGGGAGATTGTTAGCAATATGTCCAATCAATCAAATACAGTAAGTAACATGGTTTTCATTTATGGTAACATATTTGTTTCGTAGATCAGTCTTGCTCATTTGTAAAGAAAATTGTCTATGTGTCAGACAATGTTATAGTAGCATAACATTTTTGATGATAATAGAATATTCTATTGGAATATTCTCTTGCATAGTTAACCAGAGATGTAGGACATCATAATGATGACATATACCAGTGTGCATGTTTTTACAATCAACCGAGTTTGAGTTATGAATGAATTAGTAATGCAATGATGATTCAACGCAGAATAGAGTATGTCATAAAATTGTGTTAAATGACTTGACTTATTGTTGTAAATATTGTTTCTTAATAAGCCTAGTCTAATGATGCTATATGAGCCAACTAAGGAAGAATTTACCAATATGCTTGGTATAAGTAAAGAACTTCATTTGTGAAGTTAGCATAGATGAATTACATGATGATAATGATGTGTGATCAGTGATTGCAAAGTTAATATGATCTTGTGAAATGTGAGTAACAAGTGAATTGGACATTGTGATATATGATATGAAGCATTGTTGTGCTAGATATGATGTAGACTCCTAACAGGGTCAATATCCTTAATCAGATTCTTTATATAGTGAATCATCTAGTGGGCATCATTCCCACCAGGGTTTCCCTAGTTAACAAAATATGGTTTTTATGATCTCTCTTTGTGTATGGTTGTTTATATTGTTCAACATTATTGACCTTTACTTTCTTATTCATGAGGTAAAGTAATTAATAATATCCAATTGTGGGCAAAAAGATTGAAAATACTGATTCACCCCCCCTCTTAGTATTATCTATTTCTAACACCGTAGACATTGCCTTTTGAACTAAGAAATCATAGGAATGCTAGATAGACACAAAAAACTATCTTCATTGCCCAAGTGATCTCAACATATACTGACTAATAATGATATGACATTTGTGTAACATCAAAGACAATATACAATTAATCAATTGTATCCAACAGGGTAGACCCCTCACAAGGTGGATCACCATAAGTGATCAAACATTATAGCCTTAAAAAGGAACACTTTATTTTTGCAAAGTTGTTCAGATTTGTGCATATCATCCTTGCCCTAGTTTTACCTTCAACTTGGAGGGTTTCTAGGTAACCAAATATTTTGTGTTATGTTTTTTCATTTACTTTCATGTTTATGTATATGATGAATACTTAGATCTATTTCAATTTATGATTATATGATTCATAATGTTGATATGGGATGCGTTAAAGGTGAATGTATTTGATTCAGAGTAGACTTGTCTTAGAAGAAGTCTAACAGTTTGAGAATTGAATATTGGAGATGAAGGTTTATAAATGAAAAGAAATTGGAATCAACTGATCAATCCACCATTAGTGTACAAAAAAAGGAATCAAGAGGCAAGGGAAAAATGCAATGGGAATCTCCTCCCTTAGGTTCATCGAAACTAAACTTTGACAGGGCTTCTAGAGGCAACCCTAAGATTTTAGGGGTAGGATGTATAATAAACAAGGAATTAGGAAGATGGATTATCAAAAGAGATAAATATATGGTTAGCATGATGCATAATTTAGTTGAACTTGAAGCCCTCCAAGATGGACTCAAACTATGCTTTGATTTAGTTATCAAAAGACTCATTATTAAAGGAGACTTTCAGATAGTTCTTAACACTTTAAGGAAAAGAAACAACCCTAATTGGGTGTTAAATTCAAAATTAGAAGAAGTTTAAAAAAAATTATCTCTTTGAGGAAACCAAAATTCAACACATATTTAGAGAAGAAAATAAAAAAGTCGACCATTTAGCAAACAAAAGGGCAAATGGAGAAGAATTATTAATTATTAATCAAGACTCTTAAAAATTTTAAAATGAAAATTTTTAAAAATAATAATAATAAGGGGTTTTTTAAATCTTAAAAATAAAAAAAATTAATAATAGTACTACCATATCTGAAAGGAAATCAGTATAAGATTTAGGAAATTAGCAAGTTTATCTAGGAACATATTTCTAAATCCTAACACTTTTATCCCTAGTTCTAATCTTTCTCTTGCCCTCTTTTTTTGCTAATTTATTATGAAACAACCAGCCTAAGAAACCCCTTTATTATTTCCTTTTCTTCATCATAGCTTGACACTCATTGTCATTTTGAATCATCTTTATATAGTTTTCCTTTACCTGGATTCAAAAGATGTCATCGGTAGTCTCAGCTCTTCTAAATCCTTCCTTTGCGATCATTCTTTTTATATTTAATTTCTTCTTTGCTTCTACTACTTATTTTTCCCTAATTCTATAGCACCTACTCTAGCTCTAGATTTAGTATGGAGACCAATGTTAGTTTATTTCATCCCTTAGAGGTTTGTACCATGGCATTTAGAGGAAACATTAAACTAGAAATATGGAACTATCTTTTAAACACTATGGATGATATAAATAGGATAATTTTTAGTCATTTCTCAGGGGAAGGTGTCTTCAATTATCACTTCTCTTGGAGAACCAACAATAACATTGTAGGTTCTTTTATAGGGTGTTTGGTTAGAGCCAAAGTGGAGAAATGGGTGATTATTAGGCTTTTCTATAATGTATTCATTCCAACTTGGTGTATAGGTCTTGAGGAAGCTATTAATATTATAGATGAGAAGCTTAGAATCCTTCTACTAGAGCTTTACATGGTGCATCCACCTAGGAGCTTCAAGTTGGCCACTATCCCTAGACACCCTCTCTGGTTATCTAAGAGATGCCTTATTTTTCAAGAGTGGCCAAAAATAGAAGCTAGTATCTATTTTCCTTTTAGGTGGAGAGGTATTATAGAAGATCATAGCAATGCATGGCTTAGGAACTATCTCAGCATCTTCAATTCCTACATTCAACTAGGAGTGGAGCTCAATAACCTAGAAGCTTTGGATTTCTGTATCCCTGATATGGAAAAGTATAGCAAGGGAAATAACACTTTTGAATTTATACCAAAATTTCAAACTAAGAACCCTTAGGACATAGTGGAGATCATCATGGTGTATTGGAAAAATGAAGGTTAAGAATTTTTTCTTTTCTCTACTTGTTGGTTGTTTATGGTTTCAAAATTTTTCCCTTTTAGCCAGTAGCTGGCGATTCCTCCCTTTCATCCTATTCTACCTTTGAGCTTCTCTATTTATTAGTTGGAGTATACATTGTCTTAATATTTTTTCTTCAACATTGTTAGGGCTCTAGTCTTTCTGTAGCTACCTACTAGAGTCAGTGTCTTTGTATTGGGCATTTACTTTAAAATATCACCCATGAATTAGATTATTGTATATATACTTATAGTTCCTAATGAATATAATACTTTTTTTAGTTATTCTTTCTAGTTTCTTGAAATTCTACATATCTAGTTTATTTCAAAGTATGAAGAAATTTCAAAATACTCTATCGAGTTGCTTCTTAATGAACTCAATATATACAGGAACTATCAAAATTAGATTAAGATATATAAAATTTGAATGAATCATTTATGGAAACAGAATAAGAAATAATAATAAGCAATCAATAAAAGGATATGGAAACTTCTTATCACTCCTAAATCTTTTTAAGCTCTATAAGCTAGGCTAATTTGCATATTAGCATTGTCAAAGTTCAAATTATCAAAAGAACATTAAAAGTAAATCAGACCAATCAAAATTAATAGGAACCTTAACAACTCTCCACACACACACACACACACACACACACACACACACACACACACACACACACACACACACACACACACACACACACACACACACACACACACACACACACATATAGTGTTAGATTTTGTTATAGAGAATGTCTCCTCACTTTATTTCGCATTTTACATACTCTATTTTGAACTAATGTTACTAAAACCTTGTGGAAAGAAAAGTCTTCTTTGCTTTGCAGGCTAGTTTTGAAACATTATCCTAGGAGGTACATTTGGCAATAATATGGATCAACAATATTTGTTAGAAGTTGATAAATGTAGCAACAATCTCTCTGTTCAAGCAAGATCTGATTAAACAAAAAAAGTAATATCTAATAAATATTGAGTATACTAGGGGAATGCCCCTTTGAAAATTTGTATAATATAGAACATCAATCCTAGGCAAGACTCGAAGTTATCTTACTTCATTCTTTCCTACCAGTGCCCATTTGAATGAAGAACAATGTAATTTTTATATTTATCTAATATAATATAAAGACTTCGACTATTTATCAATATATATGTGTGTGTGTAAAATCTTTAAATAGTCAAAATGCATATTAAATATATAATTTAAAAAAATTTAATCAAAACCAATGGAATTATTAACTCATATAATTGATTTAGAATTTTTTAAATTATAAATTTGCTAGTATGTTATAATATAATATTACTAAATATTTTTGTATAATATCACAATCCTCTATCACAATGTAATATTATTTATACTACTAAATAATTATATTTGAATTTTATGTAAATTGTAACTCTATTTATAATATCTTAATTATATATAGATTCGTATTTTTAAATAATTTTTTTATGAATAGTCTTTTTTTATTAATAAATAATATACTAAGATAACAATTCACAAAAAAGGGCCAAGGGATACAAGATCACCCCGTGAGAGTTCTCACAGTTGAAGCTAGCATCAACAACTATTCATATAAAAAAAAAAACATAAAACAACCCTTAAACAATTAAAGTAGTGTCAACTGAGGGGGGTGCTTCATCCCAATCATGAAATGGCCTGTCATCCTTGGGATTGGTAGGCAGGCTCGGAATAGTCCAACCATCATTAGTAGCATCAAGGGCCTAGTCAAGATCCTTTGGAATAGGTTGCAGAGGTGAGATAGCCAATTCTAGGCAAAAAGGCCACATCCCAGAAACCACTTCTTGAGGACTAGGAGGAGGAGTTGGGGACTAGCTTGTGCCACCACGAGGTGGGGAAACCAAGTGGTGTCTCCATCCATTATCTCCACCACTTGGAAAGTGGTGGTTGGAAGCCTATGAATGTGTTGTGTGTGAGCGAGGGCCTGAAGAATTGTGCCTCTAGTGGTAGCCTCTAGGCATTGAGGTATCAATCGAGGCATTTGAAAGTACCCTAGCAATAGTATAAGGGGAATTTCCCTAGTGATTAAGAAGCTCTTGAAGGTGGGCCACCTCCAAGGCCATCATATTTTCTTACACTTGAATCTGCATCATTACATTATTACAAATGCACACCTTAGTGTACATAGCAATATTTATATCAAGAAAACTATGAGTGAAAAGAACAACATTTCTATCTTTCCATAGAGTGAACAAAATCTCCATCCTGAAGGTATGCCAAATCTAGGTAAAATTTCTAGGGATGCTAGGGGAATCACCCAAAATAACCATGTGCCAAGAAAAGGATTCAGGCCGAAATAGCTTAAAAAAATCATAAATCTAGTGCCAATAATTTTGAACATATCTACGAAAGTAGAAAATATATAGGAAAGACTCTAGTTGGGCACATAATGGACACCTAGGATCCAAAACCCCAACATGCTTGAGTTGAAGCCCAAGGCGAAGACCTGGAAAAGTGAGGCATAAAGAAAAATGGGCAATCTTAGGTTCTGTAATGGCACTCTAAATAGTGTCAAAGCACTTTCTCCATTGAGAAAGAGAAGATTGCAAATGCCATCTCTAATTTAGTGTATCCACCATCGGTAGATGAGGAGAAAGCCATCTATAACCCAGACTTGGTTTGTAATTAGTAAAAGGAGTGGCAAGATACCACTTCCAATTAGTCCACCAAGGTCTAACCAACTGAATACCCACTTTATGAATTAAGTGACCTAGAATTGTAGAAAGCAATAAGTCAAAAGTCTGCTAATTTGAATGGGCAAGACAGTACTAGACTTTCATATCTTCCCAACATCTAAAACTCATGGAGACCCTAGTGAAAAGGTCTTTAGGAGTCTTCATGCCTTGTTTGAAAAAATGCAGAGGACTAGCACCTTGAGTCTTGACAAGGGGAATACCCTGGATGGAAAATAGGGGAGACCACCAAATGTTCTACTGGTACAAAGAAAGCCCATCACAGAACTCATCACCAGACTAGTAACGCTAAGGCTTGAAAGCTCCCCAAGCTTTCCTTATGCTCTTGATAACAAAAGAGCCTTGTATGAGCATGAGTTCTCACATGATGAGAAGGGTGTGAAAGCCAATCCCCTTCCATGTAGGTTTGTTAATAGGAAACCCAACAAAAATGCAATGCCAAACTAGAAACTTCCAAGCTTCATCTCCAGTGATGGCACAAATAATCCATTTTTCACATAGAGAAAGGCCTTGCTTCTATGTGGAGAGAAGGCCAAGGCCTCCAAACTCTTTGGGGAGACAACAAAAGTCCCAAGAAACTCTGTGAAAGCCATGATGATCGAAACTAGAAGCCCAAAGAAAATCACATAACAATCACTCTAATTTCTGATAGGAGGATTTTGAAGCATCCCAACATGAACAATAATAGACATGCATTGTTGCAAGAACTTTAGAGAAAATCTAGAATTTTCTAGCAAGAGAAAGTGGATTCATAAGCTAATAATCCATCTTCTTAGTAATCTTGGCAAGTAGAGCATTCCACAGATCCACTAGCAATGCTTGAAAAGAAAAAGGAATGCTTAGAAAGTAGAAAATCTCCCCGTGAGTGACCTATTTCCATTCAAATTGGTTAAGCAAAGGTGGTGCTGGCTAAAAAGATTGGTGATAACAGAGCATTTTATGCCATTGAATAGCAGAGCTAGAGGCTTGACAAAAAGTGTCAAGGCAATTTAAGGCATTATTGATGTTTTCTTCATCCTCTAAAGGAGTGAGAAAAGAATCATCAACAAAATGACCATTAACCAACTGGGAAGAGGATTCTAGTAAAGAGATGCCACAAACCAAACTTGAAGACATGGAGTGGGCTAGAAAATAGCCAAACCCTTCAGCACTAAGAACATAAAGCACTAGGGCCAGAGGGAAACCTTTCTTGATGGAACGAAAAAACCCAAAGGTGTTAGATTGGGAGTTATTGATGGTAATGCAAGCATTAGCATCTCCAAAGATCATCTCTATGGACTACAAAAAATTGGGACTAAAACCAAGAGCCTAGAGCATAGCCAAAATGAAAGGCCATTCAATCTGGTCATAGGCTTTCACAAAATCTATTTTCAAAAAAGCAACTAGTTGCTTGGACTTGCAAGCTCACTCCATACCTTCCCAGACAATAATGATGTTGTTAATAATATATCTGGACTTGATAAAGCCTATTTGCTCAGGCCATACAATTAAAGGCAGGAGTTGGTGAATTTTAAGAGAAATTACCTTATCAATAATCTTATATGATGGGTGAAAGCACAAACTTGTGTCACCCTTTTACAAAGAAAATGGCTAACAAAAGTATAAGTGTTCACCTTCAATGACATAAAACTGGTATTATTATTTAGAATTTGAAAATGAAGTAAACTAATGAAATGTGTAGAAATGGATGAAGTTTAGGATTATAATTTTTAATAATTATTTGGAATACAAAATGATATATTTTCCTATTTTAAAGATAACTTTTTAGCTGCTAAAAAATGCTAAAAATTAGGGCTCTAGTTACCACCACAAAATGACATTGAAATAGACTTATTTCCCTTTGATCTTAGATTATGTTATAGATAATATATGTAGCTAGAACAATAAAAAATAAAAATTGTCTTTAGAGCTATATTTTCTCTTTTATAATGATTCAAATTTCAATATATTTAAATCAATAGTTTTCATCTCCCACCATATTTTTCAAAATAAATATATTCCGACCAAAAGAAAAGTTATAGATTCTAGAAGAGGACTATATCCTCTAGAATGTCATATAATTTTTCAATTTTTTTGATATAATTTAATATTTTTTTCTTTCTCAAAATCAACATCTTCTTGAGTGTTAAAATATGTACTTGTAGAATTTTTTAATTTCAATATACTATATCTAATTAAAACACTATGAAATCTATATGAGAATATTCATGACTTTGAGCTCTATAAAATGATGTTTATATGTTATTAAAAAAATATAATTAAAAATAGTAAGAGTTCTTGAAACATTAGTTGTATGAAATAATTTCATTTCTCTAGTAATTGGATACTAACTAGAATAAAACATGCATTTAATAGACATTTCTAATTGGAAAAGTGTGAGACCATATATAACTTAGCTAGAATAAATTTATCAAGATGGTGTGTTTGAAAAAAATTGATTCTTAGATAGAAATACTCAAATTCAGTCGTTCTGATAAGTCAACCTAAAAGGTGACACAACTTTGTACTTTTACGCTGACACATTAAGAAGGGTAATAGGCTGCCAATTGTAAATATCCTCAGGATCTCCAGCTTTAAGTATGAATTTAATGTTTCTTTTCTTCATAATAGCTCTTAGGCTTTTATAATGATAGGCTTCAAGATAAACTTTGTGTAGATTGGGACCAATATACTGCTAGAGGTGTTTGTAAAATTCACAAGGAAACCCACCATACCTAGGGGACGTATGATTTTCCATGGAGAAAACCACCTCTTTAAGTTCTTAGAGGGTAAGAAGTTGCTCATAGAAAGCACGTTGCTCAACTGCTAGTCGGTTTGGAGTAACAAAAATACACTTTCTGAGAGCTTCCTTTTTTAGTAATTGATTTTCCTTGCGAAGAAAAAATGTTCTCATAGTGATGAAAAAATTCTTGTAGGATGTTAGGGAGATTGGAGAGAACAAAAAGGGCCTTGTTTGATTTTTTAAATCCTAAAATTGGTATGACGGGCTCAAAGAGCTTGAAAGAACTTCTTCGATGCTTTATCGCCAACCTCCAACCAATGGATGCGAGCTTTGATTTTGGCCCCTTGAGCGACATAATTATCCACAACTTGTTTGTTGAATTTTCAAATCAACATCAAAAGGATTAAGGGTGAGAGCTTTAGAAGCTTTTTTGAGTGTAGTGGTAGTGGATTGATAAGATCGCCTTCTAAAAACTACCAACTGCTGTCCATAGATGTGTAGAAAGTGAGCGATTTTGGTAATGGCATCATTCCACCACTGTATCCACTGTATTTAGGAATGTGAACATGTCTCTAGATTCCAAACACATAGGATATGAGCAATAGTGGAAGCATGCATCAACATAGATGTGTTGAGGAAAAATTGTGACCTGGCAACTCTTTGGATAGTTGTTTGCCATGAAATGGAAAAATAAATGGGATAGTGGTCAGATAACATCACATCTAGCAAGGGAATGATAGGTAAATCTCGATCCATAGAAAAGGAGAAAAATGATTAAGTAGTAATCATGGCATAATCGAGACATTTTAAAATATGGTTGAAAGTTGGACCAATTGTGCCAAACCCCACTATGCTGGCAATGGTTAGTATTGGGATAAAAAAGGACCAATTTATTGCACATGTAATACTAGGCTTCCCTT
This sequence comes from Cupressus sempervirens, assembly GCA_028749045.1. Classification (NCBI taxonomy): domain Eukaryota; kingdom Viridiplantae; phylum Streptophyta; class Pinopsida; order Cupressales; family Cupressaceae; genus Cupressus; species Cupressus sempervirens. Next base: position 145,420,478 of record CM053789.1, on the reverse strand, counting down.
TTCCCATCTATCCAGTGAAGAGGAAAAATGGTATCTTTGTCAGAGGCCAACTCAACCATATTGAAGTCACCACACATAACCCAAGTAGCTAGAGGCAAGTTGTCAGCCAGCCAACCCCACAATTGAGATATTTCCATAGCATCATTGGGAGCATAAAAATTAATGACTCCAAAATAATGATTGTTAATAGAAAGCAAAAGCCAAATGATTCTATGCATGGGGTTATAACCATGTGAAATAATAGAAGAATGAAGATGAGGTGACAAGAGAGTAACTACACCACCTCTACCAGCATCGTGCTGAGAGGAAAACATAATGCCATCTGACAAATGACATGACATGTAGATAAAAATATGATAGTACTTTCTGGAGAGGTCTATAAGACCTCACACATTCCATGATAAAAAAATTCATGAAAATTCATCCATATCTTCCTCATCCTCGAGACAAGAGTAAATATTCTACAAGAGAGTAGAAATTAGGTTAAAGCCAGAAGGAAAATCCTCTAGACTAATGGCTCGTCATTTCTCCTCTAGTTTCTCAAAATGTTTGGGAGGACTATGAGAATGCCACACATTCTAAGTCAGTATAAAATAAGTAGCAAGAGGGGTGTGAATCACAACCAAGGTGTTAGCCCTGGTGGCTACCTTAATCCCCTATGAGCCAGGGTGTGAAACCTATGAAACACAAGGGTTTTCTTCCAAAAAAAATTCTTGTGTCCCTAAACTGGTCAGGGTTTGCACTCCTATTGAGATAGGAGGAACCAAAATGATAGTTGCATATGACTATTTAGGAGCCAAGGGAGCCTTGCCCATGTGCCCTTTTGTTGGTTTTCTAGGAACCTCTTTAGGCGGGGGTTTAGCCCTAGGCATAGCCAGAGGGAAATCCCTAATATTGTACTCTGTTGACTGGCATCTATAGCAAGTGTTAGGCAAGTTCAACTAAAGTACCTTCTGAAAGAAGGTTTGAAATCTAATATGTATTTCCATAGAATCCTTAAGATTGGAAAGATCAACCTTAACGCAAATGCATTTATGAGGGCAAGCATTGAAACATTTCTCATGTTCCTTTGTGATAACTTTTCCAAGAGTATTGGAAATGGACTCAATAAAAGGCCAACATGGCAAGGGTAAACCTGGGAACTCTACCCACATAGGAACCCTAAGCTTTTTTTCATCAGAGATAGTGAAGTCTCTTGACCATCTTTTAAAAACAAGTAGGGAAGAATGCATAGACCAAGGACCATTTCTAAAAACCACATCTACTTGTGATGGGTTGGCAAAGTGAAAAAAAAAAAAAAAAAACTTTGGTAAGGTTTTGCACAATGTCAAGGTAGACTCCATGAGGAGTCCAACTCTTGTTAACCCCCTTTCAGAGCATAGCTTCAGGAGGAGGCCTATGCACAAAATACCCTATTAAGGTATGTTGTTCTAACCAATCACAAGCAGCATCAAATTATTGAAAATGAAGGATAATATCAAGATTAACTTGTGAAAAACCTTCAGGAAAAATTTGCGAGGATGTTTGTTCAATGGAGGCACCATGGCTTTTTGAAGTAGTAGCATGAACACTAGTATCAAAAACTACATCACCACTAGCTAGGGCCATTATAAACTAGCCTAGAAACTCCCATAATAAATGCGGTTTGACAAGTGGTAACAACAAAAGGAAAGCTCAGATAGAGAGTCATACACAAGAAAAATCAAAGATTTCCATTATTATTATATTTTCATGTGCTAAATATTTAATTTTCAATTAGATTATACTTCAAAGAAAGATCATTGTAAAGCAAATGCCATCTATTTTGCATCAAATTTAAATCCTTGAAGTTTTTAAAAATAGTTTCTTATGATAGTGAGCCATTTTAGCATCCAAATATGGTTATTTCTACTATAACATGATTTTATGTGAAAACTCCTTCAGGAAAAGAAACAACCAAGGGGACACCATTAACTACAAACTTGAGACTTATTGGATCAATTTGATCTTTCCTCTTATTGGCTCCTAATTTGACATAATTTTAATTAAACAAAAGTTAAGGACTAACAGACAAGGCTTCTCAGCTTCACTTTGACCTCTACAAAATCAAGGAAGGTAAACCTAGGATTAACTCCATTCCCCTTTAAACAACAACTCTTACTTTAATCCCAAATAATGCTACTTGAGAAAGGATTAATTCCATTATCCTTTTAATATCAATTTTAATTTAATCCCAAATAATACTATCTGAGAGGACTGTTTCCCAATTACAATTCGTGTAAGGCAGATAAATTTGTTAATGAGTAGGGAATGGTACCTAGGAGATTGTTTGATCCTAAGAAAAGATACTTCAGATTTGTGAGGTGACCCAGCTCAGTAAGAATTTTTCCATGTAATCAGTTGTAAGAGAGTTTTAGGTCATACAAACTACATCAAGAAAAAAGACAAGTGGGAATTATTTGTTGCAATTGATTGTGGTAGATGTAGAGTACAGGTCTATAGATGGGGAAGTTGGCTGAGTTGAGGTGGAATGTTTTCTATGAGAGCATTGTTGGAGAGTACCAATAATGTAAGAGAGTGTATTGGGAATTGCAAGAGAGATTGAGGGATTGAAGAGAGGAGAGATTGGAAAGGATAGGAGATATGGTACCTTGGAAACTCATATAGGATAAATTGAGGGCAATGACAGACTAAAAGAAGGGGTTGAAGGTAAGACCAAACTAATTGCAATGGTGTTGATTGGGAGTCGAGTCAAGTAGTGAAGAGGTGTTATTGTGGAAGATGACATTTCTATATATTATAATTAGTTAGAGATTCTAGTCTTCAATCAGATTATATTTGAATATTTGTATACCTCTATCAGGGATCCATATATATTTACATCTAACAAAACACTAAATAAGGTCTATAGTATTATTTATAGAAGTCTATAAATTTATAAATACCTTAAGAAAAGAAATATATATCTTTCATTTATTTTCTATGATTTTTTATATTGAATAATTTTAAGGAAAAATAATATTTAACTAGAATATAAGTTAAGAAACAAATAATGTTATACATTTATAAACTTACACAATGAAATTGAATGGTCAAGATTTTTACTATGGTAGTTCATGTGAGATGTTCAGGAACATGTTTGAACATATAGCTTGTCTATCTCATATAAGGAAATATGAGGATTTCAAAATAATTGTTGTGATGTGGAGCCTAATTAGACTTTTTGGTTAAATTTTCTCCATTTTATTTAGTGTATTTTACCCCCAAATTTTGCTATGGGGGTTTGGGGGTGACATTATTATTATAAATGTCAAGTGTTGGCTGCTATTTTTCTATCGGTTAGCTTATTCTAGCCCTAATTTTGTAAGCAGCAAAAAACTTGCATAAAAGGGCTTAGGGTTAGATATTTATATAATGTATGATGAGATCTGATGCAATTCAAGGTAGGAGAATCCCCAAAGGAGATGTGCTAGCCCCCAAAAAATAACCACACAGTGGAATATAAACAATAACATAGAGATTTAGATCCAAAATAGTGCCAAATTTGATAATGGAATCATGAGATTTACATCCAAAATGTTTGGTTATAAGGCTCAACCAGGTTGCGGCCATATACAAAGGAAAAAACCAACTCAAATCCTAGCTAGCACAGATCTATAACATAACAATGATTGAGAAGAAACTTCCAACAAGATCTAAACTTATGCTCACAAGCCTCCAAGTAACCTCCTTATTTCTAAACCACAACCATTAGATCTTCTCAACTTTTTTTATATTATCTACTCCTCTAAACATGATGTGGAATCCCCCTTTCTACATCAACCCAGGCTCCTTATATAGCTAGCTAAGCCATTAGTCAACTAGTCAAGCAATTAATTACATTATAGGTCCAACCTTAGAAGAGTAAACCAAATCTATACAAAAAATATGAACAAAATGAAATGCCAAGTTATATTCAAGTCCACATGTGACCTCAAGAACATGTCCTTAAGAGGGAAATATGTCATGTCATCATATGGAAATGTGCAAGATGAAAAACTCCACATGATTTGTGAAAACTAGCTAAAAATTGATACCTAAGGAAAATGACAATATCTCCCAACTCCAAATGAATTAAGACTTGTCCTTTTAGCTAAAGGTACTATTTTAGGTCCTCTTTAAGACCCTATGACCAAAAAGGATCACTCATTAATGATCAAAGGCTACATGACCTGCAAGATACCTATAGAAACATGAGAAAATTTGTTATTTTTGATGCAAGATTTCTTAAAGCCCCAAGATACTCTTGAATAACCAACTCATAAGACCACATAAGAATGAACATAATTATACATAGGTTCATGGGCTATCCAACTATCCAAATCCAAGAGTGTGAATGCCAATTCCCTTGGATTGAAGCTCATAAATACAGTCTCCAAAATCAATACTTTACTAGCAATTACCAAAATGGCTCTAACTCCAAGACAATAACTCCAATCTTCAGCACACTTAAGGAAAGGTTCCCCATGCTCATCAAATAAATCCCCAATTGTCCAAAATATGACTTCAAAAAATCAAGCATGAAGCCCTTGCATACAAGATTGTTGACTTCCCTAGGATGCTCTTGCATTAGACACCCCAGGTGAAAAGAAAATATGTTATTAATAGATGGAAGAAAATCTTTCATGGTTCAACACATAATCCTCAAACTAGTTATTCACACAAATGTCCTCTACCACATCAACTTGTATGCTCTTTACTTTATTCTTCTTCTACAACTTCTTTCATACAACTATCATCTTCACATCTATCTTCAGTGTATAATAGGTTTTATTTCCACACTGATCTCTAACCCTTTAAAAATTTGTCAACTCAACTCAGCTAACATTACTCAAGTTCTTCCTACTAAGTTATTCATTCTCCAAAGGAATCAGGGAATTCTTCCTACCTTCTTTCTCAATAGTAATCACATTCTTGACAAAATCATGTACAACTCTCAAATCATAATACCAACATCTACCAAATAATGTGACAACTACTCATGTCTACAATATCACACAACACTTGATCCTTATACTACCCAATCTAAAAATCAACAAGACATTGCTCCCTTAGTTACAATACATGTTCATCTTGTAACTAGCCAATCCTATAAGGACAAATTTGTCTTACCCCTTCAAACCAAGCTTCAAAACCATCTCTTCAGCAACTAGGTTATCAGTACTACCACCATCTACAATCACATTATAGATCTTACCACTAGACTTACAAGGAGTCCTAAAAAAATTCCTTCCTTGATAAGGTTCTAGTGTCCTCTTTCCAAACAATACTCTTTGAATCAACAAGTTATCCCCATCCTTCTCATCTTCATTCACCAAGTCTTCGACCTCTTGCACCATAGTGGTTCTTCTATCACTAGCCTTTGGACATTCATAACCTCTATGTCCTTCTTCATGACATCTATAGAAAATACCCTTAAATGTACCTTTTTCTATTCTCTTCCTCCATTCAATAGGTTTTGGTTTATTTGCAATAATTTTTTTATTCTTCACCATGTGATCTTGCTTCTCCTTTCCTCAAGGATTATCTTGATGTCTCCTCTTCATATTCTCTTCTTCTCTTAAAGCATACTGATAAGAATCCTCAACCAAAGCAATATTCAGTGTACCAACTACATCCTAAATATTAAATCTCATACCATTAATATATCTAGCCACCTTCTCCTTAGAAAATTCTCTATGTCTAGATTGAATAGTCAACTTGTAGAACTCCTTTATATAATCTTTCACAATAATATCTTTCTACTTCAGATTCTAGCATTTCTTAAACAACTCAAGTTCATAATCAATAGAAATGAACTTAGCTTTCAGTTTAGTCATAATCAACCCCCAACAAGTGATCTTCAATTCACATTCTTCTTCTCAATCTCATAGCAATTCTTTCCACCAAAGAGCAACATTTCCTTTCAACTTAGTTTGTTCCAACCTCACTCTAAGAGGATCTTCAATATCTTCTAACTCAAAATAGTCTTCCAATTCACCAATCTTGATTTAGGTCTTCAATATTTAAAGTACTTGAGAAATTAGAAACCTCCATCTTATGCTTTAGCTTCAACTGAGCTCTAGATCTATCCAATTGACCATCCCTATTTCCCAGAGTTTGTTCCACCCACTCAGTTCTACCTTCACCACTTGATCCAACAACCTCCTCATAACCATCTTTAGTGTCCATATGCCAAGGAAAACCACCTATAGCACTTCCAATATTACCAATCATATCACTCTTCATCATCTCCATCTTAGATTAGAAATATGCTTTAATCTTCTTTGATATCCTCACTTCCACAACATCACAAAGATCTTCAATTGCCCTAGGGTCTAATCTTCTTGGAGAAATCTTTAAAGATCTTCCCAAACCCTCTGAAATAATCAAACAAATCCAAACTTCACTCTAATACCACTTGACATAGTGCAAGACAAGAGAATCCCCAATGGAGATGTCCTAGCTCCCAACAAATAACCACACAGCGGAATATTAAACAATGACATGGATATTTACATCCACAATAGTGTCAACTCTCATAATATAGACCATAATATTTACATCCAATATGTCCAGTTGTAAGGCCTTCAGGGTTATGGCCATATATAAATTAAAAAAACCAACTCAAATCCTAGCTAGCTTAGATCTATAACATAACAAGAATCTGGTAGAAACTTCTTGCGAGTTCTAAACTTGTGCTCACAAGCCACCAAGCAACCTCCTTGTTTCTAAACTTAATCCACTAGATTATCTCAAATTTTCTATCTTATCTACTCCTCTACTATGATGTGGAATACCCCTTTCTCCATCAACCCAACCTCCTTATATAGCCAGCTAAGCCACAAGTCATCTAGTCAAGCAATTAATTACATTATAGATCCAACCTTGGAAGAGTAAACTAAAACTATAGAGAATATGAAAAAAATTGATGCCAAGTTATATGTAGGTCCACACATGACCCAATAACATGTCCCTAAGAGGAAAATATGCCATCTCATTGTACGAAATTGTGCAAGACAAAGAAACTCCACATGTTTCACAAAAACTAGGTAAAAATTGATACCCAAAGAAAACATTGATATCTCCCAACTCTGAATGATTTAACACTTGCGATCTTAGCTAAAGGTACAATTTTAGGTCCTCTTTAATGCCCTAAGACTAAAAATTCTAATTAATTAAAGATCAATGGCTACACAACACACAAGATACTAGTAGAAACAAGAGAAAATTCGATGTTTTTAATGCAAGATCACTTAAAGACCCAAGATGCTCTTGCATAACTAACTCATAAGACCACATAAGAATAAAAAAAATTAGAAATATTTCCATGTACTATCCCACTATCCAAATCCATGGGTGTGTATGCCAAATCCCTTGGATTAAAGCTCACAAATGCAGTCTCTACAGTCTGCCACTAAATCAGAAATACATTACAAACAATCACCAAAACAACTCTCACTCCAAGACAATAACTCCAACCTTCATGTGCACTTAAGGAAAGTTTCCCCTTTATATGCCTCAAAAAAATCCCCAAATGCACAAATCGTGACTCCACAAACTCGAACATGAGCCCCAGCATACAAGATTGCTAACTTCCCTAAGATGCTCCTGCATCAAGATTTTAGTTTCTTGCAACAATATTGAGTTGTAAGAGATTATAGATTGTAATTAGGTTATAATCACTAGATAATGAGAATATTGGACTCAATTTTTGGTGGACGTAGCCTAGGCATTGGGTGAACCATGTTAAATATTTATGCCTTGTGTTCTCTTCTATGTGATTTATTATTATTTTGATATTGGTTATATTTGCATGTAATTAATATTTTTGTCTTGTTAATGAGGTTGCATTTATAATAATTCTATTGGGGAAGAGTGTGGTGTTTGTGAAAATTGTCATGTAGCACATACCACTAATTTAGCCAACATACCTATCCTTATTATCTAGGATCAACTATGTAAGAGGGAGATAAAATCTTAGCTCTCAATACAAAGGTTAATTTTCTCATATAAATTAAAATAATAAAACCTATTATTATTAAATAAAATATTGTCCTCAAATGTTTTTGAATTTAAAAATCAGCAAGATGGTGCTAACCCGAGGTACAAACAAAGCACACTAGAAATTGTTAAACAAGAAATTAATAGCATTAGTGAAGGACATCCATAGAGACATCAACTACGGTATACCTCTATCAAAAAAAAAGGTCTGGATGTGGAAAATCCACCAATAGCATGGGACATGCCCTCATACTAGATGCAATCTCAACCCAAAAACAAGAACAAAGGACCGAGGTGAGCCCTTAAAAACTAACAACAACCACCCAATCATAGGAGAAAAAGAAACTAAGAGGGAGAGTCAAACTCATCCTCAGAAGGCCCAAAGAAAAATCATTGGAAACCGGTAGCCTGTTCTTATTACACCCTTATAGGTATAGGTCCACAGCAACAACATGACCAATTCAAGTTGATCGTCTCAAAAATTTTCAATCCCCCCACAAACTCCCTTCCCACCTGAATAGCAAAGGGGTCCTCCTCAATAGTAGTAGGGGGAGGGAAGATCCTAAATTTAAATTTGTGGGAGAGAAACTTCCAAACATCCACACTATCTTTAGTGGCCATCTAGGTTCCATCTCCTTCAATAAAACTAGCCTCTACCACCAAAAACTCAAGAATGAACTTCACCTCTATAGGAGTCAATCTCACAGCCAAGATTGCAAAGGACTCAACTAGAAAACTCCGCATCCACTTTGGAGGAACACTCCAAATCCACAAGCAAAGCTTAAAAGGAGCAACATTCTTGGTATAGTTTTGTTCCCCCTTAAGAACAAGGAAACCCACCTCAATAGAGAAACTGACGAGGAAAAGAAACCCCAAGAAAACCCTTTTCTAAAACAACTTCACCTTCATGGAACTGAACAAAGGAGTAGTGTTGTTCATCCAACTATCAGCAACATCCACACAATATATCACCACCTCAATAGATGATATCTCCACCTCAATAAGAGTTGTGTGCATACTATACAACAACATGAACCATTCCTCAAACCAAAGCACCAACTAAAGGTTCCTTTGAAACCAATGAGGAGAGTTCATCTCAATAGAAACAACAACTACTTAGTAACTAATAGGAAAATCAAAAAATAGAGCCCACTTAAGAAACTGGTCAATACACATCATGAAAGAAGCACCAAAGCTTGATAAGAAGGTAGAGTGAAGATATCTATGACTTCGAACCACTAAACCACAAAAGAGTTGCCAAAATTGGTAGACCTAGAAGTAGAACACCCTTGGATGAAGAAAGAAGGGGTAAAAAATAGACTTCCCAAAAGATGAAATACCTTTAGGGATAGATCCCCATTAACCACTACAAAGGTAGAATGAAGATTCCCAATCCTGCCAACAAATAAAACAACATCAAGTCCCCAAATCTAGGTAACCTAGCAACACAACCCCCTAGGCTGCAACAAGGAGAGGCATGAATCAAAAGTTCCAAGCTCACAAATAGAGCAACCACCATTGAGGGAAACACCACATAGTCCAGAGGTGAACCCACTAATGACCAAACTAGATCGCTCTCTACAAAGCAACATACTAGAGAAAATGTCATGCTCAAAGGGCTCAGAAGGAAATGACAACCCATACCCCCACTTTGCAATTGAATCCACCCACAGTTCACAGCAACGAACAACAACCCAATGATGGGTAGGCATAGGGGAGGCCCTCCTTCCATCTAGCTCAGCATCATTGGAATCCTCACCATCTTCCTCCCTATATTTCTTGATTTCTTGTCCCCATATGTACTATTCAAGAAACATCAATACATTGGTACTCAACCATATGACATTTGTCCTCAAATGTTACACAAAATTTTAGTATAAACTATTTTTTGTGATATATTTCTAAAATATTAATGTTTTCTATTATAAATATTAATTTTATTTTCTATAATATAAAATAATATTTTTGAAAATAATTTAATTATTATAATTTATTTTGAATATAACTTTGGAAATTAAAATAAAAGACACCAGATATGCTTTCATTAATCAAAAGAACTAAAAGTAGTTAAGAATCGTTTAAATGAATGTCTCTCTACAAAAATAAGAGTTAAAAATTATATCAAATATTATAAGCAATAAAGTTAATCAACTAACCTAAAATTGCATCAAAATAGAATCCTCGTGTTCAAGGTTCTCCTCAACCACGACATGGGGGAGTTCAAAGAAAACTTGAAGCATCTTACTTTTCGACTCAATTTCAATTTGAAAAAAATCATATTTGACCTTTTTTTTCTTTAGTACATTAGGCCCCGTTTGGTTGCTGGAAGATGAGGGCCAAAACCACGTTATCAGGGGTAAAACCAGGTTTTGCAAAAAAAACTTCGGTGTTTGGTTGGTTAAAATTATAACCTGGTTTTCAATGTCATCTTCCAATTTTGGTCAAAAATTGGAAGAAGTTTCTTCCAACAAAAAGGTGGAATTCGAAATTAAAACCAGATTTTGAATTTTATGACAGTTTTTTTAATAATATTGTGGGGTCCATGGTATATTCATCTTCCGTGTCAACCAAACGGACCATTGGCTTTCCAAACCACAAAACCAGGTTTTCGAAAACCTGATTATAAGATAACCTGGTTATGGCACAAATTTATCTTCCCCAACCAAACGAGGCCTTATCTCAAGATTAGCCAACACGCTACTTTTCTTCCATTTGTAAGACTTTACTTGCAATAACGAAGCATTGATATCAGCTTTTTCAAGGCAATTTGTAAAACGAAGAGTTTCTCTGTAGAGCTAGTCATTGATTAAAATGATCGACCCTCAATAGAAATTTCATAAAGTTCAACTGAGAATTTCAGGAAGATTGAATTGTTCATGATTGCGGAGAAAAGCAGAGAAAGTGAAGAGTGGAAGAGGATAAAAGATGACACATATCACAACCAAAAATTTAGAGAAGAGCGAACAAGAGAAGAGCCCATAGCTGCCCATTTCCTCTCTACTGTGTTTTCTTTTTCTGAATCTCTCTTTTTAAATTCTTCCTAATCACGGACAATTTCCTAAGTGCCCTCCTCATTTCCATTTTAGTCCTGGAATTTTTGTGCAAAACAGTCAACGTTGACATTATTGCCGGGTGACCAGAAAGTTTTCATACAGATGGGGCGTACATGTTATCAACTTACAGATTCTCAAGATCACAAAGTTTCGGAAATAGAAATTTCTCATACAGATGGGGCGTACATGTTAACAAAGGTTTCATCTTAACTATTCAACTCGTTTTGGGTCTGTTATTTTCATTTTTCCCGCTCAACAAAATACAATTCATCCAACATTTGCCAATGCCAGCAGCCAAAAGAATCAACTTATTATCCATGCCTCTTCTTCAAGCTCGTTGTCCACAATAAGGTCAAAAGAAAATTCAATGGCATTGTCAGAATGATGGCTGAATACATACAAAGAAGCCTGAAACTGTAGAAGGTGAACCCAATACGAGCACGATAGTTAGCTTGCATACAATAAAATTGAATGGTCAAGATTTCTATAGTGGCCGTCCATGCTCCTTGCGGTAATTATTCTTTAGAGGATGCTAGCTCAAATGTGGAAGAACAAGTAGGAGGAGGATATTGTAATTTATATTTAACAATATCTATTTATCTGAATGGTGAACAATTTTTAAAAATTCATTGTTTTATATCATTTCTAAAGCAACAAAGTGATATTTTCTATACAGAGAATATGGTTACTGTCTTAGTGAAGATAATAAATCAAATTAAGAATATATCAGTCTTTATTGAGACAATATCTTTTCTTATAGTTATCTTTATATAAACAAAAATGAAATTCTTCTAAAATAAAATATTTTTAAGAGATAAATTTTTGAAATAATAATATTAGATATTTATTTAAACAAATCTTATATTATTAAGATTATTTACTCAAAAATTACTTGCAATATTATCTTTTCAAAATCTTTTTATATAGCAACTTTCAATTTTATTTTCAAACACTTCTTAGATATCATACCGTTTAGTTGGTTCATTTAAAGCTTTGAGAACTCTTGTCTTCCCTATATATATTATAGAATATATATAAGCTTGTAGTAGTTGCACACAACCATAGAATAATTAAATAATTACATAGTGATCATTTTTCATGTGACAATTTTTTTCTTATTAATTATTGAAACTAAATTAAAAAAAGATTAGAGACAACAAAAATTTCTAGCTTATTTATTTAGTTTTCACGAGACCTATTGATGTTATTAATAGTGTCAATTTAACAATATTATCCTCCCACCTATCACCCTCTTCCTTTATCTAACTCTATCACAACTCTCTTCCTCTAATTTTCATATTTCCCATCCCTATTGGTATCCTCACATCCTTCCTATTTGACCTCTCTCCCTCTCTCTTTCTCTCCCACATAAAACATAAAACATAAAACATAAAAAAAAATCTATCTTTAGCCATAATTATCATCTTTCCTCCTCCTCCTCCTCCTCCTCTGTCTCTCTCTCTCTCTCTCTCTCTCACACACACACACACACACACACATCCTCCATCCCACCCCCTTTCACCATTTATTCACTGTGATTATCCCCCCCCCTCTCTCTCCATGTAAATCTATCCTATATCATATTATGTAATTTCTTAATCTTTCACCATCTATCACCTTATACCATCTTTCTCTTTGTGTCTCACCCTCTTCTCCCTCTCTCTCTTTCATACACATAGACACATAAGACTCTCCCCTCCCTACTCTCACTTTTTTCTCTCCCCTATTTACTCTTTATCTCTATCTCATGTCTATTCTAGTCTCTCTATTCTCTCTAACATGTGTCCCCTATAATTAATATGCTCTCTTTAACATATGATTCCTCCCCCCACCCCCCCCCCCCCCCCCCCCCTCTCTCTCACTCTCTCACATTATGGGACTGAAGAGCCCCTCGCTAACTAGTTTATATATATTCTATAATACATATAGGGAAGCCGAGAGTTATCAAAGCTTCAAGTTTTAACATATATAGTTATTCATCAAATATAAAATCAAATCCTCCAGAATTCTTGTCTTCCATGTGTGTGTGTGTGTGTGTGTGTGTGTGTGTGTGTGTATAAGCTACTAGTAGTTGCACACAACCATGGAAGAATTAAATAGTTACATAGTGATCATTTTCATACATAACAATTTTTTTCTTATTAATTATTGAAATTAGAATTTATTTTATTTTCAAGAGACCTATTGATGTGAGAGTGGAATGAATATATTGATTCTCTCTCTCTCTCTCTCTCTCTCTCTCTCTCTCTCTCTCTCTCTCTCTCTCTCCAATTCTCAATTCCCTATTTACCATCTCTTTAACAATATTATGCTCCCACCATCTAACTCTATCACATCTCTCTTCCTCTAATTTTCATATTTCCCATCTCTCTCTCTCTCTCTCTCTCTCTCTCTCTCTCTCTCTCTCTCTCTCTCACACACACACACACACACACACACACACACACACACACACACAGTTCTTGAACTTTATCGCATTTACTCTATCATATCTCTATACTCCTCTCCCCTTCCTCTCTAGAGAGATTAACCTAAATAATGCAACTAAGTTTATTGAATATTTTGTTTCTAAAGACTATACAAATAAATAACAACAATGTAGAAAAAAGTAAAAATAAGATTGCCAATTCATACAATACAATTGAAAATATAGATTATGAACCATAATGTGAATTATGCATATATTAAAATTCGCTAAATATATTTATGAAACACAACTCACATAATTTATGCCTTCAAAACTTTAATTTTCTAATTGTTAATTTCACTAAAAAAATTGTTAATCTTTATTTACCAATATTTCCAAATTTTTAAATATTCAAATTAATAGTAACTATTAGGTATGCTCATTTTACTTTTTAGTTTAAGAATTCTTTAATTATTTTAATTTATTCAATAATAATTTGAAAGGTTAAAATTTTATTTCTTATTTATTTACTAATATATTAAATTTTATTAAAAATTGATAGTTTCAATGCTTTCCATATGCATAGCTTTATTTAGAATGGTCAATTTCATTTGGAACCACAAATATCAAGGATTTAAACTAGTTTAGGGTGTAATTTTTCTATTATTCCACTTAAAGTTTAGGTTTATTTATGTTTTGCAAATAATTTAGTGTAATGAACACATATTAGGGTCCATCATTTTTCTACGACTTTCCTTCTATTTATATTATTCTCATGATGATTTTGATAATCTTCTTCTCATTGATTGGAGTTGCCTCTTCAACTATACATTTTCTGTATTTCTGAATCCCAATCACCTCCTCTAATATAGTTCGATTGGTCTCAAAAAATATATGTTTGCATTGTCTATGAATGTGAGGTATCTTCCTCCGCTTGAAGTTTCCATTTATCTCTGCACTAATGCTATGGTCTCTTCTTATTACCGCTGAAGATATCCGTTGATTATTTATTTTTGAATGTTGGCTTACCTTGTTCCACAGTAGATCTTGCTTGATGTAATGTATTTCTCCAAATCTATATTTTGGATAGCCAATCAGCTTAGTAAATATATGTGCCGAAGAGCCACAATGAGAAGGTGCCACTTTAATATAATTAACCACTATTTGTGAATGGATAAACAATATGGCTATTATGAATAATCATATGTTATTGTAGTTTCATTAATATTAATATTAATGGTAATATAACTTATATATTTATACCATCAAGCTTAATATTATAATGTCTATTATATTATATTGTACCATATATTTGTTCAATCCATAATGTACAATAATATAATTAGTATATATTTATATGTCCAATATTTATTTAATAATAGTGCAAATAATTCATTAATACCATTGTTTTTATTATTATTAAATCATATATACATTTGTGTGTGTGCTATTCACAAATCTTGATTACTTTACTAATATTATTAATCTTTAATTTATTATATTTTAATACTTTTATCATATTATAATTATAATATAATATTGTGGTGTATGATTATTACATTTATTAATAATGATTTGACCTTTTATATTACCTTATTACCTTAGTGACATATTATTATTATTATATCAATAATATATTATTATTTATTCTTTATCATTCATAATTATTATCATTGTATAAAATGTTATTCAAATATTCATATATCCTTAAATTTGGGGTCATGACATTTAGTATTGTTCTACATTAACTTGATCTAATATTTAATAAGGTTTATGATCTAATTTTCTTTGTTCAAATAGATAAAAGATTTTCACTAGTTTAATTTGAAATAAGATTTAATAAAATTAAGGATTGAATTAAGAGTTTCCTTAAATATTAGTTATTAGAAAAAAACCATTAGATAAATTTCTTAAAAGCAAAGGACATATCATTAAAAAATATTTATTAGATATTAATAAGTTTTGATCATATTAAGTAATTTATCTAGATGCTTAAGAAAAATAGTAATGCTACTGTAAAAATAAGATTTAATAAAACTAAGAGTTGAATTAACAGTTTGATTGAATATTAGTTATTAGTGAAAAACATTAGATAAATTTGTTAATTTTCAATAAAATAAAATAATAATTATTTAAAAATATTAATTAAATAGAAATAAATCTTAATCAATTCTTTTTAGAAAATTCCTCTTTTTGGTAACTTCTTTGTAGGCTGAAGAAAACTGACAATACTAAATATTTTAATCACATTTCATACCATTAAAAATCGGACAAGTTTCACCTCTATAAATAGTGAGTTTGGTATTAGTTTATAAATATCAAATACCAATTTGATGAATTGCACATAGTACATAGTATAGCGTCCATCTTTAGTCATTTTAGAAAAGTCAATCCTACCTACATGGTATTCCAAAGACTTCATTTCTTTCTATGAATGAGATATGAAATTTTTTAATGTATTTATAGTTAAAATCATCTTTAAAACTTGAGGAACCACTATTAAGTTCTGTGGTTTCCTTTATGAATCTGATTGAACAAATATATTTAAGGAAGTATAATATTATCTCATAAGCATAGATCACTTGGAAAAAAGTTTTAAAAAATCGTACAAGCCAACCTTTCAGTATAACTTAAAATTTTCTAAAAATGAAATCAATTAGATTTTTCTATAAAGAAAAGGTTCTCTCCATGCTAACCACTTTCTTGAGAAAAAAAAAAGAAACAAAAAAAAATCATCTACAATCTGTTCAATCTGATAAATTTTGCATCACCAAGCAGTGCCAATAGAAAAAAACAAATGATAATATATTTTACCGGAAACTCTATACCGATAAAAGAAAGAAAATTTTCTTCAACATTATCTAATGTTTCAATCACAAACAAATAAATGTTTCAATTTTCAGCACAAATGTAGACTTGCAAGTTGCAACTAGAAATGAAAGTTCATTGCATCCTCTTGTTTTTATTATTTATTATTTTTATTATTTCTAATGTTTTTGCCAGTGGAATATTTGGGGTAATGAGTTGGATGCATTTTTATTATAAGTTTTTAATTATTAAAATTTGAAATATAAGTGAACACTGGACAAGATAAGATTAGGATATTAGTTCTTTATTTTAGGGAGGGGACAAAGGAATCTTATTATTAAAATATGAGGATACCTATACATTATTTTGGGAGAAGGGGGAGGGGGGAACATGAGCATGGGGAAGGATGTATGTCTATTATAAAAATATAAATGTATGTAGAAATTGGGTTAGATTAAAAATATAAGTGGGGTTTTATTTTTATTTTTTTGGGAGAATGAGTTAGATGTCTTCCTATTTAAAAACAATGAAACTAAGTGAGACTAGTCTTTTTTTTTTGGGGGGGGGGGGGAATGAGTTGGATGCATTTTTATTATAAAAATCTTATTGATAAAAAATGAGAACAAGTGGAACTTTTATGAAATAAAAACTATTATATTCTGCTTTTTTAGAAGAGAGTTAGTATGGACTATGTTATTACAAAAATAGTTTTATGAAACTTAAATAGTTTTACAAATACTAGTCCATCATATTGAAAAAAATTGATTTGTTATAATTTTAAGTATAATAAAATTGAATTGATATATTAAAAATAAATTTTATCTTATAGTAGTTAAAATGCATATAAAATGTGTAACTTTAAGAAATTTAATCAAAATCAATGAAATTATTAACTCATATAATTGATGTAGATTTTTTATAATTAAAAATATGCTAGTATGTTATAATATAGTATTACGAAATATTCTAGTATAATATTGTAATCTTTTATGACAATGTAATACAATTTATACTACTAAATAATTATAATTGAATTTTACTACTCTATTTATAATACCCTAATTATATATAGATTCATAGTTATTATTATCATTATTATCATTATCACCGTCATCATCATCATTATTATTATATTTTCATGCGCTAAATATTTAAATTTAATAGTTTATACTTAAAGAAAGATCATTGTGAAGCACATGTCATTTATTTTGCATCAAATTTAAATCCTTGAAGTTGTTCAAAAAAGTTTCCTATGATAGTGGACCATTTAAGCATCTAAATATGGTTATTTCTACTACAACATGCTTTTATGGGGAAACTCCTTAGGAAAAACAACCACCAATGGGACATCATTAACTACAAACATGACACCTATTAGATCAATTTGAGCTTTCCTCCTATTGGCTTCTAATTTGACATAATTTTAACTACCTTATGGAATTCAAAATACACCTAGAAGCTAGCTAGTTCCCATGAAAAATATAATTAAACAAAGATAAGGATCAACTAACAAGGCTTCTCATCTTTCTCCACTTTGACCTCTGCAAAACCAAGATAGGTAAACCTAGGATTAACTCCATTCTCCTTATAACAACACTCTTACTTTAACCCCTAACAAAGAAAATAAATACCATAATTTCTTCTATTGACCTCTAGGCCAAGTGTGGGAAAAATCTTTAGACCTACAACAAGTAATAAATTAAAATAGATTTGATTATGATTTAAAATTGTGTAAGCTTCAATATATGCTCTACATTAATATTATGATCAATGCTTTATCCATTGGGATATCTTCCTCAAATAAGACACTACTTTTGAATATTTTTTCACGTACCTTGTAAATGAAAAATTAATACATACTTTGCATCTTATAATTATCAAATTATCTTCATGAAACCCTATGACCTTTTTTTATCATGCCAATAATTCACTTAATCCATTGAATTAATAAAAAAACATGGATCAAGATATAATCCAAAATGAATCACAATTGTGATTCAACTTCTTTTTTAACTACTAATAGAAAATCAAAGAACAATACGAAAAGAGACACTATCCAAAATGTGTAACTCCATGTATCATTTCATTGTATATGAAATATTTGTAATAAAAGAGACAAAGTGTCAACATTCAAAAACTTTACAAAGAGAAAAATTGCAAATGGAAACATTTTCTAAAATAAATAGTTGACATCATAGATTCTTCAAGATCCTTCCTCTATTGTCTCTTCATAATGATCATCTAGTGTATTCTTTAACTTCCTTCAATTGGTGGAACCTGAGATTTTTCCACTTCTTCAACATCATGCATCTCCTATGTATCTCCAACATTTATTGTTGGGAGTCTATTGGGAAAGTAAGATACTAAGAGGTGGGGTTAATCAGAATCTATAAAACTTCTATCTCTGTGAAACAAATCAAATGCATTCACCTTTAACCCATCTCATATCAACATTATGAATCATACAACCATAAACTGAAATAGATATAACTATTTGTCACATCCATAAATATGAAAGTAAATTAAAATGCATAACGCAAAAGATTTGGTTACCCAGAAACCCTCCAAGGTGAACATAAAACTAGGGTGGGGATGACACCCACAAATCTTCACTGCTATAGTATTAAAGTTTTTCTATTATGGCTACAATATTTAATCACTTATGGTAATCTACCCTATGAGGGGTCTTCCTTGCTAAGAGCTTAAAATAATTATTCAATCTAACTTGATTAAAAGGGATTTAAACTTACAACTAAGTAAGAACTATGTTAGGAGATTTGAATAGGAATATTAG
This sequence comes from Cupressus sempervirens, assembly GCA_028749045.1. Taxonomy (NCBI): domain Eukaryota; kingdom Viridiplantae; phylum Streptophyta; class Pinopsida; order Cupressales; family Cupressaceae; genus Cupressus; species Cupressus sempervirens. The sequence continues at coordinate 145,401,415 of CM053789.1, read as the reverse complement.
GACCACTATGGTAAGAGATTTACCCTAATTCACTTGCTAAAATGTATCAGTACGAGATCCATCAATTAGCACTATGATGCTAGATTATGAATCTCCTCTTTCCAATTCTGATCTAATCTCCTATCTGATAAACTATGTTTAGTCCATCACTACTAGGTTACTATGTATGATATTTGCTTTTAACAATCAAACATAGCCTCGTTTTCACATAAACTTGTCTCTTCAATCTCTCCTTTGTCACATTTAATTAGGGTTAAGATCCTCCTTAAATAGCCAAGAGGAAATTCTTCTAGATCATAATCCAAATTTCTCCCTTTTTTTGCTTAGTCCTTCCATTTTCTTGATTTGTTATACTGTCTTTATAGGGGTTGATGATCCCTGAAAAAATAGGTAAAATATCCTTAGTTTTCTCTATAATCCTTAAATTGTGTATATAAATCAGCCAAAATAGTTTACGTAAGTGTTTGTGCCATTCCAAACACATATACCAAAACTGGTTTACTCAACACTTGAATGTCATGACACTCAATCATAACTAATACTCATGTTGTCACTTGGCTTTTGAATGTTTCACGCTAAATGTGAGAATCGACATGAACTAGCTCTATTTAGCTCATTGTCTACTAACTTTTGACTTACTTAACATAAACTAGTGTGCTCGGCAACCTACAACTTTCTCAACTCAAGTTGAAATATAAACAAGTATAGAATCATTCGACCTTCATTGGGTGGCTCAGTCATAGTGATGACCAACCAGCTCTACCTAAAAAATGACTTGATTTTTGACACTAATAGGCAACATGACTTGGAGATCAACAATCTCCCCTTTCGATATTAGTGGCAAAAACACTTTGTCATGACTGATCATTCCATGCAAAATTACAAAATAACACTCCCCCTTAGAATGTGACCAATCTTCATAAAGAATTCACTATGTACATCATATATACATGGCTTCAAAAAGTGAGTATTTTATTCTTCTAATAGCCCTTGTATCATACATCTAGTTCCCACTTTTGTCACTAATGGATGTTGGCATGAAGGGGTCAAACCATATTTGTCCAAAAATTGTTTGTGAATCTATATAACCATGGAAAGTGCATTATCCCAATTGATTTTGAGAGATTCCAAAACCAAAATTTTGATCTCTAGTTAAGGAGTTAATTCAACTATCTACATTTTTTAGTGGAGAGATGAAAATCTTTGCTTGCTATCTCCTTTCCTAATGCAAGCTCTCTCTGCAGTACCTCCAAATGAGGTATCAACATGGATTGAATAGAAATCAATTTTGGATCTCATGCAACCATTTGTGGCTTGTAATTCAACCAATCTCCCTTAGGAAAAAATCAATTTATTAAAATGAATAGATCTTGAACTTGCATCCATCCTCAAAGAATATCATGTACACTCTAGGCCTGGCTGCAATTTCTCAATCTAATCTTAAATATCTTGTGTGAACCTCAGTACATTAGAAAGCATTTTATACAAAATTTGAGTATCTTTACAACTTTCTCTATATTATTTGTAAGGTTAGAAAGTTTAACTTGCCTTATAGAAATCTCAGTTGACACTTTCTCCAATTATTTGGTCTTAAACTTTTTTTCAGATCACCCAATGAGATTTTTATTAGTCTCAAGATCATCATTATTAAAACCTTCTCAACAATTTGAACTAGTTGATTTATAATAGGTGTCTTTTCATTAATACTTTCTATGTCAAATGCATCAACAAAAATATCTTTGATTTCATGTAGTACTTTCCTTTGTTGATGTTCCCTTCTCATTTCTTCTTGCTTTGTTATTATAGCTAGTACATCTTGTAAGATTTGTATTTGATCAAAAGTCATATTGTCAAGATCAAACTTGGGAATTTCTATGACTTCATCTAATGTCACTGTCTTTCTAGGTGACTTGACCGCCTTCTTCATGTTCTTTTCCTTTAGTGTGCTAGTACTTGGCAATATGATCTGTAATTTTGTCACTTCAGAGCTCAGCCTATACATCTCTTGGCCTTTTGTATCACTTACTATAGTTATCTCCTTCTGAGTAGATACCACCTATTGATCAGGTGCAACAATTCTTTCTATTCTGGATAGTGTAGAAGACACTACACTTGGAAGTTGGACTAATGCTTGAACTACCACTTGCTCATTGGGTTCCTCTGATTCCTCAGTGCTTTGCCGCACAACATCCTTTATTCCCTCAACATGAGGTCTTGAGGCATCAGTTGAAGACTTATCTTCTTTCTCCTACTCCAAATAATTTCTTGCAAATTATTTTTCTTTCTTACACGACTTCTTCAATTTTATTGTTAAAAACTTTATAAGCCCTTGTCTTAGGCACAAAATTGTTAGTATAATCCCTTAGGGCTATAGACATATGTTCCTTTTCTAAATCTAGCATAGTTTAGGATAATGTAGTTTATCTTATTTGTCTTTTAGTAGACGATGCCCATTTTACTTTGTATCGATTTTATTGTATAATTTTTAAGGGATTTCTTTGCCCAATTCTATAGGTGTATATTTAGATTTTATCATCTTATCTAAGTTTGCATGCTCAACCATTTCTTTATCAATTTTCTCTAAAGAATCATATTTAACATGTTTAAAACCTAAAATTCCTACTCAGTTAAGATATTATCACATACCATATCAATGTATTGTGGAGGTTTCTTGGGAGCAATCTAAAATTTTCTCATGTCATCATATTTTTTTCTTTCTCCTTCTTCCTCTTTATCATCAGGCATAACTACTAATTTCCTCCTCATTTTTTTTTGTTGACCTTTCTCAGTCCCTCTGGTTACTAGTTTCCTCCTTGGTGGGGACTTACCCTTCACTAGCATGGTAATATTTAATGTCCCTTTCTTTGGCTTGGTACTTGTAGGAGATGTTTCCTTATATCCTTGTCTAGTTATTCTTCTTTGAGGTGTAGAGGAGGGAGGTGTAACATGTTTCTTCATATTTCTCTTGACCTTAGGATCTACAATTACTATTTTTTTTTGTTTTGGTGCTTGAGGCTTGGTAACCACCAATTATTTTCCTTTAGATTCATCATCTTCTTCTTCTTCCATAGTTTCCTCATCTTCCCATTTTCCCTCTATGATCTAAATGGGTGCCTCACAAGTTTTCCTTCAAGATCTACAATTATTTTCTTCCTTTTCCTATCCATCTTGGACACTTTTGTTTACATAATCATCTTGATATTGGTTGTCTCATATGTGCTAAATGGTTCAGCTTTATAATTAATTTATTCTAAAAGAAAGGTTGCCACTATGGCAAATATATCATCAACATTCACTTCATATTGCATAGGCCTTAGCCATACAACCCTTGGTAAGAAATCTTGGGCATAGGTATAGTGAGTATCCACCATGAAGAAAACATCTTCATAGTTATAATCAACAACTAACTTGGGAACTTTCATTCTATTATTCATTTTTCACTTGAATTAATCAAAATATCCATCTAAAATAGTTTCAAAGTTTTCTCCTAATTTCTCAATGCAACCATTGATTTTCTCAGTTATAGTTCTAGATTTATAACACATAATATTGTTGGAAATGGTTTAGAATAACTGAGAGGGGGGGGGGGGGGGGGGGGGGGTGTGGGGGGGGGTGTGGGTGTGTGTAGTGTGAATCAATTATTCAAGGTCCATATGTCCAAATAAAACTTTTTAACTAAGTATAGTGAGCCCATCAAACTAACCATGCATCCAAGCTAAACATTCATCTTAGCAAGTTACTAAAAATCAACATGCAAGAATTAAACATGAAAAATCAATACATAACATAGTGATTTACATGGAAACCCAATATGGGAAAAACCACCAGTAACATGCTACTCCTTTTTCACTCTTCTAAAGTGATGCCCTGTGAAAGAATTGCCCTATTAAAGGCTACAAAACACACTATTAAATGTGACCCTATTAGAGGATTTGATCACCCTGTTAGGAGTGAGCCTAGTTAAAGGACTTTAGAACATTCACCTGGAATGCCACCCTATTAAAGGATTTACAACATGCTTGTTAAACCAACCTAAGTCCATAGGATTTATCCCTATTTAATACAATTACTAGAGAGTAACAATAAGGGCTTTTGATCTGATACAACTCACAACATAACTTGAAGATTTCAGATCTCTATTTAGTTTTCCAATTTTCCTAGCATACAATCTTTGCAACTCTAGCAGCTTGTCCTCCTTTCAAGCTTTGTCTCCTTGAGTCTCAATGCTTGTTATGCCAATGCAATCACTTTTGTGGTTACCTATCGAAGCAAAGTCTCTATACTCTATTCTTCCTTCACAATGCCTTCACCTTGACACTATATATTCTCTCTTACCAACCTTCTACTTCTTGACTTGTGACTCCTTAAATAGAAGTCTGGAATACTTTCCTGCTCTTTAATTTTTAGGGTTCAAAATGGATTAGGTAGGATACAATGTATCTACCCCTTATCTTGTTCCATCTAGAAACTTCATGAAAAATCCACATGAATTCACCCAAAATGGTTCATTGAGAATTCTGTGCCACTAGCTCACCATCCTTATCTTCCACTTGGTTCACAAAATTCAAGGTAACAAACTTGTTGGCTTGGATCTAGCGAACTTTTGACTTTTCAAATAATTCAGCAACACGACAGTATTGATTTTCTAATGCTTGGCACATACTGTGTTACTCAGCATCTATTGTGGACTCACTCAACATCTACTAAGTTTGACTGGCACTTGACACTTGTTGCTTACTCGACATCTACTTCTTGCTCACCACCTGATCTTTACTCGGCTCCTTCTATTTCACTCAACATACACTAGATTTTTCATTTGTTTAGCTCCAATTCAAAATCTTCTCGACATGAACTAACGTGCTCGACACCCACTAATGAATTTATTCAAGCTTTGTAGACAACATTGTTTAAACTTTTCCTTCTAGAGTTTCCTAGTGTAGCCAACCTCTACGTGTATAAGTATATTGTGAATACATCATTTTTCCATTGTCTTAACTGATCCTTGCATTTCATTACAAAACCATAGCTCAACCTTTCCCTTAGGTGCTCTTATTACATCTTGTTGATTAAATCCTCTTCATCAATCAACTAAATGATAGCACCTGGATGTTATAAGCAATTGTCATTCCAACAAGTAGCAGGTTTGACATCAATGACAAAATAATGATTGAAAACATACTTTATCATTAAGTTCCCTTCTTTAATGATCTCTTTTCAATCAGATTTTAATAATCTCCCTCTTTGGCATTGATGGCAAACCAAACTGATGAACCAAGTTACCAAAATGCTAACTAGGTTAAAATAGTAAGTCAAATGCCAAAAAGAAAACTTGTTGACTTTCATATCTCCCTCTCTACTAATACATACTGATTTCTTTGATTTTCTCCCTCTTAGATCTGTCATCTTGATTTCTTTGCTTCGTCCTTTCATGTTTATGTCTCCCTCTCCGTTGTTTCTCCCTCTTTGTTGTAGTTTTCCACTTTGATCAGTTTCTACATATTTCTCCCTCTTTGACAACAATGCCAAAGACACATTGTTTCAACATCTTATCATGCAAGTGTATCATTTATAGGGACTCCAATTTCTCCCTCTATCACCTTGATTGTGAATGATTTAGAATTTCATTGCTTGTGATTACTTCAAGTAGAAACCTAAAGTAAGTAACCTTTGCATCCATTTATATCATATTGACAATCAACTCATTTGATATTGGGTAGTAACTATTCAAATTAATAGTAACTATTAGGTATGCTCATTTTACTTTTTAGTTTAAGAATTCTTTAATTATTTTAATTTATTCAATAATAATTTGAAAGGTTAAAATTGTATTTCTTATTTATTTACTAATATATTAAATTTTATTAAAAATTGATAGTTTCAATGCTTTTGATATGCATAGCTTTATTTAGAATGGTCAATTTCATTTGGAACCACAAATATCAAGGATTTAAACTAATTTAGGGTGTAATTCCACTTAAAGTTTAGGTTTATTTATGTTTTGCAAATAATTTAGTATTGTTCTACATTAACTTGATCTAATATTTAATAATTCCTAATTTAATAAGGTTTAGGATCTAGTTTTCTTTGTTCAAATAGATAAAAGATTTTCACTAGTTTAATTTGAAATAAGATTTAATAAAATTAAGGATTGAATTAAGAGTTTCGTTAAATATTAGTTATTAGAAAAAAAACATTAGATAAATTTCTTAAAAGCAAAGGACATATCATTAAAAAATATTTATTAGATATTAATAAGTTCTGATCATATTAAGTAATTTATTTAGATGCTTAAGAAAAAAAGTAATGCTACTATAAAAATAAGACTTAATAAAACTAAGAGTTGAATTAACTATTTGATTGAATATTAGTTATTAGTGAAAAACATTAGATAAATTTGTTAATTTTCAATAAAATAAAATATTAATTATTTAAAAATATTAATTAAATAGAAATAAATCTTAATCAATTCTTTTTAGAAAATTCCTTTTTTTGGTAACTTCTTTGTAGGCTGAAGAAAACTGACAATACTAAATATTTTAATCACATTTTATACCATTAAAAATTGGCCAAGTTTCACCTCTATAAGTAGTGAGTTTGGTATTAGTTTATAAATATCAAATACCAATTTGATGAATTGCACATAGTACATAGTATAGCGTCCATCTTTAGTCATTTTATTAAAGTCAATCATGCCTACATGGTATTCCAAAGACTTCATTTCTTCCGGAAAAGTGGAAGAAATGAAGTCTCATTTAAAAACATCTTTAAAACTTGAAGAACCACTATTAAGTTTTGTGGTTTCCTTTATGAATCTGATTGAACAAATATATTTAAGGAAGTCTAATATTATCTCATAAACACAGATCACTTGGAAAAAACAAATCGTACAAGCTAACCTTTCAGTATAACTTAAAATTTTCTGAAAATGAAAACAATTAGATTTTTCTATTAACAAAAGGTTCTCTCCATGCTAACCGCTTTCTTGAGAAAAAAAAAAGAAACAAAAAAAAATCATCTACAATCTATTCAATCTGATAAATTTTGCATCACCAAGCCCTCTATTGCATAGAGTGCCAATAGAAAAAAACAAATGATAATATATTTTACCGGAAACTCCATACCGATAAAAGAAAGCTAATTTTCTTCAACATTATCTAATGTTTCAATCACAAACAAATAAATGTTTCAATTTTCAGCACAAATGTAGACTTTCAAGTTGCAACTAGAAATGAAAGTTCATTGCATGCTCTTGTTTTTATTATTTATTATTTTTATTATTTCTAATGTTTTTGCCTGTGGAATTTTTGGGGTAATGAGTTGGATGCATTTCTATTATAGGTTTTTAATTATTAAAATTTGAAATATAAGTGGAACGCTGGACAAGATAAGATTAGAATATTAGTGCTTTATTTTAGGGAGGGGACAAAGGAATCTTATTATTAAAATATGAGGATACCTATACATTATTTTGGGAGAAGGGGGAGGGGGGGACCATGAGCATGGGGAAGGATGTATGTCTATTATAAAAATATAAATGTATGTAGAAATTAGGTTAGATTAAAAATATAAGTGGGGTTTTATTTTTATTTTTTTGGAGAATGAGTTAGATGTCTTTCTATTTAAAAACAATGAAATTAAGTGAGACTAGTCTCTTTTTTTTTGGGGAGGGGGGGGGAATGAGTTGGATGCATTTTTATTATAAAAATCTTATTGATAAAAAATGAGAACAAGTGGAACTTTTATGAGATAAAAACTTTTATATTTTGCTTCTTAGAAGAGAGTTAGTATGGACTATGTTATTACAAAAATAGTTTTATGAAAATTAAATAGTTTTACAAATACTAGTCCATCATATTGAAATAAAATGATTTGTTATAATTTTAAGTATAATAAAATTGAATTGACATATTAAAAATACATTTTATCTTATAGTAGTTAAAATGCATATAAAATGTGTAACTTTAAGAAATTTAATCAAAATCAATGAAATTATTAACTTGTATAATTGATGTAGATTTTTTATAATTATAAATATGCTAGTATGTTATAATATAGTATTACGAAATATTCTAGTATAATATTGTAATCTTTTATGACAATGTAATACAATTTATACTACTAAATAATTATAATTGAATTTTACTACTCTATTTATAATACCTTAATTATATATAGATTCATAGTTATTATTATCATTATTATCATTATCATCGTCATCATCATCAGTATTATTATATTTTCATGCGCTAAATATTTAAATTTAATAGTTTATACTTAAAGAAAGATCATTGTGAAGCACATGTCATTTATTTTGCATCAAATTTAAATCCTTGAAGTTGTTCAAAAAAGTTTCCTATGATAGTGGACCATTTAAGCATCTAAATATGGTTATTTCTACTACAACATGCTTTTATGGGGAAACTCCTTAGGAAAAACAACCACCAATGGGACATCATTAACTACAAACATGAGACCTATTAGATCAATTTGAGCTTTCCTCCTATTGGCTTCTAATTTGACATAATTTTAACTACCTTATGGAATTCAAAATACACCTAGAAGCTAGCTAGTTCCCATGACAAATATAATTAAACAAAGATAAGGATCAACTACCAAGGCTTCTCATCTTTCTCCACTTTGACCTCTACAAAACCAAGATAGGTAAACCTAGGATTAACTCCATTCTCCTTATAACAACACTCTTACTTTAACCCCTAACAAAGAAAATAAATACCATAATTTCTTCTATTGACCTCTAGGCCAAGTGTGGCAAAAATCTTTAGACCTACAACAAGTAATAAATAAAAAATAGATTTGATTATGATTTAAAATTGTGTAAGCTTCAATATATGCTCTAAATTAATATAATGATCAATGCTTTATCCATTTGGATATCTTCCTCAAATAAGACACTACTTTTGAATATTTGTTCACGTACCTTGTAAATGAAAAATTCATACATACTTTGCATCTTATACTTATCAAATTATCTTCATGAAACCCTATGACCTTTTTTTATCATGCCAATAATTCACTTAATCCATTGAATTAATAAAAAAACATGGATCAAGAATAATCCAAAATGAATCACAATTGTGATTCAGCTTCTTTTTTAGCTACTAATAGAAAATCAAAGAACAATACGAAAAGAGACAATATCCAAAATGTGTAACTCCATGTATCATTCCATTGTATATGAAATATTTGTAACAAAAGAGACAAAGTGTCAACATTCAAAAACTTTACAAAGAGAAAAACTGCAAATGGAAACATTTTCTAAAATAAATAGTTGACATCTCGGATTCTTTAAGATCCTTCCTCTATTGTCTCTTCATAATGATCATCTAGTGTATTCTTTAACTTCCTTCAGGTGGGTGAACCTGAGATTTTTCCACTTCTTCAACATCATGCATCTCCTATGTATCTCCAACATTTATTGTTGGGAGTCTATTGGGAAAGTAAGATACTAAGAGGTGGGGTTAATTAGAATCTATAAAACTTCTATCTCTGTGAAACAAATCAAATGCATTCACCTTTAACCCATCTCATATCAACATTATGAATCATACAACCATAAACTGAAATAGATATAACTATTTGTCACATCCATAAATATGAAAGTAAATTAAAACGCATAACGCAAAAGATTTGGTTACCCAGAAACCCTCCAAGGTGAACGTAAAACTAGGGTGGGGATGACACCCACAAATCTTCACTGCTATAGTATTAAATTTTTTCTGTTATGGCTACAATGTTTAATCACTTATGGTAATCTACCCTATGAGGGGTCTTCCTTGCTAAGAGCTTAAAATAATTATTCAATCTAACTTGATTAAAAGGGATTTAAACTTACAACTAAGTAAGAACTATGTTAGGAGATTTGAATGGGAATATTAGGACCACTATGGTAAGAGATTTACCCTAATTCACTTGCTAAAATGTATCAGTACGAGATCCATCAATTAGCACTATGATGCTAGATTACGAATCTCCTCTTTCCAATTCTGATCTAATCTCCTATCTGATAGACTATGTTTAGTCCATCACTACTAGGTTACTATGTATGGTATTTTCTTTTAACAATCAAACATAGCCTCCTTTTCACATAAAATTTTCTCTTCAATCTCTCCTTTGTCACATTTAATTAGGGTTAAGATCCTCCTTAAATAGCCAAGAGGAAATTCTTCTAGATCATAATCCAGATTTCTCTCCTTTTTTGCTTAGTCCTTCCATTTTCTTGATTGGTTATACTGCCTTTATAGGGGTTGATGATCCCTGAAAAAATAGGTAAAATATCCTTAGTTGTCTCTATAATCCTTAAATTGTGTATATAAATCAGCCAAAATAGTTTACATAAGTGTTTGTGCCATTCCAAACACATATACCAAAACTGGTTTACTCAACACTTGAATGTCATGACACTCAATCATAACTAATACTCATGTTGTCACTTGGCTTTTGAATGTTTCACGCTAAATGTGAGAATCGACATGAACTAGCTCTATTTAGCTCATTGTCTACTAACTTCTTACTTACCTAACATAAACTAGTGTGCTCAACAACCTACAACTTTCTCAACACAAGTTGAAATATAAACAAGTATAGAATCATTCGACCTTCATTGGGTGGCTCAGTCATAGTGATGACCAACCAACTGTACCTAAAAAATGACTTGATGTTTGACATTAATAGGCAATATGACTTGGAGATCAACAATCTCCCCCTTTGATATTAGTGGCAAAAATACTTTGTCATGACTGATCATTCCATGCAAAATTACAAAATAACACTCCCCCTTAGAGTGTGAACCAGTCTTCATAAAGAATTCACTATGTACATCATATATACATGGCTTGAAAAAGTGAGTATTTTATTCTTCTAATTCCCTTTGTATTATACATCTAGTTCCCACTTTTGTCACTTATGGATGTTGGCATGAAGGGGTCAAACTATATTTGTCCAAAAATTGTTTGTGAATCTATATAACCATGGAAAGTGCATTATCCCAATTGATTTTGACAGATTCCAAAACCAAAATTTTAATCTCTAGTTAAGGAGTTAATTCAACTATCTACATTTTTTAGTGGAGAGATGAAAATCTTTTCTTGCTATCTCCTTTCCTAATGCAAGCTCTCTCTGCAGTACCTCCAAATGAGGTATCAATATGGATTGAATAGAAATCAATTTTGGATCTCATGCAACCATTTGTGGCTTGTAATTCAACCAATCTCCCTTAGGCAAAAATCAATTTATTAAAATGAATAGATCTTGAACTTGCATCCATCCTTAAAGAATATCATTTACACTCTAGGCCTAGCTGCAATTTCTCAATCTAATCTTAAATATCTTGTGTGAACCTCGGTACATCAGAAAGAATTTTATACAAAATTTGAGTATTCTTTACAACTTTCTCTATTTTATTTATAAGGTTAGAAAGTTTAATTTGCCTAATAGAAATCTCAGTTGACACTTTCTCCAATTATTTGGTCTCAAACTTCTTTTCAGATCACCCAATGAGATTTTAAATAGCCTCAAGATCATCATTATTAAAACTTTCTCAACAATTTGAACTAGTTGATTTATAATAGGTGTCTTTTCATTAATACTTTGTATGTCAAATGCATCAACAAAAATATCTTTGATTTCATGTAGTACTTTCCTTTGTTGATGTTCACTTCTCATTTCTTCTTGCTTTGTTATTATAGCCAGTACATCTTGTAAGATTTGTATTTGATCAAAATTCATATTGTCAAGATCAAACTTGGGAATTTCTATGACTTCATCTAATGTCACTATCTTTCTAGGTGACTTGACTGCCTTCTTCATGTTCTTTTCCTTTAGTGTGCTAGTACTTGGCAATATGATCTATAATGTTGTCACTTCAAAGCTCAGCCTATACATCTCTTGGCCTTTTGTATCACTTACTATAGTTATCTCCTTCTGAGTAGATACCACCTATTGATCAGGTGCAATAATTCTTTCTTTTCTGGATAGTGTAGAAGACACTACACTTGGAAGTTGGACTAATTCTTGAACTACCACTTGCTTATTGGGTTCCTCTGATTCCTCAATGCTTTACCGCACAACATCCTTTATTCCCTCAACATGAGGTCTTGAGGCATCAGTTGAAGACTTATCTTCTTTCTCCTGCTCCAAATAATTTCTTGCAAATTATTTTTCTTGCTTACCCAACTTCTTCAATTTTATTGTTAAAAAATTTATAAGCCCTAGTCTTAGGCACAAAATTGTTAGTATAATCCCTTAGGGCTATAGACATATGTTCCTTTTCTAAATCTAGCATAGTCTGGGATAATGTAGTTTATCTTATTTTTCTTTTAGTAGACGATGCCCATTTTACTTTGTATCTATTTTATTGTATAATTTTTAAGGGATTTCTTTCCCCAATTCTATAGGTGTATATTTAGATTTTATCATCTTATCTAAGTTTGCATGCTCAAACTTTTCTTTATCAATTTTCTCTAAAGAATCAAATTTAACATGTTTAAAACCTGAAATTCCTACTCAATTAAGATATTATCACATACCATATCAATGTATTGTGGAGGTTGCCTGGGAGCAATCTAAAATTTTCTCATGTCATCATATTTTTTTCTTTCTCCGTCTTCCTCTTTATCATCGAGCATAACTACTAATTTCCTCCTCGGTTTTTTTTTTTGACCTTTCTCGGTCCCTCTAGTTACTAGTTTCCTCCTTGGTGGGGACTTACCCTTCACTAGCATGGTAATATTTAATGTCCCTTTCTTTGGCTTGGTACTTGTAGGAGATGTTTCCTTATATCCTTGTCTAGTTATTCTTCTCTGAGGTGTAGAGGAGGGAGGTGTAACATGTTTCTTCATATTTCTCTTGACCTTAGGATCTACAATTACTATTTTGTTTTGTTTTGGTGCTTGAGGCTTGGTAACCACCAATTATTTTCCTTTAGATTCATTGTCTTCTTCTTCTTCCATAGTTTCCTCATCTTCCCATTTTCCCTCTATGATCTACATGGGTGCCTCACAAGTTTTCCTTCAAGATCTACAATTATTTTCTTCCTTTTCCTATCCATCTTGGGCACTTTTGTTTACATAATCATCTTGATATTGGTTGTCTCATATGTACTAAATGGTTCAGCTTTCTAATTAATTTATTTTGAAAGAAAGGTTGTCACTATGGCAAATATATTATCAACATTCACTTCATATTGCATAGGCCTTAGCCATACAACCCTTGGTAACACATCTTGGGCATAAGTATAGTGAGTATCCACCATTAAGAAAACATCTTCATAGTTATAATCAACAACTAACTTGGGAACTTTCATTCTATTATTCATTTTTCACTTGAATTAATCAAAATATCCATCTAAAATAGTTTCAAAGTTTTCTCCTAATTTCTCAATGCAACCATTGATTTTCTCAGTTATAGTTCTAGATTTATAACACATAATATTGTTGGAAATGGTTTAGAATAACTGAGAGGTCGGGGGGGGGGGGGGGGGTGGGTGTGTGTAGTGTGAATCAATTATTCAAGGTCCATATGTCCAAATAAAACTTTTTAACTAAGTATAGTAAGCCCATCAAACTAACCATGCGTCCAAGCTAAACATTCATCTTAGCAAGTTACTAAAAAATCAACATGCAAGAATTAAACATGAAAAATCAATACATAACATAGTGATTTACATGGAAACCCAATATGGGAAAAACCACCAGTAACATGTTACACCTTTTTCACTCTTATAAAGTGATGACCTGTGAAAGGCTTTCCCTATTAAAGGCTACAAAACACACTGTTAAATGTGACCCTATTAGAGGATTTGATCACCCTGTTAGGAGTGAGCCTAGTTAAAGCACTTTAGAACATTCACTTGGACTGTCACCCTATTAAAAGATTTACAAGATGGTTGTTAAACCAAACTAAGTCCATAGGATTTATCCCTAACTAATACAATTGCTAGAGAGTAACAATAAGGGCTTTTGATCTGATACAACTCACAACATAACTTGAAGATTTCAGATCTCTATTTAGTTCTCCAATTTTCCTAGCATACAGTCTTTGCAGCTCTGGTAGCTTGTCCTCCTTTCAAGCTTTGTCTCCTTGAGTCTCCATGCTTGTTATGCCAATGCAATCACTTTTTGGTCGCCTATCAAAGCAGAGTCTCTATACTCTATTCTTCCTTCACAATGCCTTCACCTTGACACCATATATTCTCTCTGACCAACTTTCTACTTCTTGACTTGTGACTCCTTAAATAGAAGTCTAGAATACTTTCCTACTCTTTAATTTTTAGGGTTCAAAATGGATTAGGTAGGATACAATGTATCTACCCCTTATCTTGTTCTATCTAGAAACTTCATGAAAAATCCACATGAATTCACCCAAAAATAGTTCACTAAGAATTCTGTGCCACTAGCTCACCATCCTTATCTTCCACCTGGTTCACAAAATTCAAGGTAACAAACTTGTTGTCTTGGATCTGGAAAACTTTTGACTTTTCAAATAATTCAGCAACATGACACTATTGATTTTCTAATGCTTGGCACATACTGTGTTACTCAGCATCTATTGTGGACTCACTCGACATCTACTAAGTTTGACTGGCACTTGACACTTGTTGCTTACTCGACATCTACTTCTTGCTCACCACCTAATCTTTACTCAGCTCCTTCTATTTTGCTCAACACACACTAGATTTTTCATTTGCTTTTCTCAAATTCAAAATTTGCTTGACATGAACTAACTTGCTCGACACCCACTAATGAATTTATTCAAGCTTTGCAGACAACATTGTTAAAACTTTTCCTTCTAGAGTTTCCTAGTGTAGCCAACCTCTATGTGTATAAGTATATTGTCAATACATCATTTTTCCATTGTCTTAATTGATCCTTGCACTTCATTACAAAACCATAGCTCAACCTTTCCCTTAGGTGCTTTTATTACATCTTGTTGATTAAATCCTCTTCATCAATCAACTAAGCGATAGTACTTGGATCTTATAAGCAATTGTCATTCCATCAAGTAGCAGGTTTGACATCAATGACAAAATAATGATTGAAAACATACTTTATTAATAAGTTCCCTTCTTTAATGATCTCTTTTCAATTAGATTTCAATAATCTCCCTCTTTGGCATTGATGGCAAACCAAACTGATCAACCAAGTTACCAAAATGCTAACTAGGTTAAAATAGTAAGTCAAATGCCAAAAAGAAAACTTGTTGACTTTCATATCTCCCACTCTACTAATACATACTAATTTCTCTGATTTTCTCCCTCTTAGATCTGTCATCTTGATTTCTTTGCTTCGTCCTTTCATGTTTATGTCTCCCTTTGTGTTTTTTCTTCCTCTTTGTTGTAGTTTTCCACTTTGATTAGTTTCTACATATTTCTCCCTCTTTGACAACAATGCCAAAGACACATTGTTTCAACATCTTATCATGCAAGTGTATCATTTATAGGGACTCCAATTTCTCCCTCTATCACCTTGATTGTGAATGATTTAGAATTTCATTTCTTGTGATTACTTCAAGTAGAAACCTAAAGTAAGTAACCTTTGTATCCATTTATATCATATTGACAATCAACTCATTTGATGTTGGGTAGTCTTCCTTATTTCTTAAGTAGACTTGGTTAGGGCTATCACCCCTAACTTACCTCTAAGATATTCAAATGCATCTTTAGGTAATGGTTTTGTGAAGATGTTAGCAATTTGTTCCTTTGAGTTGACATATTCCATCTTCACTTGTTTTTCTTCCACTAGTTCTCTTACATAGCGATACTTAATTGCAATATGCTTTGTTCTGGCATGCATCATAGGATTCTTTGATATGTTGATGACACTTGTATTGTCACAATAAAGTATCATAAGTTCAATTATCTCTTCATTCATACCTTTTAATAGATGCTTGATCCATACAATATTTGTACAGTTGATAGCAGCAGCAACATACTCGGCTTCAACTGTGGACTGTGAGGTATAACTTTACTTTTTGCTGCTCCAAGTGACTAATCTTTTGTCTAAAAAGAGTTCTCCTCCACTAGTACTTTTTTTGTCATCTATATTACCTCCCTAGTATGCATCAATGTAGGCTATTAACTCAAACTTTTCAAACTTCTTGTAGTATAAGCCTAAATCCTCTATTCCTTTTAGATACCTCATTATCCTTTTTACTGCCATAAGATGATTTTCTCTTGGGTTTGTAAAAAATCTTGCCACTATCCCAACAAATAATGCAATGTCTGGTCTACTGTGCACCACATATTGTAACTTCCCACTCATGCATTTGTATAGTGTCTAATTTACTTCAGTTGAAACATCATTCTTGGATAGCTTATGTCCTATCACCATTGGTGTACTAATTGGTTTTGAGTCCTCTAAGCCAAATGTCTTGAGTATCTCCTTGATATATTTTGATTGAGTCACAATTATGCCATATTTTAGATGATGTACTTGCAATCTAACAAAAAATTTGATTTCTCCAAACATTGACATCTCAAACTCATGTTTCATATTATTAGCAAAATCTTTACATAGGGCATCTTTTCCTCCAAATATTATATCATCAACAAAAATTTCAGATATCAAAATGTCTTTACCTTTTTCTTCCTTGATATACACATTGTTGTTGTCATCTATTCTCTCAAATCCTATCTTCACAAGCTATTTGTGAAGTCTTTCATACCATGCTCTAGGTGCTTGCTTCAAACAATAGAGTTCTTGGTACAGTTTGCACACCATATCCTTGTTGTTGTCATCAACAAATCCCTTTGGTTGTTCAATGTAGACTTCCTCTTCTAATATACCATTCAAAAAAGTAGACTTTACATCCATTTGGTAGACTTTAAATCTTTTGTAGGCAGCATATGCAAGTAAAGTTCTTACTCCTTCCATTCTTATAATAGGGGCAAATATTTCCCCATAATCTAGTATGTGTTCTTGTGCATAACCCTTACAAACTAATCTAGCCTTACTTCTTGTGATATCACCATTCTCATGTAGCTTGTTCCTAAATACCCATTTGGTTCCAATCACATTCTTATCAACTAGTCTTGGAACTAAACTCCAAGTTTTGTTTTTCTTTATCTAATGAATCTCTTCTTCCATAGCTTTATACCAGTCATCATCTATTAGGGCATCTTTCACTATTTTGGGTTCAATCTTACTCAACAGACATGATTCATTTCTTAGTCTATTTCTTGTCATTAGTCTTGCTTCTGGGTCACCAATTATTTGTTCAGTAGGGTGATGTCTTCTCACATACTTGTATAACCTTGGTTCTTTACTTGTTTCCATGTTTGATCCTTCAACTTCAGAGTCACTATGCACATCTCTTTCAAGTAATTCAACATCCCTTTCATGCGTGTTGATTTCAAAATCTGAATGAACATTGTCTTCATTTTGCAACTCAGCTTCTGAATGTAGCTTGGGATTCACTGGTTGTGACTCAGTTGACACTAAATTTTTTTGTTGATCTCCAACTTGATTGATAGCTTCTTCTTTAGCAATCATTCCTTCATATAAGTATACAAAGGTTCTGTACTCTTCTAGTTTCTTAAATTCATCAACTTGAATTTCTGTATACTCATCAAAATTTACATTTGCACTCTCCACAATTTTGTTAGTGTTAGTGTTTAAATATTTATATGCCTTACTTCTAGTGGAATATCTGAGGAATATGCCTTCATCACTCTTTGAATCAAACTTGTCATTTCTAAAATCTTTAAGAATATAGAACTTACAACCAAATACTTTGAAATGTTTGACATCAGGTGAGTGACCATACCATAATTCAAAAGGTGTTGCATTAGTACCTTTCTTGACTTGTACTCGGTTCAAGGTGTAGACAGCTGTACTTACAACTTCTCTCCAATATTTTAGAGCAACATTCTTTTCCATCATCAATGTTCTAGCATAGTCAATCAAAAATCTATTTCTTTTTTCTACAATTCCATTTTGTGGGGGAGTTCTAGGTGTTGATGTTTGTCTCTTGATTCCCTTATCATTGCCAAATGTCTCAAATTATTTTGATGTGAACTCTCCTCCTCTATCTGATCTTAAGCACTTTAGACTCTTCCCTATTTCCTTCTCAACCCTAGCCAAATACCAATTAAACATTTGAAAAGCATCAAATTTTTGCTTTAAAAACATAGCAATCATCATTCTAGAGTAGTCATCAACAAATAACATTACGTGTCTATCTCCTTTGTAGCTTTGCACTTTTTTTGGACCACATAAATCAATATGGACTAGCTCTAGTACTTCTTTGGAGGTATAGGTTTTGCTCTTGAAACTTGACTTTCTCATCTTTCCTAGTTGACATTTTTTGCACATTGTGTTGTTAGGCTTCTTCAATTTAGGTAGATCTCTAACTTTCTTCTTTTTGCCAATGTTGATCAAATTATCAAAGTTAACATGACATAACCTTTTATGCCATAGCCACACATCATCAAATCTAACAAAAAGACAGGTAGCATCCTCCAAATCTAGATAAAATTAATTACTCCTAGTTTGATTTCCTTTTCCTATTAGATTTCTATCAGTATCATAGATTTTGGCATTTTTGTTTCCAAACTCTACTTTACATCCCACATTGCCTAATTGTGACACACTCAATAGATTGTAATTCAATCCTTCTACATAATATACATTATCACATCAAATTTTCTTTGTAAGATTAATGGAACCTTTTCCTTTGATTAGACAAGGAGCATAATTTCTAAGTCTAACACTATTTCCATCATACTAAGTAAAAGTGACAAACTTACTTTTGTCTCCTGTCATGTGATGTGAGCACCCATTGTCTATGATCCATCTGTCATTATTTTTCACATAGGTTACCAATGTTGTTGCCTCATCTTCTTCTGACTCATCCTTTGTGGCTACATAGACTACCTCATTATCATTTTCATCAGAATTCTCTTCTTTAGAAATGTAGCACTTTTTGCTTTTATCTTTATAATCTCTGCTATCATCTTCTCTTCTACTCTTGTATTTTTTGGTAAATCTGTACTCCTTTTTCTGTGGGCATATTACAGAAATATGTCCTACTTCATTACAATTAAAACAAATGATAGGCAACTTACCTTTGAATTTTTCTTTTCCTCTATAAAATCTTCTTGCCAACAATGCTTCCAATTGTTCCACATCTTCTTCATTTGTGCTGATATCACTAGATGCATACTTTTTCTTTCTTCCCTTCTTCCTTGGTTTAACTTCCTCTATATCTTTCAATAGTAGCTCGGCTTTGAAAGCAGATTCAAGATTCTTAGGTTTGTAGTTATCAAAGTTAGACAACTCAAATGTAGTAAGTCTTCCTACTATACCTTCAGAAGTTAGATTATTTCCTGGCACACATCTTAACTCTTGGATGGCTGATACTCTAATAGCATAGATAGGGAGCAAGGTTCTTAAGAATTTGCTATTAATAGTATCATCTGTTGGAAATATAGATGAAGTAACTAAGGGGGGGGTGAAACAGTTACTACAAAAACAAATCCACTAATCCCTTAGATGTCTTATAAAACTAGTTAATGTTGTCACTTGGTAGCCATACAAATATGTTGTAACTTGGTAGATGTAGTGTATGTTAACTTTAACAAAACTTTAAGCATTTACAACTATTATTATGCATGCATAAAAGAAATAACATGAACACAAGAAACACTAGATTTAACATGGAAACCCAATATGGGAAAAAAAACCAAGTAACTAGCTACTGATTTTCACTCTTTTAAAGTGAGCTCTGTTAGGAGCCAACCTAGTTAAAAGTTACAAAACACACCGTTAGGTGTGACCTTGTAAGAGAATTTAATCACCTTGTTAGGAGTGGCCTTGCTAGAGGGCCTTAGAACAATTCAATAGAACTGTCACCTTGTTACAAGATTTACAAAATGGCTGTTAAGCCAACTCTATTAAGAGATTTAGAAATCACTACTATAATGGTGAGAAAGTAACAATGACTTGACCTAAATGAGATGCAACTAAATTGCTGATACAAATCTCTGCTCTACTTCACTAGATCCTCTCTGATCAAACACAACTTTTCTACTCCTCAAGGATATTTGATCCTTCTCCAAAATTTGCTCACACTTTCCTCTTCACATAATCAATACACTTGCATGCTCGCTCATTCATGCTTTGAATTCACAACTTGACCTTTCATATATACCTTACAAATTATCAAGTCAGCTCAATTACAAATTATAATCACCAATAATCATTACCTCTATCAGCTACAATTATTACATAAAATAATTAAACTTTATTTCTTAAAAAAATGAAATCCTTCATTGGTTGACCCTGCTTGATAAACACTACTCCAAAAAAGATTTCCAGTGTTAACCGACTAAAGCTCAATGAACACTGAGAACTCTACAAAAATCCTTTGGAGATTGAGTGAACTTGGTAAACACTAACTTTCCTTATCTAATCTTGTGAACTCAGTTACCACTAACTTCTTCCATATAATCCTTCGATGCCTGAGTGAGCTCAATAGAAATTGTTTCCACATAGTATTTTTAGGAATGCTTAATAGACTCTATCTACCAACTGATATGAAATTTGTGTAACATCAAAGACAACACATAATTGAACAATTGTATCCAAAAATTTCCCTCTTTGGCATTGATGGCAACTCAACATGTCATAGCACAAATGAAATTTCAAAAAAAAAAATCTTTAGTTTCATTTTGATTCTCATCCAATCATTTGAACTCCTTTTCTTAGTAGACATTGCATACTTCTCCCTCTTACTACAAACTTCTCCCTCTATGAGAAAATTTACTTATGAGATATGACAGTAAACTTCTCCCTCTTTGACAACACATGACAAAGACAACACATATCCAAATGAGTAACAATGTACCTTGAGTATTGATTCATATGCAATGTTCCCATGACTATGCTACATGAACTGATAGATCTTCTACTTGGTTCCTGTTGATGTATCACTAAAACTTTATTTTAGTGAGCTTCAGATAGGGTAATGACCCCTAGCTTACCTCTTAGATACAAGAATGCATCCATAGGAAATGGCTTGGTGAATATGTCAGCAATTTGTTCTTTTGTATGGACATATTCCAATCTGATCTCCTTATCTTGCACCAATTCTCTGACAAAGTGATACTTTATTGCAATGTGCTTATTTTTGGAATGCATCACTGGATTCTTTGATATGTTAATTGTACTTGTATTATCACAAAATATAACAACTAGTTCTTTGATATCAACCTTCATGCCTTCTAATAACTGCTTAAACCAAACAATATTAGAACAGTTCATTGTTGGTGCAACATACTCTGCCTCTACTGTAGATTGGGATGTGCAATTTTGCTTTTCACTTGTCCAAGATACCAACCTATTTCCAAGAAACAATGCTCCACCACTTTTACTTTTTCTATCGTCAATGTTTCCTACCCAATCAACATCTGTAAACACTTTCAAGTCTAGATATCCTCCAAATTTGTACCACAATCCATAATCTTTAGTGCCTTTTAGGTATCTCAAGATCCTCTTGATTGCCATCATGTGATTTTCTCTTAGTTTTGCTAAAAATATTGCCACTATACCAACTGCAAGAGCAATATTAGGCCTTGTATAAACCACATACTAAAACTTTCCAACCATTGATCTATATAAGGTCTGATCTACCTCTTTTGATTCATCATCCTTGGTAAGCTTTAGTCCAGTACACATGGGAGTTCCAACTAGTTTACAATCTTCCATACCAAACTTCTTGAGTATCTCCTTGATTTATTTAGACTGAGTAATGTAGATACCATTCTTTCTTTGTTGAATCTGAAGACCAACAAAGAATTTAATCTCACCAAATATTCACATCTCAAATTCCTTGTTCATTTACTCTAAAAATTCTTTGCATAGATCATCATTCCCTATAAACAAAGTATCATCCATAAATATTTCTGCCAAAACAATCTTGTTATCTAGTCCTTCCTTGATATACAAGCTATTGTTATCATTAGTTCTCTGAAAACCAATCTGAATAAGATAGTTATGAAATCTTTCATACCATGCTCTAGGAGCTTGTTTCAGACCATATAATGCTTTGTGTAATTTGCAGACCATGTCCTTCTTGTCTGGATCAACAAAACCTTCAGGTTGTTTAATATAGACTTCTTCATCTAGAATACCATTAAGAAATGGAGATTTGACATTCATTTGATATACCTTAAGGTCCCGATGCCTTCCAATCTTGTAACAGGAATAAAAGTCTCTCCATAGTCTATTCCTTCTTCTTGAGAGTAGCCTTTACATACCAGTCTAGCTTTGTTCCTTGATACCTTACCATCTTCATTCAACTTATTTCTAAATACCCATTGAGTTCCAATCACATTTTTATCTTTAGGCCTAGGTACAAGAGTCCATATTTTTTTCTTTTCTATTTTCTCTATCTCTTCATTCATAGCTTCAATCTAATTTTTATTTTCCAATGCATCTTTGACATTTCTAGGTTCAAAATTAGCAAGTAAACAAGTACCTTTTAACTTACTTCTTTTCATGGTACCCTCTAATTTATCTCCAATAATTTGATTTGGTGCATGGTGCCTCCTGACATACTTGGTCAATATAGGTTCCTTTCCTTTTGAATGAATTACATTGTCATCCTCTTGAACTTCAACTTTAGGTTTTGGCTACTCTAGCTCGATAGACATTGGCTCAGTAGCATTAGAGTATTACTTTAGTTCCTCCAACTCAGTTTGAACTTCTTGCAACTAAGTGATTGAAGACTCAAGAGTAGAAGTTTCCTGATTGACAGATGTATCTGGCACTGTATCAGGTTCAATGAAAACAAATCCCCTGTAATCTTTTGGTTCCTTTTTTCTTTCATCTTTAGTCCTTTCTACAAACTCATCAACTTTCACATGTGCACTTTCTATGACTATGTGAATAGACAAATTCAAATATATATATGCCTTACTCTTGCAAGAATATCCCAAAAATATGCCTTCATCATGCTTCACATCAAATTTTCCTTTTCAAGATTCTTTCAAAATATAACATTTTCTTCCAAATACTTTTAGGTAACTTACATTGGGTTTATAGCCATACCATAACTCATAGGGGGTTTCGAATGAGTCCTTCTTCAACTATACTTGATTCAAGGTATGAACTATATTGCTAATAGCTTCCTTCTAGTATTTGATAGCAATGTTCTTTTCAATCATTAGAGTTCTTGTACAATCTATGATAGATTTGTTCCTCCTTTCAGCTATTCCATTTTTTTGAGGAGTTCTAGGAGCCTATACCTATCTTTTGATTCCTATTGTCACAAAGTTTTGAACCCACATCCAAAGTTTTTACCTAAGGAAAACCTTGTGAAACATAGAAACAACCTCCAAGTTGTGGGACTTGAACTATGAGGTTGAGTCTTCAAAGAAGCCCAGCTTCCTTTACTATCAAGGTGCACCTAACTACTCTTAGAGAGGAAAAGGAAGACAAAATGCATGAAAAGAAAATCTACCTATTCTAACCTAAGGGGGTGATGCACCAAAATAGAGGTTTCAACTAATCCCTGCCCATACATGCACTATTGAACCATCATGACACCAAAGGATATACACATTCAGACTTGTTTTAATCTAGCAACCACATATAGATCAAAAAACTTAGATGAATGACACAAAGAAGATAAGATTCACTTATATATCATTCACAGGCCAAAAGAGATACAGTCATGCAGATTACAGATCTCTACCAAACACCAATGAGAGGCAATAGTTCTTGCACTTTCACATTAATGGTTGAAGGAGATGAGGTAGAATGTCATATAGTTTAGAGGAAAAGGGAATTTATAGTGAAATTATAGAGTGATAATAGAGAAGTCAGAGAAGAGTCAACCCAAACAAAATTTACAAAAATTTCCTTTATAGTTTAGGCATAACTGAGATATTTTCCAACTGAAATTACTCTACAACCACTGCCATTAAGTTCTACAAAGAAAAATCATGCAAATCTAGGGTAAATATGATCTGAGCACAAATCCAAATGCAATGATATTTGTTCTTTGATGAAATAGGGCCTTGAGAAGATAGAAATGGTGCCATTAAATAGTTCTAACCAATTAGATGGATCGACTGGGGGGTGAAGTATTCTCCTGCATTCACTAAGTTCAACATTCATCCAATGAGTGGTTGGCATTGATCACAAAGGATCAGATCGCACAGGAAAATTTGATCTCCTTCATTTTTGGCTTGTGAATCAAAAAAATCAGCAAGTCAATAGAATACTACAACTAGAATGGGCCACATGGACCAATTGTTTTATTCATTTTGCCATCCGCAAGATCTCCACATGGTTTGACCAACTTAACTAAGCCACCTTGCAACTCCTTGACTGTGATGATCTCCCAACTGTTAGCCTCAAACTGTTAATGCCTTAGTCAAGCCCATTGGGACACATGTCACTGAATCACTATCTTGCTATACATATCCTCCAAGCAACTCACCATAGTGAGATAGTGAGGACTATTGATTTTTCATTGATCTGATGATTGGGATCATTGACATGTTTTATGAATGGGCATGGGTCCATGGCACTAATGATGCAAAAGAATATGCCTTGCTAGCAACAAACCAAAACCTTACTCTCATTCTAGTCACCTTTCTATGTCGTTTGAGGCCCCTCCATGTGTCTATTTACTGGCTGGGCGCAATGTTGCTAATGGCAAGAAGAACAAGTTTCTTGATAGCAAGATAGCAACCTCTGGTGCCATCAATTTCCTTGGTGTATATGTATATACCACTTGATGTCATCATGTGCCAAACTAATATCTGATAGAGCATTGTCTAGGACCCATCTTCTAAAAAATGTTGTTGTAGGATCACTTTTCGTCAAGGCACTATGTCACTATTGTTAAGGATCGATCATTTCCTCATAGTGACATAATGAGAAACATCAATCTGCCACCATTTGACAACCCTAAAGGCACACCCAACTTTTCAGTGTACGAACCAATAGGAACTTGGCCTTTTTCAACCTGTCTAGTAAGCCTTCACCTTTGTGGCCAGCCAAGGGAAACAAGACCCACAATTGATGTGGCAAGCGCTCGCTATCTCGCTATACATAAATTTCAAGAAACTCCCCATAGCGAGATACCAATGATCATACATCAAGACTAATCTAACGATCAGAAATCCTCATGTGTTGGTGGAAGGGGCATGGGTCCAGGTAACTGCTGACATTTGAAATTCTTGCATAGTTGGCAACATAAAACTTTAGCTCAATTACAGTTACCTTCCACATTACTTATGGCCCACTGTGCTCATTTACCGGTTGGGTGCTATGTATCTAATGGCAAAATGAACAAATTTCTTGATAGGTACATAGTGAGTGTTAGGGACTTATCAAAACTCAGTGCCAGAGAAAGAACAAGGTAAATTGCCATCGCCATATTGACTGCATTCAACTAGGTCCCATGTTGCTATGTCACCGTGAGTAACCCCCGTGCAACTCGCCATAGCAAGATAATGACAGACATAGATCTTAGCAAGATACAACGATGCGGAAAGAATGTAGGCTAGCGAAAAAAAACTTAGAAAATAAGTAAATAAAATAAGGATTAAATTGTTCATTTATTTATTTGTGTATTGCCTGGGGGCATTAAAATAATATAGAAGATGGGAAGTAGCCGTTGGGGTAGGTCTATAATGAAACTTTGAATTTTTTGGCGAGGGGCAAAAATGAGTAACATTTTTGGCGACTTAGGGGGGATGCAAGCTAGCTATGCATGTGACCAATGTCCTTATGTATCCATTGGGCTATAGAGTCACAAAAGATTTGGATCAATGGACTGCAAAAACCCTAACCCTATCTTTACAAGAGAAAACACTAAAAAATTCTGTCTCTACAACTCTGCAATTTTCAAAACTTCAAAAAACTCGCTATCTCACAAGGAGAAACTTGTGCTCCTACACTTCTTGGAAAGTTGGAAAAAAATAGAAAGAAAACTATGCGACATATATACATGAAACCTCAAGCCCTATCATAAACATGGTTTGAGATAAATCTCATTGACTGGGATAGGCAAAATTTCACCATCAGGCTTGCTTAGCTGAAAAGCATTGGCCTGCTTGCAACTAACAATAAAATAGGGACCACTCCATTGTGCATCAAATTTTGAGTGTCTCCCTAGTTTTCCCCTATCTGTATCCCATTTCAAAAATAAATCACCCTCTCTAAAGGGTCTAACCCTAGCCCTCTTTTCAAAGCTCCTTTTCACCTGCTACTAATGTATTTCTAGGGTTTGCATGGCCTGACTTCTTTTCTCTTCCAACTCCATTAGCTCTACCATTCTTACTATCATGGCATCATCTTTAATTAGCTCTACCTAATGAGCTAGTTCTAGGGATAGAAATTCTAATGAAATATAAAGCCTTGCTTCTCTACCATATACCAACATAAATGGTGAATTTCCTATTGACCTCTTAGGTGTTATTCTGTCAGCCCACAGTGCAGTCTTTAACTTTTGATGACAACACCTCTAGTTATCCTCTATAGTTCTTTTCATAATCCTAATCAGGTTTTTGTTGGATGACTCAACCAAACCATTACCCTGAGGATAGTAGTTTGAGGATGTGTTCAAATAGATATTATGGTCAACTAGCCATGCACAAATTAGAGCTCCTACAAAAGATTTTGCATTATCTAAAATAATGGTTGAAGTGGCACCAAACCTAGTCACAATTCTATCAAGGAACTCAACAACTAAAGGTTTTTTGGCATCCTTCAATGCAACTACCTTTGTCCATCTAGTGAAGTAATCTATAGTAGCTAAAATCCATTTGTGACTAGAACTTGAAGGAGGATTGATAGGGCCTATGAAATCCAATCCCTATTGAGAAAAAGCCTGGTCCTCCTGAATGGGATGAAGAAGAAGAGCTACAAGCCTTTGCTTGCCAGAGAAGAAGGCACATTTTTCACACTTCCTCATACACTTATGATAATCATGGAACAAGGATGGCTAGTAGTAACCAGGTCTCATGATTTTCATTATAGTTTTTCTTGCTGAGAAATGACCACCATCAAGGCCATCATGAAGTTCTCTGATCATTCTTTCAACCTGGTCCTTGCCAATGCACCTTAATAGGGCTCCATTGAAATCTCTCTTGAAAAGGATACCATCAACTATGACACAAGGAATTGACTATAGTCTATAGTTTCTCCTTTTAGTTCTATCTAATCCTTGAGGGTATCTATTGCCTAATAAGAAATTCATCATATTGTTCATCTAGCTTCTTGGGTCATCATCTCTGTCTTCTTGTTGCTCTGTTAGTATCATGGAAAATTCCTCGTTAGATTCCTGAGATGATATCATTTGTTTGCACAACCCTTTCCCTCTTACCAGCTTGGTGATTTGGATGTCAACCTCATATTCCATTACTTTAGTAATCCAGCTAGCTCTTTTCTCTCTAATATCTTTGCTTAAAAGGAAATCCTTCACACTGGCATGGGGTACTAACAAATGAAGTTTATTATGAGATAGGAGGTGTCTATATTTCTTTAAAGCTCTAATGACTGCAAGGGTTTTCTTCTCTACATAGCTATATTTGTCTTCATACTCTTTAAGCCCTTCACTAAAGAAGGCTATGGGCTACTCTTCATCTTTCTCATTTGTTTGAGTCAGGACAATAGAAATACTTGACTCACCACCTAGGGTATTAAGATGAAATCCTTTTCAAAGTTTTGATTAATGAAAGTAGATGCTAAGGTTATGGCTACCTTGATCTCTTCAAAACTTTCTTTCCCTTCCTTGGTCCATGCAAAGACCTTACTTTTCCTAAGCATAGTTGTAAAGGGTTTTATCATGGTAGCAAGATTAGGGATAAATATTCTCACAAAATTTATCCTACCAAGGAAAATTTGCAGCCCTTTCTTATGTTTAGGAAGGGGAAGAGAAAGTATTGCTTTTGTTCTTTCTAGATCAATGGTTAAACCATCCTTAGATACAATGTGTCCTAATAATTTTTCTTGATTGGTGGCAAAGACACACTTTCTTGGGTTAAGGGATACCCCAAACTCTCTACACCTTAAGAATACCTGTCTTAAATGATCAAAATGATCTTCCACATTCTTTGAATACACTATGATATCATCAAGGTAAAGTAATACAAACTTTTCAATCATGTTTTTGAAGGCCATCTCCATTGCTTTCTGAAATGTAGCACCTACATTGGTTAGCCCAAATGGAATTTTACAATAAGTGTAGGTACCCCATTTGGTGGTAAATGAAATCTTGTACCTATCCGACTCTTTGACTAGTACTTGATTGTAGCCAAAAAATCCATCAAGAAATGAAAACCTCCTTGAACCACTGTCCTTGGACAAAATTTGCTACATGGAAGGGAGAGGATGGTGATCTTTAAGGGAAGCTTGGTTAAGGTCCCTAAAGTCCACATACAGTCTAATTTCTCCATTCTTCTTCCTAACAGGGACAAGGTTTTCTACCCATGATGAGTGCTTGATGGGGAAAATTATATTGGCCTCAATCAATTTGGATAGCTCTTTTCTCATTAAAGGTTCAATCTTGGGATTCACTGGCCTCTATTTTTTTCTTACTGGTTTAACATTATCAATTAAATCTATGGTATGTTGAAACAACCTTGGGTCAAAACCCCTTAAATCATCATATTTCCAGGCAAATATATCATTAAATTCTTGACATATATGAATAAAACTTTTCTGCTCAGTCTTAGAACATACCTTCCCCATGTTTAAGGATTTTCCATCAACAATCATGACTAGAGTGTGATCATCTTGGTCAGCAGCTATATTCATGACTCTACCTCCTGCTTGGTCATTAATATTGAAAACACTCTCTAAGGTAATGAGGCCCTTAGTAAATCTATTGGAACTTAGGTTAATGATTTGATCACCATACTGATCCTACGGTCTTAACTGGTTTCTATCTGAAAATTTTGCTTCATTCTGCAAGAAGCTCACTATTTGGTTATTAGATTCAATCACTTGCCAATGGATGTTATTGTTAAGGATGATAGACCTTACTACCATCTTGATTTGTTACTTCTTCTTTTCCTCAAGATCCCCTAGCACATCATAAGATGTGCCTATTGCTGCAAGTCTATCAACATGTCTATTTTCTCTTCTTGGGATGCTTTGAATATTAAATGCATTGAAACCTTCAAGTAGATCCCATACCCTATGTTTATAAGACTTGAGCAAACCATTCTTAGTAATATTCTAATTTCTCACTTGATTAACCACCAACTCACTATCTCCATATACACTTAAGGCTTGAATTCCTCTTCTCTAAGCAAGTAGGAGATCCTGAATCAAGGATTCATACTTGACCACATTATTAGTGCAACTAAATTGGAGCCTAAAGGAAAAGTAGTACCTTACTTGCGTAGGAGAAATCAACATCACACCAGCCCTTGATCCATTCTTATTTCTTGAACCATCAAAGTACATGCTCCATACCCCACTCATTTCTTCTTTAGTTTTTTCAAGATTGGGAACTAGAGCATCTTTCTCTAATATGCAATATGTACTAAGGCCTGTCTCAAGGTTTTCTAACTTAGGATCAAATTGACATGCATTAGCCCATTCATCTAAGAGAAAATTAGGTATCTCTGCTAGGGGAGTAGTAGGCTTATTCACTATGTCATTCTGATCCATTTCTAGGATAGTGCAATTCATGTTGATCAGGTTAGGGGTGTAGGTTTCGGTATGATGGAGGGATAGAGGCTCTAATTTGATTGAAGCTTTGGTTCCATATCTTGTTCTAAAAAACATATATGACCAATCGGAACATATGTAACCACCTATTTGGGCAGTGAAGTCTCTTGATAGGCAGATGGAAAAATATGGCTTGACTTCAACAATGGATATATCTTGAGTTATAGTACAACTAGGGCATGCATGTAGAGCCATTTCTAAATTCTTAAGGATCCCTATAGTCTTGATAGTACTACCATCCAACTATAATAAATCCCTAACAATGGGTTCATATTTCATTACTAAAGCATCAGCAACACACCTAGGCATCACTGAACTACTAACCCCTAAATCAATCATGCAATTGTTGACTTTTTTATCCCCTATAATTAAAGAAACATAAAATGGAGGGGGTCTAACCTTTTTACTCATTCCTTCCTCCCTTGATGGCTGTACTAGGCTTGTGGCACTTTCCATAATGGGTGGCTGATCCCTTGGTTCTATACTTTCCAATTCTTGCTGCAACAACCTCTTTTGCATGGGTATAGTAGCAACAACATCCCACATGGAAATATTCACATTTTTTTTCTTCATTTGTTCTACCACACTGAATGGTGTAGTAGGTGCTCTGGTAGAAGCCTTAGGAGCTGCATTTGTAGGAGGTTGAGATGGAACAACCCAAGGATCATTCACATTCCTTCTACCATTATTTTGCCTCTACTAATGAAAGGTGTTTGATTGATCATGAGGTATTGCATTTGAAGTTGAATCCTAATTGGGAGGAGGAGGGGTAGCATCTTTAATAGCTCTTCTTTTGCTCCTAGTGTTGTGAGCAATGGAATCATGGTTTACATTACAATGTTCCTCTACTCGATGATTCACAAAGGAGAAATCACCCTGTCCTTGCAATAATGAGGCCTCCTTAAATTGGTCCTCCTTGTATGATTTTCCTACTGTAGGCTCTTGGATGGTCAAAGCCAAATAAGATTCAACCTTTTGACACATGCAACAAGCATAGGAGTAGTTATAGGAGGGACAAAAATCTTGATCTTGGGCCATGTTGTTTTGAGGAACTATGGCCCTACTTTGGTTTACATTTGAGGTTGAAGCATGACTACTCTACCTATTCTGATCAAAAGAATGGTTCCCATAATTTTGATTTGGAGGCCTACCACTGTTCATAGTTTGATGCTGCAATTAATGAGCTTTACTACCTTGAGCTTGTTGTCTGTCCAAAGTCACCACCTTATTGCTCATTTTTTGCATCACAGAGAAGCTATCCTCCAACTTCTTCTCTTGACCTTGCAATCTTTTATCTAGGTTCAACATCATAGATTGCATCATCTCCTTGATTTCATCTATTCCATTTGAAGATGTGGAAGCTTGAGGGACTAGAGCAAGGGATTGTGATGTGGAAGTTGTGGGAAGAGGAGCCATTGCTGGTTGGTGATTTGAAACATCAGGGAAAAAAGGCATAGGAGGCCTTGGAGCTAGCTTACCTCCTTGTATTAGGATGTTTTCTGACTTTATCACTATATCATAAGCATTAGGCAAGGTATATCCTCCCATAGTTCAAATTGTAGTGGCAATGTCACTGTTAAGAGCTCAGAGGTAATGCAAGAAGGCATTACTAGGGGTAGGTTTTACTGAAGTAGGTATTCTATCCCATGTCTTTTGAAACCTATAGTTGAAATTAGTCATACATTCATGGGGGACTCTTTTTATAGTAGTCAACTATTCTAAAAGTGACAAATGGTCACTTTTGTCCTCAAAGTGTTTACATAGTCCTGCTCCTAATCCATCCCAATCTGTTATAGAACCATGAGCCAAACCTCTATACCATTGCAATTATTTTCCTTTCAAGGATGAGGCTAGAAGCCTAACTACAACATCATCCTCTGTAGTACCATGAATATTATAGACATTTGCAACCTCTTGAATATGTTTAGAGGGAGAGATAGAAGTTTCACCAGTGAATTCTAGTATACTTTTGAGTGCAGCTATTGGTATGTCATGTCTTTAGGCTAATAAAAGAGGAGTCCCACCATTAAAGGTGGCAAAAGCATGAGCTCTAGGCTATGCCATATAGACAAGTGATCTATTTATATGTGTTAATGGCAATCTGGGCTGAGATCTAACAACAAGAGGAGTATAAATAGATCTTGCAGGTATATTTGTTGCTATTGCAGTCCTAACTGGTGATAAAGATACTCTAGTCTTCCTTCTTCAAGGATTTGAAAATGAAAGCTCTTGGTACTGAAATTTACCTCTAGAAGATGCCCTTGTTTCAGCTTTGGGCATGAATTATCGCAAATTTGGTCTGGAACCAGATGTATTTGAAGCTTAGAGTCACCAAGTACTTGGAGGATAAGCCTCTTAAAGGCTTGAACACCTAAGCTAGTACTATCTCCTCGGTATTAATCTTGAAATCTTCCTTTGACAGAACTAGACTTGAAATTTTTTGAATAGAGTCCCACCAAGCATGCCAAAAATTGTTGTCACAAAGGTTTGCACCCACGTCCAAAGTTTTTACCTAAGGACAACCTTGTGAAACATGGAAACAACCTCCAAGCTATGGGAGTTGAACTGTGAGGTTGAGTCTCCAGAGAAGGCTGGCTTCCTTTACTATCAGGGTGCACCTAACTACTCTTGGAGAGGAAAAGGGAGAGGAAATGCATGAAAATTAAATTTTCCTATTCTAACCTAAGGGGGTGATGCACCAAAATAGAGTGTTCAACCAATCCCTACCCATACATGCACTATTGAACCATCATGACAACAAAGGATATACACATTCAAACTTGTTTTAATCTATCAACCACATATAGATCAAAAAAACAAGTTGAATGACACAAGGAAGAGAAGATTCACTTATATATCATTCACAAGCCAAAAGAGATACAGTCATGTAGATTATAGATCTCTACAAAACACCAATGACAGGCAATCGTTTTTGCACATTCACATTAATGGCTGAAGGAGATGAGGTAGAATGTCATATATTTCAAAGGAAAAGGGAATTTATAGTGAAATTGTAGAGAAATAATAGAGAAGTTAGAGAAGAGTCGATCAAAACAAAATCTACAAAAATTGCCTTTATAGTTCAGGCATAACTCAAATATTTTCTAACTGAAATTACTCTACAACCACTACCATTAAGTCCTATAGAGAAAAATCATGTAGATCTAGGGAAAATCTGATCTAAGCATAGATCTAGATGCAATGATATTTGTTCTTTGTTGAAACAGGGCCCTGAGAAGACAAAAATGATGCCATTAAATAGTTTTGACCAAGCAGATGGATCGACTAGGGGTGGAGTATTCTCCTATGTTCACTGAGTTCAATATTCATCCAATGAGTGGTTGGCATTGATCACAAGGGATTAGATCATGCAAGAAAATTTGATCTCCTTCATTTTTGGCTTTTGAATCAGAAAAGTCAACAAGTCAATAGAATACTGCAACCAGAATGGGCCATGTGGACCAATTTTTTTAATTTCATTTTGCCATCCACAAGATCTCGACATGGTTTGACCAACTTAACTAAGCTACCTTGCAACTCCCTAACTACGATGGTCTCCCAACTACCAGCCTCTAACTATTAATGCCTTAGTGGGCCCACTAGGACATGTGTTACCAAATTGCTATCTCGCTATACATATCCTCTGAGTAACTCATCATAACGAGATAGTGAGGACTATTGATTTTGCATTGATATGATGGTTAGGATCATTGACATGTTTTATGAATGGGCATGGGTTTGGGGCACTAACGATGCAAAAGAATATGCCTTGCTGGCAACAAACAAAAACCTTACTCTCATCCTAGTCACCTTTCTACGTCATTTGAGGTCCCTCCATGTGTCTATTTATCGGTTGGGTGCTATGTCGCTAATGGCGAGAAGAACAAGTTTCCTGATAGTGACATAATGACCTTCAGTGCCATCAATTTCCTTGGTGTATACGTATATCCCACTCGATGCCATCATGTGCCAAACTGATATCTGGTGGAGCATTGTCTGGGACCCATCTTCTAAAAAAGGTTGCCATAGGATCACTTTTCATCAAGGTGCTATGTTGCTATAGGTAAAGATCGATCATTTCCTTATAGCAACATAATGAGAAATGTCGATCTACCACCATCTAATGGCCCTAAAGGCACACCCAACCTGTTAGTGTACCAACCAATAGGAACTATCCTTTTTCAACCTATCCAGTAAGCCTTCACCTTTGCGACCTACCAAGGGAAATAGGACCCACAATCCATGTGGCAAGTGCTCACTATCTTGCTATACATAACTTTCAAGCAACTCCCCATAGCGACATAGCGACAATCATAGACCAAGACTGATCTGACAATCAAAAATCCTCATGTGTTAGTGGAAGGGGCATGGTTCTAGGTAACTATTGACATTTGAAAATCTTGCATAGTTGGCGACATAAAACTTTAGCTCAATTACAATCACCCTCCACATTTCATGTGGCCCACTGTGCTTATTTACCAGCTGGGCGCTATGTCACTAATGGCAAAAAGAACAAATTTCCTAATAGGGACATAGCAAGTGCTGGGGACTTATCAAATCTTAGCACCAGAGAAAGAACAAGATAAACCATTTTTTCCATATTGACTACTTTCAACTAGGTCCCATGTTGCTATGTCGCCATGAGTAACCCCCGTGCAACTTGCCATAGTGAGATAGCAACAGACATAGATCTTAGCAAGATCCAATGGTGCAAAAAGAATGCAGGCTAGCAGAAACAAACTTAGAAAATAAGGAAATACAATATGGATTAAATTGTTCAATTTTTTTTTGTATTTCTCGAGGGCATTAAAATAACATAGAAGATGGGAAGTAGCCGTTGGGGTAGGCCTGCATTTAAACTTTGAGTTTTTTGGCAAGGGTCAAAAATGAGTAACAATTCCCCTTTCAATGCAAAAGTTATTGAATTCATGGGTGATAAATTCACCACCTCTGTCTGATCTCAAACATTTCAATCTTTTTCCTATTTCCTTCTCTACTCTAACCAAATACCATTTGAACTTCTCAAATGCTTATGATTTCTCTCGACAGACATCATTCTAGAGTAATCATCAACAAAAAGAATGAAGAACTTTTTTCCAGTATAGCTCTCAATTCCAATAGGTCCACATAAATCAGTACGCACAATTTCCAAAATTTCTTCAAACTGATAGTTTTTACTTTTAAAGCTAGTTTTTCCCATCTTACCAATATGACAATTCTTGCATAGACCAACATCAAGTTTCTTTATAATAGGAATGCCTCTTACTTTCTTGAATTTTCTTATTTTAACTAGGTTATCAAAATTCACATGACATAACCTTCTATGCCATAACTGACTTTCTTCAACTTGAGCAATAAAACATGAATATCCACCAAGTTCAAGATAGAACAAGTTACCTTTTTTTTGTATGCCTGATCCAATCAGCTTTCCTTTGTCATCCAGCAGTCTTACCTTTCCATGCATGAATTCCAATTTGAATCCAATATTGATTAGTTGTTCTACACTCAATAGATTGTGTTTTAGTCCATCAACCCAATAGGCATTGTCACATACAAGCTCTTTGGTTAGTGAGATTCTTCCTCTTCCTTTTATGCAACAAGGTTTATTATTACCAAACCTCACACTACCACCATCATAGTCTTCAAAATGTTCAAAATTTGTTTTATCACCAGTCATATGATGAGAGAAACCACTATTTATGATCCATGTATCATTTTTTCTCACATGAGAGATAAGTGCCATCTTATCTTCCTCATCATTATCAAATTCATCTTTTTATAGCAATGTAAACAATTTCATCTTCACTATTATTAGAATCCTTAGAATCCTTAGACATGAAACATGTTTTCTTACCTTTATCCTTGAATGATTTTAAGTCTTTGAAATCCTTCTTGCCATTACACTTATACCCTTTCTTTTCATCCTTGTTTTGCTTATTTGGGCACCTAGCTACAATATGACCAATTTTCTCACATGAAAAATAGATTAAAGGAACTTTACCTTTGTATTTTCCTTTTCCTCTAGAATATTTCCTTGCAAGTAGAGCTTCAATCACCTCAAGATCACTATCATAACTCTCTTTTGATTCTTCTTCATTTTTTGACTGAGATTCCTTTATTTTCTTCCCTTTTTCTTTGAGTGAAAGCTTGGCTTCAAATGCTGATTCAATGTTCTTGGAAGCTAAAACATAGTTTTCAAAGTTGTTTAGCTCAAATGCTATCAATCTTCCTACTATGGCCTCTAAATTTATCTTATGATTTGCTTCACATCTTCTTTCTTGAATTGTAAAAACTCTTATTTCATAAATGGGAAGTACTGTTCTAAGAACTTTTCTTACAACTGTTTCCTCCTTGATATCTCCTCCAGAAGCTTTGATTATAGTGCCACTTGCTTTGACTCTTTCAACATATTTAGCAATGTTCTCATCTTCTCTCATTTTCATTTGATCAAATTTTCCTCTTAGACTCTTTGCTTTGGCTCTTCTCACATTGTCATCACCTCCATATATATCTTTCAACTTGTTCCACATAGCAAAGGAAGTTGTGCAGTCCTTGACATCATCAAATTCTTCATAGCTTAGAGCAGATGTAATATCTATCATCATGGTGTTATGAGTCTTTTTCTCAGAAATGTCATTAATAGATAATGTTCCAGAAGGTGTTGAGTATTCTTAATCAAGGTATTTCAATCTTGAATCTCCAATGGAAACCAGATGAAGTCTCATCAGTCCTTGCCATGCTAAAAAGTTATCCCTGTTAAGCCTTGAAATTTCTCTCTTGTAAGGCATACTAATCTTTAGCTTAGATCCTTGAAATCTTTCCTACAAGCACCAAAAGCTCTGATACCAATTCTTGGAAATATGGATGGAGTAACTGAGAGGGGGGGTGAATCAATTACTACAAAAAAAAATCCACTGATCCCTTAGATGTCTTATAAAAATAGTTATTGCTGTCACTCGATAACCATAAAAAAATGTTGTAACTCAGTAGATGCAGTGTATGTTAACTTTAATAGAACTTTAAGCATTTACAACTATTATCATGCATGCATAAAAGAAATAACATGAACATAAGAGACAATAGATTTAACATGGAAACCCAATATGGAAAAAACCACCAAGTAACTAGCTACTGATTTTCACTTTTCTAAAGTGAGCTCTATTAGGAGCCAACCTGGTTAAAAGTTACAAAACACACTGTTAGGTGTGACCTTGTAAGAGAGTTTAATCACCTTGCTAGGAGTGGCCTTGTTAGAGGACCTTAGAAAAATTCAATAGAACTATCACCTTATTAGAGGATCTAAAAAATGGCTATTAAACCAACTCTATTAAGAGATTTAGAAATCACTACTACAATGGTGAGAAAGTAACAATGACATGACCTAAATGAGATGCAACTAAATTGCTGATATAGATCTATGTTTTTCTTCACTAGATCCTTATTGTTCAAATACAACTTTTCTGCTCCTCAAGGATATCTAATCCTTCTCCAAAATTTTCTCACACTTTCCTCTTCACATAATCAACACACTTGAATGCTCACTCATTCATGCTTTGAATTCACAACTTGACCTTTCATATATACCTTACAAATTATCAAGTTAGCTCAATTACAAATTACAATCACCAATAATCATTACCTCTATTGGTTATAATTATTACATAAAACAATTAAAATTTATTTCTCAAAAGAATGAAATCCTTCATTAGCTAACTCTGCTTGATAAACACTACATCAAAAATGATTTCTAGTGCTAATTGACTGAAGCTCAGTGAACACTGAGAACTCTACAAAAATAATTTGGAGACTGAGTGAACTCAGTAAACACTAACTTTCCTTCTATAACATTGTGACCTCGGTTACCATTGACTTCTTCCACAAAATCCTTCGACGCCTGAGTGAGAATCCTTCGACGCCCAACTAAGCTTTGTAGAAATTGTTTCCACAGAGTATTTTTAGGAATGCTCGATAGGCTCTGAAATTTGCTTTGCTGACCAACTGAACTCAGTAGAATCTATCTACCAACTAAGATAACATTTGTGTAACATTAAAGACAACACACAATTGAACAATTGTATCCAATATCATCATCCAGATTACCACCCAAACTTCTTATTGTACTTACCACTTCCTTTATTCTAGAGGCATACTTAGCAACATTCTCACCTTCTTCCATTCTCATTTCATCCAACTTTCCTCTAAGACTTTCTCTATTTTCTCTTTGGACATTTTGATCTCCTCCATAAATATCTAACAAGGTTTTCCACATCTTGAATGTAGAGTTACATCCCTTGATGTAATCAAATTCAACATAGTTGAGAGCAAAGGCAATCTCTAGCATTGCCTAATTGTGTTCCTACTTTTTCTTCAAATCATTTGCAGTAGCGACACCAGTTGGATCAACATATTCTATTGTTATTGAGCTTTGTGCATGATCTCCTATTGATCCAAGATGTAGCTTCATCAAAATTTTCCATGCAATGAAGTTCTCTTTGTTGAGCTTGGGGACTTCCCTCTTGGACATCTTGATCTTTCTACTTCTGGTACCTTTAAACCAAATCAACAACTGTGCTCTGATACCAATTGTTGGAAATGTTTCAAAATAACTAATGGGGGGGGGGGAAGGGGGGTGAATCAGTTATTTAAGGTCCATATGTCCAAATAAATTTTTTTCACTGAGTATAGTGAGCCCATCAAACTAACCATGCATCCAAGCTAAACATTCATCTTAGCAAGTTATTGAAAAATCAACATGCAAGAATAAAACATGAAAAATCAATAGATAACACAGTGATTTACATGGAAACCCAATATGGGAAAAACCACCAATAACATGCTACTCCTTTTTCACTCTTCTGAAGTGATGCCCTATGAAAGGATTTCCCTATTAAAGGCTACAAAACACACTGTTAAATGTGACCCTATTAGAGGATTTGATCACCTTGTCAGGAGTGAGCCTAGTTAAAGGACTTTAGAACATTCACTTGGAATGCCACCATATTAAATGATTTACAACATGGTTTTTAAACCAACCTAAGTCCATAGGATTTATCCCTAACTAATACAATTGCTAGAGAGTAGCAATAAGGGCTTTTGATCTTATACAACTCACAACATAACTTGAAGATTTCATATCTCTATTCAGTTCTCCAATTTTCCTTGCCTATAGTCTCTGTAGCTCTAGCAACTTGTCCTCCTTTAAAGCTTTGTCTCCTTGAGTCTCCATGCTCATTATTCCAATGCAATCACTTATGTGGTCACCTATCAAAGCAGAGTGTTTGTACTCTATTCTTCCTTCATAATGCCTTCACCTTGACACCATATATTCTCTCTGACCAACCTTTTTCTTCTTGACCTATGACTCCTTAAATAGAAGTCTGGAATACTTTCTTGCTCATTAATTTTTGGGGTTTGAAATGTATTAGGTAGCATACAATGTATCTACCCCTTATCTTGTTCCATCTAGAAACTTCATGAAAAATACACCTGAATTCACCTAGAATTTTGTGCCACCAGCTCACTATCCTCATCTTCCACCTAGTTCACAAAATTCAAGGTAACAAACTTGTCAACTCAGATGTGGTGATATTTTGACTTTTCAAATAATTTAGCAACTCGACACTATTGATTTTTTGATGCTTGGCACATACTATGTTACTTGGCAACTACTGTGGATTCACTCGACATCTACTAAGTTTTACTGGCACTCGGCACTTGTTGCTTACTCGGCATCTACTTCTTGCTCGCCACCTAATCTTTACTCAGTTCCTTCTATTTCACTAAAAACACACTAGATTTTTTATTTTCTTGGCTCCAACTCGAAATTTGTTGGCATGAACTAACTTGTTTGGCACCAACTAATGAATTTATTTTGCAAACAACATTGTTACAACTTTTCCTTCTAGAGTTTCCTAGTGTAGCCAACCTCTACATGTATAAGTATATTGTCAATACATCATTTTTCCATTGTCTTAACTTATCATTGCACTTCATTACAAAACTATAACTTAACCTTTCCCTTAGGTGCTTTTGTTACATCTTTTTGGTTAAATCTTCTTCATCAATCAACTATGAGATAGTAGTTGGATCTTATAAGAAATTGTCATTCCAACAAATAGCAGGTTTGACATCAATGACAAAACAATGATTGCAAACATATTTTATCAATAAGTTCCCTTCTTCAATGATCTCTTTTCAATCAACTTTCAACAAACATCTCCTATGGTAGGAAATGATTTTTGTACATAAAACCATACACACATCAACAAGGAGACAAACTTACATAATTTGTTCTTATCCTTCCTTATAGCTCCAATATTTTTTGCTAACTAGATCAATTGTATCCTATAAATATTGTAGCTATGATCCTTCTTCATAATTTTGTAGCCCAAATCTAATGCTATGCATGACACACTATTCACTCAGCTTGTCTAATAGAATTTATGTGCAATCACTTGGAGTGCAAAATCAATAACAAGATCCCCAATTCCATCAAAAGAAATTCCTCTTCGATTCCCCATCTTTGTGATTGGATAATGAGATTGTAACCTTTTCTAACATTATATTTTCCATCTTTAGAGGCTCCTCATATTAATTTATCTCTTCTTTCTATTTGATTCACTTTCTTCCCTTTGAGAATCTTTTCAAAAGCCTCCTTTTGTATAGGTCTAGATTTAAATTTTCTAGATTTTTCCATTTCCATATTTCTAAACTGTTATCCTCTATGAGATGTTTGTAATTACTCACTTTATTCCCCCATGACTATACTAATGCATTTTTGACATTCTCCAAAATACCCAAGCTATCCAAAGGGGGATGTCCATCCCATGAATCTTCCAAGAATAGGGCTTCATCTCCCCTTCCTGTATCCCAAGTAATGTATTTACTATTAGTGCTCTACATTTAGTAATGAAATTGTAGCACACTGATCCTTTGGGTAAATGTTGCATCCTGAAGAGGGAATTAGGATCAACTATATTTAAATATTTATTATATAGAATCTTAGCCCATTTTTTCTCTCTTTCATTGTAAATTCTCCATACCAACTTGGCACCTAATGCTTCATTCTGCCAATACAAATTTTTTATTCCTAAGCCTCCTAGTTCCTTGGGTTTTCTTATGTTTTCCCATTTTATTAATGCCAAATTCTTATATTCCTCTGTATCATTCTAGAAGAAGTTTTTGAGTTTTGCTTATATTTTTTTGTTAGTTTTTTGGTTTAGGGGTAAGCAAGATAGTTGATATGTAGGAAGGGCTGAAAGTACAACTTTAATCTTTGTTACTTTTCCTACTTTTGTTAACCATTTTCCCTTCTAGCTTCCTATTTTCTTATCCATTCTTTCTAAAATGTTGTTTTGGCCTTTATTATTACCTGAGCCTTTCTCTAGTTCTACACCAAGATATTTATAGGGGAATTGTCCTTTTTTTATAACCCATTAGATTAGAAATCTGATCTTCTACTTCAGATTTGATGTTGAGGAAGAAATTTTGTATTTCTCTAAGTTCACTTTTTGACTTGATGCTTCTATGAATAAGTGTATTACACTTTTAAAATTTTGATATTCTACCATTGTGCTTTCCCTTGGAAAAATAGTGTCATCAACAAATTGTTAATGCGTGATGTTTGGGATATTGTCAGTTACTATTATTCCTTTAATGCTTCCTTTAGTTTGATCTTTTTTAATGTACCTCCCGAAGGCTTCTACCATGATTATGAACAGAAAAGGAGATAATGAATCTCCTTGCCTAATACCTCTAGAAATGTTGAAGAAACCTTTAGGAGACCCATTGATGAGAAGTGAGATTTTGGGAGATGAAACACATTTAAAAATATAATTAATTTATTGATGTGAAAAACAAAAGGCTTCTAGTGTTTTACATAGGAATATCCAATCTACCATGTCATATGCTTTCTGAATATCCAATTTCATAAACATACTAGCCTCTTTGTTTTGGTTAGTTGAGTACATTATTTCTTGTATAGTTATGATTCTGTCTAGAGTAGACCTTCTAGGGACAAATCTAGTTCGTTCCTCTGAAATTAATTTAGGAAGAATCATTTTAAACCTCCTGGCAAGTATTTTTGACAAGATTTGGTAGATAGTGTTACAAAGAGCAATAGGTCTAAAGTTCCTAGGGTAAGAGGCTTCTGATTTTTTGGGTACGAGTGTTAAGAAAGTATGGTTGATTTCAATTAATAAGGATCCCCCATTCCTAGATGCTTCTATATCTTTCCACAAGTCTATCTTTATAATATTCCAGCATTTTTGATAAAAGAAGGCTTGGAATTCATCTGGCCCTAGAGACTTATCTAGGTTCATACTGAACAGTGTTAATTTAACTTCCTCTAAGGTGAAGGGTTTGTTTAACATTCTCTTATCTTCTAAAGTTACTAATTTTGGGATGGATTCTAACATTTTAATATGTACTAATCTATTTGAACTGTTGTTATTATTAAGAATGTTTTTATAATAATCTATGAATATTTTTACTATATCTGAAGGATTTTTGTGTTTAATCCTTGCTGAGTCGTTGAATTTATTAATCTTATTCTTGTATCTATTGAACATGCTACTATTATGAAAGAATTTTTTATTTTGGTCTCCTTTTGTAATCCATTTTCCTCTCAATTTTTGTCTCCAAAATGTTTCATCTTTTGCCAATTTATGTCTTCTTATTTTGCTAGCAACTCTTTTTTCTTTTAGGTAATCTTCATTGTTCATTCTCTTTTTTTATAATTTCTTCATTTAGTTTTTTAGATTATCTTCATTATCTAATTTTTCTTTAAATATATTGTCAAACTACATTTTATTCTATTTAAGAATATTCTCTTTTAACATTTTCATTTTTGCCACAAAATAAAACATTTTGGATGCTTCAAATTTGCCTTGTGTCCACCATAAGTTTATCTAATCCATAAAGTTGTTATCAAGGAACCACATTTTTTCACATTTGAATGAATTTATATGAGGTTTAATAGGTTCAGTAATTTTGATTCTTATTGGAAAATGATCTAATCTAGCTATAGGAAAGATGGTAGATTGATGATTCCTATCTATGTTCTGTAATTTTCCTTTAAGGAAGAATCTGTCTAGTTTTTCAACGATATAGGTGAATTTTTTCCTTCTATTATTCCAAGTATGTGTTCCATTATTAGTTGAAATATCTAATAATTCATTAGTATCTATCCAATTTTTGAAATCATTGGAGGCTCCCAAGATATGCTGCATGCCTCCAAATTTTTCTTTTAGGTTTAAGATTGCATTAAAGTCTCCTCGTACTATTATGAATTCATTACTATAATCTCTCATGTAATAGCTTAATTCTTCCCATATTCTTTTTTTGTCTATTGTTTGAGTAAGACCATATATATTGATAAGAATTTTTTGTAAATCATTTCTAACACTTTTAACTTTACAACTCATCTAGTTCTAATTTGAGTTAATTAAATCTAGATTTATTTTCCTTGGGTTCCATATTATTTCCAATCCTCTAGATGCACCTCTAAATTCTTGTAGGACTATGTTCTAGCTTCCTAGATTCTTTTCTAATTTAAGACCTTCTTCTCTATTTAGTTTGGTTTCTTGTAGTAATATTACTTCTAATTAAAATTTAGTTAAGTTTCTTTTTATTAATCTATTTTTGCTAGGAGCATTAAGCCCCCAAGTATTCCAATTTTTTATTCTCATACTGACTTGGGAAGGCTCTTCCCCTTCCCTACCTTAAGAATCTAACTAACCTTTTGTTGTTCTTTTGCGTAGCCATCTACCTCTCTCATTTCTTTAAGGGGTTTTCTTCCTCACTTCATCTTCTGTTTACCACATTTGGGGGTCTTCATACCTTCTTGATTAATAGAAATGCCTAGATGGTCTAGATTTCCTTGGGCATTGCTAATACTATCTATTTACTTTCCTTCTTCCTCCTCATCTTTTTCACTTTCCAATTCTTTAATAATAATTTTTGCTAAATCCAATTGTTCTTTATTTTGGATGCTTTGTTCTTCATTTTGCCCATTTTTCTCATTGTCTTATTCCTCTACTCCTCTTTGTTATGTTTCTATAAGTATTCCTTGTTCTTCCCGTTCTTTCCATAGGCTTTCCTCCTTTTCTTCATCTTTGTTCTGATCTTTTCTCTATTATGTAACATTCCTTTTATTTGTTATAATCAAGTCTTTTAATTCATCTGTTATTGTTTATTCCTTGTTTGGGCTTGTTTTATCTTGTACTGCAAAAGGATCTACTCCATTCTCTGGAGTTTCCCAAAAATTTTGGTTTATTTTCTTGGCTCTTTTTCTGATGGTAACATTGCACCATTGATTTGATGTTGTTGGAGGAATAATTTCTTGCATGTTCAATTCTCTAGAAGATCCTTTTATTGCTTCTATTACTTCCTTTGTTGCTATTTTTTGCTTCAAGTTGCGTAGATCCATTTATGTCTAGTCTTATTGGTGTCCTGGATAGCCAAGAATTCTCCTTATCCTCTATATTCAGATTCTTCTCTTGTCTCTTCTTATCTTCAAATTCTAGTTGTCCTGTCAAAGTCTAATTTTGTTCAGTCTACTATGTTTCTATATTTTTATTCTTTAGGTTCCTATTCATTTTTTCTTCTCTATAATTTGATGTAATATTGTCTTTTTCATACCCTACTAATGTTCTCAAAATTTCCATTTGATCTATGACATCATTAATTTTTTAAATTTCTCTAAAATTCTCCTCCATATCTAATATTTCTATCTCTGAATGCTCTAGATCTTCTTTTAAACTTTCAGCTTTTTCCTTTAGTATATTTAGCAATTGGATTTCTTCTTTATATCTCCATTGAGTCATTAGATAAATGTCTTCTTTCCCCACTTGTTTTAATTTCTTTTCAATGCTTCTCAACACACTCTATATGATTTTAGGTTCTATTAGCTCCCCTTCTTCAACCTCCTTATTCTTTGTGATCACTATTTTGTCTATTTTATTTTGTATCCTATCTTCTGTATAATCCTTTTCCTTGAATAATTCTACTACATTTTTCCCTTTTTTAACTTTCCTTTCATTTTGATCTTCCATTTTTACTTCCTCAAAATCTTTGCTACTTGTTGCCCTTCTGATTCCTTCTTTAAGATAATTCACAAAATTGATTTTCCCATTATAGATCACATACTTAATTGTGTATATGGATCTATT
Organism: Cupressus sempervirens; assembly: GCA_028749045.1. Classification (NCBI taxonomy): domain Eukaryota; kingdom Viridiplantae; phylum Streptophyta; class Pinopsida; order Cupressales; family Cupressaceae; genus Cupressus; species Cupressus sempervirens. Next base: position 145,356,534 of record CM053789.1, on the reverse strand, counting down.
TGTAATTATTTTGACCTGATCTTGATTTGTGCTTTCTAGTTTTAGATTTATTAGTAGTTTCATAGAGATTGTTTTCAAATGATGAGGTTTATATCCATTTAAATCTCCTAGCTTTTCTTCAATTTTAATGAATATTTCTAAATCACAGAGTTCTACTAGGATATTTTTTAATTCTACCCATTTTGGTATATTGAGATATCTAATTTCTATGTCATTGAAATTAGGCTTCCATTTCACAAAGTTTAAACTAAACCCATTGAAGAATTTTAATTTACTTCTAAGTAAATCTTCTCTAAATTTTAAATATTTACAATTTGTATAGATTAAAAAATATGAAAGAAAGGAAATCCTTACTTGGTTTGCATCCATCATTTTAAACCAATTGATCATTTTTTATCATTCTAATCTCGGGCCAATCCAGATAGCATATAGTCTTCTACTTTTGCATTCAAACCAATTTTCTTCTATAATTTTCTTACTGATTATAATTGTATTTTCCATCTTCATTTTTGATTTGTGGTTTGTGTGTTGTCGATTGACTACATTGCTATTCTAAAAGTCCCCAAATTTAAATTTAGGGTAAAAGGGTTCTGTGGTTTTATCCACCAAGATATTATTTCTAGGTATTTTAGCCCTATTTTTAGGATTGAATGTTACTAGAATGCTATTGGCTTCAAAAAGGGTGGAGGGTTTAGGGCATAAATGATCAATTTTTGGGGGATGATTTCCTAGGGCTATTCTTGCCCTTTTTTCTCCTGAATATTGACTCTCTTTTGCATACCTAGTTTTTTCGAAGAAAAGAACCTGAATCTTTTTCCTTTCTACTCTATTAACTTCATGATTCTTGGATGTATCCTCTCAAAAAAATTTGGCATTGCAATGTTATTTTTGAGGGGTTGAACCAACTTCCATCCTTCTTCTTCATTCGATATTTGCTTTTCGCTACTTTGAATATTTTCTTTGAAGAAATGGTTCTGAGTCATTCTAGAATTTATTTCATAGTGATCATTTGTCTCAACTATTTGATAATGAGCCACTAATTCCTTCAAGTGTTCTTCATTCTTTCCTACTAATATCTCAAATTGGTTCTACAATTTGATCAATTTTATGGAGGCTCTATTTTCATTGTTAGTGTTTCTTCGAGAAGTTTGAAAAGCTCGGTAATTGATGTTTTTGTCATGACCAAGTTTGGGAACATATTCCCTATCTTTCACTACTTTTACATTTTTTGATATCTCTTCCATTATTGGCTAACTTGCTTTTTTTTTCCTTTTTATAAGATAAAATATATTTTTAAAATATCAATTAAATTTTATTATACTTATTCTATCTATTTCTAAATTTATTAGAAATAAATTTATTTCAATACGATGGCCTAGTAATTGCTAATATTTCTTTTTAAATGAGAAATCTATTTCTACAAAGGTTAATTATGCAATCATTGATCAATGGAGGTTTGACCTCATTTTGGAGTCATTTAGGCTTTTAAAATTGAGCCTAAAGTTTTTATTCTAGGAATTCATACTACAAATCTGTAATGACTTCAACAATACACATGATATGGAAATGAAACTCATCTAGTAGGGAGATATATCTAAGATGAACCTCCACCTATAAAATAAAAACATTCTAAGCTTTCAAGATAAACTAACAAAAAATTGTAAGCTTCTAGAATTAAGAACTCTATATTGAACTTTACACTAAAATAACCTTTATCAAAAAGACAAAAATAGAAATATTTTTGTCTGATGTAAGATTTCTCTTACACCTATGATGCTTGTACATCACTAGTTTATATGGGAACTTTTGATACGCCTTGCTTCTCATGTCATCATGTGAAATATTTCCCCTATGGAAATATGCCACTTATACAATGTAATGGCCCATACATCAATGTGATGTGTATAAAATTTATAGAGCTATTATATTTGTAAAATAAATAACTCTCTTCTTTGACAAAAAATTGTAATTCAATCCTTCTTTATGGTCTCCACAAATAGTCTTTGCAATAGTATGTTGACCTTTAATGAAAACCATAATATAAATTATAGATCAACACATGAGAATGAATAATATGGGGTGGATCTCACAAAGGAATAGAAGGGTAAGGAGATGATTAGCATTAAAACTAAAAAGTACTAGAATAGGGAGGATCTAATAGCTCCAAAATGGAAGACATGCATACTCAATGAAAATTTATAAGTACAAAGAGAACATAAGATTCACCATGCCTCCAACTATCACAATCTTAACATTATAAATGTGCTCCTAAATACTTCTTGAAGGGTTACAAATGGTAGACATGAAAAAATATTTATAATTACCTAATAAATTGAAAAGGGCCAAAAAAGATAATATTATTAAGTGTCAAGGTCATGCAACAAACAATCTTAATTTAATTGTTTTAATTGTATTAAGAATATTTTAAATTGTATTTTGTGTGCTCTTTTCTAATCCTCCCTAGAGCGGATCTATGAGTTAGTGGTGAAAAGATCAAAATTTATTTCTAGTTATACCCAAAAAAACCCCCAAAAGTCCCATGAATATGCAGTAGTTGGAGAGTGAAGAGAAGAAATAATTACTTTTTGTCAACAAAAATTTCTTGAAATACACTTCACAAATACCACCACCTTAAGGACTGAATTTCATTTCATTTTTTAATGTATTTCAATAATTCCACCATTTCATTCTATTAGCTAATATCTTCTATAATTCTTCAAAAATGGAGCCATAATTGTTTTATTTGAATATTTATGCCCACTTGGGGAGAGGGAGGGAGGGAGGGAGGGAGAGAGAGTCTGTGTGTGTGGGTTTTCAAACATTATGGTTCGATACCATTAGTGATGATATTCAAACCATCTTCAAGGTGCAATTATTCCACATTAATCATATTTTCCAATTCAAACTATAGGAAAAGCCACTCTATCTTGAAAATCATTGTTGGTTATTTCATTTAACTTATGTGCTTCAAAATGTAAATATGAAAAAGGAAGATTAATGAAAATAGAGGACGCAAGAGATGAATAGCTCTGCTAGGGTTTGTATAGCTTCTATCTAAATTCTCACTGGTTTCTATCATCTTTCATACCGCATTTAGTCTGGGAATAAGTTTTCATTTATAATGAGCTTGGCCCTCTCTAGCCTAATAGTAGATGTTGGTGCTGGAGTTGTTATTGCTACTAGAGAGAATGGCTCTGCTAGCCAAACACCCACACAAGTTTGTACCCAAGGTGTTTCACGAGGTAATTCCTCTCCTGATATTATTTTGAATGTCAATAAGTTTGATAGTGCATGCACATGGCTAGAACAAAAAACCCTCATTGGGTATTTTGTGGGCCATACTCCTTCTAAAAGAATGCTATAGGAATGGGTTTCCAAGTTTGGACACCTAAAGGGTGTTTTCCTTGAAGGCATCTAAAGCCTTAACTAAGGCTTTTTTTTCTTTTTATCTTTGGTAATGTAGGCCAAGCTGAACATATTTTTGTGTGAGATCCCTAGACTGTTAGGTCCTCCCTCTTGGTTTGTCAATGTTGGTCATGATATTTTGATGTTTCTAATGATTGGAAGCTTAAGGTACCCATTTGGGTAGAGTTCCCTGGGTTTTCCATTCCTTGCTAGTCTTTTTAAACCACTATTGCACAAATCATTGGCACAGTTGTGTGCCTTGAACCAGACAAGTTTTTCAATGCTTGACCCAAGCATAGGGTTTGTGTTGAGATGGACCTATCTAGGGACCTCAAAGATATAGTGGAAATTTAGATAGGTGGTACCACCTTTACTCAGAAGGTGCATTACCTTAACCTTCTTAATACCTATTATCAGTGCTAGTTAGCTTAGGATAAAATTAGGGATTGTCCCTTGTTGGACCATACCCACCCCTTATTTTAGAAGTAGAACCCTAGTTGGTTATGAACTCAATTACACTCCTATGGAAAAAGCTTGTTTGGCAGTTGTTTTCTCAACTCAAAAGCTTCGCCATTACATGCTAAGTCATACCATCCAACTAGTCTCCAAGATTGACCCTCTCAAGTATATGCTCTCTAGAACAACACTTACAGGCTGTTTGGCCAAATGGGTTATGCTCCTTAGTGAATTTGACATCCAGTATGTGGATAGAAAGGAAATCAAAGGGCAAGCTATAGCAGATCACCTAGTTGATGCACCTCTAATAGATGCTTATCCATTGATCACAGAATTTCTAGATGAGCATATCTGTCTAATTAAAGAACAACCCCCATGAAAACTTTATTTTGATGGCTAATACACATCTCATGGATCAGGGGTAGGAATATTGTTGGTCACACCTCAAGGAGATTACATTCCAAAAGCCTTCAAGCTACAATTCCTTCGCACCAACAATATAGCTGAATATGAGGCCCTCATAGCAGGATTAAAGATAGCTGCAGAATGGAACATTGTTGAGCTACAAATCTTTGGCGATTCTCAGCTCATCATCAAGCAAGCCCTAAATGAATATCAAACCAAAGATGAAAAGCTATTACCCTACAAAGAGCTGGTTGATCAGCTAACCCAACATTTTACAAAGCTTCAGTTTACACAAGTGCCTCGAATACAGAACAAAGCAGCAGATGCTATGGCTACTATAGGCTCGCTCTTGGCAATTCCCCAAGCAGCTACACAGTATGAGTTTTTAGTGGAGCAGCTCCTCACACCCACCTATGCGAATGAGGATTCAAACCGTGTTTGTATCTTGGTTGGTCCCCAATCCCCTTGGTACCATGAGATTCACTCTTACCTTAACGATGGTATCATATCCCCTCACCTCACACGTACCCAATGCCAAAACCTCATCCGAAAATCATCCCACTATGTTATCATAGCTAATACCCTATATCGTTGGGGTTATCACGATACTCTCTCTCAATGTTTAGAGCAAAATGAGGCCGCGATGGTGTTAAAGGAAGTACACTCTGGACTTTGCGGTGCCCACACGAGTGGTATTGTCCTAGCGCAACAAATCCTTAGAGCAGGCTACTATTGGCCTACCATTGAAGAAGACTCCTGTGACTTTTTCAGAAAGTGTCTCCCATGTCAGCAGCATGCAAATCTTGTGCACGCTCCAGCACAGGATCTACAGCCTATTGCACCACCTTGGCCTTTCGCTTGTTGGGGCCTTGATCTAGTTGGCACTATCACACCCCTCTCATCTGATGGACATAAATGGATAATAACAGCTACAGACTATTTCACTAAATGGGTGGAAGTAGTCCCCCTAGTCTCAGCTACAGGAGTTCAGGTCTCCAAGTTCATCTTGTACCACATTGTTTGTTGCTTTGGCATCCCATCCACCATCTTCACCGACCACGGAGGTAACTTTGAAAATCTCAACATGGAAGAATTATGCACTTCGCTCCGCATCCATCGCCGCTTTTCTAGACCATATTTCCCACAAGGTAACGGCCAGGTAGAGGCAACTAACAAAACCCTCCTCAAAATTCTAAAGAAAGTTGTCAATGATTTCGGCCGTGATTGGCACCTACAAATAAATCCAGCCCTATGGGCCTATCGAGCTTCCTTCCATACATCCATAGGCACAACTCTATACTCCCTAGTCTATGGTGCCGAAGCATTACTACCTATAGAGGTTGAACTTCCCTCCTTGCACATATCTTTGCAAGGGCAAATATCAGATGAAGAATATAGAGTAGCTCGACTCACCTAGCTAGATCTCTTAGACGAGAAGCGGCAACAAGCCTATGATCATCTCACAGTCTATCAAACTCGTCTCAAAAGAAATTTCAACAAGAAGGTGCTTCCATGACACTTTCAGCCAGGTGACATGGTCCTCGAAGAAAACATGAAAGTCCAAGTAGATCGAGAAAAGAAAGGCAAGTTTGAACCTACATGGCTTGGTCCTTATGTTGTCACTGCTTCCTTTGGATCTGGAGCTTATCAGCTATCTACACCAGAAAGAGAACTCTTGAATGATCCTACTAAAATCATTCATCTCAAGAAGTTCTATGCTTGAAGATCCTTGGTATACCAGGCTTTTGAAAAATACAAAAGAAAAAAATAGTAAAGAGAAATAAGCGTCCAATGGTGAAAACTTGGCAATTCAAGCACCTTGGATAGGTACCTTGGTGAAAACCTAGTAATTCAGGCACCTTGTGTACTAAAGACTAATCCATTATCTATCACTATTCTATCCCTCATCCATTTACCCACCATCCCATAAGACACACTTGCTTGTTCCCTTGGTGTTCCAACCAAATATCAAAAATCTGATGAAGCTTGTAAATACCTCCTGTATAACTTGTAAATCTTGTACCAAAGCTTGTATTATACCATGTAAATCTTGTACCATACCTTGTCTATCCGAATCTTGTCCAAGGTTTGTACCATATTCCAGCCTATAAATAATCTTGTATCCTAGCTTGTATACTATCACGTGCACACACAAAACCCCATTTTCACTTAATCTTTTCACAAACCATCTACCTATCCACCTATCACCTATTATAGACATCCCATCCTTCACAAACATTTCCATCTCACAAAAACCAAAACATGAAAAGACTTGTACATTTGTAACATATCTTGGTCCATCATCTTGAAAATCCTCTTTAGCTTAGTACCATTGTATCTATCCAGCGTTCGTGTCAGTTCGTCCTTGATCAGCATCTTGCACCCATCACACATCTTGGTTAGCTATTCCAATGCATCCTTTAGCTAGATTTCCTGTCACCAAAGTGCTATCTTTCTTAGTTCAGCTTGCCAGACGCATCACTCATCCAAATCCACCAGCTTCGGTGCTCTCTGATAGGTCCTTGCAGGATATAGCTTTCCTCATGTCTGATCTTGGTCCGTTAGTACCTTTTCCTACCCATCTCGTTGGCAAACGGCTCTCTTTTGGATTTTCACTTTCTTTTGATTTGGGATCTTCCCTTTTGGGTCTTGAAATATCTTTTCCAAGCAATCTCCTTGTTCCCTCCTCAAGGTTGCCATGATCTTCCATATCATGGTATGCTGCGAATGGGGAAATTAGAGCGTAAGGTCTTGATCAGGTCTTTTGCTTGTTTTCTTTTTCTGCTTGTGGGTTACCTAGTGTCGTTTCCACGCTGCTTCCTCTGGGATTCATGTGTGATATTGGGGCAATCCTTGTGTTTTTTTTTTGAGTCAGTTCGTCAGTTCTCTGGACGGTTGGTCAAAAGGCCTTGATGTTCTTGGTAACCCTGGCAATTAACCAATAGTCCTATAGCAAATCTAGTGCTCAACTACATGGTGCTACTTCTCTTTGAAGTATCCCCCCGCTGAAAAAGCTTCAATGGTTTTCCTTCATCTCCATTATCCCCCATCCATATCCAGCATTTGTCTCTCCTACCCTAGCTTATGCATCAGTATCTCTTTGAATCACTCATCACTCTTAGCTTTAGGGATCCACAATCCTAGTCTTAGGGATCCACCAATCCAAATCAATCCACCAAGCCTCATCTTTTGAGATCCACAATCCTAGTCCTAGGGATCTCCGAAACCCATCTTCCACCAATCTGACTCTTTGAAATCCTGTTGCATCAGCTTTTTAATCCCCTCATCCATCTCCCTATCCTGGATGACTTTTTATAGTGCTCCACTCCTTCATCCTCCACCTTCCCTAAAGTCTTAAGCTTGCTTCCTCTTGTGCATCTGATTCTCCTTTATCATTCTCCCATAGTGAGAGTTTGAGCTAATTTAGCCCCTTCTCTTTGCCAATCTGAGTTTCCTTGCTCATCCGAGATTCTTGTACATTTCAAGAAGCCATCGAGCCTCACTTTCTCTCCCCACTGCCTTCTTGAGGGGGCATCTCACAGTCCATTCTCTCTTCTTCTCTAGCCTTGGGCATCTTATTTCCTTATCTTTGATTCCATGCCACTTGCCACATCACATCAAAGAGGGGCAAAATGTAGACACCTAAAAACCTTTAGAAAATAAAATATTTTTATTTTCTGAAAAAGTCCTAATGACATCATCATTTATTAATTAATTATTTATTTAATTAATTAATTAATTTTTATGCCATTAAATCCCTTTATCTTAATTAAAAATATTTAATTAAGGAATCCCTCCCAAAAATGTTTAAATCTTATTTAAACATTATTTTCTTATTTATTAATTATTTAATTAATAAATTGACCAAAAATCCTAAAATAAAAAAAAAAATTATTTTTTGCCCAAAACTTGGCCAATTTCCTTATGACCAATAACCTCTTCCAAAATCTTCTAATCCTTCTTTAATTTCGAGTAAAGGCTAATCTCATCATTTCCTACCCCTAACCCCAACTCAAAATATTTAATTAAAATTAAATATTAATCCTCATGTTTATTAAAAAAGTTTTAATAAATATCTCCTCAACCCAAACCCTTGAAATAAATAAAACTTTATTTATTTCTTAAAAATCTAATTTATCCTCATCCTAAGAAGTTCTAGACTCTTCTAGAAAGTCTTCATCCTCATCCTAGGAAATTCTAGACTATTCTAGAAAGTCTTTATCCTCATCCAAAATCTAGACTCTTCTAGAAGATGTCTTTAAACCTAATCCTAATCCCCTCCTAACCTTGTCACATTCCCTAAACATGGGTTAAGACTTACTAACCCAAGCCAAAGTTAACAAATATCTCCTCCTTCACCCACCCTCATTAAATGCCATCCACTTGCCTATCCCTAAGCTAATCCTAAACCATCCTAATCCATCCTCTAATCATTTGCACAAGCCTAAACAAGCTTAAAACCTTCCTAATCAAGTCCAAGTCGAAATTGCTCTCATCACCCTCAAAATATCTCAACCATAAAACTTTATGAAGTCCACTAGGTCATAAATGACTCTTACAAGCCCTTTTATTGCTCTTACAAGTCATTATGAGGGTCTTTATGAAGATTTTATCCCTTGAGCCTCCTTTGTTGACTCATCCTTCCCCTTTCCTCCATCCTCTCACCATGTGACATGTGTCACTCCTTGATTGGCTATAAGGAAGCACAATCCATCTGCTCTCCTCTCATGCAATCTGAGCCCTCCATAAGCTTTTTCCCATCCTTGCATCTTAGCCCTCAAACCCTCAAGCCTCTTGCCTATAAATTGGATCCTTCCCCTTTGCAAAATAACACAATCCATGAAGTAAAGTCATAATGCCATTTTGAGAAGCCATTTTACATCAAAACCATACACTCACACCCAAATTCCAACTCCATTTGAAGCCCTTTTTGAAGCATAAGCTTGAGCATACATCCTATCTATTTAGACAAAGCTACTCAAAAAGAGAGCTTCTCATTGAGAGAGCCCATTAATGGCTCATATTCTCAATTGAGAGTTCATCTTAGTCTATCTTGAAGTTTATGAATTTTGTTTAGTTTGTAGAAGCTTTATTTAAATTGTGTTTCTATTAGCTACCACCACCCATAGGCTCTTATGATCCAAATTATCCTCAATATATGCCAAAAGAAGAGCCTCCAGCCAATCCATATGATCCAACAGACCCAAACATACCATCATCCACCCAAGTTGAAATCTCCATGCCGCAAGCCAACCCATCCACCACCACTCCATCCTTGGTTCATACCTCTCCGCTCGAAACCCCCTTTACCCAAAACAGCTCACCGTTCACCCCCTTCACTATTGCTGCTGCTGCCCCCAACCCAGCCTTCCAAATCCACCCATCTCCCAAATCAGTGCTAGCATCTTTGGCCAACCTCAGCAATATACAACAGGGATGCCACCCATGGGGCCAAGTAATCAACCTTTCATCACCCCCAGCTTGTTCACTGCAGCCCAAAGCACAATCCCATCATTTCCATTAGGTCTTGGGAGCTCAATACCATTAGCCACAAATATACAGGCTACTACCCTCACTCCACAAAGCTATCAAATCCCACAAGCTACTACCAATTTTCTACCAAACTCCCAAGTGACCCCAGCCCCTGCCACCACTCTACCAAGCTTCCAAATCCAACCACAAAGCTATCAAACCCCATCAGTTCCATTCCCAAGCTTTCAATTCCCACCACCTCCACCACCAACTAATCCATTACCTCCAATTACCAACTACTTTTCAATGCCACTTCTAGGAGGTAATCCACCAACCTAGCCAACCACCAATTATTTGCAGATACCATCCCAAATGGGGGCACAACCCACATATATTGGTCAAACCCCACAAGCCCCCCGATCCTTTCCCCAAGCCTCTCAACCATCTTATACCTTACCTCCACAAAGCAATCCATTTATCCCACAGCCAGCTTATGTTCCTCAATCCCAACCTCAAATCCCATATCAACAGCAAGCCTCGCAACACATGCAGCAATATGCACCACCTCCCCCTCAGCAACTTGTCATCCACCATGCAGCTGCCCAAACAATGTACAATCCCTATCAGAAAATCCCTCATAGCCATCCATATTCAGTGGCCCCATCCAACACATACCTACCTCAAGGCACTCCTACATTGGGGGCACCCCAGCCATCACCTATCAATTCAGAATGGGAGCAAATGAAGATAGCTCTGAAAGCCATCCAAGAAGGGAATGATCCGAAGACATTCAAGTTTGAGAATGTGTGTCCTTACCCATTTGACAGAGCCATTACCATGACACCATTTCCCAAACACTTTGAGGTACCCAAATTTGACAAATTCAGAGGAAAATGAGACCCTGTCACACATATCAAAGAATTTTACATGCACTGCCAGGACGTAGCATACAATGATGTCTTCCTCTTGCACCTTTTTCCCAAAAGCTTAGCTGGACCAGCTCTTGAATGGTTTTATAGAATCCCCTATGGCAAAATTAAAAACTTTGCTGAATTATCTGAGGCATTTGTAGCCCAATATGCCCATCTTGTTGAAACAGAGCTATCAATAGTTGATAGTGTCCACACCAAGCAAAAAGGTGGCGAAAGCCTTGCCGAATACTTGCAAAGATGGAAAACCCTTACCACCCGCATATCCTTCACCTTGCCAGAACGCCATGTGGTGAAAATGTTTATTGATAATGCCCATCCTAGCTTGGCTCACCACATGACCATGAACTATTTGCAAACCTACAAAGATATCAAAGAGAAAGGAATGATCCTTGAGCAAGGACTCATTAAAGATGGTGTGGTCAAGCTTTACAAGGAAGCCAACCAAAATCAATCACATTCCAATGACAAGTCTAGGTATTGGAACAAAAACAAGCACGTTGCAACAGATGGCGTCACTAACACCAGACATGTGAATATTATTGGTCCTTCTCACAACCAGTCCAACCCACCATATCAACCAAAAAATCAACAAGCTATCAACTACCAACAACAGAATAACCAAAGCTATCAAAACCACAATCCAAGACCCAACTTCAAAGGGTCTAGCAATCAAGCTAATGCCATCAATGTAGCTGCAGGACAAAAGCCTAGATTCCAACCTACACCTAGAAACTATACACCCCTTGGTGAGCCATTGGATGTCATTTTTGAGAAATTAGTCAAAGAAAACATCATCAAATTTCCTCCTACCCAGAAAATTGACCCAAGCCAATCCAAAGCTGCATGGTACAAAGATAATGAGTACTGCAAATTTCATAGGGTAAAAGGTCACACTACCCTCAGATGCATGAAACTGAAAGACTATGTGCAGGACCTCATTGATCGGAAGGAAATCACTGTTGGTGCCCAAACCTCTCCCAATGCAGGCTTACAAATCTATCAAAATGCTTTTCCTCCACACCATAACCAAAATCCTACAAAAGCACCTATCCAAACCAACAACAACAACACCAACAACCGTCAGCCAAACCAACAGCATGGGAAGAACAATGACCACACTTCATCCTATATAGACTATGGTAGCCTTATAGGTTGTATATCCAAGAAAGAGCCTTCCGTCAATGTTATCAATATCCAAGGACCAAACAATGAGTGTGCAGTCACCACTCGAAGAGCGCGATTTAACATCGCAGGCCCACCTGTTACACCAACACCATCAGCTCCATCAAAAAGCCAATACAATATCTTGGAACACCTTGGGAACATGCCAACCCAAATCTCCATTTTAGACCTTCTTCGCACTAGTCCTGTGTACAAGAACATCCTTGACAGTGCTCTCATAGAATCTCGTGTCCCTTCTGATATCAATGCTACTAATTTTTGTAATCTTGTTTGACACCTCTCATCCTCATGTGCCCTATCGTTCAAACCCACCGACATACCCATGGTCGAGCCAGATCACACCCTTCTGCTTCGCATAGCCATCATGGTATCCAACTTTGATGTAAAAAGAGTAATGATAGATAATGGATCAGCCTTGAATATTTGCACCCTAAAATTCATAAAACAAGTTGGGTATACTGAGGCAGATATCATCAGTGAGGTTATCACCATCAAAGCTTATGACAACTTGGAAAGAACCACAGAAGGAACTATTTTGTTGCCAATCAAGGTTGGGCCAATCATCCAAGAGACACTCTGCCATGTTATTGATCTAAACCTACCACTTAACATCCTCCTCGATCGCCCATGGATTCATGCCATGAAAGCCGTTCCATCCACTTACCATCAGTGCATCAAATTTCCGCATCAAGGCACTGAGGTAACCATCCATGCCGATCTAGAACCCTTTGCTTACTGCAATGTGGTTGAAGCTTCATATACAAACCATTGCCTTGGAATTGATATCAGCACATCCATCGCCAGCTCATCCCACACTTATAATGACCCAGAAACCATCCTCGCCTCTACCCTGTCTACCGTGAAGATCAATAACAAAGGTTGTGGAGAGTATAGTCTGTCAGATGCATTTGCTGTCGGGGCACTCCCACTTGATCCACATGCCCATGGACGACCGACATATCACAAAGCTAAGGAGGTTCCACCTCCTCGATACAAACAGTTTGGCCCAACAACCTTTGTATCCTCAAAAATCCCTCTTCATGAGGAGCTCACTCCAGATATCAACAAATGGTTACATAAGGATGCACCTCAAAGAAATCAAGCATGCCTTGATCACTTCAGCCAAAAGTATCCCCAAGAACATAAGCTCATCACTGACAAATGGAACTATCAAGCTGGTGGTCTAGGACCAGAAGAAAGAGGCATGCAGTGCCCCATCGACGCACACAAGTGGGAATCGAAGTTAGGTCTTGGCTTTGGCATACCCACAATTGGGGGCGCCAATGAGAACGGTCACGCTTTTTTAAGCATTCACCGCAACCTTGTCAAAATCAAAGACATTCCTGAGGAAGTTGAAAAGAGAGCCTACGACGATATCCTAGACCAAATCTCCCTCAGAGACTCTGTTCTCCAAGAACTATCCATCCACCTCATTGACCTACCACTCGCCCATCCACAACTCATAGATTGGGACCAACCAAGTGTCATACACATCGATGAGTTCACATCAGAGGAGGCACTTCTAAGATTCATGGGAGCTGAAACTCCTCACAAGAAAACAAAGCCAGATCCTGCCTATATCTACAAGCTAGATCCCAAGGGGTATTTTGGAGAAAATCCTCAACCTAGTTCTGATACACCCAAAACTGGAACTAAGGTGAATCTAAGACTAGCTAAGGCAACGAAGAGAACCCCTCGGCAAGAAAATCCAGAAGAACATGAGGATTTAGCATTGCCTCCTCAAGATAATCGACCAGAGGTGTCTTCTATTCTAATTGAGGATACTCAAGAAGTCAACATTGGTTCTTCAGAGATCCCCAGACTTGTTCACATTGCTGCATCCCTATCACAAGACCAAGCTGACCTCCTCTTTGAGGTCTTAAGAGAGAATGTTGGCCAATTTTGCATGGTCATATCAGGACATGCTTGGACTTGATCCAAAGCTTGTAGTTCATCATCTTGTAGTTGATCCAAAGATCAAGCCCGTCAAACAAAAGCTTAGAAAAATGCACCCCAAGGTGGCATTATTGGTCAAAGCTGAATTAGAAAGAATGTTAGCTACTAAGGTTATCCAACCTATCGACTACTCAGAGTGGATCTCCAACATGGTCCCTATCACTAAACCTTCCGGTGACATCAGAATCTGCATTGATTTTAGAGATCTTAACAAAGCTTGTCCAAAAGATGATTTTCCCTTGCCCAACATAGATATGATTGTAGATCTTACAGCTGGACATGAAATTTTGTCCCTCATGGATGGATTTTCTGGGTATAATCAAATCAAGATTGCAGAAGAGGATCAGCATAAGACAGCATTCACTACCCCTTGGGGAACCTTTTGCTACAACATGATGCCTTTTGGCCTAAAGAATGCTAGGGCTACCTATCAAAGAGCTATGATAGCCATTTTTCATGATCTCATCCATAGCATTTTGGAGGATTATGTGGATCATATCTTGGTCAAGTCTCATACCTTCATGGATCATCTTGCTGACCTAGAGAAAGTCTTTGATAGGTTAGCCAAATATCATCTCATGCTGAATCCCAAGAAATGTGTCTTTGGGGTCACATCTGGCAAGCTTCTAGGTTTCATAGTTTCTAAACGAGGTATAGAGATCGACCCCAAGAAGGTCAAGGCTATCTTAGACATGCCTCCTCCCCAGACACTGTGACAACTTCGCTCTCTTCAAGGAAAGCTCCAATCTGTTCGACGCTTCATCTCCCAGCTTGAAGATAAGTGTACACCATTTTCACATTTACTAAAGAAGGATGAGAACTTCAAGTGGGATCCTTTATGTCAGCGCAGCTTCGACCATCTCAAGCAGTATCTCATCAATCCCCCTATCTTGGTTCCATCAGTTCCTGGTCGTCCCCTAATTTTTTACATATCAGCAACACCTACTACTCTAGGGGCACTTCTAGCACAGCTTGATGACTACAACAGAGAAAGAGCCATCTACTACATCAGTAGAACCCTAGTTGGTTATGAACTCAATTACACTCCTATGGAAAAAGCTTGTTTGGCAGTTGTTTTCTCAACTCAAAAGCTTCGCCATTACATGCTAAGTCATACCATCCAACTAGTCTCCAAGATTGACCCTCTCAAGTATATGCTCTCTAAAACAGCACTTACAGGCCGTTTGGCCAAATGGGTTATGCTCCTTAGTGAATTTGACATCCAGTATGTGGATAGAAAGGCAATCAAAGGGCAAGCTATAGCAGATCACCTAGCTGATGCACCTCTAATAGATGCTTATCCATTGATCACAGAATTTCCAGATGAGCATATCTGTCTAATTGAAAAACAACCCCCATGAAAACTTTATTTTGATGGCTCATACACATCTCATGGATCAGGGGCAGGAATATTGTTGGTCACACCTCAAGGAGATTACATTCCAAAAGCCTTGAAGCTACAATTCCTTAGCACCAACAATATAGCTGAATATGAGGCCCTCATAGCAGGATTAAAGATAGCTGTAGAATGGAACATTGTTGAGCTACAAATCTTTGGCGATTCTTAGCTCATCATCAAGCAAGCCCTAAATGAATATCAAACCAAAGATGAAAAGCTATTACCCTACAAAGAGCTGGTTGATCAGCTAACCCAACATTTTACAAAGCTTCAGTTTACACAAGTGCCTCAAATACAGAACAAAGCAGAAGATGCTATGGCTACTATAGGCTCGCTCTTGGCAATTCCCCAAGCAGCTACACAGTATGAGTTTTTAGTGGAGTAGCTCCTCACACCCACCTATGCGAATGAGGATTCAAACCGTGTTTGTATCTTGGTTGGTCCCCAATCCCCTTGGTACCATGAGATTCACGCTTACCTTAACGATGGTATCATATCCCCCTCACCTCACATGTACCCAATGCCAAAACCTCATCCAAAAATCATCCCGCTATGTTATCATAGCCAATACCCTATATCGTTGGGGTTATCACAATACTCTCTCTCGATGTTTAGACCAAAATGAGGCTGCGATGGTGTTAAAGGAAGTACACTCTGGACTTTGCGGTGCACACACGAGTGGTATTGTCCTAGCACGACAAATCCTTAGAGCAGGCTACTATTGGCCTACCATTGAAGAAGACTCCTGTGACTTTGTCAGAAAGTGTCTCCCATGTCAGCAGCATGCAAATCTTGTGCACGCTCTAGCACAGGATCTACAGCCTATTGCACCACCTTGGCCTTTCGCTTGTTGGGGCCTTGATCTAGTTGGCACTATCACACCCCTCTCATCTGATGGACATAAATGGATAATAACAGCTACAGACTATTTCACTAAATGGGTGGAAGCAGTCCCCCTAGTCTCAGCTACAGGAGTTCAGGTCTCCAAGTTCATCTTGTACCACATTGTTTGCTGCTTTGGCATCCCATCCACCATCTTCACCGACCACGGAGGTAACTTTGAAAATCTCAACATGGAAGAATTATGCACTTCCCTCTGCATCCATCACCGCTTTTCAAGCCCATATTTCCCACAAGGTAACGGCCAGGTAGAGGCAACTAACAAAACCCTCCTCAAAATTCTAAAGAAAGTTGTCAATGATTTCGGTCGTGATTGGCACCTACAAATAAATCCAGCCCTACGGGCCTGTCGAACTTCCTTCCATACATCCACAGGCACAACTCCATACTCCCTAGTCTATGGTGCTGAAGCGTTACTACCTATAGAGGTTTAACTTCCCTCCTTGCGCATATCTTTGCAAGGGAAAATATCAGATGAAGAATATAGAGTATCTCGACTCACCCAGTTAGATCTCTTAGATGAGAAGCGGCAACAAGCCTATGATCATCTCACAGTCTATCAAACTCGTCTCAAAAGAAATTTCAACAAGAAGGTGCTTCCACGACACTTTCAGCTAGGTGACATGGTCCTCAAAGAAAACATGAAAGTCCAAGTAGATCGAGAAAAGAAAGGCAAGTTTGAACCTACATGGCTTGGTCCTTATGTTGTCACTGCTTCCTTTGGCTCTGGAGCTTATCAGCTAACTACACCAGAAGGAGAACTCTTGAATGATCCTACTAACATCATTCATATCAAGAAGTTCTATGCTTGAAGATCCTTGGTATACCAGGCTTTTGAAAAATACAAAAGAAAAAAATAGTAAAGAGAAATAAGCGTCCAATGGTGAAAACTTGGCAATTCAAGCACCTTGGATATGTACCTTGGTGAAAACCTAGTAATTCAGGCATCTTGTGTACTAAAGACTAATCCATTATCTATCACTATCCTATCCCTCATCCATTTACCCACCATCCCATAAGACACACTTGCTTGTTCCCTTGGTGTTCCAACCAAATATCCAAAATCTGATGAAGCTTGTAAATACCTCCTATATAGCTTGTAAATCTTGTACCAAAGCTTGTATTATACCATGTAAATCTTGTACCATACCTTGTCTATCCGAATCTTGTCCAAGGTTTGTACCATATTCCAGCCTATAAATAATCTTGTATCCTAGCTTGTATACTATCACGTGCTCACACAAAACCCCATTTTCACTTAATCTTTTCGCAAACCATCTACCTATCCACCTATCACCTATTATAGATATTCCATCCTTCACAAACATTTCCATCTCACAAAAACCAAAACATGAAAAGACTTGTACATTTGTAACATATCTTGGTCCATCATTTTGAACATCCTCTTTAGCTTAGTACCATTGTATCTATCCAGCGTTCATGTCAGTTCGTCCTTGATCAGCATCTTGCACCCATCACACATCTTGGTTAGCTATTCCAATGCATCCTTTAGCTAGATTTCCTATCACCAAAGTGCTATCTTTCTTAGTTCAGCTTGCCAGACGCATCACTCATCCAAATCCACCAGCTTTGGTGCTCTCTGATAGGTCCTTGCAGGATATAGCTTTCCTCATGTCTGATCTTGGTCCGTTAGTACCTTTTCCTACCCATCTCGTTGGCAAACGGCTCTCTTTTGGATTTTCACTTTCTTTTGATTTGGGATCTTCCCTTTTGGGTCTTGAAATATCTTTTCCAAGCAATCTCCTTGTTCCCTCCTCAAGGTTGCCATGATCTTCCATATCATGGTATGCTGCGAATGGGGAAATTAGAGCGTAAGGTCTTGATCAGGTCTTTTGCTTGTTTTCATTTTCTGCTTGTGGGTTACCTAGTGTCGTTTCCATGCTGCTTCCTCTGGGATTCATGTGTGATATTGGGGCAATCCTTGTGTGTTTTTTTTGAGTCAGTTCGTCAGTCCTCTGGACGGTTGGTCAAAAGGCCTTGATGTTCTTGGTAACCCTGGCAATTAACCAATAGTCCTATAGCAAATCTAGTGCTCAACTACATGGTGCTACTTCTCTTTGAAGTATCCCCCCGCTGAAAAAGCTTCAATGGTTTTCCTTCATCTCCATTATCCCCCATCCATATCCAGCATTTGTCTCTCCTACCCTAGCTTATGCATTAGTATCTCTTTGAATCACTCATCACTCTTAGCTTTAGGGATCCACAATCCTAGTCTTAGGGATCCACCAATCCAAATCAATCCACCAAGCCTCATCTTTTGAGATCCACAATCCTAGTCCTAGGGATCTCTGAAACCCATCTTCCACCAATCTGACTCTTTGAAATCCTGTTGCATCAGCTTTTTAATCCCCTCATCCATCTCCCTATCCTGGATGACTTTTTATAGTGCTCCGCTCCTTCATCCTCCACCTTCCCTAAGTCTTAAGCTTGCTTCCTCTTGTGCATCTGATTCTCCTTTATCATTCTCCCATAGTGAGAGTTTGAGCTAATTTAGCCCCTTCTCTTTGCCAATCTGAGTTTCCTTGCTCATCCGAGATTCTTGTACATTTCAAGAAGCCATCGAGCCTCACTTTCTCTCCCCGCTGCCTTCTTGAGGGGGCATCTCACAGTCCATTCTCTCTTCTTCTCTAGCCTTGGGCATCTTATTTTCTTATCTTTGATTCCATGCCACTTGCCACATCACATCAAAGAGGGGCAAAATGTAGACACCTAAAAACCTTTAGAAAATAAAATATTTTTATTTTCTGAAAAAGTCCTAATGACATCATCATTTATTAATTAATTATTTATTTAATTAATTAATTAATTTTTATGCCATTAAATCCCTTTATCTTAATTAAAAATATTTAATTAAGGAATCCCTCCCAAAAATGTTTAAATCTTATTTAAACATTATTTTCTTATTTATTAATTATTTAATTAATAAATTGACCAAAAATCCTAAAATAAAAAAAAAAATTATTTTTTGCCCAAAACTTGGCCAATTTCCTTATGACCAATAACCTCTTCCAAAATCTTCTAATCCTTCTTTAATTTCGAGTAAAGGCTAATCTCATCATTTCCTATCCCTAACCCCAACTCAAAATATTTAATTAAAATTAAATATTAATCCTCATGTTTATTAAAAAAGTTTTAATAAATATCTCCTCAACCCAAACCCTTGAAATAAATAAAACTTTATTTATTTCTTAAAAATCTAATTTATCCTCATCCTAAGAAGTTCTAGACTCTTCTAGAAAGTCTTCATCCTCATCCTAGGAAATTCTAGACTATTCTAGAAAGTCTTTATCCTCATCCAAAATCTAGACTCTTCTAGAAGATGTCTTTAAACCTAATCCTAATCCCCTCCTAACCTTGTCACATTCCCTAAACATGGGTTAAGACTTACTAACCCAAGCCAAAGTTAACAAATATCTCCTCCTTCACCCACCCTCATTAAATGCCATCCACTTGCCTATCCCTAAGCTAATCCTCAACCATCCTAATCCATCCTCTAATCATTTGCACAAGCCTAAACAAGCTTAAAACCTTCCTAATCAAGTCCAAGTCAAAATTGCTCTCATCACCCTCAAAATATCTCAACCATAAAACTTTATGAAGTCCACTAGGTCATAAATGACTCTTACAAGCCCTTTTATTGCTCTTACAAGTCATTATGAGGGTCTTTATGAAGATTTTATCCCTTGAGCCTCCTTTGTTGACTCATCCTTCCCCTTTCCTCCATCCTCTCACCATGTGACATGTGTCACTCCTTGATTGGCTATAAGGAAGCACAATCCATCTGCTCTCCTCTCATGCAATCTGAGCCCTCCATAAGCTTTTTCCCATCCTTGCATCTTAGCCCTCAAACCCTCAAGCCTCTTGCCTATAAATTGGATCCTTCCCCTTTTCAAAATAACACAATCCATTAAGTAAAGTCATAATGCCATTTTGAGAAGCCATTTTACATCAAAACCATACACTCACACCCAAATTCCAACTCCATTTGAAGCCCTTTTTGAAGCATAAGCTTGAGCATACATCCTATCTATTTAGACAAAGCTACTCAAAAAGAGAGCTTCTCATTGAGAGAGCCCATTAATGGCTCATATTCTCAATTGAGAGTTCATCTTAGTCTATCTTGAAGTTTATGATTTTTTTTTAGTTTGTAGAAGTTTTATTTAAATTTTGTTTCTATTAGCATACTAACATTTCTCATATACACTAAACAATATCCCTTTTGTGAGAAAAACCTAACACTTGTAGACATGAAGGATGCTATCCTTTCCATGGGTAATGACAAAGCCCTTGGATGTGATGACTTCCCTTTGAATTTTATAAGATGCTTTGGGATCACATTGGCCCCAATTTTCTTATTGTTTACCATAAAGCATATAACTCTAAATCTTTGGGCAACATCATTAATAAAGGGAATATTAAATTCATACCTAAAGTTGGGGATCCTAAAGAAATCTACAATTGGAGGCCCATCAGTTTGTTGAATGTCTCATACAAGATCATTTCCAAAGCCCTCTCTCTTAAAATTTGACATTTTCTCCCTTAGATTGTTTGGCCTGAAAAAACTAGTTTTATCAAGTCTTGCTATATCTTGGACAACATTATTATTGTTTGTGAAGGTATGGAATGGGCCAGGCAATCCAAGGAGTAGGCCTTATTCCTCAAGATTGATTTTGCCAAAGCATATGACCAAATTGAATGACCTTTTATCTTAGTTATGCTTCAAGCTCTAGGTTTTGACGTAGTCTTTTGATAGTCAGTGCAGATGCTTTTTGTGGATGCCTCTGCTTACATCACCATTAATGGTCGATAGTCTGAAGCTTCTAGGCTCCTTAGATCTATCTAAGAAGGTTGTCCTCTTGCACTTTCTCTCTATGTTTTGTCAGTTGAGGGCTTTGGCTATCTTCTTGCCAATGCCATTTCATGGGATCTGGTGCATGGCATCTCTCTCCCAGAGTTGACCACTTAGCTAGTTAATGATCATTTTGTAGATGACTCTTTCCTCACTCTGATTGAGGATGAGAAGAACATTACCAATGCCTTGCAGTGCTTGGATACCTTTTGCCTTGCTTTAGGATCTACTATTCAATGGCACAAAACCTTTTTCTACTGTCAATCCTTCTTGCCAAGCCATCAGTGGTTGTAGCAGTATGGGTGGAAATGGATCCAACATGGTGAAATTTTTTAATTCTTGGGTATTCCCTTTTCTTTTCAAGCCTCTCCTATGGAGTTGTGGAATGATGTGCTTACTTGGATTGAGAAGAAGCTAGAATATTGGATCACTAAGCCCCTTCCACTTGTGAGGAAGTTTCAAATTTGTTCCAAAGTGCTTATTATTATGCATGTGTACTATTCTTCTTCTTGGCCTCCCTCCAAAGCCTCATACCTTAAGCTTGAATGTTTCCTCTAGGACTTTCTCTGGGCCTCTGATGCTATGCATCATGGCTTTCACATAGTTTCTTGGGATTTCTTTTGTTTTCCCAAAGATTTTGGTGGCCTTGGACTACTTTCCACTCACAAATAAGGGATTTCCCCCTATGTCAAGTGGGACATATGGGCTCTCATTGGAGATGAGGCCTGGAAAATTTTTCTATGGCATCGCATTTCCTTAGGCTTTCTGGATAATTGGCTAGCCTAGAAGGGGATTAGCTTTCAAACCCTTCTTGTGACTTCTGAACCTATTCAAATTTATGGAACTTTTGTTGCTAAGAGCATTTGGAAATCTTGGGAAGACATCAAGCCATGGCTTTGCTAGGTTGGTGATGGATTCAGAGATGGGCTCTCAATGAACCAATAAAACCTTTGGTGGTCACCCTTATTTGTCACTCCAGGTGTGCCTTTAGCCAAGATTCAAGGAGCTAGTACTTTACATTTATTTTGCAAGGGTATTAAAATTCCCAAAGATTTATTCTCCTGGGTTACTATGAGCCTTCACTCATGGAAGGATCTATAGGTGTAGTATAAGCTCATCTATTTAGAGTGACAGACAATTGATCTTCTAGTTTCTATGACCCCTCCCAATTTGTTACACAAGCTTGGAATTCACTCATCTCACCATTGGTGGAAAGATTGGAAGTGGTATCTTGCCACTCCAGTGACCAATTACAAGCCTAGGCTGGGGCATCAATGGTTGGTGCCCCATCTTTCGATGGTTGATACTCTCAACTAGTGGTGGCATTTGCATTCTTCTCATAAGACTTAGAATCTTAGATTTTCCACTGTCTAGCATACCATCACAGAGCCAAAGATTATTCGCTTCACCTGGTGTCTCCTTTTCCAAGGCTTGCCTTTGGGTCCTTGGCTCTGACATTTGGGAGTTCCTTATCCTAGATGCCCTTTTTATGGTCAAATTGAAAGCTTCCTACATATTTTTTCATTTTGCAGATGAGCACAAAATTATTGGCTCTAGATTTATGATTTTTTCAAGCCTTTTCATTTTGAGGCTTTGACTTGGCATATAATGGTTATTGGTGATGCTCCCAGACTCCCTTTTAGATATGCCCAAATTTGGCATACTTTGAGAATGGAGATTTTGATTACTATTTGGAAAGATCACAATGCTATTTTATTCTCTCACAACTTTCTTGATATTCATGTTGCTATGTACTCTAAAGCATGTATATGTAATAATGTCATGTTGTAGATAAAAGTACAAACTAACAAAGTTGCAATGGAGGTGGCTCAGCTACATGAGCTACTTTCTCACTAGGGAAATGCCCCTTGTAAGGTTTCCCATGCATCTCTAGATGTTTTATCCAGTGACCGCACTCCTCCTCATGATCACCGGTGAGGCTAGAGGAGATCTACTCACCGCTCACAAACCCCCAGGTCATAGCCTCATCACCACTCTCCCACTAGTGTTTTTTGTGGCTGTCGCCACTCAGCCTCACCTCCTCGAAGCCTGGGCTCAAGTTGGTCCCCGGTGGCTCCCCCTATTTTTGCTGATGTAGGTAGGTTGTTTGCTCATCGTGACCCCAAGTGGGCTTTCCCTTGGCTGGATTTAGCCATTTCTCCTCACAGGACTGAGGAAGATAAAGAAAATGATGTTGAGAAAGATGTTGTTGTTGCTGATAGTTGGGCTCCGCCTAAGCCAACCACTAACCCCAAGGATTTATGGGGTTCTGATGATAAAGACCCTCCTTCCACTAGCACTGCTCTTGTAGCTTGAAGGCTTTATATTTTTATATACATTTTTTGATGAATAGTTGATCTCTAGCCTTGGGCCGTTTGAACTCATGAGGTGATCTTGTATCACCTAGCCCCATTTATGTGAATATGTATCTTTAAATTTTAATTAATGGAAAAGGTCTATTCATCAAAAAAATTGTAAATATGTTCTCTTATGTAAGACACTACACAACCAATGTTGGACAAACTAGGATTTCCTCATGATGCCCCATCAAAAGTAATTTTGATCCATCATTTCTTTCAGTTCTCACTTCATATCATGTCTCTCCTTGGAAAATAGATAATCCATGAATACTGGTAAATGAATCATTAATTACATTATTTTGTCGTCATAGAAAGCTTACCCTTTTTAATAAATCTTAATAATCCTCAATATTATCAAAACGTATTATAGCATCTTACGTATTATAATACATTATATCTTTTTCATATAATATTTTGAGAAACAAGTGTCAAGTTAATTTGTATAAATAATCTTTTACTTTCTATTATTATTGTATAATATTTTTTACATCAATATAGAAACTTCTTCTTACAAATTATTTTGAGAAGGTCCAATTTGAGATTTATTTACATTTAGTGAGAAATCAAAATATTTAATTTTTAGATGCTATTTAATAGAGATCTATTTTAAAAATATAGTTATAAAAATATTTTTATATGGTTTTTATTTGATTATTTAAGCTTTTAAGAATATTATAATTTAATATCTAATAAAAAATGGATGAGATTGGACAAATCAACCTTTTATAGTAGTCTATAATAAAAATTCATAAATATTTATGATGAAATTTTAAATATAAAAGTAAACATGTAATTTTAGAATTCTTATTTATTTTTCTAATTTAATTCAAAATGTATTATTTTGTTTTGTAGGTTGAGTTTGATTATCCAAATGAAGCTTTGGACTCAATTAGTGGTAAAGTCCACTGCTAGGATGCAAGATATTTGGACTTTATGGAAGGAGTGGACAATTTTTGGATGCAATTGGAGTTCATTTAATAATGGAACATTCATGTGGACTATTCAATAAGGAAATGTGAGTCATTCTATAGTAATAAACCTCTATTGAATAAATATTATAATAAAAGTATTCAAATGTTTATGCCATTTAATAACATAGTTTTCTCAAATTGCCCCAAATAAATAAATATTTTATTTCAAAAGTTACAATACATTAATATGTAATTTTTTTTTACGTAGTATAATGCATATGGATTTGTTTTTGTTTAGAAAGATAATTATTATTTGGTTTTCTTTTAAATGGATAATTTTGTAAAGTTGTGTACAGTAATTGATCTACAAAGTTGTTATTAATTATAGAATATCTACATATAAATAACTAATCTTTTCTAAAATATATTGTTAATAATTACTTATATATGAAATCAAATAATATAACTAAAATAGAATTTATAATTGTTAAATAATTTCAAAATATTGTACACATTTAAAAACTATAGAATTTTGTTGTAAAAGTTATGTATAAGAAACAAGAAATGCAATGTGTCAAATTTCTTTTCAATTAAGCAAAAAGGGAAGATTAGAAGATATGAATATAGAAGTAGAGAAGAAAATAGAATTAGATTGGAAGATAGAAGTAGATATCAAGATAATGGAATGAAAATGAGAGAAGATAGGGAAAAGGGAGAAGAAGAAGATGAAGGAGAAGTAGACATGCTTTTAACTATACAATATCCTAGGAAACGATAGTTCCCTTACCAATATCCAATGTTGTTACAAATACACTTAAAATATGACTAAAAAATAGAAATCTATGATGTTAATTTTATACTAAATATCTAATCTTAGTTTATTTATAAATGTTTCTTCAAATAATTTTTGAAATATTATATTTTTTGAATAATTATATTATAAATTAACTATATACATTTACTAGTATATTAATTTTGAATGGAATATAGGCAAGAACCTAACTTGTGAGCCTTCCATCGAGGAGGTCTTGGATTCAAAACTACTTAATCTTAATGTATAATAATAATAATAATTAATCTTCATAAATAATAATAAATAATCAAGGCTTCCATTGATTACCTATCAAAAATTTTAAAAGAAAAAATGGAATATGTCAAATTTATTTATTTGTATAATAGTATGTTGTTTTGATATCTTTTGCGAATATAATCATTTCTACTTATTATAATAATTATCATCAGACAATACAAATAAATTAATATAGATAATGAAAACTTTAACAATCATCAAAATAGAAAAACATATTAAACTATAGGAAATTTTTCTAAAACTTTTAATTCTTTGTTGAAATAATTGCCAAAATTATTGATCCTTATTTCATATATGATTAAAAGTAAATTAGTTATATATTTATTATTATTATATATATTTTTAAATGACAACAAATAAATATTTAAAATTATGAAAAGACTATAAATTATCATTAATTCTATAATAATTTTAAAACAAAAATTATTTGTACAAAATAGTGTTATGTCAAAATCTCATAATAAGATCAAAAAATATATATTTTTGCCTTTTGCATGTACCATGCACACCATGATGGAGACTTGATCAATTAATATAGTATTAAAAATATTGTACAAGATTTTAAGGTTTTAATTAATGAGCTTTTGTACTATTTATCTAATAGAAAAATAAATTTTCTCCATTGGATTTTTTTTTTGTATTGACCAATAAAAACATAGATAAATGGTAATTTTAGCAATCATCAAAATATAAAATTATATTAAACTATAGGAATGCTTTCTAATTTATTTTTTATTATTATAATTGGTTGAAATAATTGACAAAATTGTTCTCAATGATTCCAATAGTTTCTTTCCTTCGCCAAATACTAATAACTTACTTGGTAATTTTATTGCTAATTTTGAAATTCTTGTTGTTCATACTTAAAAATAAACAATAGATCTATATAAATTAGACAAAAAATTTAATTATTAATATTATTTTAGAAGTTTCTTATATTTCATATATATATTTTTCCTTCGTTTAAAACTGTTAAAGTGTCATCAAATTATGTACATTTGCATCTTTTTCTTCTTTTTGATATTTAAATTTTTTTTTTTGTACATTAAAATGGCCTACCATCCATTATTTTTTAAATATACAATTATATCTTCTCCATTATTTCAAAATTTTCTTCTTTTGATATAGAATAAATCCTTTTCAATAATTGACAATATTTTAGCTTGAACCACTATTTCTAATTGTATAATATAATGAAAGAGGTATGAGAACTAATTTTTAATTTAGTTTTTAAGGTACTTTGTGAAAATATGGAAGAAAAAAAATTAAACAGAGTTTTCAGATCTTTATAAGTCATTTATCTTCTTAGGTAAAATCTTTATCTAATAAAATAATATTAAAGTGATAATTTACAAAAGATATTACACATGTCTTTTGTTTTAATGTATTTATCTAATAAAATAAAACTAGCACTTCTACTAGGACATGATGCAAGTGTATAGCCAATAGGTTTTCTAGAATTTGGACATTTGACTCTGCAATGAAGCCCAATTTGATTAACAAATTTTGAGAAGTGTTTGACCAAAACATCAATGGACTATAGCAACATTTAGCATATAAATATTTGAAAAAGAACAATAAAATTTAGTTCTACAAACTAGTATGTATTCATGTTATGAGTCAAGAGGAATTACAAGCATTTGAAAATCATAAGCACCAAGGATTTGAAGAAAACACCTAGACAAAATTTTTGCCTAAGCTTATCCCATGATAGTCTACTAGGTGTATTGTCAAATTGGTGAGAAGGAACTTCATGGTTGTCCTTCCATTGGTGAAAAGGGTAAAGATGAGAGTGACAAAGATGCCCAATGTCATTGCTTGATTTACTAGTTAAGTACATTCACTTGTAAACATACTAGCACATTCACTTACATTGTTTGTAATATCATCATGATTTGTAGTTCCAACACATAGAACATGGATTCTATTCACCAAACAATATACTATCTAATATTTTATCTCACTTCAAACTATTACTTGCCCACTTGAGGCTACCGAAGGATCATCACCAATACTTTGATCCCCATCATCAATTGTTCTACTTTTTCCACTTGCAAAGGAAATAGGAACTTGGCTTTAAAACTTAATATAGCTACCAATTTTGTTTCCAAAGGGAACCATTCACTAGCTTGAAGCATTATGTTAGGCTCTTTGACTAGTTGTAGAGAAATTTATAGGCATGTCATACCTTAAAGCAATGTTTCCTTCAAATCTAAGACCTTTAACCTATGACTAAAAAATTTTGTCACACAATAAAACCACCAATTCCTATACTAAAGACTGAGGTGATATAGGCACCATGCCTCATAATTTTCCTATAAAGGTAAGGTATTGAGAAGGGAAATATGGATCAAAATAAAAAATTTAATGAAACAAATTCCAAGATAATTTTTGAATTGTAAAACTAAGAGCTAGAGGAATGGAAAATGTGACATAACGAAGTCTACAAAGATATACTAACTTTAGCATTGAAACATTCGCCATAGAGCAAGGGAAGACTTTTATGTGATTGTGAGACACATTGACATTGGTTTGAAGAAAATAATCAAAGAGCAAAAAAAAGAAAACTATCTTGTCAAAAAACCAAAAGAAAATCTTCTTTTGGTGGTTGAAGGAAGCTCAAATAGAAAAGTTGACTATGAGATACTCTTTCATATTTATAGCCTACTTCATCCTTGTACAAGACTTCTTAGAACCAAGGCTTTACTAGATGGTTGATTTGTTCTCAATAAATCCACATGCCAATTTATTCCCTGGAAATATATCTCTAAGATATCCATCAAAATTGACTTGAGTGTATATTATTTGCATAGGCTTAATCTATTTTAAGGATAATGAGCAATAGGAAATTGATGTTGTAATGCCTACCCCTACTTGACTTTTTCAATTGTATTGTCATATTCTTTTAGGCCAATTTTCTAGTTGTGTTTTATGATTATTGATACTTGGTTACCGAATTGGATTAAATGTATTTCATACTTAGTATTATTTATGTGATGAGCTACTTGAGTTATGCAATTATTTCATAAATTCATGATTGTTTTGATGATGATATGTGTATGTTCATACAGTGATTTCAATTATTTCATGATGTAAGATAGAGGAATGATTTATATGTAGTTCTATGGTTACTTACCCCACACTTGCATGTGTATGGTGTACGTGTATGTTTTCCTTATGTTTGACATTTCTAATGTGGTTGAGGAAGGGAGTCATAGTCACCCGCTAGTCAGGATTTACATGATGTACCACTTTCTGTTGGAAATATTCAAGATATGACAAGTTACTGAGAGGGGAGGGGTGAATCAGTAACTTCTAAAATTTCAAACAATAAAGCTGTATACTAATATATTCACCATTCATCCAAGTAACCTATTGTAAGCATGAAACAAAATCATTTGCAATACTTGAACACATAGATTTGGTGACCCAGAAACCTTCCAAATAGAAAGTAAAACTGGGGTGGGGATGAAACCCACAAGCTTCGTTACTGCAGTATGAAGTTGGCCAGTTAAGGCTTACAATGACCACTTCTGGTGATCTGCCCTGTTAGGAGCACAAAGGATTGCTAGATCCACCTTGTTAGAGGATTTCCAAACATACAATAAAGTATGCACTCTGTTAGGAGATTTACAAAAGACTGTTAAGTCTACCTTGTTAAAGGATTTACAAAAACTGATTCACTTGTTAGAATGAAATAGTGGATCTGATTACAACTGATTTCTGATAAGATCCGCTATGCTCTGATTCACCTTGATGTGATAGATAAAACTTTTCTGCTTCAAAACTCGACTTGCTGAATATCTTCACAATTCAGCCCATATACTTTCGCACGCATGTATTTCTTTCTCACTTTCACACTTTCACACTTTCACATTTCCACTCATTACCATTGCCATAACTTTTTTTTGAATGATACAATACATTGCATATATATACCATCCATATAAAAAATACATTCAAGGTTGGCTAAACAATACATGCAAGGTCGGCTAAAACAACAAGTGCTGATGACATTAGTGACAAAAACACTTATGAGACAAAATTTATCTGACATGCTGATGACTGATTCTGAATATACATAGCTTCATTATATACAACTCCCCCATAGAATGTACATACATTATTTACATGAGCTGTATATCTCTTCCTTTGTATAATTTTTCTGAAAACACTTATTCACCCATAGTATACATATCCAACAATAATCTCCCCCTTTTTGACAATAATGCCAAAAAATAAAGAATATATATACTTATATAGAAACACCAAAATGAGAGATGAACTCTGAATGTACCTGGAGAATAAGCTGGAGAGTCTTATCCCAATTCTCTTGCAAAATTTTGCAGGTGGAAAGAGCTATTTGGACTTTAGTCGAAAGTTCAATCACATGATCTGCAATGGAGAAGTTATTATCATGGATTAATGTCTTTGAATGTGCAATATGCTTCTGCATTGAATCCATGATGGGAAGGATCATGTTTTGGATATCTATCAATGTAGATCGGATCCTTGCCTCTTCCCTCAATAGCTCTTCCTGCTTCTCTAACAAAAATTTGATTATGAGGTGATGAGATGAGCTTGAACTGGGGTCAAGCTTCAAGTTCTGTGCGCTTACCTTCAGATCTTCATCAATTTTATTTAGTTTCTCTCTTATTCCTTTAGTGTATTTGGTAACATCACAAAATTTAGCAAAAATAGATGTTACATTATTAAAAGAATTTTCCATATCTGCCAAAATTGAGGTTAATGCAACCTAATTTATTGCAATGTTCTGGGCAATGTGCCCTAATACCTTATTATCAAATTTCTTTTCTACACGCTCAATTAGCTTTTCTTGTCCGAAGGCATCATCATTGAATTTATTAACTGCCTCTTCCAGTTGAATCAAAATGTGTTGAGAAGTATCAACATCAACACCTATAGCCTCAGTAATTATGTTCCGGGCTTCCTCAATTATCCTATATTCCTTATCCCATTCTGATCTTAACTACATCTGAGTAGCCTTTTTCTCAATAAGTTGACTAGCATACCTCATTTCTTCAATGGTAGCATTATCAAAGTCAATCTTTGGAATTACTATCTCTGTGTCCAAGTCAATGTCTTCAAGAATTTCCTTTCCAGTGATCATAAGTCTTAATGGTTGCTTTTGTTTGACTTCTGAGATGACTGGTTTGACCTTTGGAATAGACACAATAGTAGAGACAGAAGGACTAGCAGTAAAAACTGGGATGTTTGAGGTTTGAGTGCCAATAGAAATATGTACAGGGTCAAAAATTTGAGTGCAGGCCAAAAATGGTGATATACTCGGTAATATAGTATCTGAGCTCACTGTGCCTGAAGTAGATGGCGACAAAATTGTAGATCAAATTTGAGTTGTCAAAATTTGAGAACTTACAGCAATACCAACTGATGATGATGGAGTCGAGGAGGCTAACTCGGTAGATGAAAAGGGGTGCAGCTCGGTAGTCGAAGAGGGATGCAGCTCGGTAGATGAAGTGGTAGTCACTTCCACTGATGATACCTGGAGCTGAGATATGGCAGGTGTAGATGGTAAAACTGGTGTAGATGAACCTGCTGAAGCTGACTCCAACCTTGATGATGTCACAGGTTTGTCTGGGGAGTGAGGAAGGGATGCAATAACTGCTGCTACAATTTTTACCGTATCATCCTCCTTATCTTCCTCTTCAGCTTCTTCCTCTTTGTCTTCTTCCTCCTTTTCTTCCATCATTGCATGCAACTCTCCTGGTGTAACTGTGATGGATGGAGTGCTATCTAATTCATCACTGTTGCTGCCGCTGTCATCATCCTTTATTTCTACTGGGTCTACACTAGGCTTATGTAGATGATAGATGTTTTTCCACATGTTTGTAGCATCATTTACAACATGCTCTATATCTTTGATCAAAACCAAACAAGTGTGGAATCTGATCATCATTTTACCTTCATAGGTTTTCAATTCAGATTTTACCTCTGCTCCAGTGAGACTAGGCCTAAGATTCTTCAGGGATTGCTCATATATATCTTTTACCGTCTTGGTGGCTAACTCTCATTTTGGCTGTAGTCTCTCCAGTAGTTCTTTAGAGATATGAGGAGCAATCTGGTCTGGGGAGTATTTCCATTTTCCCATTTTGTTAAGTACCAGTTCCTCAATTTTCATTTTCTCTGCATCAGTCCTTGTCTCAAATCTCAATGCCTTGAAATTTGCAATGCCAGCTCCTTCTTCCAATGTTTTGAGCCTTTGCTCGAATGTAGGTGCAGGTTTGACCAATACAGGTTCCTAAATACCTTTTCTCATTCTCCGAGTGAATACTGCAGTAGGCTGCTTCTTGGGCTTGGTATGATTACCTTGCCTTTCTTCTTTGCCGGTTGCTCTTTTTCTGATTCTTTTTCTCCGTCTTCTTCTTCTTCACTTTCTTTATCTTCATCTTTTCCCTTGGTGACCATAAGAGAACTCATTTCAGTTTTCAGTTTGGCCGTTTTCCTTTTACCTTTGCTGATGGCCTGTGGAATTTTGATTTCCAGTTCAATTCTGGCCTTTGCTTCATCATAAGTACCAAAAATTCGTTGCCTTGGGTCTACTGGCTCATTTACCAGTGCTTTAATGATATCCCTGGTTTCATCAATATTTACCTCATATGGAAGAGGTTTTACCCATGCAACTCGGGGTCTAACTGCCTGTATGTATACCTTGTCACAGTCAACCATGAAACAGACATCATCCTTATACTCTTCAACAAGTTTTGGAGGTATTCTGAATCTGTTGTTCATCCTTTCCTTGAAATCTTCAAAATAATTGTCCATTACTTTGTCAAAATTCATACCCATATCTACTATGAATTCATTTATTTGATACAAAATTGGAGTATCTTTCCTCCATACAACTGTACCTTTGGATGGAAACAATTTCTGTATATAGAAAAATAAACAAACTAGCAAAGAACCAAATTTACAAGGGTTTGTCTTTGCAGTCCTTATGCTTTCCATGTTTTTATTGAATTGTTTTAATAGCACATCAGCTAGGTCAAACTCCATATTTTTCTTTACAATTTTATATGCCAAATCTACAGCTTCACAAGGTACATTATTCAGCCTGCTGGAACTATACAGTTTGTATGCAATAACATAAATACCAAATTTCAATTCTATATCTGAAACATTGTTGAGTTTTAAACCTCTGCCATCCCATTCGGCTTGGGTTTTCTTCTGTAACTCATCCCGTCCTAGGGTTTTGGTGGTTTTGGCTTTACTGAGCATTGGGAGACCCGTGATTTTGTGAATCATCTTCTTGGTTATCAAAACTGGTTGTTCCAACCACAACTGACCATTATGTACTCGGCTCAAGATATACCTCACCCATTTCACTTGGAAACTTCTTGGCAGATGCGGGATATGGGTTAGGCCTTTGGTTTCCAAATGTTTGAACTCAAGTTTTAGGGTTCCATCCACGCATAACTCGGCTAGGGTGCTATCCATATCTAGTGTCCCTATTTCTTGCATAGTACACTTGAAATGAGTACGAATATCATTGATTAGAAGTACCTTTGGAGGAATCTGTGATTGAGCTCCATGCGGGTCGAGTGATTCAGCGATGGCAAGAACAAGCTTGAATGTTGGTGCCTTCCATTCCGTTCCCTTCACAAGCATTTCGGATCCTTTCTTTGCCTTGCTACTGCTGGTGCTTGCGGAAGCCATTGCTGCTCGGTGAGTAAGAAGATTTCGTAAGAATACTTCGCTGGAAAATTTCTTCAACTCACTTGAATTCACTTGAAAGCCCTCTTTTTGTAAATCTCGAATTCGCGGTGAAAAATGAGGTTGAAATCTGCCCTTTTGATGAAAAATTTGTCATTAATGTTCAGCACGGAGGTAGCTACGATCGACAGGCTATCATCCACTAGCTCGGCTTAAACTTTGCAACTCGGTGACCAAAAGAAAATAGGTTAATCCGCCCTTAACTCGGTAAGAGAAGAACCAACCATGCTCGGTAAGTGCAACTTGGTGAAAGAAGCCTTATTGCACCCGACTGAGCTCGGTAAGGTCATGTACTGACCATGATCTTGATGTATCTGAAATACTGATTTGATCATATTTTCATTCTAGGACTGCTTAGGATATTGCTTGTAGATACAGTCCTGGTCTTATCCTGATGAGTCTTAATTGGAAATGGGAGAGTCACTCACTTCTTGAGTGACCATTCCATCACTTGAATTATCTGGCTCGGTAGACTTTGGAATCCATTGCTGCTTCATTTGTTTCCGAATATTGTCTACTTTGATTTTCTTTTCATCCTCGACTTTCTTTATGTTCATGCAGTTTTTAGATATATGACCAAGTTCTGTACATGTATAACATCTTACAGTGGTATCCCTTTTTCTTAGGTGATGCCTTGCACAGTTTATGCCAGTATGACCATATTCTCCACAATAATGACATCTGCACCAAGTGTTGTAGTCCCAACCAAATATTACTTTGACAAGTTGTTCAGCTGGATTAAAAGATTTGAATTTGCATTGTGATGCCTTATGACCTTGCTTTTGGCATTTGTGACATTTACCTTCAAATTTCGGTTTCTTTTTGCATTCATTGGCTTTGTGTCCATGCTGATTGCAATTGTAGCACTTTCCATTAAATTTGCCTTTTCCATTGTTCCAACATCCGTTAGATGTATGGCCTAACTTACCACAGTGGCTGCAAGTAGGTTTTTGATTCTTTTGAGTACCCTGTTTGGAGGATTCACCTTCTTCCTTGTATCCAAGGCCTGCTTTACCATTTTGTTTATGAAAGTTTTCTTCATTTTGCAGATTCAATTGATCCATGTCTTTTTGAGATTTTACCATTCTCTCATTGACTTGTTTTTCAGAGATTAGATCACTTTGTAAGCTTGCATTGATTTGTCTTTCAGTAATTAAGTCATTTCTCAAAATCTCATTCTCAGATCTTAGATTCATAATTTCTTCATTTGCATTAGATAATTGAGTTACAAGATTTTCAAGCTGAGAGGATTGATTATTCCTTACCTCTAAGTCTTTAGCTGCCTTGTTCCTTTGCTCCAAGATTTCGCATAGCCTGATGGACTGGATTCCTTGTTCCCTTTTGAGCTTTCTTACTTCTTCTTGCAGAGATCCATTCTTTTCTAAGAGTTCTTTGATTGCTTTGTCAGCTTCATCTGAACTATTTGATGGTGAGAGATCTTCAATCTTTTCTTCAACATACTGATGGTCATTCATTTTCTTTGCAAGTTCTTTTCTTCTTTTCAAGGATTGTGAAAGATGCTCTTTTGCTTCATTGAGTTGAGCCATGGCCATTTTCAGATCTAGCTTTTCATTCTCAATAGTTTTGTCAAGTTTGAATATCTCCATTGTCCTTGATCTTTGCTCAAGCTGTGAAGCTTTTATCTTGAGAACCTTATAGCTCTGATACCAATTGTTGGAAATATTCAAGATATGACAAGTTACTGAGAGGGGAGGTGTGAATCAATAACTTCTAAAATTTCAAACAATAAAGCTGTATACTGATATATTCACCATTCATCCAAGTAACCTATTGTAGGCATGAAACAAAATCATTTGCAATACTTGAACACATAGATTTGGTGACCTAGAAACCTTCCAAATAGAAAGTAAAACTGGGGTGGGGATGAAACCCACAAGCTTTGTTACTACAGTATGAAGTTGGCCAGTTAAGGCTTACAATGACCACTTATGGTGATCTGCCCTGTTAGGAGCACAAAGGATTTCTAGATCCACCTTGTTAGAGGATTTCCAAACATACAATAAAGTATGCACTCTGTTAGGAGATTTACAAAAGACTATTAAGTCTACCTTGTTAAAGGATTTACAAAACCTGATTCACCTGTTAGAATGAAACAATGGATCTGATTACAACTGATTGCTGATAAGATCCGCTATGCTCTGATTCACCTTGATGTGATAGATAAAACTTTTCTGCTTCAAAACTCGACCTGCTGAATATCTTCACAATTTAGCCCATATACTTTCGCACGCATGTATTTCTTTCTCACTTTCACACTTTCACACTTTCACATTTCCACTCATTACCATTGCCATAAATTTTTTTTGAATGATACAATACATTGCATATATATACCATCCATATAAACAATACATGCAAGGTCGGCTAAACAATACATGCAAGGTCGGCTAAAACAACAAGTGCAAATCTCTATACAAAGTCGGCCCAAGGTAAAAGCTCGGGTTCACTGAACTGACTCAGTGTCCTTCTGATACTCAGCGTCCACTGCGTTACTCGGCATCATCATGCACTCGGTAGAAGTGAAGGCACGATTCATACTAAACACTTCGAGTAGTTCTGAACTCGGTAACCACTGGAGACTCAGTAGAAGAGATGTCACTCGGTGAATACTTCTATCTGAACTGTTGCTCGGTGATCAAAGGAAATACTTGATAGAACCTTGTGACTCGGTGATAGTTTCCTTGATATCCGTCTGAGCTCGGTAAAAAATTAATTTCCTTGATAACCTCAGGAGCTCGGTTATCATGAAGTTCTTGGTTACATCTTAGTGCATCTTTACTCGGTCAAAACTGATTCCTTTCTTTACCTTGAACACTCGGTAAACACTGGTTGCTTTGTTCACCTTGATCACTCGGTAAACACTGACTTCTTTGTTCACCTTGATTACTCGATAAACACTGACTTCTTTGTTCACCTTGATTACTCGGTAAATATTGACTTCTTTGTTCACCTTGATTACTCGGTAAACACTGAGAACTAGGTAAAGCTTGGCTTCCGGTGAGAGCTCGGTAAGCATTCAAAATCCAATAAGTGTTGTAACTAATGACAAAAAATGTATCATAATGCCAACACTTTCTACCATTGCATGTTTAGTTTAGAATATATGTGTATGTACATGCATAGATTTTATGCAGATTGCAAGTATTGGGTATCTACTTCCCTAAATTTCTAGGATGAGCGTACCCTATCACAATATTTCAATGGTATAAGTGGGGAGATAACTCTTGAGTCCAAATCCTATACTTAAATCATTTGTCCTAAAAAGTAGTGCAAGAATTTGAGTTGTCTACCTTCCGAATTCGTGATTATAACCCTTGAGTTTGATTTAGTTTTCTATAATATATGATGACTATTCATATTTGATTTTGTGGGTCCGTTGTGATTTTCTATTTTAATTAAATCAAATTAAAAGATAATTTAATTATTTAATTTTATGGAAATTTTATAAAGAAAATTCAATATTTAGTTATATTTAATTAATTGAGAAATTAATTAAATAAAAGAACTAAATTTAAAGATTTTATTAAAGTTCTAGTTTTGGCGTGATTATATTTATTTAATTTAATAATTATTATTTAGGAGTTTTATTTTAATAATAAACTCTAAATAATATTATTAATTAAATATATTATTAAAACATCTCGCAAATTAATAAGAGAGAGTAAACAATTATTTAATAAACTTTAAGTTATTAAATTGCATAAAACATATGCATGAAATTAAAATATAATATATTAAATTAAAGAGAAAGAGCTAATTAATTTAATAAAGATATTTTAATTAAATATCTAAAAGTTTTTGCATGAAGATGTAAAAGATAATAAGATATTTAAAATAATTTGATCAACGAGTTCCCTCACGTGATTGCATAATCAGAGCCCTAAATTTAGGGGAGAATTCTTTATTAGAGATCTTGAGTTCATTTCTTCATTAACTGGGTTTTGGAGGAGCAATTGGAGAGAGGAAGGTTTTTCATAAAAAAGGGGAATTGTCGCGTGTTCTATGCGTTCGTCATTTTAGCATTAGATCTAGGTAGGATCTCATGGTTTTATTTGTATAGTAGTTTTCATTCTTTGAACTTCTATCTTCTCCATGTTTGCAAATCTGTTTTTAGTATTGAATTGAATTTGAAAACTCTTGTATGCAAGTTATTGTTCCTTGATTGAGAAATATTTTTTATCTGCTTTGAGAAATTGAAACCCTCGTGTTGAAATTATTGCTTCATTTTCAAAAGCATCTGTCATAAATAGAGGATTGAAACCCTTGTTAATTTGAAGTTTCCATTTTTGAAAAGTTTCCATTTTTTGTAAGTTTCCATTTTTAATAAGTTTCTATTTTTAGTAAGTTTCTATTTTTGGAAAGTTTTCATTTTTTGTAAGTTTCCAATTTTGGATCATTTACATTTTTAGTAAGTTTCCATTTATGGAAATTTTCCATTGTTAGTAAGTTTCCATTTTTGGAAAGTTTCTATTTTTAGTAAGTTTCCATTTCAAGATTTCTTTTAGAAGGTTTCTATTTGGGGAAAGTCTCTATTTTTAATAGGTTTTCATTTTGGAAAAGTTTCTATTTTTAGCAGGTTTCCTTTTTGGGAAATTTTTTCAAAAGTTTAATAAAACATTATCATGGTAATAATTGATAATTATTATTATTAATAATTTTAATAAGTATTGTTAAAATTGTAAGTTTAATTATTGAATTTTTTCTTTTTTATCTATAAACGGCCAAGGGCTTGATTATTTTATTAATATAAAAGATAGAAGGTACATTAGCTATCTCCATTCAAACGGGCATTGGTAGGAAAGAATGGAACCTCTAGTCTAGCTTGGGACAAACGTCCTTTATTATTACATCTTAAAAGGGGCATACCCCAGTCACCAATAATCAAAATTCAAAATATATCCAATTGTTATGCCGTAGAAGGGGAATGAACCCTAGATAATTACATAATTTCATAATTAATGGAACGTGTGCTTAGTCAAAAGCCACTATGATACTTCAAATAGGTACACATTCGCCTTGTGCTAACTTACTTCCCACTGATGTAGATAAAAAATCCTCTCTATAATCTACTCAATGAACATGGTTAGAGACAAATAATAACTTTAATAAAAATAACAACCTTTCATCGTCAGCAAAT
Organism: Cupressus sempervirens; assembly: GCA_028749045.1. NCBI lineage: Eukaryota > Viridiplantae > Streptophyta > Pinopsida > Cupressales > Cupressaceae > Cupressus > Cupressus sempervirens. The sequence goes on along the minus strand of CM053789.1, from coordinate 145,318,286 downwards.
TATCCTAATCTGAAGTCCTACCATAAACAAAACAATACTAGCTTATTATCAAGCCATATAAAGATAGAGGAATGTAAGATAATCTAACAAGTAGAATAAACTATTTTGATCATAGCATTTAATCCACTATAATCAGGATAAGCAAATATATGCTAATCATCTACCTTGTAACCAAGAAATTAATATTATGCAAGCCCCTAACCAAGGCGATACTCGACATGGTCACAAGCCTATTTAATTAAGAATAGTAGAAACACTTGAAATGCTTAATCAAAACAAAATTGGAGCATCAAAATGATAATTACAATGTCGGCATCTAGCTAACTTAACCTTTAACATGGTCATTACATCTAATTTCAACTCACTCAAACATTCATAAAGGCCTACTCACCAAGAACACACATCATCTTAGAGTCTCTAGCTTATTGAATTTAAGAATACCCATATCAATCAAGCTGAATAGCTAAATTAAGAGCCTTAAAAATTTATTCAATCAGTAGACTTAGCCACATAATGCTAGTCTAGAGCATCCCCAATCCACGAGGTTGTCTCTGACTCATTGAATTAAAATACCCATAACAATTAATCTAAAGCTAAATTATGAGTCTCAATAGTTCATTCATACAACAAACCTTGTCTCAAAGTGCTAATCTAGAATAGCCCCATTCAACGAGTCAATAATTAGAGATAATGCAAACCCAATTTGTGAGGTAAACTTCCAACTGAGAGGCAAATAGTAAATTAATCAGTGAAGAACCTCCTCAAAATAGTATAGATTCAAAAGACTAAAACTATCAACATACAACCAACTGCCATCTAAACTATCAAGCACGAGACCATCGAGATAAATCCTCTTGAATTTATAGAATAGAACAGGGAGCCTACACTGCAGAGGTTAGATTAGTAGAATTATTACCACTCATCCATATAAGCATTTAATAATATGCTATCAGACTAATTAACCATCAACATAAGTTACAGGAAACGAGAGCTAACAATAATCAAAATAGCCAACATCAGCTATCCAACTGCCAAAACAACTAATCTCAACCAAGATAACCCAACAAATAAAAGATATACACATCGCATTATATATTAACCAGTGCTTATCTGAAGAACCATATAACATATTATCCTTACATTGTCCATTTGAAAGTAAAGGAGCTAGTGTCTCCATACCAAGGTAAAGAGCTATAAACAACCTATGACCTATTACCTACTACATACATAGACATAAACAAACCAGTACAAACCAAAACTGAGCATAAAGCTATACAAAAATGCCCACCCTAACAACATATTGGTCCGCCATTACAAAACATATTGTCCAATTGAACCAGCAAAATACGTTATTTCCAGTATACCATTATGACATCGGAGATGTCATTAGGATTTTCTACCTAAATATTAGGGGGAAATTCAAAGTTGAATTTAGCCCTACTTATCTTTTTCAAGTTTGGAATGCAAAAATTTAAGGCTTCTAGATCCTCAAAGGTAACCCCTAGCTGAATGTAAGCATTAAATGCTTTTAGATAATTGATTAACCAATCTTTATTCTCCTCCTCCATGATACCCCTCCAACGGAGAAGGAATTGGATACTGGCCTCCATTTTGGGCCATTCTCTATAAAAGGCATAATTTTCCAAAACAACTTAGGATGGATGACAGAAAGAAACTTTTAGCTTTGGCAATCCTAATGAGAGATCCATGTACTTCTCTAGCAGTGGGATCCTTAGCTTTTCATCAATACTGCATACTGCTTATTCTAACTCCTTCCTCTATGTAGAATCGAAAATACTATAGTAGAGATAGATGATATCATCAAAATTCACCTTTGCCCTCGCCATACATCCAATGAAGGAACCAATTATGTCATTATTAGTTCTCCATGTATACTTATAATCAAAGACACCCTCCCTAATTGCTCTACTCACTGTGATTCTTGCCATGTCATCCATAGGGTTTAGAATCCGATTCCAATGTTCAGGTTTGACATTGCCACAAAATGCCATGGTGTGGGATTCTAAAGTATGGAAAACATAGACATTCAAATCCATGTTCAATGATCACACTCAAATAGAAAGCAGAGAAAATGGCCCTAAAAAAGACAATAAGAGAACCCTATAGAAGCCCAGCCTATCATGACCTCATTTGGCTGACAATTGCAAACCTAGTCATGGGGAAAAATCCATAATGCTATTACCAAAACCATGAAATTGTATCGTACAAATGAAAGACAGATAGGAAGCCATCACTCCTAATGATAGGAGAAAAAGGATATGATTAGCTCACATCCTAATCCCAAAACACCAACATAGAAAGCATATGAGAACAAAACTGAGGAGGCACCTCCCCAAACCAAAGTCGAATAACATAACTAAATTAAAAGAGAATAAAATAGGATATAATAAACCTAAAAAAGGATAGATAAAAATAAGGCCTATAAGGATGCACTCATAGGACAACATATGAACTATCCATCATTATAAATCTTAAAATATACCCTGTCAGCTCCTTTTTTTGCTAAATCATTTGCTATTTGATTGCCTTCTCAAAAAATATGACAAATTTGAATACCCTCAAATTGATCTAAAAGAACAAGAACCTCACCTAATTTTGAATTCAGGATAATGGGGGGTAACGCGCTTCCTAACTACATTTAGGATTATCTAAGAGTCACCTTCTTTGATGACCCAGTCAATCCTAATTCAAAACATAACTACAAACTTTTGTCCAATGCTTCTAGTTCTGCCAGGTTATTAGAGGTAGGGAAAATGGACATACCTTTCTTTGCTACCCACTTACCAGTATCATCATTAATGATACAACCTATTCCTGCCACACTAGGATTACCTCTAGTTGCTTTGTCAAAATTGAGTTTAAACCATCCATATGGGGGAGGTGCCCATCTACACCTATCTCTAGCCTCCTTGCTTTTCTTAAGGTATACAAGAGGTGGATTAATCAAGTTAGTCCATTTCTTCTTCATAATACCATCCCAAATAGAGAAAGATCCTTCCTCTTTCATGGATTTTCTAAGATGGGAATTCATCACTTCCACTATGCTAGCCTCAATTTTTAATAATAACTCTTCTAATTTCATTTTAGTTTCACTAAAAATGTGACAATTTCTCTCCTTCTAGATCTCCCATGCCACAATAGAGGGGCATATGTTCCATATTTTATTATATACTCCTTTTACCATGCTTGTAGGCCAAGCTTTAAGGAAATCTACGAAAGATTTTGACAAAGGTGTTGACCACCCTAACCTGAGTTTAAGCCAATCCTAGCAGGCCTAGGCAAAAGGAGAACTATATAATAGATTATCCATGTCCTCACTATTATGTTTACATAACACACACCACGATGGACCTAAAACACCAAATTTGGATAATCTATTTGCTATCAAGATTCTATTTTGGAATACTAGCCATAAAAAGAAGCATGCCTTAGGTAGACAAGCTGCATCCCAATAAAGTTTGAGAGGAATTTCAATTTTTCTCCAACTTTGAGAATGAACCAAAGATTTGTATCCATTTTTCAAACTATACTTTCCATCATTTGATGTCACCCAAATCAGTTCATCTTTCCTTTCTAATTGTTTAATCTTTCTATCTGACAACACCTTCTCATAAGCCTCAATAGGTAAAAGGCCTAATCCCAACCCTTCCAAAAATCTCCAAACCCATCAATAGGTACCTTCTAAGAAGTTTTAGTCTTATAATTACTAACTTTATCACCCCATAATGAATCCAATTTTTCTTTGAGATCCTTTGGAAAGGGACTAGAAGTAATCAAAGGGAGTCCATCCTAGGAGTCTTCCCAAAATAAGGCTTTATCACCCATATCCACATCCCAGGTGAGAAACTTGTAGATTAAAATCTAACATTTCATCATAAAATTCTAGCTTTCTAACCCTCTAGGGAGATTTATCATTCTAAATATTGACAAAGGATCATCCAGATTAAGGTATTTGTTGTAAAATATCTTAGCCCAGTTATGTTCTCTTTCTTTATAAAAATGCCAAATTAATTTTGCACCTAAAGCTTCATTTTGCCATTGAAGATTCTTAATCTCTAGTCCACCCGTATCCTTAGGTTTACATAGATTCTCCCATTTGATGAGAGCCAATTTTTTATCTTCTTCACAATCTCTCCACAAGAAATTTTTAAGTTTGGCTTTGAATTTCAAAAGTGAACTTTTAGATAGGGGAAGATACGAAAGAGGAAAGGTTGGAATGGCAGATAGGACATAACTAATTTTAGTAGTCTTTCTTACCTTTGAGAGCCATTTATCTTTCTAGCTACCAATCCTCACATCCAACTTGTCAAAAGTATTATGCCAAACCTTACTAGATTTTGAACCCCTCTCTAAAGCAATCCCTAGGTACTTGCATGTAAACTGACCTTTTTTATAGCCCATTATCTTATAGATCTGATCTTCCATTTGTATTTTAGTATTTAAAAAATATATCTCCAATTTGATTTTATTCACTTTTTGGCTTGAAGCATCCATATATGACTTAATGATGGTCTTAAAACCCAATGCTTATGAAATTGTACTCTTGCATGGTAGAATCATGTCATTTGCATATTGTTGATGCATAACGTTGGGCATATTTCTAGCAACAGTGATACCAGAGATTTTCTAATTATGAAAGGCATCTGAAATAGCTCTCCCAAAGGCTTTTTCCATAATGATAAAGAGGGAAGGAGATAATGGGTCTCCTTGTCTTATGCCTCTTGATATTTCAAAATAACCTTTAGGCATCCCATTAATGAGAATATAAATTTTGGGAGTGTAAATAAATTTAAATACAAGATTAATCCATTGCTTAGAGAATCCAAAGCCTTCAAGGACCTTGCAGAGAAAATGCCAATCAACCATATCACATGCTTTTTGCATGTCCAATTCATAAACATGCATGCCTCTTTATTTTTTGAGGCAGAATAAATGGTTTCTTGAATTGTAAGAATGCCATCAAGAATAGATCTACTAGGGATAAAACTTGTTTTTTCCTCAAAAATTAACTTCAGAAGAAAACCCTTAAGCCTGTTCACTAAAATCTTGGAGAAGATTTATAAATTGTATTGCATAATGTGATAGGCTAGAAGTCCCCCAGATTCTTAGGCTCATTCTTTTTAGGGATGAGAGTGAGAAATGAGTAGTTGATCTTCAACAATAGAGCTCCTCCATTTCTCGAAGCTTCAATGGCTTTCCATAGATCTTCCCCAATAATATATTAGCATTTCTAAAAATAGAAGGCCTAAAAGCCATCTGGACCTAGAGATTTATCTGAATTCATGTTAAAAACTACCAATCTCACTTCTTCCAAAGTGATCGGTTTATTTAAAACCTTATTATCTTCGGGTGAAATCAATTTTGGGATAAATCTATAGCAGTTTCACTTGGGCCTCTCTATTTGACCCTTCATAATTATTTAATATATCCTAGAAATGGGCTACAAATGTAATTGTAATTTCTTTTGGTTTCTCAGTTTGTATACCCAAGTGATTTTTAATACTAGTAATTTTACTCTTTGATCTATTATATAGAGTGGAGTTGTGGAAGAATTTCATATTTTGATCTCCCTCATCTAGCCATTTTTCTTGTGATTTTTGTCTCCAAAATATTTCTTCTTTGGATAATATGTCTTCCTGTCTAACGAGAAGCTCTTTTTCTAGCAAAAAAACTTTCATTATTCCTGCCTTTCATAATTATTTCTAAGTTTAGATTTTTTAATTTATCTTTTATATCCATTTTTTCTTTAAATATATTATTGAAATGTTCTTTATTCCATCCTAGGATCTTTTCTTTTAACATTTTCAGTTTAGAAACAAAGATAAATATCTTGGAACCTTCAAATTTATCTTGTACCCACCAATCTCTAATGTTCTTAATGAAATTATGATCTTGGAACCACATCTTTTCACATTTAAATGGATTCCTAGTAGGTTTCAAAGGCTCATTAAATTCAAAATGAACTGGGTAGTGATTAGACCTCGTAATAGGTAAAATGAAGGATTGGAAATTTAAGTAATAATCATCTATATTACCCATTATAAAAAACCTACCTAATTTTTAAGAAATGTATGCAAAATGCTTCCTTCTATTGTTTCATGTATAATTTCCATTATTGTTTGGAATATCTATCATATTATGCTTATCAAAAAATGCTTTAAAATCCATAGACGATTGTGAGAGATGCTAAATAGCCCCTTCTTTTTCTTCTAGGTTTAAAATAGTTTTAAAATCACCTCCTACCAGAAAAGAATTTTCCTTAAATTCATAAATGAAAGAGCTTATTTCATCCCAAATGACTCTTTTCCATACATGACTATTCGAGCCATATATATTAATCAAAATGAAATGTAGGTTTGATTTAAGACTCTATACAGTTACACTTATCAAATTGTTACTAAATTTTAAACAGTGAATGACTACCTTCCTAGGATTCCAAATTAAACCTAAACCCCCTGATGCACGTATAGACTCTTGAAAGATGGAACTCCAAAGACCTAGGATCTTATTTAATTTGATACCTTCTTCCTTATTTAACTTTTTTTCCTATACTAAAATGATTTCTGATTCAAAGGTTTTAAGATTTTGCTTTAGTAACCTTTTTTTTACTAGTGGCATTCCATGTAGTGATCCTCATGATTCCTTGGGAAGGCACTTCCCCTTCCCATTATTTGTTAGTTGATCTATCTTTCACTATTCTCTGCTACATCCATCTACTTCCCTAAGTTCCTTCAGTGATTTCCTACCTCTTTTGCCTTTCATTCTACCATATTTAGGTGAACTCAACCCTTCTTGATTCATCTGGATCCCGAGGTGCTCAATATTATTTTATGCATTTTGAATAGTAGAGATCTTGTAGCCACTTTTTTCTTCCAATTCTTCATTTTCAAGTTCACTTATGATTTGATGAATTATGCTTGGCCGATCTCCAATTTCACCATTTAAACCTTCCATGTTGTCTTTTTCAATCCCTTTCTTTTCATTATTTGTTACATTTCCACATAACTGAGTCTGTCCCATGATATTGTCCTCAATCTCTATTTTTAATAAATCTCTCCTTAAATCTTCAGCTGAATAATTGTTACCTCCTAATTTAAGGATTCTTTGAATTAATTCCTCCTTCTAAGTTTCTAAGCTATTATCAATATTATCCCAACTGAATACCTGGATTAACTCATAAGTTAACTGATCAAGATCCTTATCTTCTGAATTTGAGGTATCTAATGCTAGATCCATAATGATATCCTTATTTTAAAAAAATTGAACTTCTTTTGCCAAGGAACTATCTATACTTTTAGAATTTCACTTTTGATCTTTTTGATTACCATCTTGAGTAAAAGGAGAATTAACAATTGTTGATGGAGTCTACCAAAACTTGGAAGACCTAATATCAACCTCTTTGCTGGGAGTAGTATTTCTATCTTTTGTGACTTGCTTCTAACACTATTCTATATGGATATCTACCTTAATTAGTTTATGAATTTCATCTCTATCTATATTTGGTTCAAAAAGAAAGGAATTCTCCAAGTTCTCTATGTTATCTTTTTCATGAACCCCTACTACCTTATTTTGTGTTGGTGCTACTATCTCTTTGTCTAGTTCTTCCTCTCCCATTAGACTTAATTGATTAACTAGAGCTTTGCTACGAGAGGTATTTGTTGTTAGAGTAATTAGTTGTTTTCACTTATTAATAAAATCACTTTGATTTAATTAAATAAGTTTCCTATTACTCTAGTTTTGCTTAAGCTATCTTGTAGGTGCATATAATTAATATTTTATTAATTATAATGTGTAACCTAGCTTTCTTAGGTTTTAGGTTACCCTTTTTGGGTTTCGATCTCCTTTTTATAAGGATTGATCTCTTTGTAATTTATTGAATCTGTTGAATGATATTTTTCTTCGTTTGAATAAAATTTTTCTATTTTTAGATCAAACCTTTGCCTCTTCTTGTCTTTTTCTTCCTCGTGACAGGTTTTCTGCATGCAGATTTTTTTGGGCTTCATGGGTTTGTTATGTGTATTTCATCAAATCATACATGGTATAAGAGCCAGATCTATTGTAGCTTGTTCGATGTTTCAAGAAAAAGGGAGAACAAGAGTTTGGCAGATTAGATCTGGTGTTTTTTAGGGTTTTTTTAAGAAAATAGGAGGGTCACTAATTTTTGGAGTAGATTGAGGCAAAGAAGACCTCATGGATGGATTCAAAAGGCATCAAAACCCTTATTTTGATATAAAATTTGTCTAATTTGGACAATGTTGATCTAGGAGGCAAAAAAAATTTTCCTAGCAAGCTGTACAGCTCCTGGCATGCAATCCGAGGTGTAAATTGCAAAAAAAAATTTAAAAAAAATTAAAAAGTAGCATTTTGAGCCGCTAGCGGCTCTACTGCGGCTACCACAAGGGTCACCACTAGTGGCCCGCTTAGCAGTCACCACTAGCGGCTCCGCCTATGGTTCCATAGAGGCAACATCATGGCTTTGCCGTAATGGCTCTGTCATAATGGTTACCAAATCATCACTCCACCACTGCTTGTGGTGACCGGCATTTTTTAATTTCTTTTTTATTTTTTTTAAATTTTTAATTTTTTTTATTAAAAAAAAATGGCATGCATTTCAAAGAGCTTGGAGGTTTTTTTTCCATAACTTGAGCATACAGATGTATTTTTTTGATCCAAAAATTATGTCGAAAAGTTGGTTTTGAGATGGAGATGCTGATATAGGTTTTTTTGGTTTTTGATGTAGTTTGGTTACCTATTTTGGTAGTTAAAGCTAGATGTTCTATTTTGCACTCTGAGAGGCATATCTTGAGCATTCGATCTCTGTTTTTGGACTTCTTTATATCACTAGAAAGCTCTTTCTGCACTCTTTCCCATGATGTTAGTTCTTATTCTAGATTCTATTCTAGGAACATTCTATTCAGTCTTTTTTCATTTTAGCACTTTGGTGGATATCCTAATTTTTTCAGGTCTGAGGATCGATTTTGTTACTTCTAATGCTTCGTTTTGGGCTCTACCTGCTATTGTTTCAGTCTTATGCTTTTTCTAATCATTGTTGATGTTCATTGTAAGCATCTTTATGCAAACACAATAAGATAAAGTGCCACTCGTGTGTTTTGGGATACTTTTCTTCATTGTGATTCATTGTACTCACACTAATTTATAAAGTGTCATGGGGGGGATAGTTTTTTGTCGCTTATAGGCCCTCTTCCTTTTTTGCCTCATGCAGTGTTGATGACACATGCCTTAGTAGATGTCTGTACCTCACTCTTGATGTGTTTGGTTCCTATGTTGTAGGAGATTTTTTGGCCCACCTTTTCAGTTGCATATCACCTCACCACATTTGCATTAAGGGGGGGTTATATTATTGGTTCTATGCTTCCTTGGTTCAATGGTTCATTAGTGTGAGCTATGTATTTAGTACTTGATCCTACATACTAGGCAATTGTAGTGGCTGGCTACCTATGCATTTTGGTGAGATGGATCATCTACCATATAGACATGCTCAGTTCATGCCTTCTATTTCCATGGAGGTTCTATAAATCAGCATTTTGACAAAGTTTTGTGGCTTTTCATGCCTCAATGGTTCTCTTCATGATCTCTCTTTGTTCCTATCTTCTAGAACATTCTTTGCTATCTCTATTTGGAGTATGGTTTTTCCCATGTGGTTTTCTCTATTTCTCTATTTCATAGAGATTTTGTTGTGATTGGGTACCTAATCAGGCCTTGTTGCTGGGACCCATTTTTCTACTTTCATAGCTGTGCTAGGTTAGCTTTCCTCCTGCGCTTTGCTTAAGGGGGGTGTTAGAGTAATTAGTTGTTTTTACTTATTAATTAAATCACTTTGATTTAATTAAATAAGTTTCCTATTACTCTAGTTTGCTTAAGCTATCTTGTAGGTGCATATAATTAATATTTTGTTAATTATAATGTGCAACCTAGCTTTTTTAGGCTTTAGGTTACCCTTTTTGGGTTTAAATCTCCTTTTTATAAGGATTGATCTCTTTGTAATTTATTGAATCCATTGCATAATATTTTTCTTCATCTAAATACAATTTTTCTATTTTTAGATCAAACCCTTGCCTCTTCTTGTCTTTTTTTTCTCTGTGACAAGTTTTCTACATGCAGGTTTTCTTGGGCTTCATGGATTTGTTATGCATATTTTCTCAAATCCTACTTCTCTATGTTATCTTTTTCAGGAACCCCTACTACATTATTTTTTGTTGGTGTTGCTATCTCTTTGTCTAGTTCTTCCTCTCCCGTTAGACTTAATTGATTAACTGGAGCTCTACTGTGAGAGGTATTTGTGACTTGCTATTCTGTATTGGTGGGACTAGATGACTTTAATCCCCTTTCATAGCTAGTAGCCTATTCTTGAATCCTTTCTACCATTGTCTCACTATTTTTCATGTCTTCCCCTTTGACTGGTATCATCCTCTACCCTAGACTACTCTTTGAGACTTTCTGCTTCTTTTTAGCTCTCCATTTAGTTGAAACATCTTTTTTTTTTAATCCCTTCAAGAATCTCTTTGTGATCAGCCACTATGATGGATTTGATTCTTACATCAAGTTCTAGATTATTCTTATACTTTTCATCATCCATTTTTTCAGTACATCGTAGATCAAATCAAGTGTCAATCTTTTCATAAAACTCTAAGGATGTGATTGAATTTAAGGATCTAATTCCTAGCTTCTTTTTTTGTGTAGTTATCATGGGAAACATATTTTGAAAGTTTTAAGTGAGAGGTAGATTTTTAAGCCTTGTTCCTTTATTATCCTCTACCTTTATAATTTTTGAAATTTCCCCTTCATATGTTTGAAAAAATAAATCGTAAGATGCCTTCTTTGTTATCACTTTTTAATGTATAGGAAGAAATTGATTAAACTTTGTTCTAATCAAAAATTTCACATTGTTGAAATACTAAAAGGAGGCATCTATCCCTATGAACTCTCCTATAGTAGACCTTATTGATTTGAGAATCTCAATCTGATTCAACTCCGACGATAAAGCCTGAATGTTGAAGCATATTAGGCACCTAAAATCTATCCCTTCTATCTTAAAATTTGGACTCCATTCTACAAATTTGATAGCATGTCCATTGAAAAAATATTTGGATACATTAATAAATTCTTTTTTAATAACTTCATCCATACAATGCAAATATAGGGTTTTATTCAAATAGTAAGAGATACTTACCTGGTCACGACAATTTTCTTCTAAAAAATTTGAGAATCTTCATTAGGGTCATTCCAAACTGTGAAAATTCCAACTTTTTGGAATTCACACCATGTGGCTTCAAATTCCTCATTGTGAATGAAGATGGATTTATCCTCGCAATCTAGATTAGCCTTAGAATCTATCTTTCCCTTAGGGTTTGAAGAATTCTTGTTAACCCTCTTCGTGGATCACCGGTGTGGAGGGATATAGGGATATAAAGACTTATCATGAGACTCAACCGGTCTGAGGAAATTGGAATGACATGTAATGGAAGATTTTGACCTATCAAACTCTAATGGAGGAAACTTGTAGGGGTTGAGGTGGGCATACTTTGTAAGATTGAATACCCTAAATTGATCATTCAGACTCTCAATAGTAAAAATTGACCACGGACAAAAGTTACCAAATTCTGATGTGTTATGAATGGATTTAGCCTAATAACTCTTTGGCTCAAGACTTCTTCCACAAGTAGCCTCTTGCTATAGTTTGATTCACAAATATGCTAGCTCTATCTCTTTTTTCCTTCCAAGTTTTCCAAGATGGAGAACTTATTTGTAGTCTTGACCGCATATTCAGACTGTGGTAAATCTTGGGTACCCTCAGAGATGTGCTCTAATTTTTTTGCAAGAATGCTGAATTTCACCATTTTTAATTATTGAAAATATTGATTTATTACTTTATCATTTAAATATAATTCTACAGTAAATTGAAAATCAAAGAATTTAATTGGATGATTAATGGTTATCTTTAGAGAACTTGAGTTGTGCTTGATGATTCAATTTTATATGAAAATGATTTATATTGCTAGGGAAAATTTCTTATTCAAAAAAATTAGTAATTAACATACTTTTAAAAGATGAAAATTGTGATGTGTATGTTCACTAAACTCTTGTGTTTTAAAAATGAATTGAACTATGAAACAATTTTTAAACAACTTTATATGGATTCTTGAATCATTTGGGATTCTAGTACACTCGAAAACATTATGAACTATAATATTTGGAAATGAAAAATTGGAAACCTATAGTGAAAATTAAATATGTATGTTTTCCAAAACCTAATGTATTATGAAAAGTTACTATTGTATGTTCTGTATGAGACGTGTGATTTTACTGATGTTTGGTTTTAGGGTTGACTTACCTTTGACTAGTCAAGATGTTACTAGAGGCTTGGGAGTTTTTTTCTATGATGTCATGATGATGTTTTGATTATGATCTTTTAGACCCAACCATGGTGATGTGTCATCTGTGCTTTATGCTGAGTTGATAAAATGTTTTATTATTTTCCTTCTAGTTTCTCTTGTGTAGAACTGAAGTGAATGGTATGATTTTTTTGGTATAACCTTTGAGTTTTCGATCTGTCATCTTTGGATTGCTTCTTAGTTTCTTGTGAAGGACTGAGGTGATTATGTGATTTTTTCATGGTGATGTCATGTTATGACATGGATTTGGTTTATGTGTGCTTGATTTTGGATCAATCCTATTAGGATGATTGTATTAGTAATATCTGTGATTTGGATTAGTGGTATTTCAATGCTTTCCAATTTCTTGTTTAAGAATTGATGTGTGGTTTATGGTCATTTGAGATCTTTTGATTTTACTGAGCTTAGGGTAGGTTATTTGTATGTCATTTTGGGGAGTGGATTGCAATGGAGGCTGAGGCCCTAAAGAGGCTTATGGGTAACCCATTGTAGGTTATTTAATAAGTGATAACATTTTAGTAAATGGGTTTAAAATGAATTAACAATATATTGGTACCACAAAAAGTCACTACGGGGCTGAAGGATTAAAAGACTAGTTGGGTAACCTTAGAGCTGACTCATTAGTATGACTTGTCAGTACGAAAGGATACTAATGCTGCATAGAGTCACTAGGGGGCGAAGGATTAAAAAACTAGCTGGGTAACCTTAGAGTTGGCTCGTGTGATGACACTTTCCCATATGCATAATAGATTCCCTACATGTCATTATTTCCTCTAGGTTTAGATGTCTTTTGTGTCTTGGTACCTTTGAGTTAGATTTCTTTTAGGTTTTCCTTGACTTAGATGTTGGATTTGACTTTTGTTTTTATGATCTTGTTTGGGGCTTGAGACTATATCCTCATCACAGTGGGACTGGACCTTTTTGGGTTACCATCAAGTCAGTTGGTAGTGCTTTTTCTTGTACCATTAAGATTCAATAGTTTGATGTTGTGCCTAGAGTGCCCTTTTTTGTATTCCTTTCATTTTATTCTTGTGTACTATGATGGATGGTTATAGCTTTTGTATTGTATTTGATTTCATGAATCTTATGAGATGTTGTTGTAATCTATTTTTATGTTGTATATTATTTCAACCCTTCATACCCATGACCTGTACAGTGGATGATGGTACATTATGATTATTGTCAACTGGCATTCGAGATGACTGTATATTATTTAAATGGATTCATAATTGTATATTATTATTTGATGTGGATTTATTATATATTGGATTTAGCGTTAATTATACTTAAATGTGATTCAATGTCATGGGACCCTTAAGAATTGTAACCTATTTATGTATTGTTGATGTATGAGTGTATGTTAATTGCTTCCACTATTCTATAACTGTTGTTGTATCTTTATCTTTAAAAAAAATGTTTGTAAAACTTAGTAAAAATTTAGGTTAACTTATTTTGGGTTCCTTGGTAGGGCATTACAGATGCACTCTTATTTGAAAGAAACTACTATACAACTCCTATGTTGAAAGCATTATATATACAAAAAAATATTCAAGGAAAAAAAAATAAGAAATCAAATATTAAAGCAAATGACACTTAAAGAAATGTGGATACAGTGAGATTAATTGAAAAAATAAGCCGAACTAAGATTTGGTATTTCATTATTCTAGAGTAACAAATGTGTTTTTCCAGCAATGTTGTTTGTTGTTGCAAAAATCTCCTATCCTTCCATCTAGTGGTGTGTTCCTTTTAGCATCGAGCTATAAATTTCCAAGATGTATTTTTTGGTCTACTTCCAACATTGTTGGCATCTACTTCCAATAGAATTATTGGCTATGGTATATGATCCTACAAGAATTTGGATCACACACCCTTTAAAAAATTGCAAAAAAAGACACATGTCAATAAAAGATGACTAGATGTAAAGACAACCCTCGCAAAATAGAAGCCACATAAAAAATCTTCATAAAAAGTACAAAATTCAACATGCATGAAGGTCAATATGCACTTTGAGTTGTCAACATTAATCTTTACTTACCATTAAAATCAAAAGAAATACATATACATGTACAAGTATAAAGATAAGAGATAAAATGAAAAGTTGTAAAAGAAAACATAATCAATTACCGAAATACCAACATAATCTAAACTTTTCTTCCAAGTTGACAAAGACTCCGTAACATATCCAAGAACACAAGGGAGAGAATATTGTAGGAGTTCTTTACGATCTTACTATGAAGCTTTTAAGCTTCCCCAAACTCTTTCTTGACATGAAAGATACCTAGCCTAACATCGAAGAGGTCTAAATGAGAAAAACTAAGAGAGTAATGGAATTGTGCTATTTAATGCATCCAAGTCAAAATTTCAATGATGACATTGATATATACATATTCACCCTATATCTATATTTTATTATATTTCATACACATGAAAACTTAAAATGGATAACCTCAAGGTATATTCATAAGGAAAATAATGACTACACTACCACAAATAACCACAATATTGATATCTTCACTATTTTTGATAAGGACATTATTTACAACCATAGTCCAAAAAGGATAAGAAACAATGTAAAGAACTATTTCATAAGTTTATTTTGGTCGATCTCATTTTCAACTAAAGTAGAGTCATTAGCTATCATACAATATACTACTACTTTGGTAGAAACTTATTCACAAGAATCTACATAAATAAAGAAAACACATTATTCATTCATAAGTAAAGATACAAACTTACATTCATAATATATACCAAGATATTCTCCCATTTCATGCCCACCATAGACATCCACTTCCCAAAAGTATATTAGCTAGATCTTACAAAAGAATAAGTTCTCATTCCCTAAACATTTCCAAAGATGAATTTATACTAACTCTTAGTCTACCATTCCAAAACTTGAAACAACTAACATGGAAGAGGGAAGATGAAACTTTCCAAAGCCCGATGTCCTGAAACTCCTAGAAATTGAAAAATGGGCCTAAGGTTAGGGATGAGGTTGACCCTACCCTAGGTCATGGTTGTGGTCATCCTTGACCTAGGTCAGGGTCTAGGTCTACCTTGACCTAGAAAGTCAAAGTCTCAAGTTTCATAGAGAAAGTTGTCAAAAATAGGCTAGAAATAGAGAGAGAGAGAGAGAGAGAGAGAGAGAGAGAGAGAGAGAGAGAGAGAGAGAGAGAGAGAGAGAGAGAGAGAGAGAGAGAGAAGCATAATAGGGGGAAAACATAATAGGGGGAAAACAACCAAATCCATAGAAAGACCCATTCAAGGAACTTGACATGACCTCAGACCACTTACTCAGAGGGCTTAACACTCTTAACATGGAAGTGCTTCCATTTTAAGATGATACAAGTAGAAATGGGCATTGTCTACTGAAAGAAAAATAAGAGAAACTACATTAGCCCAAACTATGCTAGATTTAGGGAAGACACATATGTCTATAGCCCTAAGGGATTAAACTAAGAAATTTGTGCCTAACACAAGGGCTTATAAAATTTTAAACAATAAAATTGAAGAAGTTGTACAAGAAAGAAAAATAATTTGGAAGAAAGTATTCAGGTTGTTAGTTACTATAGTTGAAGAAAATAAGGAAAAAGAAACAAGGAATGAGGTAGAGAAGAGTGAACAAAAGGACATTGTCACTATTGAAGACATATATGAGGAAACACACTCAACTACCAATGTCTTAACTAAGAAAGAACTCAAGAATGAAGTTTCATTCATCAATGCAACCTCAGACATACCTCTATCATGCATCAATCCCATTTTGATACAAATTTATGATTATCCAAGGATTGATAGTGCACCAACTATGGATTCAACACTTTTTCATTCAATAGTTACATTTGTAGAAAAGCGCCTACAAGATGTAAGTGTCAATGAATGGGGTAAAGTAATTATTACACTTCTACATCCAATTTCCAAGGCCAATCTTGTAATTTACAAAGAAGTAGGAGAGGAGCAAGAGAAAGAAAATAAGTTTGCAACTGATGGATTGGGATCTAATGTTCAGGGAATAAATGAGGTTGTGCAACAAATGACCCAAGAATCAGAGTAACTGAAAGAGAAAGTGGAAATTCAAGCATTAGTCCAACTTCCAAGTGTACAAAAATCTACACTATCTAGAATAGAAAGGACTACTACACCTAATCAATAGGTGGTATCTACTTAGAGGGAGATTGTTGAGTTGTCATTTTGCACGATGCTTAACAACATGAATCCTTTCAAACTCCTCTCTTGAAAATTTAATCTGGGATCAACTCCATGGTTCCAAGTGATCTTGCAACCTACTAAAATCCATTAAGTTGAAGATAAATGTGAATGCTTACAAGGATGCCTTTCTTAGTTCTAATAACTTCGGATAAGATGTGAAATCTGTTCGCTGCTTCAAAAAGAATGAAACATACAAAAGGAAACTATGTTTTTGTATTTTCTATTTTCTAAATGGATGCAATCTAATAATGTAACTAATATGAATTCCTATTTTAACAAGGTGTTAGTAAAGAAATTAATGAAAATAAGGTAATGATAAAATTAAGCAAATAAACATGAATGTAAAATCCTAATAGACATAAGCTATGGAAAACAATGCGTCTGCGAGTTAAGCCTTTGAAGAAATTGATGGGTAACCAATGAAAGTAGGATAAACACTTTCTTAATTCAATTGATGTACTCGTCAATGGGATTTTCTTAGCAACCATGAGATGTTTCACTTTTCATTAAATCAGAAGGCCATGAAAAATGTGCTCATGTGAGACAAAAAGTTTTGCAGGAACAAAATAGGTGATTTCTCCTCAAACTAGATACATCAACAAAATTCATAAAACTATAGAAAACACTAAAATTAAAAGATTGCACAACTAGAAATATTGTAATAAACCTTTGGCTCAATTACATTCCATGAAAATACATTCACAAAACATAGCACATTTAGGAAAGAATCACTACACTCCAAATGCAAGCATCAAAAGCATATATTATTGCAAAATAATGACGGCCTTGATTACATATTACAATCGTGTATTTATAAGAAATCATCTGCTCAATTTGTGTTGAGAGTGAGAGATATATTCATGTAATCATATGCTTGTAAATTAATAAAACAAACTAATTATATAGAAATGAACTATCTAATTGTTACTTAGTAGGACTCCATCCATTTTTACATCATTAATTGGATGCATGAGCCTTTACATGTCATAAAAAAAAAGAAATTATGAGAGAATAAAAAGAAGAGAGCCATGAGTTGATGTAGAAGTGTCAAGAAGTGTCAAAAATAGAAGCTCAACCTTCACTGGACATCCGTTAGAGTTAAACTACTGTCAGAATGTGTTTCTTGTGCATGGAAAGCTCTATTTTTAGAACTAGTAGTTAACTGTCAATGCATCTTGGAAGAAGCACACTTGCGCACCTCTAACTTCTTCAAAATTCTTCCAAAACTTTGTTCCCAAAAAAAATAGTAGCACACCTAGTGCACCAGCATAGCAGTGCACCTCAAAGGCCTAAAAATGCAAAATTTTATTGAGTATTAGAAATGAAAATTTGGCTTCTAGGTTTCATTCCCCTTCATACCACAACTATGTCTAGATGCTTTCCTTTGAATTTCTCTATTATTTCAGTGACCTTTACCTCATCTGGTAGATCTAAGGCATTATATTTATCCTTGACCTTCTGCCTATAATTATCCACCTCTATATGGGTCTCAGCAAAATTCCTGAGTTTAGTATCTAGCTCTAGCAATGCTTCTTCTATCCTGAATGCCTGCCAGATATCTTCATCACTAGAAACTTCATAAAAAATCTTCCTAAATCTTTGCACGACCACCTCTACTAGTATTAGTTTCTCTTGAGAATCATCTTCAAAAATATATGCTCATGCATCACTATAATGTTTCTCTACTTCCAAAATTTGCTCTCAAGCTTGGTCCTTGAGCTAGTGGATCTTCGCATCTAATGATTCCATTACTTTATTGCTATCCACTATTTTCTCTATCCATTCATCTATCACATCTAACTCTTTCACTATATATACATCCATAAGCATTCAATACCTTTGGCTTTTTATTTCTTGTAACACTTGTAAGTCCTTTTTCCTGGTATGTACCTCATCCATAATACTAAAATCTTGATTCAAAATCGCTACCATTTTATCCACATTCTCCTACATGACATGTAGTATCTTTAGATTTCCTTGAATTATGAGTACTCCTTTCTCCTCAAAACTTTCCCATCATTGCTGAGAGGCATTAAAAAATGGATCCAATTGTACTGCCACCCTATCTCTCCTTTTGATTGCTACATTTAAGGTCTCTTCAAGGTGTTCAGGATCTAAGGGACCAACGGATTTAGGTAAATATCCCTTTAGGATTTCATTTTGTCTTCAAAGTGTTATCAGTTCCACCCTTTCCTATTCTAAACTTTTGAATACTTCTTTCATTCCCATTGTGATCATCAACTTAGTTGTGGCTAATGTAGGCTTTCCAAGCATAACTTCTCTGATTTGATAGTCTTGTGGATCCAGATCTTCTATTTCTATATTAGGAGGAGGGATAGCCACTTGTACAAACAAATCCTAATTCTTGTCACTATTGATAAAAGCTAATGCTCTTGCATCCTTTTATGGAGACCTAGGTTTATGAAGAACCTCAATTAATTCTATCATATCCTCCTCATTAGCATTGAATTGTTACTTTTTTTCTTATCATTTCTTTTCACAACCATCTTAGGATCTATTCCACTAAATTGTTTCCTTTTGAGGATGAAGGAGTTATTTCAGCTATGCCTTTTCCCTTATCACCCCTCTCCAGATTCTTTTCCTTTTCTGATGGCTCTCCTTCTATAGTGTCTATTTTGGGGGAGCCCATAGTTCTCACCTTTGTCTCCTGGGAAGCCTGTTGAGGTTGCTCACCTATTTGTTCCTCTTCTAACACTTCATCGGTAGACACTTGTTGTGTCTCTTTTTTAGGTTCTACCTAGACCTATTTGATTTCTATACCTAGAGGAGGAGAAGTAACTGATCCCTTGTCAACACAAAATGTGACTTGTAATTAGGATGTGGATGTAGGAACTATCTTGAGTCCTCGTGACTCTGGGTGCATCTGAGTCCAATCTTCCTATTGAGGTTCATTGGTTGGTGTATCTCGAATCTTATCCCCAACTAATTTAGTTCCTACGGGCATAAAATCAAAATTTGACATCTTAAAGACATCAATCCCCTCAACATCATGTTCATGAATCCATTGTTGCATTTCATCCTCTAATGTGGTAGTTTGCAGAGGTTTGTCTAGGATTGGTGGTGGTGTAGCTATACAACTTCTTCTCCTTTCTTGTTTTGTGGCTCTAGCTAGCTGAGTCCTCCTATTGAAAGGTACATCATGCTCATCATCCTCTTCTTCCTCTTCTTCAGGAATAGGTTTAGGGATTGATGGGATAGGAACTACTTTCCTGATCACCCTTTGCCTCTTTTTGACTAGAGTCTTCATCTTTCTTCCCTTTTTAGGCACAGAAGGGGATGCTTGTTCTATTTTTCAAGGTGGGGAAGCTTCTTGAATTTCAAACTCTATTTCCATTTGGTTGGATGTAACTTTTGGCACTTGAGGATCAACCTAGGCTTGTGGAGCTCCATTATCTTTTGGCCTTAGTACATTCTCTTTTGCTTGCCATGTAGGTGTCAGGATTTCACCCTCTTTAGGTTCAAGTCTCTAAGGAGAACTCATTTTCCTCTTGCCTTGGCCTCTACCCTTCTGAGCTTGATAATAACCAATCGGTCCATCAAGTTGATGTACTGTCTTGGGCCTTACTAATGACTAAGCTGTGAATTTTGGGATGGTTACATTCTTTCCTCTACCTTTGGTTGGATAGGCTTGTGCATGAAAGATTACTATTTTAGGTATTGGATCAAGCTTGAATGGTTTCTTGATCCAATCTTGTATCATTTTAATGATGTGCGTTGCCCTATGGTTGATATCTAAATTCTCCTCCCTATCAACCTCAGCATCCATAATAGGCCTATCACCTATCTTATCTTTGTTGAATAGAGGATCAAGCAAATCCTTGGAAGCATATTGTAATATCTTCAAGTGAATCTTTATTTTCAGGGCCTTCTCTACCAAGTACAAAGTCATCCTACAATAATCCCTTATTTAGACATTGTAGTCATTTGTAGAATTTATCAAATGATCTTCAATAGCTTCTTCATGTTAGAATGCTTTGCCTGCCAAATACTTTACTCTCCTAATGTTATCAAAACATGGCTACGGAAAATTGAACTCTTCCAAGGGATATTGATCCCATTCACACTCAAAAAAGGAAATATCTTGCCTCCAATCTACCCAAAAAGGTCCTATAACCAACAACCAGGTCCAACATTTTTTATGTTGCTTTCTAACCTTGTCATAGGTAGACAAGATTTGTCGAGAAATCTCCAAGAGAAAAAGTTTGTCACAAGGATACCTCAGCAATTTTTTTGGGTTAATGGTAGTACCAGCTACCCTCAAATATGTAAAAGTCAAAAATTGGATATAATATGCTCTGAGTATTGTTATTTTTGCCACTGCATCATCTGATAATCTCTTCACGTAATCCCCTTCTATAAATCTAATTATAGTGAATATAAACGCATCATTAACAATTCTATACTCCTTGCTCTACTCCAAGAGTCTCTTCTTCATCAATTGAGGATAGCCAATATATGATCATGCATTTGGATCTTGCATGTTGCCTCTCTTGTAAAGCCTTGGATAGTTTGTTGCTATTGCAGCCAACAAGTATACTAGGTATGATGTCATATAAAACTTCCTTTGGCTCTTTGCTGCTACCAGCTACTCACACTAATTTTGACTCAAAATGGAAGCGCAATATAGTGACATTTCTACTTTCTTGATTGTTTCAATAAAATGCACCATAAGGATGTTCAAGTGCCCTACTACTGGTAGACCCATACCTCTACTGAGAAGCATGATGGATTATCAGATGTCTTCAATCATATACCCTCTGGTCATATCAACCTTGCTAGTCTTATTTCCCAAAGGAATCTTCTCTATGAGGTAGGAGTACTCAAAGATCTAAGAGGCTTCCTCAATGTGTTCTCGTGGCCACCTTTTTGTTGCTTATATGTGAGCCTGATAAAATGATCTACCCATGGGAGATGAAATACTTTCTCAATATTCTTTAGGTGCAGATCAAGGAAAATTTCTCTTGTTACACTCTTCGCCACCCTCTCCTCAGGGAAAAAGTGTTTTGCAAGTGTCATAATGAGCTCTAAAGATTATACTGACTCTAGATGTGAAGTGACATTTATGAGTCCTAGCATGATGAGTGCGAAGACCATTTGCGACCTCTCAGTGGGTTTGTTACAAATTTTTAGGAATTCTCCCAAGTCTATATGTCCCAAATTATTATCTTTGATCTTTGAGTTAACATCTTAAAACCTTGACTTTGTTGGAATGCCTTGGAACTTGAAGACTGTGGGTTTCAGTCCCATTTTCTCACAGAAGGAAGATGATGAAGATGCCATTGAATCTACACAAAAATTACCTATTAATTTGGATTTGAAGTGAACATGACAAATTCGAACATTAAGTTTTATTTGAACAAAATTTACAAAGTCAAACTATTTGAAAACATGAAAAACCCTATTTTAACCTCTAAAAAAATAGTGCATCAGGCACGCTAGGAAGGTGTGCTTGGTGTGCAACACCCATATGTGTATGTTCAAGTTTCGTTACAATTTGATATGCACATTAGACACACTTGTTTTGGTGCACTGATGCGCCTCTAAGTTTAGCATTTTTCATTTTTATTTTTTTTGTATTTTCTTTGTAAATCACTATGGTGCACACTAGTGCACCAAATCAAGTGCATTGGTGCTCACTAAGTTTGAATGCATCTTAAGGGTTTATCTTTTTTTTTCATTTTTTTAAATTATTGGGTATGCATTAGTGCACCAAATTAGGTACATTAGTGCACACCAAAAGTTTTGATTTTAGAGTCTAGCTTGTTTGAAGTGCTTCCTACCATTCACAAAAAAGTTGGGTGTGCACTAGTGCACCCAATAAGGTGCATAGGTGCACACCAAGTTTGGAGTTTAAACCTTGTTTATTTTGTGTTTTGGAGAGAACCATACCTCAAACTCTTTGCAACTGTGATGATGTAGGGCACAAAAATGTGAGGACAAGGTAGACTTCTCGAGGCTTGAAGCTATGTCGATGCAAGGTAATATGCAATAAAAGGCACAAGGTATGGAGTAAGAGGGGGAATGGGGTTTTATAGACCTCAAGTTGCCTTTGTTTTTCTAGGAGACTTGCAACTCCATAGCTGTGGCTAAAATAATTTGATTGCTTATTTTGGTGCATCAGTGCACATATTTAGGTGCACTGGTGCACCTTTTTTTCTTGCAAAAAGGCCTCTGGCATTAAAATATCTAAATTCTAAATAAATGAATTTCTTAGACAAGACTCAAAAACAAACTAGGAAAGTAGGCAAACCCTAAAATGAATTGGATTCTAAACTAAGACTCTAAAAGACAAAAAATAAAGTAGGTGGTCCTCATTTCTATTAGGAAATGGGGCTTGCATTTTGAAACCACAACAAATAACCCCAATAAAAGGCAGAAATGACAAAGACATTCCTTCATCAGCAAACATTCCTTTGACATGTGTCAAACACCAATTGAATTTTGTACATTTCGAGCATATTTCAATTGACTTCATAGTCAAAACTTCAAGATCCAAAATCTCCAAGCTTAGTGTGTGCTCTGTGTATTCATTTCCTTTGATTTCCTAGAATGCAATCTATCAAAGTTTTTTCACAACTCAAAAACAATCTTCCACCCATCTGGCTCATTCTTCGGGAATCCTCGTGAAAGCTATTTGTTGATCCATTGTCTCATTGGATGAGAGAATCATTTTGAGGGCTCTTGGCGAGTTGTCACTTTCTTTAATTTTTTCAGCAAATATTTTGAATATTTTCTCCATGTAGCTCATAATATCATCATTTGATTCTTGGATGGTGTAATGTTTTGGTACTAGATAGCTCATTTTGAATGTATATCTATTTGTAGTTTTAGATCTATTAGAATCCTTTAGTCTTAACACTATTCTTTCTTTTATTTTCTTCTGTACCCTAACTACACTTAAACTGTGTAGCTAGGACATCAGTGTCATTTCTTAGATTCGATCTCTTGTGAACATCCCTTGTGTTCCTCTTTTCAGAACTTTTTTTAGAAACTCTCATGCCAAACAATGATCTTAGCAACTCCTTTGAGAAGACCCTTTGGTTTGAACCAAATGGGGTTTGGATCCTAATTTTTTTTCATCAACCTTAATTCAACAATACCTGAGACAATTGATCTTTAAATTTGCAAAGTTTTGATAACTTGTTGATCTAAAATCTTGAATTCAAGATTGAAAGTCCCCTATTACTGCAAGTAACATCCATTCCTTTGTTGGTATGAGACACACAATCATCAAAATGTTTTGACAAAGAAATACCTCTTCCTAAAATTAGAACCAAAAGAGTAGTTAGTAAGTTATGTCAAGATAAAATCTTGAGTTCACCTACCCCCCTAGACTGACACAACTTTGAAAACAAACACATGATTGAAAAAAAACATGCAACTAAAAAACAAATACACTTGCATAAAATAAGCACACTTGCAGAAATGAAATCTATTTTTTTTTTTGGGGGTTCTTCGAGGCTTCAAAACAATGTTTCAAAAATTTCCCATGTAAGGAACTGAGTCTAAAAGTATTTTCTCTGAGAATCTCTACAATTTGATAAGGACCAATCAACAAGCATTGAAGCTTAGTGTGGCTACTCGACTTTTCATTCGCCTTATCCCAAAGTAGAACAAGGTCAAAAATTCTAAAGGATTTTATCATGGCCCTCTTGTCAAACCACCTCTTCACAATAGCTTGATGTTTAGCCATGTGCTCTAATACAACTATTCATTTCTTGTCCATCTCTAAAAGATTCATCAATCTAATTAGTACTTTGTCAACATCTTTAGCATACTCACTCATGAATTTCAAAATAGGAATCTTGAGGTTAAGTGGGAATACTAGCTCTTGTCCATAAAAAAGTAAATATAGAGATGTCACCAAAGCATTCTTGACCCTTACTTGATTTGTCCATAGAGCTTATTTAAGTTGCATATGCCAATCCTTAGGGTTCTCCTTCAATAAAAATCTTATTACTGTGATCACATTCTTGTTCATAGATTCTACTACCCCATTTGCTTGAGGGTAATAATTCAAAGAGAACTTGATAATAACCTAATTTTCAAATGCCTATTGAGTCAAGAATACTGATGCAAAAGCTGATCCGTTATCACATACTAAGGTGAATGGCATGCCAAATCTAGTAACAATGTGTTCCTCCAAGAAGTCTGTTACCACGTTAGTAGTGCAATTTCTGAAAGTTTTTGCTTCTGTCCATCGTATACGATAATCCGTGGCTATGAGAATAAAAATGTGTCTAATTGACAATGGTGGATTGACTTGACCAATGAAATCTAGCCCCCACTTTACGTAGGGGCGTACCTCATACACTAGTTGTAATGGCATTTCCAGATGTCTTTCTCTATTAGCACTAGTTTGACAAATATGACAAGAACATCTGTGCTCAAAAGTATCTTTGAATATTGTGGGCCAAAAATAACCTGATCTTAAAATCATATGAGTAGTTTCTTCTATCAAACCATACCCTATACCATACTTATCATGAAACTATTCCAAAACTCCATTTTCTTCCTCACATCCTAAGAACTTTAGGTAGATCCCTTCATAGTTCCTTTTGTACAACTTTCTATCGTGCAACATATAGGATTCTCACTTCATTTTAAGTCTTCTACATTGTGAACTATTCATCCAGCTAGGGCACTAATTTTGTAGAAGATAGTAAACAATATCCTACTACCATACATCTATTACTACACCTTGATCAATATCAACTTGAGATACTATCATCTTTTTTCGATCTTCTACATTTGTTTCACTATCAAACCTAAATTTATTTTCATCCCCAACCTAGTTATAAGCTATCATTCTTGATAATCATTGACCTCTGACTAACCTCATGGGTTGGATCTCTAAATCAAATTCTTGAAGTATCGCCATCCATTTCCCTTGTCTTTCACCAAGTTCATTTTGCATCAATAATGTATTTATCACTGGATCAGGAACAATCACATATACCTTACTTCTTAGTATATAATGATGAAATTTCTTTACTACCTTGATCAACCCAAAAGACTATTTATCAAGGTTGGAATAATTCAACTCAACATTTTTCAAAGGTAACTCATAAAAGAAATAGGTCTTTCATCTTCCTTTTCTTTCTTCTATGTTAGGATCCCAGCACATGAGTTTTCTGAAGTGAAGGAATATATCTTGAAGGGAAGCTCATAGTTAGGACTTACTAGTACAGGAGGTGTGGAAATGGCTACTTTGATATCCTCAAATGATTTCTTGACCTCTGGAACCCATTCTATTTTAGCCCCCTTTTTGAGTAAATCATTAAGGCGACAGACTATTTCTGTGAATCCACTTATAAATTTTCGCACAAAATTTATCCTACCAAAGAAAGACTTAAACTCTTTTCAACTATGAGGAGGTGATAACTTCAGAATAGCTTCAACTTTATCAAGATCAATGGAGGTGCTAGATTTAGAAATAATATGACCTAGGAGCTTTCCTTTAGTGACCCCAAACAAACATTTCTTGGAATTGAGAGATATATCATATTTATGGCATCTATTGAATACCTGTCTTAAATAAGCTATGTGATTATTTTAATCTTTTGAAAAGATAGTTAAGTCATCCATGTAGATAACTATACACTTATTTATTAGTCCCTTAAAAGCTTCATCCATGAATTGTTGAAATGTAGCCCCTGCATTAATCAATCCAAAAGGCATTCTCCTATAGGTGAAGGTTCCCCATTTGGTCGTAAAGGCCGTCTTTAGCCTATCTTCTTCTTCTACCATTACTTGATTATATCCTAAATATCCATCTAAGAAAGACCATCTTTGAACCATTCATAATTTTCAAGGCCTCATCTAGTGAGGGTAATGGGTAATTGTCCTTTTGAGATGCCAGGTTCAAGTTACAAAAATCCACACAAAGTTGAATCTTCTCGATCTTCTTTCATACAAGAACTAAATTAGGCACCCACGTAGAGTAGTGCATAGGAAAAATAATCTTGGCATCTAGTAATTTCTTGACTTCCTTCATTATCAGAGGTTTGAGGATAGGATTAAGAGGTCTTTGCCTTTTTCAGAAAGGTTTGGCATTGGGTTTGAGTGGAATATCATGCATAATAATCTAAGGATCATATGTCTTTAGTTCTTCATAGCTCCAAGAAATGACATCCTTATATTTTGTAAGCAATTTAAGCATGTCTTTCCTTTCTTTTGGATTGCATGCTTTCCCAGTCCTCACCATTCTAGGATCATCATCAGTACCTAAATTGTATGAATTGCATTCCTCGATCCCTTTCTCTTCAGCAATCCTTTTATTAAACACTGATTTGTCATGGTAAAAAATGTGCTCCAACTCAATCACCGCCTTAGGAATAGTGTTAGTTTTCAAATTCAAAATACCATCTTCATCTTCAAGTTCGTTGTCCTTAGGTTTTTCATTTGGAGTGTCGTCAATTTCTTGCCCCTTAAAGTGGCCACTACACATAATAAATTAGATTATATGTTGATCATCTTGAAAGACTTGAAAGTTTGTGATATTGTTAGGAATACATGGAGTAGCAACCAACTCAACTGAAAATCATTTCAATTTCATTCTTTCAACTGGTTGTGATGCTCTTGTTGAAATAGCGAGAGCATCTGCTACCATGTTTTTCCTTCTTGGAATAGAATTTATGTTTAAAGCCTTGAAATCATCCAGTAAATCCCATATGCTTTTCCTATAAGCAAGCAACCTCTTATCATTGCAGGAATACAATGATTTCACTTGTTGAATAACTAACTAAGAATCTCCTTCAACTACGAGAGCTATAACTCCTTTCTTGAGTGCCAAAAGAAGTCCTCAAATCAATGCTTCATATTCTACAACATTATTAGTACATCTAAACTATAATCGATATGTTGTGTAGAAAGATTTACCTTTTGGATTGATCATCTCGATACCTACATTGATTCCTAATTTTCATTTGGAACTGTCAAAGTGAAGTGTCCAAATTGGGTTTTCCTTGGGCTTTCTAACCTTATGCTTATTTTCCTTAGCTTTTCCTTTACCTGAGCCTAGAAGGATTGTCTCTTGGGTACCCATTGTAGTCTTTTGCGGGGTGGGCTTACTGATTTTCCATTGTCATTCCTTGAAACTGGGAGTGTATCTTTTTCTTGTTTGTCCTGAATTTGACCTATCAACTCTTTGGTTTCATCCACTTTAGGTTTAGGATGGATTACTACCAAAGTCACTCCTTGGCCTTTCACATACCATCTTCTTCTTTGAACTTTGACCATTCTAAGTGGAGGAGAAGACAAACCTCCACCATCTAAAGAAGTATTGCTATATGATGCATTTAGATCTTGAATTTCCTCTTCAATATTTTCAATAGAGTTAGACATGTCTATAGAACTTTGGTTTTTTGTGGGTTCATCTTTCGGATCATTGCCTTTCTTTACTCTCATCATTTGTGTTAATACCTTAGCAACTGCTTCTTGACATGATGAACATTCAAACTCTAAATGGCTAACTTTATGCAATCAACAAAATCTTGGAAGGAGGAGGATATTGGGGTTAGTTTTGCCCCCTAGACAATGTAAATTATCTATCATGTGGTCTATGAATTGTGTTACGACCTCATCTTTTGAGTTTGAAATCTTGGAGTCCATATCTTGATCAACTAGTATTTTAAATGAAGTTGTATAAAAAACCATCACTTTGTAAGAGACCAAATCTATTTGTAAGAAGGCTACCTCATTTGGAGCATTGTATTCTATAATCATCTTTTTAAACTTTGGCTCTACATCTATTTTGATTTGATTGTTCAAACCTTTCCATGGTAACCAAAGCTAAGTAAAATCCATGGAAAACTACCCACTTAGGCATTTCATCCATTCTCTACTTAGAAGTAATCCATATGTTTTTAGGATATCAACCACATGTATATCAATGACATCTTGAATCTTTGGGTTGGCTGTTAACTGTATCCAAACATCTTTTAAAATGCCAATGACTTTCAACTCTATTTTGTCCAACTGTATCACTATTCAGTTGGAAGGTTGAGGGCTAACTCCTAACCTTTGTGCTATGGACAATGGCATGACATTACATGAAGCTCCTAAATCAATTAGGAAATTTTGAATATTCTTCTCATAAATCTTGATGGTAAGAAAAATGGGGGTACCTCAACCTTGTTTTTAAACATAGTGGGCATTGCCTCAGTAGCATTAACTTCATGTTGAGATACTATTTTTTGAGGGGTAGTATTCATATTGTGGGATACCTTTGTATGATCCAAAGTATTCATTAGCACTTCTCATTGTTGTTCACAATTTTGTAACATGTCAAACATGGACATGTTGGCCTTTGTTTGCTTCAAATATTCTATGGCACTATACTTTTCAGTAGACCAAGCATGATTTTTCAATATTGTAGATACATTTCCTTGGTTCTGATTTTGTTGTCCTCCATATAGTGGTCTAAATGGTACTAGATTGTTACTTTCTCTTAGATCAGGAGGATTTGGTTCTAGTGTTGGGGGAATTCTATCTATCACTGGTACTTTTCTACTTCTCAGATTGTATGTATTTTGATTGTTGTTAGGAAAAGCAAACATCTCTTCATGTTGAAGGTTAGGTTCTTGGCTAGATGAGAATGAGAATTCTTCGTTGAGTGGTTGTTCTACCTCTACATTCTATACAAAATCATAGGATTCTAATAGCATAGCATTAAATTGCATAGGAGGAGCATTTCCATTTACTTGTGAATTTTGAGCCATTTCTCAATTTCTATGATAGTATGAATCATCATTGTTAGATGCATTTTGACCATCATCATATTGATTGATATCTATATACTAAAAATTGTTGTTTTTATTATCTGTAGGAATGCTTCCATTATTCGGATGAGTGTTCCATTATTAGTTTTATCTTTGGAAGCAATTATTACAGTTAGGAGGATTGGAGTTGTTCCCTCCATTATTATTTCCTGCATTGTTGTTCCCACCATTATTGTTCCCATTAAAGTTCCTGTTATAATTTTGGCCATAATTATTGTAGTAAGGGCGAATGTTGTTTCTTTGAAAATTTTTATTTTGTCCTTGTGACAACCTCAGATGAGTCAGCTTAGTGTTCATCTGTGACATAGTCTTTTTCATTTGACCAAATTTGGAAATAAAGTTGTTGTCTACTTCTATGGAAATTGTTTCCTTTTGCTCAAAGAAAGTAGCTTTTGGGGGTTCATACCCTCGATATGTTAGAGTGGGGTTTTGTAGAGTGGGTGCCTATTGTAATATAACTAGATTCATAGGTATGATTTGACTAGGAATTATAGGTAATTTGATAGGCTATGTTGGTACTATTGTAATAACTTAAGCTGGAAGCATCAATCCTCCTCCATTGGGATTGGTTTGCTTAGTAAAGGTGATCGCTTCTGCTAAGACTTTATCCAATGTGTCGATATCTACTAGTGGAAGTCTTCTTAGAAAAATGGCAGTAAGATGTTCCATATCATTTAGATAAATTTGAATAGCAACTTCAACACATATAGTATATGGTGCTTCCAACTTGTGGTATGCCATGTGAAAACGATGGTTGAAGCATGACACTATCTCAGCTGGATCCTTCTTGATTGATATGAATTGTTGATGTAGCACAACTAGGTTGATGAAAGTATTAAATTCTTCTAAGAACAATTTTTTGAAGGTAGCCCAATCTTTAATACATCTAGGTGGCAGATTGACGTACCAATTAAAGGCAACTTCCCCCCAAGAGTAGGGGAATAGGAAAAGAACCAAATTCTCATTAGCAATCTATTTTTGATTGTAAATCTCCTTGAATACCTTAATGTGATCTTTGGTAGTTCATGTCTCTCCATAGATGAACCTTGGGCAAAATTTTTTAGGATTCTTTGGAAGATCATTGAGTACACCTGTCAAGTTGATGGGTGAATCTACCGCATTTTCAAAAAAGGCCATGGAGGATTTGATGGACCTAGGGGTGGTTATTGTGGAAGTGCAACTGTTCAAATATTTGGTGGTCCACCAAGTGGTTGTTATGGAGGCAAAGTTGAGGAAGAAGCTGAAATGTTAAATGGAAATGGTTGAATTCGAGGTATTCCTTTGTCACTACGAGGCTTGGGAAAATGGCTAAGCTCAAGAAACTTGTGTGTGCTTGGTGAAGATCTTAAAGCTCACTAAAATGGGGATTTTGGATCAAGATCATCCAATTTGCATTAATTATGGAAAAAGTGCACTTCTGCACAAGCACACTTTCTCACAAATAAGGCACAAATCAGAATTTGGTGCAGCAACACAACAGGTGCAGTAGTGCACCTAGTGCACCTAACGCACCTAAATTTCTCAAAAACTCAAAAAATAATTTAAACTCTGCAAAAAGTGTAGAATTTTGAAGTTTTGCCAGACTTTTCTTCTATTCCAAAAATCAAGATGGCCTTCCTTCTAGCGCCACTTCTGTTTATCTTTCATTTTGCATGATACTTAATGGCAGGAATCCTTTCAAAATCCTCTCTTGAAAAGTTAATTTTGGATCAAATCCAAGGTTTTAGGTGATCTTATGCCCTACTAAAATTCACTTAGTTGAAGATAAAAATTAATGTTCACAAGGAGGCCTTTGCTGGTTCTAAAAACTTTAGATAAGATGTGAAATTTGTTCGCCGCTTCAAAAAGATTGAAACACATAAAAGGAAACTATGTTTTTGTATTTTCTATTTTTTAAATGGATGCAATCTAATAATGCAACTAATATGAATTCCTATTTTAACAATGGGTTAGTAAAGAAAATAATGAAAATAAGGTAATGAGAAAATTAAGCAAATAAACATGAATGTAAAATCCTAATGGACATAAGCTACGAAAAATAATGCATCTGTGAGTTAAGCCTTTAAAGAAATCAGTGAGTAACCAATGAAAGTAGGAGTAGTGCTTCCTTAATTCTAGTGATGCAATCATTGATGGGATTTTCTTAGCAACTGTGAGATGTTTATCTTCTCATCAAATCGCAAGGGTATAAAAAGTGTGCTCATGCAAGAAAAAAAGTTATGCAGGAACAAAATAGGTGATTTCTCCTCAAACTATATACGTTAGCAAAATTTGCAAAAACCATAGCAAACACTATAATTAAAAGATTGCACAACCAAAAATAATGCAATAAACCTTTTAGCTCAATTACATTCCATGAAAATACATTCATGAAACATAACACATTTAGGCAAGAATCATTACACTCCAAATGCGAGCACAAAAGCATATATTATTGGAAAATAATGGCCTCGGCCTCCACCCTTTTGAGCTCAATAATAACCAATCAATCTATCAAGTTGATGTACCATCTCAGATCTTACTGGTGACTAAGTAATGAATGTAGGGATGGTGACATTCTTTCCTCTACCTCTGGCTGGAGGGGCTTCTACATGAAAGATTATTGTTTCACGTATTGGATAAAGCTTGAATGGTTTCTTGATCCAATCCTTTGTCATTTTAATGGTGTGCCTTGCCGTATGGTTGATATCTGAATTCTCCTCCTTATCAACCTCAGCATTCATAATAGGTCTATCGCCTATCTTATCCCTATTGAATAGAGGATCAACACACTCCTTGGAATC
The DNA here is from genome assembly GCA_028749045.1 of Cupressus sempervirens. Classification (NCBI taxonomy): domain Eukaryota; kingdom Viridiplantae; phylum Streptophyta; class Pinopsida; order Cupressales; family Cupressaceae; genus Cupressus; species Cupressus sempervirens. The sequence goes on along the minus strand of CM053789.1, from coordinate 145,286,057 downwards.
TTGTTGTAATATGTTCAAGGGAATCTTTATTTTTAGGGCCTTCTCTTCCATGTATAAATTCATCCTACAATAATCCCTTATTCAGGCATCATAGTCATTTGTAGCATTCATCCAATGATCTTCAATAGCCTCTTCATGTTGGAATGCTTTGCCCACCAAATACTATACTCTCTCAATGTTATCAAAACATAGCCATGGAGAATTGTACTCTTCCAAGGGATACTGATCCCATTCACATTCAAAAGAGGAAATATCTTGCCTCTAATCTACCCGAAAAGGTCCTATAACCAATGGCCAGGTAAAACATTTTTTATGTTTCTTTTTAACCCTGTCATAGGCAGACAAGGTTTTTTGAGAAATCTCCAAGAGAACAAGTTTTTCATAGGGATACCTCTAAAGCTTTTTCAGGTTAATGGTAGTACCAACTACCCTCAAATATGTAAAAGTCCAGAATTGGATATAGTAAGCTTTGAGTACTATTATTTGTACCACTACATCATCTGATAATCTCTTCACATAATCCCCTTCTATAAATCTGATTATAGAAAATATAAATGCATCATTAACAATTATATACTCCTTGCTCTACTTCAAGAGTCTCTTCTTCACCAATTGAGGATAGATGATATATGGCCATGCATTAGGATCTTTCATGTTGCCTCTCTTGTATAGCCTTGGATAGTATGTCGCTCTTCTGGCCAACAAGTATACCAAGTATGATTTCATATAAAACTTCCTTTGGCTCTTTGCCACTACCAGCTACTCACACAAATTTTGACTGAAAGTGGAAGCCCAATCTAGTGGAATTTTCACTTTCTTGATTGTTTCAATAAAATACACCATGAAGATGTTTAGGTGCCCAGCTGTCGGTAGACCCATAGCTCTACTCAGAAGTATGATGGAGTATCTGATATCTTCAATCATATACCCTCTGGACATAACAACCTTGCCAGTATTCTTTCCTAAAGGAGTCTCTTCTATGAGGTAGGAGGACTTAATGATCTCAGAGGCTTCCTCAATGTATTCCTAGTACCACCTTTTGGCTTGCTCATATGTGAGCCTGATAAACTAATCTACCCATGGGAGATGAAATACTTTCTCAATATTCTTCGAGCACAAATCAAGGACAATTTTTCCTATTACACTCTTCACCACCCTCTCCTTAGGGACAAAGTGTTTTTCAAGTATCATAATGAGCTCTAAAGATTGTATTGACACTGGATGTGAAGTATCATTTACAAGTCCTAACTTGATGAGTGCAGAGACCATTTGCAACCTCTCAATTGATTTGTTACAATTTTTTAGGAATCCTCCCATGTTTGTATGTCCCAAATCTATATCTTTGATCTCTGAGTTATCATCTTGAAACCTTGACTTTGTTGGAATACCTTGGAACTTGAAGACAACAATTTTTATTGTCATTTTCCCAAGGAAGATGATGAAGATGCCATTGAATCTGCACAAAAAGTAATTATCAGTTCAGAATTGAAGGGAACATGACAAATTCAAACCTTAAATTTGAGTCACACAAAATTTGCAAAGTCAAACTATTTGAAAACATGAAAAAACTTATTTTAACCTCCAAAAAATATAGTGCATCAAGTGCACTAGGAAGGTGTGTTTAGTTTAAAACACCCATATGCGTATGTTCAAGTTTTATTACAATTTGAGATGTGCATCAAACACACTTGTTTTGGTGTGCTGATGCACCTCTAAGTTTAGCATTTTTCAAATTTTCTTTTTTGTTGTCTTTGCTTTGTAAATCACTATGGTGCACACTAGCACACCAAATCAGGTGTGCTAGTGCACAACAAGTTTGAATGCATCTTAAGGGGTTATCTTTGTTTTGTATTTTGTCAAATTTTTGGGTGGGCACTGGCGCACCAAATTAGGTGTGCAAGCACATACCAAATTTTTTTATTTTAGAGTCTAGTTTGTTCAAAGTGGGTCCTACCATTCAAAAAAATGTTGGGTGTGCACTGGTGCACCCAGGAGGTGTGCCAGTGCACACCAAGTTTGGAGTTTGAACCTTTTTTCGTTTTGTGTTTTGGAGAAAACTGCACCTCAAACTCTTTGCAACTACAGTGATGCAGGGTACAAAAGCATGAGGAGAAGGCAGACCTCTTGAGGCTTGGAGCTATGTTGATGTGAGGTAATATGCAAGAAAAGGTGGAAGGTATGGAGTAAGAGGGGGAATGGAGTTTTGTAGACCCTGGGTCACCTTTTTTTTTTTGGGAGGCCCATAGCTCCGCAGTTACAGTGAAAATAATTTCCTTTCTTATTTTGGCACATTAGTGCACCTATTTAGGTGTGTTGGAGGGCCTTTTTTTCTTGCAAAAAGGCCTCCAGCATTAAAATATCTAAATTCTAAACAAATGAACTTCCTAATCAAGAATCAAACATAAATTAGGGAAGTAAGCAAACCCTAAAATGACTTAGATTCTAGAGTAGGACTCCGAAAAGCCAAAAATTAAAGTAGGGAGTCCTCATTTCTATTAGGAAATGGGGCATGCATTGTGAAACTACAATAGAGGTAACTACAATAAGTGATACAAAAGGCCAAGAGATTTCTAGGCTAAGTGTTGAACTAACACCATTACAGATGATATTGCAAAGCATTAGCACGCCAAAGGAAAAAAATATGAAGAATAAGGTCAAGTCACCTAGAAAGCTAGTGACACTAGATGAAATCATAGAAATTCCCAAGTTTGATCTTGACAATATGAGTTTTGATCAAATAAAAATCTTACAAGATGTACTAGATAGAAAGACAAAGCAAGATGAAATGTGAAGGGAAGATCATCAAAGGAAAGTACTACATGAAATCAAAGATATTTTGTTGATGCATTTGACATACAAGAAATTAATGAGCATATGCTTATTATAAATCAACTAGTTCAAATTGTTGAGAAGGTTGATAATGATGATCTTGAGGCTAATGAAAAGTTCACGAGGTGGTTTGAAAAGAAGTTTGAAACCAAATTTTTGGAGAAAGTGTCAACAGAGATTTCTATAGGGCAAGTTAAACTTTCTAGCCTTGTAAATAATCTAGAGGAAGTTGCAAAGAATATTCAAATTTTGTATAAAATGTTGTGCAATGTATCGAGGTTCACACAAGATATTCATGATCAAATTGAGAAATTATAGCTAGGCCTAGAGTCTACATGACATTATTTGAGCATGGACAAAAGTTCAATATTTTTTCATTTTAACATATTAATTTTTGCCTAAGGGAGTTTGGTTACAAGCTGTAGATGGTTGCAAGAGAACAAATATTGATTTCTATTCAATCCATGTTAATACCTCACTCAAAGGTAACGCAAATAGATCTCACAGTAGAAAAGGACATAGCAAGAAGAGATTATCATCTCTTCACTATAAAAGGTCTAGTTGAATTAGCTCCTCAACTAGAGATCAAATTTTTAGTTCTGGAATCTATTAGAACCAATTCTAGGATAATGTACTTTCCATGCTTATATAGATTCATAAACCATTTTTGGGAAAATATGATTTGACCCCTTCACCCCAGCATCCATAAGTAACAAAAAAAGGGGGGGAAGTAGATGTATGATACAAGGGGGAATTAGAAGAATAAATTACTCACTTTTTGAAGCCATGTATATATGATGTACATAGTGAAGTCTTTATGAAGACCAGGTCACAGTCTAAGGGGGATGCTATTTTATAATTTTGCATGGAATGATCACACATTAAAAAGTGTTTTTTCCACTAATGTCAAAGGGGGAGATTCTTGATCTCCAAGTAATGCTACCTATTAGTGTCAAACACTAGGTCATTTTGTAGGTAGATTTGGTCGGTCATTACTATGACAAAGCCACCCAATGAAAGTCTAATGATTCTAGACTTATTTATATTTTGGCTTGAGCTGAGCAAGTCTTAAGTTGTCGAGCACACTAGTTTATGCCAAGTAATTCAGAAGTTAGTAGATGGTGAGCTAAATAGAGATAGTTCATTTCATGTCACACAATTAGTGCCAATAATTTAGAAGCTGAGTGATACCATGAGTTTTAGTTATGGTTGAGTGTTAAGACATTCAAGTTTTGAGTAAACTAGTTTTTGTACATTTTTGGCTGATTTCTATACACAATTTAAGGATTATGGAGACATCTAAGGAGTTTTTACCTTTTTTTTAGAGGTCATTAGCCCCTCTAAAGGAAGTATAACCAATAAGAAAAATTAAAGGACTAACCAAAAAAAGGGAGAAATCTAGATCGTTGATTATGATCTAGAACCTTCTCCTATTGGCTTTTTAAGGAGGGTCTTAACCCTAATTCGAGTGTAGTAAAGGAGAAATTAAAGAGACACGTGTATGTGAAAAAGAGGTTATGTTTGATTGTTAGAAGAAAAGACTAGACATAGCAACCTAGCAGTGATAGACTGAACATAGTTTATTAGATAAGAGATCAAATTAGAATTGGAAAGAAGATATTTATAATCTAGCATCATAGTGCTAATTGAAAGACCATGTATTTATACATTGTAGTAAGTGAATCAAGGTAAATCTCTTAATACAATGGTCCTACTAGTCCTATTCAAATCTTCTAACAGAGTGCTTACTTAGTTGTAAGTTTAAACACTTTAATCAAGTTAAACAGAATAAGTCTTGTAAGCTCTTAGTAGGGTAGACCTCTCATAGGGTAGATTTTCATAAGTGATCAAACATTGTAGCCTTAACATACACACTTTATTATTGCAATAGTGAAGATTTGTGGGTGTCATCCCCACCCAAGTTTTTCCTTCACCTTGGAGGGTTTCTAGGTAACCAAATCTTTTGTGTTACGTGTTTTCATTTACTTTCATATTTATGGATCTGATAAATAGTTTGATCTATATTTGTTTATGTTTATATGATTCTTAATGTTGATTTGAGATGGGTTAAAGGTAATTTCATTTGATTTGTTTAAAAGAAATAGAAATTTCATAGATCTTGATTCACCTCCCCTCTTGGTATCCTACTTTCTCAATAGACTCCCAACAATAAATGTTGGAGATTCCTAGGTGGCACATGATATTGAAGAAGTGGCAAAATCTTAGTTCCACCACCTGAAGGTAGTCAAAGAAAAATTTATATGATCATTATGAAGATCCAATAGAGGAAGTACATGTCATTTGAATAGGATGATTTACTTTTACAATTTATTTTCTATGATCATTCCTACAGAAAAAAACCAAGACTAGTCTTGAAGAATCTAAGATGCCAACTATCTATTGTTGAAACTATTTACATTTGCATTTTTTCTCTTTGTAAAGTTTTGAAGTTGACACTTTGTCTCTTTTGTTACAAATATTTTGTATACAAGGGAATTATACCTAGAGTTACACATTTTGGATATTCTCTCTTTTTGTATTGTTCTTTGATTTTCTATGATTATGTAAAAAAGAACTTGAATCACATTTGTGATTCATTTTGGATTATATCATGCTTCATGTTTTGTTATTAATTCAATGGATTAAGTGCATTCTTGACATGATATAAGAAAGTCACAAGGTTTCATGAAGATATTTTGATAAGTATAGTATGCAAAGTGTGTATTAATGTTTCATTTAATAGGTAAGTAAATGTATATTCAAATGTAGTTCCTTATTTGTGGAAGATAACCCAATGGATAAAGCATTGATTATAACACTTCTACTAAGAATATATTGAAGCTTACACAATTTTAAATCATAATCAAATATATTTTAATTTATGTTTTTTTATAAATCTAAAGAATTTTCCCTCACTTGGCCTAGAGCTCAATAGAAGAAATTGGATTATTTATCTTCTTTGTTAGGGATTAAAGTAAGAGTTTTTTAATAAGGAGAATGGAGTTAATCTTAGGTTTATCCACCTTGCTTTAATAGAAGTCAAAGTGGAGAAAGCAGAGAAGCCTTGCTAGTTGGTCCTTAACTTTGTTCTCATATATTTGTTATGGGAACTAGCTAACCTCTAGGGGTATTTTGCATTCCATAAGTAGTTAAAACTATCTCAAATTAGGAGCTAATTGGAGGAAACATCAAATTGATCCAATAAGTTTCAAGTTTGTAGTCAATGGTGTCCCCTTGGTGGTTTTTTTTCCTAAAGGAGTTTCCACATAAAAGTGTGTTGTAGTAGAAATAACCATATTTAGATGCTCAAATGACCCACTATCATACGAAACTATTTTATAAAATGTCAAGGATTTAAATTTGATGCAAAATAGATGACATGTGCTTCACAATGATCTTTCTTTAGGTATAAAGTAATAGAAAATTAAATATTTAGCACATAAAAATAATATAATAATATGATTTAAAAATATGAATCTATATATAATTAAGGTACTATAAATAGAGTTACAATTTATGTAAAATTCAATTATAATTATTTAGTAGTATAAACTGTTAGTTTGTGGTGACTAATTAGGGAAGTACTGTACATACTCCATTATTTGGAAAAAAATATTAGGGCTCTTTTATTGGCTTTTTTTGGTTCAACATGTTGTTACTAATTTTAATCCTAAAGCAACAAAGATACTTGTATAAAATGGATTAGGGTTAGGTATTTTCATATGGTGTGATGCAATAATTGCTTCCTGTGGTGGTATTGAGTTGTAAGGGATTAAGGATTGTAATTAGGTTGTATTCATTGGATCATAACAATATTGGACTTCTTGTTTGGTTGATGTAGCCTAGGGATTGGGTAAACCATGTTAAATCTTGGTGCCTTGTGTTCTCTTCTGTGTGATTTATTATTTTCTGATATTGGTTATTTTTGTGTGTAATTGTTATTTCTATCTGTGGTTAATCCTAACAAGTGGTATTAGAGTGAGGTTTTTTTCTCACTTATCCTCTATAGGAAAATCTCATAGTTGAGTGAGAGTATCATGGTTGAGTAGGAATGATGGAAGATGAGGGTAAGTTGAAGGTTGATAATTTTAATGGGAAGAACTTTTAGTTATGGATAATGCAAATGGAGGACTATCTTTATCATAAAGATTTAAGGAAGCCATTGGAAGGAAAATGAAAGAAAAAGAGAACTATGACAAATGAGGAATGGTAGGTTCTAGATAGAAAGACACTTCAAATTATTCGATTATTCCTCGCACCATCGATGACATTTAAAATTGGCTACTACATGAGGTAAGACATATTCCAAGGTTGAGTAGGAATTTAATTTCAGTTGGACAATTTGGTGATGAGGGTTGTGTAGTTACTTTTAATGACAAAAATTAGAAGGTTTCAAAAGGTTCCCTTGTAGTAGAAAAAAGGTGTGAAAGTAGGAACCTTATATATTTGTACATGTCATATTTTTTCTTCTACTTTTATTATTCTAGATGAAAATGTATACTTGAGAACAATTTTTACAGTTGAGCAGGAAGAACAAATAGTTATTGTAGATTCTAATACATCATTGTGGCACTATAGACTTGGGCACATGTGTGAGAAATGTATGAAATTACTTCATCCAAACAAAGTTTTACCAGATCTCAAATGTGTCAATATGGATTTCTGTGAAAGTTGTGTGTATGGAAAATAAAAGAGAGTGAGAATGATGCAAGAGCATCCTAGGCTATCTTGCAATCCTGCATGTTGGAGTAATTCTAGTTCATGGTTGTGGAATCGATCACCAAAGAAGTGGTACTCAGTCAGTATTGGGCATAGTTTATGCCTAGGAGCTTGGCATACTCTGAGAGCTCAGCATACACTATGGAGCTTGACATGCTCTATGATGCTCAACATGCTTTGGGATCTTAGCATGGACTATGGTGGTTAGCTAGGTCTTGGTTCAACAAGGTCTTGGAGCTTGGCATGGTTTTGGAGCTTGACATGGTCTTGGAGCTCGACATGGTCTAGGGTCCTCAGTTTGTAGTACGAGCTTGATGATGCTTGTGAATTTACTAGTGCTCGGTTTGGTTTTGATGACACTCAGCTTAGTCTTGGTTTTTGTTGATGTCAAATTGTCTATGAGATGACTTTTGGTATTTGATTTATGTATGGGTATTTAATTTATGTTGTAGGGGACTTGTGGCTTGACATATATTTAATATCAATATTTTAATTTAGTTTGTAATGCACTGGGCTGACTTGTGGCTTAGTTTTGTATAAGTAATGAGTTTTGTAGAGTCTTTAGGCAGTTATTATGATCATCTAGCTTGGAGAAGGGGATGAAGTGTAGATGTGAACTTTGAAGTGCTAGGAGATGCGGCTTGAGAACTAGAGGATTAATTGGTGTCCTTATCCTATTGTGGAATTGGACTACCTAGGATTGGGTTGTAAGTTGGATCTTTCTAGGATCTTGCAGAATTGATATTGTAATTAATATTTCTATTTGACCTTAACCCAGAAGGTGTTATAGCTGGGCATATTCCATGTAATCAGTTATTTTATGAATAAAGTGTTGTGATTTGGTATCAAATCTTGCATTGTTATTGCATTATTATTGTGTTTGTGATGTATGGTTATTTTCTAGGGGTTTGGACATCTCCTTTTGCAATTCTTCTACCTTGCACTACATTAGGTGGTATTAGAGAAAAGGTTTTCTTGAGTGTGTTGATAGATCACCAAAGTTGAGGGATTTGCACTAGGTTCTTAGGTTGGAGAAGGTTGATGTTCTAGATTGGTAGATTTATTGCTTAGGGTTTGCAAATTTTTTGGAAGATGCCTCCAAGAATATTGGACCCTAGGGTAATTGATGATCTTAGTGATCCTATGGAAGAAAGGATCTTAGAGAAAATTAGAGAAGAATTTAGATCTGAGATTGTATTTATGAAGAGTGATATGATTGTTGAAATTGTGAGTACTTTAGGTGGTGTACCTAGACATATGGGTACTAAAGATGGCTATGAGGAAGGTGTTGAAAACTTTAAAGTTGTTGGATCTAGTGGTGAGGATAGAACTGATCATGTGGAGAGACCTATTGGAACTAGGGCTGGTCAGTTTTCTAAACTTGTATCTTAGTTGAAGCCGAAGCATAAGATGGAGGTTTCTAATTTCTCAGGTACTTTGACACCTCAAGACCTGATTGATTGTATTGGTGAATTAGAAGACTACTTTGAGCTTGAGGATATTAAGGATCCACTCAGAGTGAGGTTGGCACAAACTAAGTTGAAAGAAAATTCTACTCTTTGGTGGAAAGAACTGCAAAGAGAAGAAGAAGGTGAAATGAAGATCACTAGATGGAGATTGATGGTGACTAAGTTGAAGGCTAAGTTCATTCATGTTGATTATGAATTTGATTTTTTAAGAGATTAAAAAATCTAAAACAGAAAGATATGACTATGAAAGATTATACCGAGGAGTTCTACAAGTTGACTATTCATTCTAGGCATGGAGAGTTGTCAAAGAAGAAGGTAGCTCAATACATTAATGGTTTAAGATTCAATATTTAGGATGAGGTTGGTATGCTAAATATTTATTCAGTTGAGGATGCTTATCAATATGCTCTAAAGGAAGAAGATAAGTTGAAAAGGAAAAGTTAAGGTAATGCTAGAGGAAAAGAAAAGAAGGAGAGCTTGACACAACTTAAACTGAGTGGAGAAGGTGAAACAAAACCTATTGATCTGAAGAAAAGGATAGGTGGAGATGGGTTTAGAGGAAATTGTTTCGAATTTGGTAAAGAAGGGCATAGATCTTTTGAGTGCCTACATGTAGGACAACTGCCATTGTGAATGAGGTTATAGTCTAGGATAGTCAACCCAAGCAAGGAGAGAGTTTTCCATCTTGGCAAGTACTGGTTGGTCAGAGGACATTAGATTTTTGTTAGAGGACTAGTTTGTCTAAGACTTGTTGTAAGTTTGGTGGTAAATTATGCAAGGTGATTGTGGATGGTGGTAGCATTGATAACCTAGTTGCTAAGGAGATGATTTAGAAACTTGGTTTGAAGAGAGTGAAGCACCCTTATCCCTATAAGATTGGTTGGTTGAAAGGTGAACATGTTATGGAAGTGAGGGAGCAATGCCTTGTTGATTTCCAGATTGGGCAGTTTAAGGATCAAGTGTTGTGTGATATTGTGGACATGAATGATTGGCATGTATTTCTCTATAGACCTTGGTAGTATGATTGTAGAGTTGTCCATGATTGTGTCAAGAATGTGTCTACTATTGAGAAATGTGGTAGGAAGTTTTCCCTGATTCCTTTTTAGAATGAAGAGCTCAGTAGGAGGAACCTAAGTATGGGCAGCCGAGTTGAGTTGGAAAATTCTGAGATAGTTAGAGATCAGTATGGACTGTAGACCTATAACACATCTAGGATGGATGTGAAGGAAAATGAATAAGGAAAAGAGTGTACAAGTTGAAGACTTGGAGGATATGTATATGAAGAACCAATTTGGGATTTATGTGTTGAATCCTAGAAGATGTTTTTCCAGCTACTAAGAACATCTTTTCAAACCTAGGGTGTCTGATACTGGAGCATCCTAGGATTTCTTGCAATCTTGCATGTTGGAGGAATTATGGTTTGTGGTTGTGGACCTAGTCACCAAAGAAGTGGTGCATGGTCATTATTGGGCATTGTTTATGCCTAGGAGATTGACATACTCTGAGAGCTCAACATACACTATGGAGCTCAACATGCTCTATGATGCTCAACATGCTCTAGGATCTCGACATACACTATGTTATTGGACGAGGTCTTGGTGTTCAACAGGGTCTTGGAGCTTGGCATAGTCTAGGGTCCTCAATTTGCACTATGAGCCTGGCGATGCTTGTGAATTTATTGGTGCTTGGCTTGATTTTGTTGACACTCACCTTGGTCTTGGTTCCTATTGGTGTCGTGTTGTCTATGAGACAACTTTTTCCATTTAATATCTACATGGGCATTTAATTTATGTTGTAGCCAGCTTGTGGCTTGGCATATATTTAATATAAAGAATTTAATTTAGCTTATAATGAATTGGGATAACTTGTGGCTTAGTCGAGTATAAGTAAGGGGTTTTGTATAGTCTTTAGGCAGTTATTATTATCATCTAGCTTGGAGAAGGGGATGAAGTGTAGATGCAAAATTTGAAGAGCTAGTAGCTATGGCTTGAGAACCAAAGGATTAATTGGTGGACATGAGGGTACAAGTGTGGATTCTTCTTGATGTTCTTATCTAGATTTGGATTTGGACTAGCTAGGATTGGTATTATAAGTTGGATCTTTGTGGGATGTTATAGAAATGATATTGTAATTGTTGTTTGTATTTGTTCCTAACCCAAAAGGCCTTACAATTAGGCATATTGCATGTAATCAATTATTTTATGAATAAAGAGTTGTGATTTGGTATTAGATCTTGCATTTTTGTTGCATTATTGTTGTGTTTCTACTATGTGGTTGTTTATTGAGGGTTTGGGCATCTTCTTTGGGGTTTCTTCTACCTTTCTCTACATTAGGGAAGGAAAAGAAAAATGAGAAATTAGAGCTTGTGTATACAGATGTATGGGGACTAGCTCAAGTATCTACCCTAATGAAAAGGTTTTTAGAACCTTTAGAAAATCAAATGCACAACTTACGGCTTCACATGCATGAATGAAAATTTCAAAAAATGCATAGAAATTTAATAAAATGAGGATCAACACATGAAGATGTTGCCCATTCAAATATGCATTACAACTGGGTTTTCCTATAACCTGATATGAGACAACAATATAGAAATAAATAAATGCATGAAATTACAGAGGATCCTCCAATGGATGACAAAGACCATTGGAGGATCTTTAGAAAACCCCCATGCAAAGACCACTCTCAAAACAACAAAGAGATCCGGCTGATAGAAAATCAACAATAAGAAAATATTAAACTATTAAGATCTGATTTTCAGATTTCTTCCAAATTGTTTATCTAAATACAAATAGAAAAATGTATGTAGAATACTACACAATCACATCTATACAACACTAGAAACTTAAGAAAATTATAGGAAAACTCAAGAACTTCATTCTATTCACTTTCTCCCCAAAAAATCTCTCTCCAAAAATCTCTCTTCAATAATCTCCCTTACAATATGCACTCTTTCTCTTTTTGAAAAACCTTCTAATGTAACTCCAAAAAATCCATCATAGCTTTCTTGTGGCGGTTACATTTTGAATGCCTACACATGGTGCTTTAGGAATATTCACCTTCTAATGTAACTCCCAAAGATCCATCATAGCTTTCTTGTGGTGGTTACATTTTGAATGCCTACACATGGTGCTTTAGGAATATTCATCATTTTCTTCCTTTTGATTTTTCCCATAAACATTTTCAAAAATTAGAAACCTTTAACACACCCAAAATAATCTAAAATAAACTCATACTAAGTCCTAAGTGGATAATGTTGGGTAGGCTTATAAGAATTCCACCTAAACATTTCCACCACACAAAAAAAGGACATTTATTTTAAAACATAAAACTCTAAACTCACACACACAAACATTTCAAATTTCAGATTTTAAACTCAAAACTTTTTGATATTTGCTTTGTGCCTTGCATTTTAGTCATATTTTTGGTTGTCTTCCTGTCGCAGACGTGCTCCTGCAGCATACCCTTGGTGGCTCTCATTATTATGTTACATTTATTTATTATTCAACTAGAAAAGTATGGGTTTATTTCCTTAGACAAAAATCTTATATATTTCAAACTTTTAAGAAATGGAAATGCTTGCTTCAAATGAGACTGGTAAGAAATTAAAATGTCTCTGATTTGATAATGGTGGTGATTATTGTAGTCATGAATTTGAAGATTATTGCTCCACTAATGTTATTTGTAGACATAAAATTGTTCCAAGGACTCCACAAAAAAATGGAGTGAATGAATGGATGAACAAGAAAGTAATAGAGTGTTCAAGATGCGTGAGGTTACATATTGAGTTTCCCTTAAACATGTGGATAGAGGATGTAAATACTATTGTATATTTGATTAATAGAGGTCCCTCTACTCCTTTGGGTTCTGGTATTCCAAAGGAAGCATAGACTAGTAAGAAGGTGAGTTATTCTTTTCTTAGAACCTTTGGTTGTGAAGCATTCACACATATTGATTTTGAAAATAGAACCAAGCTAGAAGCCGAGTCAAAGAAATGTATATTTTTTGGGTATGGCATTAATGAATTTGGTTATAGGCGTTGGGATTTTAAAAATTGTAAAATTGTAAGAAGAAGGGATGTCATATTCAATAACAAAGTATTGTACAAAGATCTATTGCAAAAACATGAGAAGAAATAAGATGATTATGTAGTGTTGGATGGTACTCCAAACAATGATGTTTCAATAGATCCTTGTGATCTGCAACAACCACAACAAAAAATACCATACACCCTAGTGAATGTTAGATAGTCAACAAGGATAGGTAGACCTTGGGAAATATTTTCTCCCTCTTTGTACTCTATTTTAATAAAAGATGTCAGTGAATCTAAATGTTATGATGAATTTTTTAGGTGGATACCAAGATTTAGTGGGAGTCTGCAATGAAAGAAGAAATGGACTTCTTGTGTTGGAAATATTCAAGATATAATAGGTTACTGACAGGGGAGGGGTGAATCAATAACAATAAAACTTTTAAGTCAATTCTGAATAACCATATACAACATTCACTCATCTAGCCTGCTGCATAAAAGAACTATTAAACATTTAAACCATATATGCATAGAGATTTGGTGACCCAGAAACCTTCCAAAATTGAAAGTAAAACTGGGGTGGGGATGATACCCACAAAGCTTCGTTACTATAGTATGAAGTTGGCCGGTTAAGGCTTACAATGATCACTTCTGGTGATCTGCCTTGTTAGGAGCATAGAGGATTGCTAGATCCACCTTGTTAAAGGATTTACAAACATACTTTACAAGCATGCACTTTATTAGGAGATTTGAAAAAGACAGATAAGTCTACCCTGTTAAAGGATTTACAAGAATGATTCACTTGTTAAGATGAACCAACAGATCAATATACAACTTGACTAGAATCTTTATTGTAGATCACCTTCTGTGATTGATGAAATCATTTCTATTCCTTGTAGACCTTGCTGAGTATTCTTTACTACTGATGAATTCGCATATCATATCTTATGTCTCTCTTTTGTGCAATATTCTATATCTTCCTTGTATCAATCTATCTCTTGTATGTATATATTGAATTATATAATATATTACATATATATACCATTCCAATAATTATTCATGCAAGGTCAGCCAAACACAAGTAAACAAAATATAACTGAGTCAGCCAAATAGTAAAACTCAGGTTCTTCAAACAAACTTGATGATCTTCTGATACGCGGCATCCACTACATTACTCGGCATCGTCATGTACTCGGTAGAGGTAGGGCCTCGGTTCATACTAGTCATACAATGTTGCTTGGAACTCGGTAACCATTGGTGACTCAATAGATATAGTGTCACTCGGTATAAACTAGCTTCTTCATTAACCTTTTGAGCTCGATTATCACTAAGTCCTTCTTTACTCAGTCATCACTGAGTGCTTCCTCACTCAGTTAATGCTAAGTGTATCTTCACTCGATTAACACTAAGTGCATCTTCACTCAGTTAATACTAAGTGCTTCTTCACTAGGTTTGGACTGTATCTTCGATGCTCGGTTTGAACTGTGTTGCCATCACTCGGTCTAAACTATATTACTCAATGCTCGGTTAGAACTGTGTTGCCATCACTTGGTTTGAACTATATTACTTGATGCTCAGTTAGAACTGTGAGATGAGTGTTGTCACTAATGGAAAATAACTTTATACCAAAAATCTCCCCCTTTGGCATTAGTGACAAAAACAATTATGATTCAAAGTTTATGTGCAAAAATTGACATACAGTTCTGAATTTTCAAAATATATCTTTCTTACATGTATCTCCCCCATACAATATGCACAGTATTTACAAGTCATTACACATATTTCTTGCACAAGTATCTCTTGGAGTGTTCTATCTCCCCCTTTTTGACAATAATGCCAAATTAAACAATATATATTTACACAGAGATTCCAAAATGAGAGATAAACTCAGAATTTACCTTGAGAATAAGAGCCAATGTCTTATCCCAATTTTCTTGCAAAAGTTTGCTGGTGGAGAGTGCTATTTGAACTTTTGCAGAGAGTTCAATCATATGATCTGCAATTGAAAAGTTTTTGTCATGAATCAATGTTTTGGAATGGGCAATATGCTTCTGCATTATATCCATGATAGGAAGGATCATATTTTGGATGTCAATCAGAGTACTCCTGATCCTTGCTTCCTTTCTCAACAATTCTACCTATTTCTCTGACAGAAATCTTATTCTGAGATGATGGGATGAACTTGAACTATGGTCACGTTGCACCATTTGGGCACTGACCTTCATATCCTCATCAATTTTATTCAACTTTTCTTTGATTTCCTTAGTATACTCGGTAACATCACAAAGTTTTCCAAAAAGTGAAGTTACATTGTTAAAAGAATGTTCAAAATCACTCAAAATTGTAGACAATTCTACTTGTTTTAATGCAATATGTTGAGCAAGGTGCTCAAGCACCTTATTGTCAAATTTCTTCTCTACCTTTTCAATCATTTTTTCTTAGCTGGAGGTATCCTCATTGAATTTATGTACAACCTCTTCTAACTGAATCAAAATGTGTTGAGTAGAATCTACTTCAACACCTATAGCCTCTATTAGAATATTCTTAGCACTTTCAATAATACTATATTCCTGGTCTCTTTCATGCCTCAGTTGTTTTTGTCTTGCCTTCTGATCTAATAGCTGACTGAACATTCTCATTTCATCAACTGATGCATTATCCAGATCTATCTTATGAATGAAAATGTCCTTATCCAAGCCTATTTCCTCATCCACTGCCTTCCTGGAAATAATGTATCTTTTTTCTTTTCCTACAGTTACTTCACCTTTTCCCTTTGAATCTAAAACAATAGTTGATGAGGCTGGACTGGCTGACAAAACTGGAATAGGACTAGCTAGAGGAAAACTGAGAGAAGTGCTAACAGTATCAAAAATTGATATTCTTCCCAAGATTGATGTATAGGTTGGTATGGGAGAACTAACAGATGCAAAAATTGGAGCAGATGAAGTTGTCAAAATTGAAGTACTAGTGGGTACACTTACTGTACACTCTGCAGTAGAAGTTGATATGCTTGTTGAACTTACTGCTGTAGCTAATGATGCCTTGGTCAATGAAGATGGCTACAGCTCAGTTAATGAAGTGGTAGACACTTGCATAGATGGTGCCTGGAGCTGAGAGGAGACAGGTGAAGATTGACCAATTGATGAAGTTGTTGTGCACACAATCTCACTAGTAGAGGCTATCTTCATAGTTGATGTAGCTGCTTTAGGTGGAGAGTGAGGAAGAGATGCAATGACTTTGGCTACAATTTTTACAGGATCATCTTCCTCCTTAGCTTGATCAACTTCTTCCTCCATTTCCTTGTCATCTTCCTCCATTTCATCTTCCTTGAATTCTTCCTCAACATTTATCATCATTGAATGCAGATCCCCTGGAATATCTTCAATGTCATCATCATCACTATTGTCATTGTCCTTGATTTCAACAATATCCTCACTGGAATTATGTAGATGATAGACATGTTTCCACATGTTTTTTGCATCATTGACAACATGCTCAATGTCTTTGATTAGTATCAAACAAGTGTGGAATCTAATCATCATATTACCTTCATGATCTTTCAGTGATTTCGTCACTTCTGCATCAGTGAGACTCGGCAAGAGATTTTTTAGGGTTTGCTCAAAGATATCCTTGACAGTTTTGGTTGTAATTTCCCATCTTGGTTGCAACCTCTCCAATAGCTCTTTAGGGATCTGAGAGGCAATCTCATCTGGAGAGTATTTCCATCTTCCCATTTTATTCAATACCAACTCCTCAATCTACATTTTCTCCTATTCTATTCTTGTCTCAAACTTCAATGCTTTGAAGTTTGTGAAGCTAGTACCTTCTTCTAATTGCTTCAACCTTGCCTCAAATGTGAGTGGAGGCTTGACAAGTACAGGTTCCTTCTTCCCCTGTCTTGTTCTCCTGGAGAACATTACAGTAGCTTGCTTTTTAGGTTTGGTGATAATCACCTTACCTTTCTTCTGTTGAGGCTCCTCTTCTTTTTCTAACTCAGTTTCCTCTTCTTCTTCATCACCTTCTCCTTTCCCTTCAGTAATCATTAGAGGACCAAGTTCTATTTTTAGCTTTTCAATCTTCCTCTTTCCTTTGCTAATGACCTGAGGGATTTTGATTGAAAGCTCAATTCTGGCTTTAGCTTCATCATAAGTTCTAAAGACTGGTTGCTTTGGGTCTACTGGTTCATTCACCAGTGCTTCTATGATATCTCTGGTTTCATCAATTTTAACCTCATAAGGAAGAGGTTTCACCCATGCAACTTGGGGCCTGACTGCCTGTATGTATACTTTGTCACAATCTACCATAAAGCATACATCTTCTTTATATTCCTCAACCAGTTTAGGTGGAATCCGAAACCTATTGTTCATTCTTTCCTTAAAATCTTCAAAGTAATTATCCAAAACATTGTCAAAATTTTCACCTAACTCTACAATGAACTCATTTATTTGATAAAGAATGAGAATATCTTTTCTCCATACTATTGATCCTTTTGATGGAAAAGACTTTTGAACATAGAAAAATAAATAGATCAAAAGTGAACCAAATTTGTAGGAATTGTTCTTTGAAGTCCTTATGCTTTCCATATTTTTGTTAAATTGAGACAAAAGCAATTTAGACATATCAAACTCAACATTCTTCTTTACTACCTTATATGCTAAATCTACTGCTTCACAAGATACACTGTTTGGATGGCTCAAACTGTAAATTTTATGAGCAATGACGTGAATACCAAATCTTAATTCAGCATTAGCTACTGTACTAAGCTTAAGTCCTCTACCATCCCATTCTGCTTGGGTTAGCCTTTCCAATTCTTCCCGACCTAGGGTTTTGGTAGTTTTAGCTTTGCTCAATATGGGAAGGCTAGTAATCTTGTTAATCATTTTGTTTGTGATAAGCACTGGTTGCTCTAACCACAATTTCCCATTGTGAACTCGATTGAGTACATACCTAACCCATTTAATTTAAAAATTCCTTGGCAAATGTGAAATGTGGGTTAACCCTTTTGTTTCAAGATGCTTATGCTCGAGTTTCAAATTTCCATCTACGCTCATTTCTCCTAGGGCATTATAAATTTCTAAGTTTCCAAGTTCTTGAATGGAACATTTGAAATGAGAGCAAATGTCATTTACAAGGAGTACCTTTGGAGGAATTTGAGACTAAGCACCATTAGGGTCAAGAGATTCTACAATTACTGGTGCCAATTTGAAGTTTGGCACGTTCCATTCCACATCTTTAACTAGCATTTCTGAGCCTCTCTTTGCCTTGGACCTTCTACTTCCATATGCCATTTTTGCTCGGTAAGTGAAGAGAAATTCTGAACAGATTCTTTGACTTTTAAAAATTTGATTCTGAATACTGTTCTGATCATCTTTCTTCTTGTGGAACTGTTTAGGATAATTCTTGGAGGATGCATTTCCATACTTTATTTTATGAATATTAATTGGAAATGGTGGAATCACTCATTTCTTGAGTGATATTGCCATTGCTTGACTTATCTTGTTCGGTAGATTTTGGAATCCACTGTTGCTTCATTTGCTTCTGAATGTTGTTTGCTTTGATTTTCTTCTCATCTTCAATTCTTTCTATATTCATGCAATTTTTAGCTATATGACCAAGTTCTTTACATGTGTAGCACCTTACAGTAGTGTCCTTCTTCCTTAGGTGATGTCTTGCACAATTTATGCCAGTATGTCCATATTCTCCACAATAGTGACATCTGCACCAGGTGTTGTAGTCCCATCCAAATATGGCTTTGACAAGTTGTTTAGCTGGATTAAATGATTTGGATCTGCATTGGAATGCCTTGTGACCATGTTTTTTGCATTTGTGATAGTTGCCTTCAAATTGTGGTTTTTCTTTGCACTCATTTGCTTTGTGACCATACTGATTGCAATTAAAGCATTTACCATTGAATTTTGCTTTTCCATTTCTCCAGCATTTTTTTGATGTATGACCTAACTTTCCACAGTGATTACAAGTGGGTTTTTGATTCCTTTGTTCACCTTGTTTGGAGGATTCACCTTGTTCCTTGTATCCAAGAATAGCTTTACCTTTATGTCTATAAATATTTTCCTCATTTTATTGATTTAATTGATTCATATCTACTTGGGATTTCATCATTCTTTCATTGACTTGCCTTTCAGAGATTAGATCATTTTCCAAGATTTCATTGATTTGTCTCTTTATTCTTAAATCATTTTGTAGACTTTCATTTTGTACTCTGAGAATCCTGATTTCTTCATTTGCATTAGAGAGTTGGTCTATAAGGTCTTCATGCTGATGGGATTGATTATGGCTTTTATCTTCCAATTATTCTTGTGCTTTGTTTCTTTGTTCCAAAACTTCACATAGCCTAATTGACTGTATTTCTTGCTCTCTTTTAAGCTTTCTTACCTCTTCTTGTAGAGATCCATTCTTTTCTGGAAGTTCATTGATTGCCTTGTCAGCTTCTTCTGAACAACTTGATGGTAACAAATATTCAATATTTTCTTCAACATAGTGATGGTCATTCATTTGTCTTGCAAGTTACTTTCTTCTTTTTAGGGATTGAGAAAGATGCTCCTTTGCTTCTTTGAGTTGAACCATGGCCATTTCTAGATCTAACTTTTCATTTTCAATAACTTTTTCCAGTCTGAATATCTCCATAACTTAGATCTTTGCTCAAGCTATCAAACTTTGTCTTAAGAACCAAAAAGCTCTGATACCAATTGTTGGAAATATTCAAGATATAATAGGTTACTAATAGGGGAGGGGTGAATCAGTAACAATAAAACTTTTAAGTCAATTCAGAATAATCATATACAACATTCACTTATCTAGCTTGCTGCAGAAAAGAACTATTAAACATTTAAACCATATATGTCTAGAGATTTGGTGATCCAAAAACCTTCCAAAATAGAAAGTAAAACTGGGGTGGGGATGATACCCACAAAGCTTCGTTACTGTAGTATGAAGTTGGCCGGTTAAGGCTTACAATAATCACTTTTGGTGATCTGCCCTGTTAGGAGTGCAGAGGATTGCTAGATCCACCTTGTTAGAGGATTTACAAACATACTTTACAAGTATGCACTCTGTTAGGAGATTTGAAAAAGACGGTTAAGTCTACCCTGTTAAAGGATTTACAAGAATGATTCACCTATTAGGGTGAACCAATAGATCAACTTACAACTTGACTAGAATCTTTATTGTAGATCACCTTTTATGATTGATGAAATCATTTCTGTTCCTTGTAGACCTTGTTGAGTATTCTTTATTGCTGATGAATTCGCATATCATATCTTATGTCTCTCTTTTGTGCAATATTCTATATCTTCCTTGTATCAATCTATCTCTTGTATGTATATATTGAATGATATAATATATTACATATATATACCATTCCAATAATTATTCATGCAAGGTCGGCCAAACAAAAATAAACAAAATATAACTGAGTCAGCCAAATAGTAAAACTCAAGTTCTTCAGACAGACTTGATGACCTTCTGATACACAGCATCCACTACGTTACTCGGCATCGTCATGCATTCGGTAGAGGTAGGGGCTCGGTTCATACTAGTCATACAATGTTGCCTAGAACTCAGTAACCATTGGTGACTTGGTACAAACTAGCTTCTTCGTTAACCTTCTGAGCTCGGTTATCATTGAGTCCTTCTTTACTCAGTCATCACTGAGTGCTTCCTCACTCAGTTAATGCTAAGTGCATCTTCACTCGGTTAACACTAAGTGCATCTTCACTCGGTTAACACTAAGTGCTTCTTCACTTAGTTTGGACTGTATCTTCGATGCTCGGTTTGAACTGTGTTGCCATCACTCGGTCTGAACTATATTACTCGATGCTTGGTTAGAACTATGTTGCCATCACTCGATCTGAACTATATTACTCGATGCTCGGTTAGAACTGTGAGATGAGTATTGTCACTAATGGAAAATAACTTTATACCAACATCTTGTTGTTCAAACTAAGACTTGTGATTTATGTAAGTTGGCTATAAGTAAAAGGGCTTTACATAATAAATGGGTTTATAGGTTAGAATAAGAGGATGGAGGTAAGAAAATATTTAAAGCTAAATTAGTTGTAAAAGGATTTTCATAGAAAAGGGCATTGATTTTGATGAGATATTCTCTCCTATTGTTAAAATGACTTCTATTTGCATTGTTTTAACTATTGTGGCTAATAAAGGTTTTAATTTGGGACATCTCGATGTTAAAAAAACCTTTCTTATTGGTGATTTGGATGAAGAGGTATATCCATCACATCTATAGGGATTTGAGGTCAAAGGTAAGGAGATCTTAGTGTGCAGATTGAATAAAATCCTATATGGCTTGAAGTAAACACCTCAACAATGGTATTTGAAATTTGATAGTTGAATGGATGAGCATGGATATAGTAGGTGTCATTTAGATCATTGTGTTTATTTTAAGAAGTTGGATGATTACAACTACATTATTTTATGTTTATATGTTGATGATATGCTTGTAGTTGGGTCTAACATGGATCACATTAAGGGGTTGAAACATTAGTTAGCACATTCATTTTGTATGAAGAATTATGGGGTAGAAATAGATATCCTTGGTATGAAAATTTGTAGAGATAGGAAGAGCAAAAAATTGACTTTATCACAGGCTGATTATACTGTGAAGGTGTTGCAACATTTCTCTATGGAGAATGCTAAAGTTGTCAGCACACCTTTACCTTTTCATTTGAAGTTGACTAAGGGAATGTGTCCAAAGACAAAATAAGAGGAGGATAAGATGTCCAAGGTACCTTATGATTTAGTTGTAGGAAGCTTGATGTATGCTATGGTATGTACAAGGCCATATATTACCTATGTAGTGGGAGTCATTAGCAAGTATATGAATCCTCCTAGAATTGAGCATTGGAATGCAGTCAAATGGATTCTCAGATATTTGAGAGGAACATCCAATTAGTGTTTACACTTTGGGGGCTCTACTACTGACTTACAAGGCTATGTTGACTTAGATTTGACAAAGGATATTGATACCAGGCAGAGTATGATAGGTTATGCATTTATTGTTGATGGGGCAGTAGTGAGCTGGGTTTCTCGGTTATAAAAAGTGAATGCTTTATCCACTACAAAGGTAGAGTATGTTGTTGCTATAGAGGCATCCAAGGAGATGGTATGGCTTCAGTTCTTCCTAGAAGAATTGGGACACCCTCAGAGGGATTATTATTTTTTTACAAATAATCAGAGTGACATTCATCCTAGAAACAATTATGCTCTACATTACAAGACAAAACACAAATAGTTGTGTTACCATTTCATTCGGTCTATTTTGGATGATGGCCATTTAAAGATGGAGAAGATACATACAGATGACAATCCAATGGATATGTTTACAAAGGTAGTGACAAGGGAGAAGCTGAACTCCTCTTCAGCTTCAATTGGTCTTCTAGACTAAACAAAATAAAAGAATTACAACAAAGTCTAGAGTGGTTTGATCCACTAGGAGCCTCATGGAGTAGTGACATTGCTACAAAATTAGTCTCCAAGTGAGAGATTGTTGTCTATTGTAGAGTCTGATCAGTCCTCAAGTGGGAGATTGTTAGTTTGTGGTGACTAATTAGGGAAGTATTGTACATACTCCATAATTCAAAAAAAATAATTGGCATTATTTTATCCACATTTTTTGGGCCAAAATGTTGTAACTAATTTTAACAATAAAGCAACAAAAATTCTTGTATAAAATGGCTTAGGGTTAGGTATTTTCATATGGTGTGATGTGATAATTGCTTCTTACAATGATATTGAGCTGCAAGGGATTACATATTATAATCAGGTTGTAATCACTGGATCGTTATAATAGTGGACTTGTTGTCTGGTGGATGTAGCCTAGGGATTGGGTGAACCATGTTAAATCTTGGTGTCTTGTATTCTCTTCTGTGTGATTTATTATTTTATGATATTAGTTTTTTGTAATGTAATTGTTATTTCTATCCGTGGTTAATCCTAATATAAATTGTATTACATTGTCATAGATGATTTTGATATTATACTAGAATATTTCATAATACTATATTATAACATACTAGCATATTTATAATTTAAAAAATTCTACATCAATTATATGACTTAATAATTCCATTGATTTTGATTAAATTTTTTTAAAATTATATATATAATATGCATTTTCACTATTACCAGATAAAATGTATTTTTAAAATATCAATTCAGTTGTATTATACTTATTTTATCTATTTCTAAATTTATAACAAATAAATTTATTTCAATATGATGGCTTAGTACTTGTTAAAATATTTAATTTTGATAAAACTATTTTTGTAATAACATAGTCCATACTAACTCTAACTCAATCTTCTATATATATATATATATATATATATATATATATATATATATATATATATATATATATATATATATAATGAAAGTTCATCTTTTATCAACAAGATTTTTATAATAAAAATGCATCCAACTCATTTCTTGAAAAAAAAAAGAGTTGTCATTTAAAAAAAAATAGAAAGTCATCTATAACTCATTCTCCCAAAAAAAAAAAAAAATCCCACTTATTTTTTTAATCTAACCCATGTTCTACCTACATTTATATTTTATGATAAGATTTTTATAATAGACATACATCCTTCCCATGCTCCTCCCCCTCCCCCTTCAAAATAATGAAGCTTTAAGTATCTTCATATTTTAATATTATGATTCCTTTCTCCCTTTCCTAAAATAAAGAACTAATATTCTTGTCTTGTCCTACTCTCACTTATTTTTCATATATTTTTGACTCCAAGTTCTAGGTATCTTCATATTTTAATAATAAGATTCCTTTTTCCCCTTCCTAAAATAAAGACCTATCCTACATCCCACTTTTTTCATATTTTAATAATAAAAAAATTATAATAGAAATGCATCTAACTCATTACCCCCAAAAATTCCACTTATCTAGTTTCCATATTTTACTGGTAAAGTTTTTATAATTGAAATGGCAGCTGTGAACCCTAAAAATAATGGTTAAGGCTTATATGAAACATAATTTAATCGAGTAACTTCCATTTAAAAGTGTTATCTCTATAACTTTGACTTGTAGCACTAGAACTATTTTTATGGGTACAATTTTCTATCATATACGTGACCTAGTTGAGAACAAACCCACTTGGATTCACAGACGTGTAGTACGTTATATTATGAAGACTCATGCCTAATCTTCGTTGTTCCTTCCCGGTCGTCACACCTCATTGCCTTATTGCCAATACATGGTTGCCTTTCCTTGAGATGTCGTTGGTGAAAAAGGTTCCTATCATTAATAAAAAAAAAATTATTGTTCTCTTCTTCTTTAATTTATTGGGTGGAGGTGATTTAATTGTAGTCATAGACATGTGAGTGGCATAAACTCTTTTTTATGTGTTCTTGAACCTATGTCCTTACCTTTATGTTTCTCAATCATTTTTTATTTGTTTAGGTTATTATTCAAGAATATTATGTTTATTGACTTTTTTGGGAGAAGATAACTTGAGGATATTCCTTGTGAATATTATAATGGACTATAATAGGAAAAGAACAAATTTTCATTTCTCTATACAAAGTTCAGAGAGCAAATACACACTTCTAGATTTGTTTATTCATGTAAGCTTGGGTACTGGCTTCTAGCTAGCTGATTTTTTCCCTTCTTAAGTGTTGTAAAAAATAAAATGTTAATGCTAATACTCCTATTAATGTATCATATAGAAGGTTCCATTGAAGTCTATAGTTTTATTGAAATTTAACTTTAAGAATCTTAACCTTGTACTCACTTGCAAACAATAAATTTGAGTCTTGTAATACTTTTGAACATGATCAATTATATACTCAAATAGCTCATTCCTTCAAGACTAAAACAAGACTATGAATAGAAATTGTCATTATAACAAAATTTACAAGATCAACTTGGATGAGTACAATGTTTCTCACAATATTTCATAGAGTCAATAGGCATAATTCAAAACTATAATGCTAATCCAACTTCCAATCTTATTGTATGCAAGAAATATCAATGAAACAATAATAAAATTACACAGAGTTCCTTCACAATCCCTTCACCTCTACCATGAGACTCATGCATTTCAACATCATCAATATGATGGGAAATTTCTTATTGAATTGATATTTTATGAGATTCCTTATTTGGAACAATCTTTTGAATAATATGGATTCATGATTTAAAATGATCATGATACAAACAATACAACTTCCTACATTCATCTCCTAAGTTCATCATCCTCTCAAAAAGTTACACTTCACAATAATGTTCATAAGAGGGATATTCCATCCTCACAGCTATGATATGTAACAACATAGATACAGATTTTTCATGCAAATTCATCACATATCTACAAGATGCCACACCAATGCACTAAGCAATCCAATCTTTTCCCAATGGCCCATTGAGCACATGAATGCAATTCTATTATGCAAGTTTTGAAGAAAAATACTACAGGGGCAAGAAGAAACCAACCTTGAATCCTTTTGCAAAATGGTAATGAATGGTTGTAGAAGAGCTCCCTCCCAAGCTTCCAAAACCTAAGAATCTCTAAAGTTAGAGAGTGGGTAGACAACACACTAATTTTTTCCCAAGCCCTCTAAAAGCCTCCAATTTCTCACTCAACTAAAAATGGCCCAAACAAGAAGCCTCCCTTTTCTTACATCCTTGCCTCTTTCTAAAATTGTAATCTTGACCAAGTGCGAGAAACATTTGAACTCTTCAATTTCAAAATTCTAAGAAAGTGACATGTTTGGAGGGTTCCCAAGGTCATCTAGGCCTACTAAAGGTTAAATTAAGATCCTCAACCCATAGTGCGGTCATGAGAGCACTTATTTTTCACCAAAATAACCCCCCAAGACCACTTTTTGATCCTTAAAAGTTAATAGGAAGTTCAAATTCGAATTTCCCTTGATGGAGACTTCTCTTAACACTCTACCATGAGGGGTTAACTTGGGTATTGCATTGGGTTAGGTTTAGGTTAGGTGACTTTTTCCCAAAACCTTAAATGACAAGTCATCAACACATGGAAAACACAAGTGTCAAGTGACACATAAAAATAACACATTAAATTTATATAGTGACATGTCTCTAATTATATATGAATTAAACTATTACACACCCATACAATTCATTTTTATGAAACAAAACACATTACAACAAGGTTTGAATCTTTTCCACTGATTCAACCTTGGCTATGTCATGTTCACATTCCCACGATTAAAATCTTTCACACTAAACTCGAGCATCAGTAGTCTAAGAAAATTATATAAGAAATATATAAATTATTGCAATAAATCACTTTCATGTTCAACATTAGGCTTGCATATTTCATCATTCCCAATTAACTTTCCCTTTTCTAATCATTCTCGTATAAGACATTCAAAACATTAAAATATCAATCCCTGCACATCAACATTGATTCTTACATAATATGATCAAATTAACATTTTGAATAACCTCATAATCTATTTTCTATCATATCTCAATTTATCCTTTAACACTGATTTCCGCTTAAACATTACAATTTGACATTTCAAGCATTTTCTACAATTCTATTTCTATTAAAGCAAATGAAATAGTTTAAAGCATGAAATGAAATCATTAAATATATCAATTAGGTCCTAATGTGTAGACATAAGTGCGGATAATCAAAATGTAGATTTTAAAATGACACAACCCTATAGTCTCAAAACTGTATCAAAACATAGAATTAGAAGTATCATAATGCAAATATGTTATCTACACTATGGTGGATTGGGTGATGCCTCACACATTATCCATGGTTCAAGAGTTCAAAGTTCATAAGTTTGAAATTTGTCCAATAAGTGGTACATGATAGTGTGGGTGATAGTATAGAGGTTGATAATTAATTTTTGAAAACCCCAAAAAGACACACATTTGATGCTAATTGTTGCAATTGATGGATGAGTAAGATTTTGATATGTTTGAAGTTAAGAGGCACTCATTAATTGTTAAGGCGCCTTGTCAAATCCATACTTTCTCAATCTTTTAGCGATATGTTTCCTAGGTTTTAAAAGTTAAGAGTTTCTCCTTTTGGTATTTTTTCATAATTGTATGAGGTAATCATTTGGTTTTCTTTGAAGATATAAAGAGTTTTCAACTTAGTACTTGTTTAGTAGGGGATTTTCATGAATTTTCTTTGGTGACTCCCATTTTCCTCTTCTAAGATACTATTTTGTTCCTCTTTAACAACGAAGTAAGATCTTATGGTTTTTCTTTTCTTTTTATGTTTTCTTTGTGGGAACATTTGAAATTTTTTAGTTCCTCAATGGTTAATTTCTACTCCAAACTGCCTAAAGAAAATATATTTACAACCATAGCCAGTTTCTTAGCTAAATTATTGGATGCCCTCCTTACAAATTAGGAGATTGGGAAAGTGGTGTCAATGTTCTCAAAGCCTTAATTTTGATCAATTACAGAGAAATTATCCACAAGTGCGTTAATGTAGGCTAGGGGTATTTCATAAGCTATCCTTAGCGTAGATCTCATTTTAGAATATAAGGATAAGTATGATGTTGTTGAAAGATATGTCAGGATACATACTGATGAAATCTTGGTGTATGTGAATAGGGTTATGGTAATGGGTGCCTTGAGAAATATACCTCATGAATTGTATGAAGAATGGACGATTATTCTATCCTATTCTCACTTTGCCACCAATTCTAGTGATCTCAAAAGAGTTATTTCTAGAAACAAGTTACTCAAACTAGAGAAGGGTGGTTCTTGTCTTCTAGATCCCCTGACATGTGGAGACATGATACCAAAGGGTAAAGATATAGTAGCCTCTTTCAAGGAATTAAAGGAAACAATCATGCATTTTTCTAGGAGAGTTGGATGTACTTTTTTGTCCAAACTATTATAGGTGAAGGGAAATAGATTGATTGGGCTAAAATCATAGTAGATAGATTGCATGAGGAGCTTTCACAAGTGTGTGGGATTTCCTTTTTCTTTATATGCCATCATAACTATTCTATATTCTAGCATTCTATGGAGAAGGGGAAGGTTTTCCTCATCAGGTTTGGGTTAATAGTATGTCAATCTTTGAATACTTTTCTTTGTTTTAGAAAGAAAAGAATCAAAAGAACTTTAGGAGAGTATAGGATTACTTCCTTTCCAAGCTAGTCTTTGAACTTCATTATAAGGAAAATACAAGGTTTAATAGAAAGGTATCTCAACTCATTATCATTTATGGTAGTTTCTTTACCCAGTTCCCAAAATCTACATATGTAAGAGTTGGCAGATATGAAGGAAAGCATTTAAATTTACCCAAATATTATTTAGATCACTATGTACTTATTGAAGTTTATAGGCAAGTAGTAGAGGTGCATAAAATCTATAAGGGTAGGAAGGGATCTCATTACTCCTTATCAATTGAACTTGGGCACCATCAATGTAAGAGAATCTAGAATTCTTTCAGTTTAGAGGCCGAGTTGAAAATAATGAACTTGACATCTTATTCTGCCTAGCATAAATTTGAGAGTAAAGGATTTACACAGTCTACAAAACCTAGGTGGATAGACCTTAGATTCATCTATATCACTAGTGATAATATATATATATATATATAAATCTAAACAAAGTGGATTAACCCTTGATTCTTCTTCACTTATGCAATAAGAAAGTATGCAATAGCAAGTTATGAAACCTATTCATTTACAAGCTAAGTGAGGGATATCCTTTCAGCTCCAATACAAAAAATAAAAAATGATTTAAATTCTAAAATTGAACTAAGTACAAACCTAAATATGAAACAAAAAGTGTGCAACATCCTATTTGAGATTAATGACTTATTCATTGGGTGTTTCACAAACTGAAACTACATCATGATCCTTTAGATCTATCAATCTACTTTGTAAATGAGACATCAACTTTCATAGTGAATCTTCTACTTATCAGAATCATTCCATGAAATTTCTAACCGTGTCAAAATACATCAAGCATTTACTTGAATATTTTAATCAACATAAAAATATATTATGGCATACAACCCTAAATAAATTGCAACTGAGATACACAATCTTTGTTGAGATATCATAAAATATTGCAAAACTTAGAGACAAGAGACAAGAATCAAAATGAAACCATTTCAATTGAAGATTTGTATCACGTTCTTTCAAATAAATACATTCAAGATGCATGAAATAACCCATGATACACAAAATAGACCAGAACTATGACAATCACTCCTTTATTTTGTTGTTCATATAAAGAGAAAATGTCAAAGAATTGGTGGAATCAAAACTAGAGGTTTAATAAATAAATTGGAACCAACCCTATAAAATAAAAGAGAATAGAAGATATAGAAGAAGAAAGAAGGGTTGTATGTGATTTGAATTTTTCACTTGTCCTCTTGATTCTTCATCATCCATTGAAAAAAAATTTATCTCATCTTTTCTCAACTAAATAATGAATAAAATCTCATTATTTGGCCAAACAAACCTACAAATATATTTCCCCAAATGATGAGAAAACCCCTTTGAATGAATATTAGATCTGATACAAAAATATTTTCTAGAATTCCCACCAAATAGATTAGAAAGAAACATAAACTCAGTAACAACATCCTCTCCAAGTTTGGCGACAACCCATTTCATCATTTGCCCCAAAGCTAAATATAAACTGCCAAATAATAAATACAATTGGGAAAAGGAGCATGTTTGAAAAATCTAAGAATCACTATCACCCATTGATACCTACACTCAATCTCGTTGCAAAAATAAAATCCATAGTAAGAGAGATTTCTAATAATATATAATGGTCATGTGTTTTCTTCCAAATCATGCCCTACGCATCTAGCTAAAGTTACAAACCATAGATGGATGAGCAGGCCCTTCTTCTCAAAACTTTGAAATAGTTATGAAGTTCACACTTTATAATATAGGAGACCCTTTCTTTAAAACAATGTTGGGCACATCTTATTTTTAAATGTTTTGAATAAATCCTTTTGTGCATTCAAATTTTGATAATAATCCTAAAATTTTAATTTTAATGAGATTTTTCACTCCATTTTTTGCATTTGGTCAAACTAGTCAACTGTTGGATGACATGTGTCAACATCTGATTTGATGCTCTTTTTCTTTTCATCTTCTCAGTCAGTACCACGTGGCACTCTCTGATTGGCCAATGGATCCCTATCATCTTCCACATCACCACTCTATCAATACCCACCTTAGTACTTGCTACGTTACTAACACATGGCACCTTTTCATTGGTTAGATGATCTAGCGCCAAGGTCCTAAGCTCGTTGATATGTGTCACATCCTAATTAGATCACTTTTTTGCATTTTTTAATGGTCCACCACCTTCCTTATGCAACTTAGTGACAACTATTGACTTTGTGGCACATGGTAAAATCAGGTCGCTCCTAAGATAAGCTTGCCCTACCACATGTTGGCCTATCACTTTAGTCAATGGCTTGATGAAATTATATGTGATTACTCCTTGATGCTAGGGTCCTTTCACTAGGGAAGATTTTGTAACACACTTTCCAATGGTTATTCACTTATTTTTTATAGGATCTATTTTGAAGCAAAGTATTGTCTAAAACTTACAGATATCGATCATTTTATCACATGATTTGAATTAATTAGCTTGTACCTAATGTAAGTCTTACCTTGATAATGATGATGTTTTTCTTTTTGATGTAGGGAGGATGATGGATAACTAGGGCCAAAGACACACCCAAGTACAAAACCCACCTACAAGAGTAAATACAATGGAAACACCACACATAGAACATTAACCAAAGGAGATAGAAGAGAAAAAAAAGTATTGATTCATTATATTATCAACATACATGCCTAGCTATAAGGTCTTCTAGGTTACAACCAAAATTACAATTTAGACTTCAATGATGATCTTCACATTCCAACTTCTACTTCTTACTTTCCTCAAACTAATACTACCTTATGTAAGGAAACTCAGATGCGGAAACAACTTCCTACACTAATCCCTGAAGGAAAATATTGTACAAATTCTACTTAAATCCTTACAATTTCAATTTCAATATTATGTAAACAACAATATTGTAGTCAACCATGAAAATAGAAAATAGATAAAGAAAGAAAACACAAACACAAAGATATGCCAGTGGGGAAAAACCTTTTGGTAAAACAACGCCACCCCTCCAAAACCTATACATTGTATTATCTTCAACACAGAGGTTACAACACACTTGCAAGGCAAGTTCTTTCAAGACATGGAAGACAAATCCAGTCACAAAAAACACTACCAACAATACACTTTTTCACTCTCCTATCTGCAACCCTAAAGTCTCTTATATCATGTGCTTTCCATTTTAGGGAAACTTCCAAAGAAGAACCATATTAGGGTTTTATTGTTCTTCAAAAAAATAGGAACCCAATTTTTTTTTTTGGGTGATGCCCTGAACCCTACGCACTAGATGGAGACTTGAGTGTATAGTACTCAATGATCAATTGCCACATGTCTTCAAATCTTCACCCATCATCAAATCTTCCAAAGATAGCTCTTATGCATCATAGGAATCTATCATAACTATTTCAGTCAAGATCTCTTTATACACAATTCGAGATGTTGATACATACAAGTGGAGTGACACATCAACATGCCAACTAGACATATACACTCACACTTAATTACAATATTTACAAAACAAATAATAAGAATAGGAATTATCCAAGGCTGAGACACCTTATTCCTAACACCTTCTTCCTCCCTAAAACTCTACCCAATACGCCCTTAAATACTTGCATGACCATAATTCAACTTGTTAAAAATTACCAACTAAAGAAACCCTTTAATTAAATGCATAACCAAGCCACAAGTCATCTGTCAATAAGTGTTAAATGCAAATACAAAATTAAATACATATGTTTGGCTCAAACTAGAACCAGACATAGACAACTTCACTAAATAAAGACCAAGGAAAATATAGACACTTAGTAATGATTGACACAAACATAAACTCAGAACTAATAGGCACTCGACATTAACCAAAAAATCATAAACTATAGATAACTCAACATAAACTACAAGCTTCGCATCAACTGCAAACTTGGAAACAACAGAGAACTTGAAAACACCTAAGAGCTTGGATACAACAAGGAACTTGGAAATAAATAAGAAACATACAAGATACCAATGCAATCCATAATGCTTTTGCATTAGACAAATGGGGTTCAAAGAAATGATTCTCGTTAATCATGCAAGTGTCACAACCTGAACTAAATCCAAGTTAGATTGAGAAATCCATGTAGAATCTTCAATTGTTTTGTTCTTCCACTTCACCAAATACTCATAGTAATCTTTTCCTCTTGTACTTTTACTAATGATGTCTAATTCCATACCTATTCAAACTCTTCAATCTATTTCTTAGGATAATCATATGACACCACAACTTCATCATCTGACTCATGGTACTTATACAAATCAACAACATTGAATATAGAAGATATATCCATGTCATTATTTAACTCAAATTCATAGTCATTACCACTATCAAACTTCCTTAAGATCTTACTATATGTTCCACTAGCAAATGTACCTTTCTTCAAAAGAACCATCACCTCATCACCAACTTCAAAATCATGATGTCCTCTAGACTTATCAAAATTCTCCTTATACTTCCAATTACTTTATTCCAACCTCAATAGGACTTCCTTATGTAAATAATGCATAAAATCACAAAATTATACCCCTACAACACTTCTCTTTTCTTCACTAGCAACATCCCTCAATTCATATATTCCTTTAGGCAATATTTCAATAACAATCTCAAAGGGTGTTTTCCCTATACTCCTATTCATAGAATTATTATATGCAAATTCATCTTGTGTTAACACCAACTCCCAATTATGTGGTTTATCTCCAACTAAATATCTTAGAAAATTACCAAAGCTTCTATTCACAACCTTTATCTATCCATCAATCTGTGGATGGAATTTAGAACTAGACATCAACTCAATGCCCATCTTCTTCCACAAGTTCTTCCAAAAATAACCAACAAACTTACTATCTATATCAGAAATAATAGTTCTTGCTAATCCATGCAACCTAACAATCTCTTTGAAGAAAATCTTAGCAACATGCTCAACATTTGATATCTTCTTACATGGTATGAGATGAGCCATCTTAGAAAATTTATCCATAAAAAAAAATATAGAATCATACCCCTTTGTTGTCTTAGGTAATCCAAGAACAAAATCCACACTGATGGAACTCCAAGGTTTATTAGGAACATAAATAGGTGTATACAAACTAGTATTTTGACTTACTCCTTTTGTAACTTAACAAAATCCACAACTCTTTACAAATTTTTGAACATCCTTATACATCTATGGCCAATAATAATTATTCTTCACCAGACTTAATGTCTTATCAATTCCAAAATGTCCAGTCAATCCACCACTATTTTTTTCCTTAATTAGATTAACTCTCAAATCACTTCTAGGTATACACAACTAAATTCATTTGGACAAAATGCCTTCTTGAATAAAGTATTCATTATACTTACTCATGTGATTTGATAGATTTGTTGCTTTGCACTCTCTCAACACGTCAGAAAAATCAAGATTGGTATCATACAACTCTTTCATCTCATCAAAACCAAAAACTTCAACCTTCATCTTGGTTAACAAAGAATGTCTTCTACTCAATTCATCATCAATTTGGTTAGTGACTCCACTTTTATTCTTAATCACAAATGTCAAACTCAACAAGTACTCAACACACTTCATATGTCTCTGATTCAATTTATGTTGACTTCCCAAGTACTATAAAGCTTTATGATCAGTGTATAATACAAACTCCTTAGGAATCAAATAATGTCTCCACTTCTTCAAGGCATGAACAATTGCATAAACCTCTTGATCATACACAAAATACTTCCTTCTAGTAATTATTCAACTTCTCACTAAAGAAAGAAATAGATTTACCTTATTGACTCAATATAGCTCCTATTGCACTACCACTTGCATCACATTCAACTTGAAATACTTTATTGAAATCAAGCAAAGAAAATAAAGGTAACTTGACAACCTTTTGTTTCAAAGTCGTAAAACTGTTATCAACTCCATGTGTCCACTTGAAATCCCTTTTGTCTCCTCTCATTGTCTTAGTCATTACATTACAAACATAACTAAAATTGTTTTTAAACTTCCTATTAAAACTAGCCAAACTATGAAATGATCTTACCTCACCCACATTCTCAGGTGCAGACCATTCCAAAACTTCTTTAACCTTCTTAGGATCTATTAGAAAACTATCAGCTGGAATAAAAAATCCTAAATACACAATCTCCTCTTGAATAAAAGAACACTTTTTCAAGTTAATCATCAACTTCACCTCTTTCAACCTCTACAATACTTGTCTAACATGCTCAATATGTTCCTCTTTATTCTTACTGAATATCAAAAGATCATTCAAATAAACAATCACAAACTTACCCTAAAAACCTCTTAAGAAATTCATTCGTTAAACTCATGCAAGTACTAGGTGCATTAGTCAAACCAAAAGACATCACCAACCATTCATGCAAACCATATTTCATCTTGAAAGTGGTCTACCATTCATCACCTTCTCTAATTATGATCTGATGATAACCACTTTTAAAATCAATCTTGGTAAAATACTTTGCTCCACTAAAACAATCCATTATGTCATCCATCCTTGACATAGGAAACCTATATTCACTATAATCTTGTTAATAGCTCTAGAATAAGTACACATTCTCCATTCTCCATGCTTCTTAGGTGCTAATATAGTAGGTACAACACATGGACTCAAAATTTCTCTAATCAAGCCTTTTTAAAACAACTCATGCACTTGTCCATTATTTTCTTCATTCTCTATAGGTGTCAATCTATATGATGCTTTATTTGGAAAACTAGCTCTAGGAATAAGATCCATACAATGACTTATACTTATTACTAGTAGTAAACCATTAGAATATCTTCTGCAACAATATCTTTATACTCATTCTGCAAGTTTTTAATTTTTGTTAGTGCTCAGCTTCTATAAGTTTTTGTTGCTTGATTATTACTAGTTTTTACTTAGTCACCACTTTTCTTTGTCACTTGTCTGCTATTGGTACAACTTGGTTTCCTCAGAATTATAGCAAAACAAACTTTATTCTTCTTCATTTACTTTTCAAATTGCTTTCCATTAAACATACAAATTTACAGATTAGTACAATTAACCTCATCTAGACTTTCAATCAAAGGCAACAATATTTTATTTTTCCCATGCACCCATTGAGTATATTGATTCAATCTTCCATCATGTATAGCATATCTATCATATTTTCAATGTCTACCCAATAAATTATGACAAAAATCCATAGGTATAACATCACACAAAACTTCATCAAAATAATGAAAAATCTTGGACTTCACAATACATTGTTCACTTACCAATATATTGTGCTCATATTTGATTTATGAAACATGACGGAGGGTGGAATGAGATAACTAGGGCCAAAGGAACACCCAACTATTCAGCCACCCTAATGGGAGTAAAAACAATGGAAAAAAAACACCAAATAACAACAAACTCAGAGATAGAGGAACAAATGCTTTCATATATTCATCAAAGGTATCAGATACATGCCTAGTTGTAAGGCCTTCTAGGTTTTGGCCACATTACAATTAGAATTTAATCTTCAATGATCAAACTTCACATCTGAACTTGCTTATGCTCCTACTATGCTTCGACCATTTTCCATTTCCTAATACTCTACCCATGACCTCTTTAAATACATGCATGGCCACAAGTCGATCTGTTTCAATTATAACAAAATAAAATCTCATATTAAATTCTAGAATAAGCCACAAGTTGGCTGAAATAAGATACCTATCACTAAATTAAATGTAAAGGTTGGCTCCAAGAAGAAACCACACATAGACAACTCGGCAAACGAAGAATCCCACAAAATTTTGCAACTTGACGAACTCAACAACACTTGGCAACCAAAGAGACTTGACAAACAAAGAACTCAAAAACCTCTCTAACTCGGCAACCAAAGGATAACTCAACAACAATCACAAACTCAAAAAACAAAGAGAACTTGATAATGCAACTCGGTAGAAACTAAGGAACTTGGTAAACATGCAAGATATCCAAGCAAACCAAGATTATCTTGCATTAGACAATTGAGGTTGAAAGAAATGATTCTTCTAAATCCTTTAGATGTCACAACCTAAGATGAATCCAACTCAAATTGGGAAATCCATGAAGCATCATCCATTGGTTTGTTCTTCCATTTTATCAAATACTCATAGTAGTCTTTTCCTCATATTCTCTGACTAACTCTTTGATCTAATACCTATTCAACCTCTTCAATATTCTTCTTAGGATAATTATCTAACACAAAAAATTCATCATATGAATCATGATACTTATATAAATTAGCAACATTGAATATAGGAGATATATCCATGTCATTAGGTAACTCAACTTCATAAGCATTACCACTGTCAAACTTCTTTAAGATCTTACAAGGTCCAAACTTCTTCATCTTCAACTTACTATATGTTCCAACAGGAAATCTTACTTTCTTCAAATAAACCATCAGATCATCTCCAACTTCAAAAACATGATGTCTTCTAGACTTATTAGGATTCTCCTTATACTTCTGATTACTTTGTTCCAACTTCAACTTCACTTCCTTATGCAAAGACTTCATAAAATCAACAAACTCTTCTCCAACATCTATTCACTTTTATTCACTAGCAATATCCCTTAAATATGATACTCCTCTAGGCTACATTCTAGTAAAAATCTCAAAAAGTGTCTTCCTTGTACTTCTATTCATAGAATTATTGAATGCAAACTCAGCTTGTGCTAATATGATTTCTGAATTATGTGATTCATTTCCAATTAAGCATCTCAACAAATTACCCAAACTTCTATTCACAACCTATAGTTATCCATCTATTTGTAGATGGAAAGTAGAATTATAGTTCAACTTAGTACCCATCTTCTTCCACAAAGTCTTCCAAAAATAACCAACAAACTTAATGTCTCTATGAGAAGTAATACTTCTTGGTAATCCATGCAATCTTAAAATCTCCTTAAATAAAATCTCAAAAACATGCTCAACATCTGATGTCTTCTTACAAGGTATGAAATGAACCATCTTAGAAAATCTATCCACTACAAAAAATATAGAATCATATCCCTTTACTATTTTAGGTAATATAAGTGTTGGTCATATTTTTACTTTATGCCCTTTTGAATATATATACATTGAAGTGAATATTCTATCTTTTCTTTGCAAAATTAGGGTTGGACATTCTAAATTTCCTTAACCCGAGAAAAACCCTAATTCTATTTAAATTTGAAATGTGTTTCCCTAGAAAAAATTTTGAATTAAGTGCCTCTTCATATTAGTTTCAAGTGGGAAAATCTTTTAATTTTCTCTTTTGTATTTCCAGGAACCTTTTTAAGGTGGGTCACATTAATTCCTAAATTTCCTAAAATACTCTTTACCATCAGGATTCTCCAAGATCAACGGTGGTCACCTTGTTGCTATGAGAAATAGAATTCCTTTTAATGTTAGCGACATAGCAACCAAAGGATGGTTACAAGTAGGACCTAGTTAATAAGTAAGCAATGATTTCAAGATGAGTTATTTGTGCTGCTAGATCTCCTTGAGATCAACGGTGGTTGCATTGTCACTACCTAAAGTTGTAGGAACTTTAACGATTATGACATAGCAATTTCCCATGAAAAGAGAATATAGAGGGTCCAAGTTTAAATGAGGTGTCATAAAGATTACATGTCATTGATGGCCATGTTAGCATATCATAATGGTATGATATAATATGACACTAAGGATCTACACTCAAGGAAATGTACTTGCTGATCTATGTCGTTAGATCTCTTCAAGATCGACGGTGTTCGCTATGTCATTATAAAAACTTGTTAAATCTTTATTGTTCTCCATATGGAGACAAAAGGAAATTTATATGGACCCACCACATTTAAAATGGAATGATCATAGAGTATTCATCGTCTGATCAAGGCATCATCAATGATGGTCGCTATGTTATCATGAGAAATTGCTTGATGTTTATGCTTAGCAACATAGCGAGAGTATGACACATGTCCAAAAGAAAAAGTGGGTCTAGTATAATGCTTTAGAAGTGAGACAAAAATCTTATGTGGATGGATTCAATTGGTTTGACCACAAACTTGTACAGAAGAAGCTAAGTCATCAAAGTTTTAATGCCTTAATTGTCAAATGTTCACAAATCAATGACTTATGTTTAAATTTAGAAGGTGGTGCCACCCAGTGTTTTCCTTACGATCCATTTATGAGAATTAAGGCTCCCCATGCAAAGTAAAAACCAGAGATATAGTGCAGGATTTCAAAAATTTCTCTCTACACAACATAATTTCTAATTTTTAGAGAGCCAAGAATTTGTTCAAGAAATTTTCTTGCCCGATCAAATTGTGAAGGATTTTTTTGCATTAGCAATTTAATGTAGTATTCAAAAATAAGATAGTAGAGATCCAAGTAAGTATCTTAATCTTTCATATAGGGCAAAGCATTCTAATATTCTACATTATTATCAAATATGCCTCTAAAGAAGGGTTTCTCTAAAAAAGTAGAATATGCTAGTAGGAATATACATGATGATTTTTTTGAATAGTTAACTGAGTTCACAAATGAGTCATCTCAAATTAACAATCTAATTGCTCTGAACCCTAGCCTTAAGATTGTAGATGGATTATATGATAAAGGGAATTGGGTTAGGGATGTTATTACCTCAAAAATAGGACTCCAACTTTTTAGGAAATGGTTCTCAGAGAGGAAGTTGTTTTCCCCCCATGAGAATAATTGGAATTTTTATTTGAGTAAAATAGTAGTCCCTAGGATTTTCATGGACTCAGACCTTCTTACAACCATGGCCAAAAATTATGACCCTATAGCCAAGATAGTAAGGAGAATAGATGGGGAACCTCTAATAAGGATTAATGCTGAAGAAATTCGAGAGGTTTTTGGTTTGGAGCCACTCATAGACTAGCATGAGATCATTGACTTGCCAGGGCTAGAGAACGAATATTTTTCTAAGAAGGATTAGGCCAGGCAGTGTGCATTGAGAGAAAACCTAGCCATAATTAGAAATTTGACCTTTGTTAAAGTATCAATTAAAGAGCCTTTAAGGAAGGGATTTTTTACTAGTAGGGCCATAGATATTTACATGACCTTATGTAGGGTTTTTGGCGAGGATGAATTTTTTTTTTATGCCCATAAAGTTCATGTATATGATGGCACATATTTCTTCTTTTGGTGTGGATATCATGTTTGATTTTGCATCTTACCTAGTAGAGGAAATTCATGTAGGACTAGTTGAAATTGCAAAGAGAAAAGTTGAGAAAATACTGGGCCATTATTCATTACTGATGCACATGTTATTATTTAAAGGGGTTACTTACTTTGAAAAAGAGATGGTTTTAAATAGGAAATATAAAGGAGAAACTTTTCTAGTCCAATTGTGGAATGCAAATATGACTTGGGATGTAGAGGAGGATAACTTTGCTAGATTTGATAAGTACTTTGCATCTAGGTTGAGAAACCTCATATTAAGGGACAATCCCAAAATTCCCAAGGCACTGCTAGATTTTATCAGGCCTATGGACAATCCTTTTGGTTTGAAGGTATCCCACAATTGGGTAGATATTATACCCTACCATGTTTCTACAATTTTTAGAGTATCTGGTTTCCAACGGACTTCTCATGTACTTCCTTACCAAGTGTCTTTCAAGGTAGGGATAGCTGAAATGATATGGTAGAGAGGTGGATTGGAGGAAGCACAATTGATTGGTGGGTCTAGGGACTCAATTTTTCCATCTTGTACTATTTCTCACCAATTCATAATAACTAAGGGTGGCTGGTTGTTCTTGTATAAATTTTTGGACTAGTATAAAATGGTTGTCTCCCATGCTCATTTTTGTAATAGTGAGGGATTTTTTGATATATTCAGATGAAGGGCCAAGACTGGTGCAAAGGATCATGAACACTATTTCCCTGAGGACATAATAAAGAATGAGTTCTCTCTCTAAGAGAAAGAGATCAAAAAGGAGAAGTGGAGAGTTTATTCTAGGGTTTTAGAATTCATTAATTATTTTGATAAAGATTATAAGCCTCTAGATGATGCAAAGATAGAGCCAGACAACCTAAATAAATTGATGATTAATTTTCTTGAGATAATGGAAGTTATGAATAAGAAAAAAAAATTCTTTATTAATTCTTTTCTTGATAGGGCCTGAGAGGTCATGATGAGGTTTTCCTTCACCCCTAAAATAGGATTAGGGAAATTAGTTGTTCAAAGAAGACCTGACTACAATATAATTCAGAATAAAAGGCCTATAGTGGATAAAGGAAAAGAAATAATAGGGTCAAGTAGTACTATTCTGAAGTAGAGGCCTGATGAACCTATGCCCAAGAGGTAGAAGGTAGAAAAGGAACAATTGTCTCAAATAGAGGAGTATTCACCCAGTTAATACCCATTACACATAGGAGATGAATAGCTCATTAAGGAGCAGGTGGAACAGTTGGGATCCCAAGGGGGAGTTTTCATTACTACATCAAAATTGGAAGAGGGAAATCCTCACGAACCTACTTTACCAAGCCTTGATTTGACTATTGTTGATTATAGAGGAAGGGAGTTGGACCTTGTTGAAAAACAGGCCAACGATGAGTTCATTTTTTATGATAATTTTGTTAAGTCTAGAGACTTCTATCAGTTTGTTTGGAGGACAAACATTGGAATTTTTGAAGAGAGATGTAATAAAATGAAAATAGAGCATCTAGAGATGGAGGAGGCAGATCTACAGAAAAAAATACTAGAGGAAATGATGCAAGAATTTAAAATCGTGATCCTTGAAGAAGAAAGGAGAATGATAAAATCATTTGGGGTTCTGCTACTACCAAATTGGGATATTGTGTATGCAATGGTCTTTAATTATGTGACCGAGAAATTAAGTGCATATGAGAAGGAAAATAAAGAAATGAAAGGTGCCAAGTTCAGTGAGGATCATGCTACATTGGTAATTTGGTCAATGGGAAAAGGATCCAGACCTAGTTCTTTCCAACCTAATGACATTGGCTTGATAGGAAATTTAATTGTAAAAAGAGTTGAAGAAACTACGAGTGAAGAGGCTACAAAACTAGGTGTTGGATAAGCCAACTTCACATTAGCCACAACTCTGAGGGATAAAATAGAAAGTTTAGAGTTATAGGATAAATATGAGAAAGTTTTGGCTTCTTATAATAAAAAAGTTCAAAAGAGAATTGAACTAGAAAATAAATTGATGGGACACCAAGGGCAATCTAGTAGGCCTAGGATCACTTATCCTTATCCACCAATGGAGCCTTTTAAATCCACTACTGTTATTGAGATTCTAGAAACATCACAAAGACCTTAGTATTACACTGCAAATTATTTTGAAGAAGAAAAGAGTAAACAATGGGTGTTGCATGTAGAGTTAGAGATCCAATATGAGGACAGATTAAGGAAATCCATCATGTATTTAGTTAATAAGATTGATTGGCCAACCTTTTATGAGCAACTAGGAAAGGTAATAAATATATGGGATAAGTTGAAAGAAAATGATGATGCCCTCAAGCTGGTTGTCAACAACTGGAGTAGAAGGAACAAAAGTGTTACTCTTGTGTGTTTTTCTGATATAGAAAAGACTTATGATTTTACCAATGATCTATTAGAGTTTGATGATAAGAGAATTGTATTGCAAAAAAGGATCATAAATTATCTTGACAAGTATATGAGTATTAATTTTGAACTCTTCCCACATGTTATTGATTAAAAGGATAAGTTGAAAAATAAAGAGGAATGGGCCTAGGAATTGAATGCCCTATTATTCCTTTGAATGAATAAGGTCATAAATGAGAAAGAAAATACATGATGGGAAAATACAATAGAAGAAGTAAAAGTGCAATTATTTTATGATTCTTTGAGAACAAATTTTATTGAAATTGATAAATTAGGGGAATATGTGATGAGGAAGAAATATGATATTCTGAATTTTAATTGACCAGATGACACACTTTTTGACAAATGGATGGTTGACTTTGTTCATGCAAAGAAATTAGAATGTGGTGAAACTGATGATGATGAAATGAAATAGGATGAAGTACAAATAATTGACACATTATTAAAAGTAGAAGAGGACAAGGGTAATCAATCAACTAAAATTACTGTAGAAGACACCCAAATAGATGATTTGGTAATAGGACAACCAATGGTTACTATCAATTTTTTAGGACAAGATGACGTGGATAGAGTACCTTAGGTTCAACTCAACCTTCAAGTACCAAGACAAGAACCATGACATGTAGGACCAATGATCACACGCTCTAAGGAAGAACAACAACAACAAGTCCAATCATAAAATCCTTAGCAGCAAAAGGTGTAAGAAAAAAATGGTCCCCACAAAAGAATATTCATGATGAAAGACATTTTGTTGCACCAAATTTTGTTTTTTGTGATAGTAACAATGTAAATATCTTTCTATCTTAAGGATAGTTGTTAGTTTCTCTATGCTTAAAGCTTGTTGCATCTCACAATATATAAGTGAGATTCCAGGGCTAGAGAAAGGGCCCAATTTATTGTATAACTTTTATTTCTTTTAGTCTATTTTAGTCCAGTCTTTCTTGATATCAACTCTTTGATGTATTTTCTCTACAAATTCTGAGAATACATTAATTGTCCATGATCATGATGTCTTATTTGGTGTTGTTCTGAGTATTACCCAATGTTATATAATTTTCAAAGAAGCTTAAGGCAAAGATGAACTGTCCCTATTATCTTTTCTCTCTTAATCTTGTCTCCATTTTTATTGGTTGGTTATTTTGAGATTGTATGAGTAAAGCTTGTTCAGTTTAATGCAACTAGGATAAGTTGTATGTCAATTAGTTATTGCTTTTGATTTAATTAATTGAGTAAATTCTTCAGTGAATGTGATAGGATTTCTAGGCATTAGGAAGGATTTATGTAAGAATGAGTTGTAGGGAGAATCATTGATTATATTGATTGTAATGTAGCCAATTAGGTCAAGAAATTGGATAGACTCTAAATCCCAATGGATGAGGCACTGATCAACTATTTTAGTTAGCATATGGAAAGATCATTGATAGATGTCAAGAAAACAT
Source organism: Cupressus sempervirens (assembly GCA_028749045.1). NCBI lineage: Eukaryota > Viridiplantae > Streptophyta > Pinopsida > Cupressales > Cupressaceae > Cupressus > Cupressus sempervirens. The sequence goes on along the minus strand of CM053789.1, from coordinate 145,242,828 downwards.
CTAAAAATCAATATCAAATTTTCTTTAAATGTTTGAAAAATGTCAAAGCTGGTCAAAACTTGTTTACATTTAACCTCTAAGTCTTAGTTAGCTACTATTGCCTAGAATTATTTATAGATCTAAGAAGAATTGTGACCAATCTACTATAGGGGATAAATATTGTTATAAAATACCATGGAGTGATTGATGTGTGAATGTAGTATCAGGTTGTGAATCCTTTATCCCTCAAGTGCACTTGCCTTGGTTTTGCAGAGCCAAAAGAGTATAAAATATTTCATGATTTTGTTAAAGTTGGATCCAGATCTAAAGAAGATATAGTTGTTTATAGGAAGTAGCTAATTCTTAGTTTATTGTGATCTTCTTCATCTTTGTATTATGTATCGTATTATTTAGTAGTGTAAAAACACCAACAAAATGGTGACTCTATTGGGGAGTTGTTCAACACATGCATGTGTGTGAAAAGTACTATAGTTTCTTTTGTCTTGTTTGTATACATGTTTGTCAGATTCTTTCAATAATTGCTTGTGGTAATATTGAAATTTTCTAGTGACAAACCTTGAGAATTTAAAAAAGGAGAAAGTCCTAATGCTTAGGTGCACACTGATGTATACCGACTTTACAAAAGTGTCTTATCTATTAAGAAAGAGTGGCAATCCTATGCTATTTGTGATTGGTTCTTTTATGTGTCAATTTGTTCCATATTATCTAGTGACTTTTCTTTGAGTCAAAGCTTTTTATGTTATATATTCCCTAGAATAGGGTGGCAACTTGGTCAAGGTTTTGAAGCTAGTGCTTGTTGATAAATAATTCCCATAAATGGCTGACAAAAGGAAAAGTACATGAGCTTATACAAGAGCCAATCCTAATGTACCATTATATATTGATTTACCTCAAGGTGGTGTTGGTTTAAAGAATAATTTTGATAGCTGAGTGTCAATACACTTGAAAATTTTTCACTATACATGCCGAGCAAAGAGTAGGAGCCAAGTCATAGTCATGTGTCGAGCAATCCAATTTCATCAAGTGCCGAGTAATATCAGGTGTTGAGTGATACAATTTTGTTTAGGTGCCGAGCTATCCAAGAAATAGCATGTGCGAGCATCAGTAATGCTTCATGAGCCAAGTAACTCAGAATATCAGCATAAGAGTTTGTAATTGCACAAACTATGATGTAAACCATTTTTGTAGCTGACACAAGATAAATCTTGAAAGATCTAGAGATAAGAATGAATCTTTTACATTTCCCATACAATCTGCATGCAGCCAATTGGAAAATTGGAAAGGCATGCAACCAATCATAAAAAGGAAAGTATTGAGTAGAAAATTGAGATTCAATATGGATCATAGATCCATACCTAACCCTAAGTCTTTGAAGTCTTTTTAAGGAAGACAAAAGTCTCACTGAAAAAAAGGATGAAAAAAGGAAAACATAATGGAATTTAGTGAAAGGAGACATAGAGGGTAAGAGCAATAATTTGATATTCAGTTGATCAGAAAAAAGCAAAGGAGATGAACAAAAATTAGATCTTAGAGGATCAAAATCAGAGAGAGAGCCCCAACAAGTGCCTGCATTCAGCAATCAAGGATTGCAAACTATCAGGTTTATAAAACCTAATACTCTCTTACCATTGTATTAGAAAGGAAACCCTATGTAGATAGGTTGGCTTAACAGCTATTTGTAGATCCTTATCATAAGGTGATTAAATCCTTTAACAGGGTAACACTTCATGTAAAGTGTTTGAAAATCCTTTAACCAGGTCACTATTGACATAGTGTAAAGCCTTTAACAAGGCAGGCCTTTAACAGGTCAGACCATCAGAAGTGGTTAAACAATATTGCTGTAGTGATTTTGTGGGTATCATCCCCACCCCAGTTTTACCTTCTTATTTATGGAGGGTTTGTGGGTTACCAAATTCCAGTATTATGTGTTGTTGATGCATGTATTACTTTCATGTTTATTTGATGTGTTTACATACATGCAATTTACTATTAGTTAAAAGTTTTATTGGTTAAAGTGTGATACTTCTGATTCACCCCCCTCTCATAAGTATTCTTTCCATATTTGAATATTCCAACAATTGGTATCAGAGCATCAAGGTTCTCACAAGAAGAAGTCTAACAACTTGAAGAAAAAGATCTGAAGATGGAAGTCTTCAAACTTGGGAAGAATATTGATAATCAAGTGATTGATGTGCAACTGGCTCTACACAAAGTAGAGGAAGCAAGGGAGGAACTAAGAAAATCCTTGAAAAGAAGAAAGGATTTAGCCATAGCTGAAAATGAGATAAACTACAAGGAGATTGATACCACAACTATATTTGCCAATGGAGATACTAAAGAGTTTGATGTAGCAATCGCAAAACTGATGGAGAAAAACAAAGTTCAAGTAGATGAGATAAGATCTCTCAAGATGGAACATGAATCACAAGCCATAATGTTATGTGAAATCACTGAACAAAAGAAAAGAGCAGTTGAGGAAAAAGTCATGATGGAAGATGACAAAAAAAATCTTGCAAATAGACTGGAAGAAAAGAGTACTGAATTAACAAGGATCTCAAACATGCAGATGGATACACTTGCCCAAATGATGAACCTTCATCATGAACTCAATGTGAAAGACATTGAGATCTCTACACTGAAGATGCAAAATGAACAATTGCAGAATGACTTAAGAAGAGAAAAGAAAATTTCAGAGAGATTCAACAAACCCAATGAAGCCATCAAGTATTTTGAGCAATTACTGAAATCCCCAAGATCAATCCATGATACATCAGGACTTGGATACAACAACACTAAAGTTGGAGAATCATCAAAGAGTGCTAAACAAAGAAGCGACAAAGGTAAGGATTCAAAACCCACTTGTCATTACTGTAATAAGAAGGGGCATATTGCTAATGTTTGCAGGAGTAGGAGAATCAATCAACCAAACACACATAAAAGAAAGAGTTACTATCACAAGTGCAAAATGCAAGGACATATGACACAAGATTGCAGATCTAATGTCACAAGGACACAAAGATTTGATGGACATTGTCATATTTGCAAGAAATATAGACATAGGGCATTTGAATGCAAATCAAAGTCTATGTGGACATCAAATCAGCCAACAAAAAAAAAAGGGAATGAAAGTCATTATCATTGGGATTACAAAACTAGGTATAGTTGTCATTACTATCAAGAATATGGACATGCTCCTAAAAATTGCATAAGAACACATTTCAGGGGAAATTATAAAAGATGGTTGAGTCAAACCACATGTTTCAGTTGGTTGAAAATTGGTCATATCAGCAGGAATTGCCCAACAAGGTCAAAGGCACCAAGTTCTGAGTTCAAAAATGGAAAGGCAAAGATAGATGTTGAACACATCAGAAGTGAGATGAATAAGACATGGAAGAAGAAAGATGAGTGCAGCACATCAAGTGCAGAGATCACTTCACCTAATGGGTCAAGTGATCACACTTCATCTAATTAAGAAAGAATGAGTGTGTGGGACTGATATACTAAGTTATATCATACATCAGTCCCAAGATCTAGAGAAACTGCAAAGAAGAAATCAGCATAAGCAAAGATGTTAAGTCAAAATTGAGAGTCTTGCAAAATCTGTCGAAGTTGTCTTCAGGTGCCGAGTTGCTAATAGTGACTGAGTTGATAGTTGATTCCAAGCTATGAAATATCAATGGGATCTGAGTGAAGTGAAACACAATGGGTGCCAAGTTATGTTGAAATACTTCAGGTGCTAAGTAGATAGTTGTCAGCACACTAAGCACTAATTGCTCTATTTTGAAGGGTACATAGGTCAATTTTTGATCTTTTCTCACCATTCAAATGTGAAGCAAAGATGAGAAGAGCATAGAAGAACAAGGGCAGCTTAGAAGCCATTTGCAAGGATTTCCACAGCAATTCAGCATGAGTTTCATTGATTTGAGGTATTTTACTTGTGTGCCAAGCTACGCAATATTTATAAACTTGTTTAAACTATAAACCCTAGTTTGGAAAACAATGGCATCTAGGTCTAGAACCACTAAGGGCAAGGAGAGTCATGAAATATAGTTGGTTAGTAATGAAGTCAAGCAACTAGAGTTCAAGCCCATTCTAGAAGTTTCATACAAGAATGATCCCGCACGTGCATTATCCATTATTTCTGATAAATTTTTCATGGTCCAAGATGTTCGTAGATGTTATAACTACAAAATTGGAGCCATAGGAGATCTCGAAATTTATAATGCATATGACAAGCTATGTGAGAACAAAATATTGAAAGATGATTTCTCAATAATCAAGAGAAAGGGATTGACCAAAACCCTAGAGTTTCCAATTATTTTCAAAGTTGAATGGGTACGCATAATTTTGAGTAGAAAACATGACAGAGCCTTTTGGTTAGAAATAGGGCCAGTGAAATTTACCAAGAAAATTGTTCATAGGATTACTGGTATTCCAACCCTAGATTGGCCAAAGACCCTGCGTAGTGACAAAAAGGAAGTAATAGAGAGAAACACAAGTGCTAAATGGAACAATAGGGGAATGACTATTGATACAATCACAGAACCCCTACTAGATTTTGCTATGAGAATCATTTCACACAAATTCTATTAGTCAAGCAGGTTAAACAGTGTGCCTTGTATAGTAGTTGATGTTGCATACAAATTGGTTAAAAACGATCATACCTATGATCTAGCAGAGCTCATGTTTCAACAGATTAATGAGAATCTGGGAGCTATAAGGAAGAGCAAGGGATCTCATTGCAAATTTGGATCTGTTTTGATGTGCATGTTTTTCTATCTGATGAAAGAATTCCCTTTTGTGGGAAAGGTGAAATGGAATCTAGATAAAACAATCGTTGAACAAATCAATGGATATATTGAACAGATGGGTGGTAATTTTGATGCCCAAATGACTATCTACTTTGAGGACTTCAAACAGTCCATGAAACAAAGAATGAGGATTCCAGTCTCATTGACTGATAAATATGAAAAAGACATTTACTTTCTTGTAGATATTGATTATACTTATATATAGGCAGTCATACCTAGAGTAAGATGGCTTAGGCCACTAGGTTATGAACTCGATATTGATCAAGCCTCCGCATCAATAACAGCTCTCCTTGCAGAGGAAGTTGACAAGAATGCAAAAGCCTTTGGAACTTATGATGTTGTAAAATCAAGGGTGGTAATAGATTTGAAGACTTCCTCAGTAGTAAAGAAGAAAGAAAAACTGGTAAGGAAAATCAAGAGAAAAATTGGTGTTGAAGGAGAAGGAATAGCAGAAGAGGAAGAAGAAGACATTGAAGATGAGGGTGATGAACCTCAAGGTCTGACTCAAGGGTTAGGAGAAGATAAATAGGAAAGTGTTGAGGAAGAAGAAGTCAAGGAAGCACAAGTTAGAACCAAGGTCACAAAAAGAAAGGCCACAACTCCTCCTACTCCTCAACCCAAGGCAAAGAAAGTAGCTGCTCCTAAACTAAAGAGACCTACTACAAGGGCTGCAATACAAAAATCCCAAGAGGAGGCAAAAGAGAAGAAGAAAGCTTCAAAGAAGACTACTGCCAAGCCAAAGAAGAAAAGAAAATTTATTGCCTAGCCTCAAACAAATGAAGAGAAGACTGAGTCAGAGGACAATAGCCAATTTCAAGTGGTAAGTCAAAAACCTCAGACTGCTATTGATAAATTATGCTCAAAGATTAAGAATGATGATTTGAAAGGTTTAAAGAACCTAAATTTTTCTAAGCTTGCCAAGGAGGAAAAAAATAAATTAGAGGAATTGGTTTATGCTATGATGGCTGATTACAAGCACACACACCTCTAGAGTTAGATGAATCAATGCCTAAGGAATTGTACAAAATTGTAGAGGATAAATGGCATTTTTGTTTGCAAATGGAAAGGGAGATAAGGGAGTCAACATTAGCTAGGTTGTTGCTTGATTTGACTAGGATCAAATAAAAAATCCAATTAAGAGGCATAATAATAGATTCACTCCCAAACATAGAGCTTTTAGCATTTTGCAGAACAAAATTGAGGATGTAGTTACGAAGTCCACAAGATTGTGGAAGATAGTTTACAAGAAAATAGAAGATTTTTACAATGAAGAATATAAGGTAGAAGAAAGTGCCAGGAAAAAGGAGATGAAGGCATTAGGAATTAAAGACAAAGAAAAGGAACAAGTGGAGAAGAAGGTTGAAGAAGAAAAGGAAGATGAAGAGGCACATATAGAGGAGAAAGAGGAAGAGAAAGATACAGCTGAGCAACAAGATCAAAGTATGCAAGACACATAGCTATCACCTCCTAGTCCTCCTCATGCCATCATCACACCTGCAGAGATTGTCAAAATCAAGGATTTTATAGACACTTCTAGTCCAAACATCAATCCATTAACTACAGAGGATTTAGCAAAAATCCTTGACCAATCAACACTAGTAGCAAAATTGTGTTCAAGTCCTATATTGGTAAGTGTTGATGAATTGGAGAATCCAGTAGCTAAAACAAAGGCAGTCAAGGTGAAAACACAAGAACCACCTTCAACCATACAACCTACTAGTATTCTATTCCTTCCTCAACCACCTCTACCAAGTGTAGTCACTGATACACTTTAGATGCCAAGTGCAGCAACAGGGGAAGTCAAAGAAACATCTGAACAACCAATAAGTTCAAACCCACCTATTGATCACCAAAAGGATAAACAAGCTGAAGAAAAAGATGAGACAAGTAAGAAGGAGGAGTTTTCAATACAAATATTGGTTGCATTACCCAAATCTGGTACTCCAACACGAACTCTTTGTAGACACCTAAAAACCTTTAGAAAATAAAGTATTTTTATTTTCTGAAAAAGTCCTGATGACATCATCATTTATTAATTAATTATTTAATTAATTAATTAATTAATTATTTAATTAATTAATTAATTAATTTTTATGCCATTAAATCCCTTTATCTTAATTAAAAATATTTAATTAAGGAATCCCTCCCAAAAATGTTTAAATCTTATTTAAACATTATTTTCTTATTTATTAATTATTTAATTAATAAATTGATCAAAAAACTCAAAATAAATAAAAAATTTATTTTTTGCCCAAAACTTGGCCAATTTCCTTAAGACCACTAACCTCTTCCAAAATCTTCTAATCCTTCTTTAATTTTGATTAAAGGCTAATCTCATCATTTCCTACCCCTAATCCCAACTCAAAATATTTAATTAAGATTAAATATTAATCCTCATGTTTATTAAAAAAGTTTTAATAAATATCTCCTCAACCCAAACCCTTGAAATAAATAAAACTTTATTTATTTCCTAAAAATCTAATTTATCCTCATCCTAAGAAGTTCTAGACTCTTCTAGAAAGTCTTCATCCTCATCCTAGGAAATTCTAGACTATTCTAGAAAGTCTTTATCCTCATCCAAAGTCTAGACTCTTCTAGAAGATGTCTGTAAACCTAATCTTAATCCTCTCCTAACCTTGTCACATTCCCTAAACATGGGTTAAGAATTACTAACCCAAGCCAAAGTTAACAAATATCTCCTCCTTCACCCACCCTCATTAAATGCCATCCACTTGCCTATCCCTAAGCTAATCCTAAACCATCCTAATCCATCCTCTAATCATTTGCACAAGCCTAAACAAGCTTAAAACCTTCCTAATCAAGTCCAAGTCAAAATTGCTCTCATCACCCTCAAAATATCTCAACCATAAAACTTTATGAAGTCCACTAGGTCATAAATGACTCTTACAAGCCCTTTTATTGCTCTTACAAGTCATTATGAGGGTCTTTATGAAGATTTTATCCCTTGAGCCTCCTTTGTTGACTCATCCTTCCCCTTTCCTCCATCCTCTCACCATGTGACATGTGTCACTCCTTGATTGGCTATAAGGAAGCACAATCCATCTGCTCTCCTCTCATGCAATCTGAGCCCTCCATAAGCTTTTTCCCATCCTTGCATCTTAGCCCTCAAACCCTCAAGCCTCTTGCCTATAAATTGGATCCTTCCCCTTTGCAAAATAACACAATCCATGAAGTAAAGTCATAATGCCATTTTGAGAAGCCATTTTACATCAAAACCATACACTCACACCCAAATTCCAACTCCATTTGAAACCCTTTTTGAAGCATAAGCTTGAGCATACATCCTATCTATTTAGACAAAGCTACTCAACAAGAGATCTTCTCATTGAGAGAGCCCATTAATGGCTCATATTCTCAATTGAGAGTTCATCTTAGTCTATTTTGAAGTTTATGAATTTTGTTTAGTTTGTAGAAGCTTTATTTAAATTTGGTTTCTATTAGCATACTAGCATTGCTCATATACATTTTGGCACGCCCGGTCAGACCCCGCATGGGTCATCTTCATTAGCTTTTTTAGTCAAGTTTTGTATGTCATTTTCTGATTTTGGCTAATTTTTCTTGTTTTTGTGATTGGTAGGATTGTATAAATTGGTTTTGTAGGTCCACATGAGCATGAAGAAGACAAAGGAACTCATAGTATATCTCATAGTGTTTGCAGATTTTTCAAGCTTATAGGTGGAAAAAGAACTTGGAATTCTTCTTCCTCTTCTTGTTTATATTCTTCTTATTCCATCTACTACTTCTTCTTCTTCTTGTGGGAGATCTTGGCCATTTTTTTTAAGGAAGAAAAATCATACACACTTCTTTTTAGTGCTTAAAATGAACCCCCAAATCATACTTAAATCCATTAAAACTAAAAATTTCCCAAAAAAAAAAATCTTTTAACAAGTGAAACTAAACCAATCCAATCATTTGCATCCTTGCAACATCAAGGTTTTAGATGCATTCATGCAAAGTTAGGAACACTTCATTTTTGGGAATTTAAAAAGAACTTCAAGTTTCCATTTCAAAAGGTTCAAAATCAACACTAAGTGCACACTAAAATCTAAATCAAACTCAAAGCATCAATCAAGGATAAAATTAACCTCATTTGCTAATATTTTAAAGTTCTTTTAAAAATCTCATGAAAACTAAGCGTCCTAAATGGTTGCCAAAATTGTCCTAAAAAGCTTTGTTATTTGTTCCAAACAAATGTCTTGTTGCAAAATCTTGAATGTCTCTTAGGTTTTTCATGCATCAAAACAATCTAGGAATATTATTTTTGGGGCTTAAAATATGCAAACTATAACACAAAATATTGAATGAAAACCAAAGTCCAAAGAGTCATTTTCACTTTTGAGTCCAAAACAATCTTGAATGATCTAAGGTTAAAACAAAGCACTTCAAAGTTCTTAAAACAACACACAAAATCTCAATCTTGAATGCTCAAAGGAAAAAACTTGAATGTTTAACCACTTGTCTTTGAATGCATGTTGCTAAAATCACTCTTGAATGCCATGGATTAAAATCAAATTTTCCTTGAATGCATGATTAAAACAACAAATCTAATCTTGAATGCCAAGGATCAATTAACCATTGCAATATCAAACACTTCATTTGGAGCTTCTAAAAATTGAACAAAACAAATCTCTTTTCCACATGCAATCTAGGTAAAGTTTGATTTTTGGACATTTAAGAAACTTTGTTAAGTTAAAATACAAATTTCCAAAAATCAATTTGAGTAGTTCCTTGGACTCACCTCTTTTCTAATCACCCATCAAATATTAACCATTGGTTGCAATCTCAGTGCCATTTATGGGGATGGGTCTACTTGAAAAAGGTGTTAAATGTTTCACAGTCTAACTCACTCACTTGGTCTTTGAATGTTTGCTTTAACTTTATCAAAATTCTTAAATGATCAAAACTCTAGATTAAATCGATCACACTTCAAGTTTGGGCACTAAAATTGAACAACAACTGATGTGGAGAGCCTCCGGGCGTGCACTTGAAATCGAATCTCACACACTTTTGTTTTGGGCTTAAAACAAACTCACACTCAATCATGAATGCCTTAAATAAAATTAATCGATACTTGACATGGAGGGCCTCTGGGCGCACGAGTTTTCTTTTGTTGACCCTAACTCTTCTTATTGTTTGCATTCTTTGATCGATTTACTTTTGTTGGCGCTTCAAGTTGGAATTGAACATTGTCTCTTAAACATGAGTGCTTGCAAAGCCTAGATTAGCACACATAAGAGTCAGTTGGTAAAAGAACAAGCATGTTTTTTAGCCCAAGGTCATCCAAGTCTTCTCTCCCCTTGTCGTCTTTCGAGGCCATCTTGGGTGCATAAGATTAGGATCCAAAACCTTGTTTCTTTTTAGGAGGCCTACTTGGAAATTTCATCACCCCTTGGATGACCTCAACTCCAGCGTTCTGGCAGAGTATAAGAATCAGGAGGTAAATCGAAAGACACCTCTCTTGGGATCAAGATTTTGTCACTCGGGCTAAGCCTTAAGGAACTTATACCTTTGAGAAGTGAAAGAGGAGAAGTGGGTTACCACTCCTCTCAGCTGTGTGACATCTTTTTTGTCTCATCTAAGGATTTGGGCCTCACGTACCTTGGGTATATCGAGGACTCCTTAGCTAAACCAACTGTTAGCCTTGTAGACAACCATCTAGGATGTTAATGTGTTTGAGGTGACTGATCGAAACATTTGTAGAACATACACACTCCTTGGCGCAAGTATCACTTTCTGAGAATCAAAAACTTCTATCTGGTTGTTTCTATCTATTGCTTGATCTTTTATTTGTTGAATGAATGTTTGCCAAACTTGGTCAATCCTAGCTTAGGGCATACTTAGCGTAGTCACTGCCTATTCCAGAAGTTGAACGAGTTGAAGCAAAACAACCAAGATCTCTCAAAGCTAAGAAGATTCAAGAATTGATGTCAGAGCAACCCAAACCCAAACAGAAGTTCCACAAAGTTAAACTCAAACCATCTCTAGCATACCAAGAACTTTCAGCCAAGAGAAAAGAAATAAAACCAAGCCCACGAATTGCCAAACTCCACAAAGTAGAGGACAAAGCTACCGATGAAGCACTTCAAGAGGCCTGGTTAGAGTGCAACATCAAATTTAGCCAACATCCAGGAGTTAATCCTGCTTATGCCTTACCAACTAGGCATGATTTTTATGATTAGACACCCTTGTTTCTCCACATCTTCTTGGATAAGCTTCACTTTAGAGTCATCTTTGTAGAAAAGCCAGCCATCTTAGGTTATCCCCTTAAGCATTATTAGCTCATCCATCTCATTTAGAATCAAACCATCTAGCCAGCAATCAAAACCTCACATCCAAGCCTTCAAAATTGTTGTCACTTTTGCCAAAAGTTTGCCACTCCTAAAATCTTCCAAATCCACCAATCTCACCAAGGTTATCCCTTTGACAGAGCTTTGTCTAGGGTAATCCAGCTTTTTCACTTGTTATCCCTCATCACCTTGAGCTAAAGGTTGGGATCCACAACTGATCAATCTCGTGTTCTTCCTAAAGGATCATCAGTCTATCCTTAAGTTGACACAATCACCACCAAGCTTGCACATAGGAAAGCAGACCTTTCGTGCTTTGGCAACATATCTTTGAAGTTAGAATCTCCAACCCAATCCTCCTTAGGTTTTTTCATATAGCTTTTCCTTAACCTAGGAAATAATTTGCATAGAGAAGCCTTCCCCCTTTTGCATCCATTAGCATTATTGCATCTCATCCCTAGGAGCATTTTTCATGCCACCCGTCACTCGCTTAGCCAAGAAGAAAGAAACAATGGAGCCCTATCATTTGGATCGAACAGCCTCACCCCCCTTGAGCACTCAACCATCCTTCAACCTAGAGAAAGCTATGCCATCATCTACTGACATTGAAGCTTTCATGAACCAACCAGGAAATGCAGTATTGGTAAACACCATTATAGACAAGAACAAAGAGACAATCATGGCTAATTTTCGAAGGGACAATGTAGGAACCTTTGACTTTGGAAGACCCCCTCCATTATCAAATCCATCTCACTCATTGTTTGGGCAGCTGCCACCACCCATAGGCCCTTATGATCCAAATTATCCTCAATATATGCCTAAAGAAGAACCTCCAGCCAATCCGTATGATCCAACAGACCCAAACATACCATCATCCACCCAAGTTGAAATCTCCATGCCACAAGCCAACCCAGCCACCACCACTCCATCCTTGGTTCATACCTCTCCGCTTCAAACCCCCTTTACCCAAACCAACTCATCGTTCACCCCCTTCACTATTGTTGCTGTTGCTCCCCAACCCAGCCTTCCAAATCCACCCATCTCACAAATTAGTGCTAGCATCTTTGGCCAAACTCAGCAATATACAATAGGGATGCCACCCATGGGGCCAAGTAATCAACCTTTCATTACCCTCAGCTTGTTCACCCTAGCCCAACGCACAATCCCATCATTTCCATTAGGTCTTGGGAGCTCAATACCATTAGCCACAAATCTACAAGCTACTACCCTCACTCCACAAAGCTATCAAATCCCACAAGCTACTACCAATTTTCTACCAAGCTTCCAAGTGACCCCAGCCCCTGCCACCACTCTACCAAGCTTCCAAATCCAACTACAAAGCTATCAAACCCCATCAGTTCCATTCCCAAGCTTTCAATTCCCACCACCTCCACCACTAACTAATCCATTACCTCCAATTACCAACTACTTTTCAATGCCACTTCTAGGAGGTAATCCACCACCCCAGCCAACCACCAATTATTTGCAGATACCATCCCAAATGGGGGCACAACCCACATATATTGGTCAAACCCCACAAGCCCCCCGATCCTTTCCCCAAGCCTCACAACCATCTTATACCTTACCTCCACAAAGCAATCCATTTATCCCACAGCCAGCTTATGTTCCTCAATCCCAACCTCAAATCCCATATCAATAGCAAGCCTCATAGCACATGCAGCAATATGCACCACCTCCCCCTCAGCAACCTGTCATCCACCATGCAGCTGCCCAAACAATGTACAATCCCTATCAGAAAATCCCTCACAGCCATCCATATTTAGTGGCCCCATCTAGCACATACCTACCTCAAGGAACTCCTACATTAGGGGCACCCCAGCCATCACCTATCAATTCAGAATGGGAGCAAATGAAGACAGCTTTGAAAGCCATCCAAGAAGGGAATGATCCAAAGACATTCAAGTTTGAGAATGTGTGTCCTTACCCATTTGACAGAGCCATTAGCATGACACCATTTCCCAAACACTTTGAGGTACCCAAATTTGACAAATTCAGAGGAAAAGGAGACCCTGTCACACATATCAAAGAATTTTACATGCACTGCCAAGATGTGGCATACAATGATGTCTTCCTCTTGCGCCTTTTTCCCAAAAGCTTGGTTGGACCAGCTCTTGAATGGTTTTATAGAATCCCCTATGGAACAATTAAAAACTTTGTTGAATTATCTGAGGCATTTGTAGCCCAATATGCCCATCTTGTTGAAACAGAGCTATCAATAGTTGATCTTGTCCACACCAAGCAAAAAGGTGGAGAAAGCCTTGCTGAATACCTACAAAGATGGCAAACCCTTACCACCCGCATATCTTGCACCTTGCCAGAGCGCCATGTGGTGAAAATGTTTATTGATAATGCCCATCCCAGCTTGGCTCACCACATAACCATGAACTGTTTGTAGACCTATAAAGATATCAAAGAGAAAGGAATGATCCTTGAGCAAGGACTCATTAAAGATGTTGTGGTCAAGATTTACAAAGAGGCCAACCAAAATCAATCACATTCCAATGACAAGTCTAGATATTGGAACAAAAACAAGCATGTTGCAATAGATGGCGTCACTGACACCAGACATGTGAATATTGTTGGTCCTTCTCACAACTAGTCCAACCCACCATATCAACCAAACAATCAACAAGCTATCAACTACCAACAACAAAATAACCAAAGCTATCAAAACCACAATCCAAGACCCAACTTCCAAGGGTCTAGTAATCAAGCTAATGCCATCAATGTAGCTACAGGACAAAAGCCCAGATTCCAACCTACACCTAGAAACTATACACCCCTTGGTGAGCCATTGGATGTCATTTTTGAGAAATTAGTCAAGGAAAACCTCATCAAATTTCCTCCTACCCAAAAAATTGACCCAAGCCAATCCAAAGTTGCATGGTACAAAGACAATGAGTATTGCAAATTTCATAGGGTAAAAGGTCACACTACCCTCAGATGCATGAAACTGAAAGACTATGTGCAGGACCTCATTGATCGGAAGGAAATCACTGTTGGTGCCCAAACCTCTTCGAATGCAGGCTTACAGATCTATCAAAATGCTTTTCTTCCTCACAACAATCAAAATCTTGGAAAAGCACCTATCCAAACCAACAACAACAACACCAACAACCGTTAGCCAAACCAACAGCATGGGAAGAACAATGACCACACTTCATCCTATATAGACTATGGTAGCCTTATAGGTTGTATATCCAAGAAAGAGCCTTCCGTCAATGTTATCAATATCCAAGGACCAAACAATGAGTGTGCAGTCACCACTCGAAGAGTGCAATTTAACATCACAGGCCCACTCGTTACACCAACACCATCAGCTCCATCAAAAAGCCAGTACAATATCTTGGAACACCTTGGGAACATGCCAGCCCAAATCTCCATTTTAGACCTTCTTTGCACTAATCCTGTGTACAAGAACATCCTTGATAGTGCTCTCATAGAATCCCATGTCCCTTCTGATATCAATGCTACTAATTTTTGTAATCTTGTTGGACACCTCTCATCCTCATGTGCCCTATCGTTCAAACCCACCGACATACCCGTGGTCGAGCCAGATCACACCCTTCCACTTTACATAGCCATCATGGTATCCAAATTTGCTGTGAAAAGAGTAATGATAGATAATGGATCAGCCTTGAATATTTGCACCCTAAAATTCATAAAAAAAGCTGGGTATACTGAGGCAGATATCATCAGTGAGGTTATCACGATCAAATCTTATGACAACTTGGAAAGAACCACAGAAGGAACTATTTTGCTGCCAATCAAGGTTGGGCCAGTCATCCAAGAGACACTCTACCATGTTATTGATCTAAACCTACCATTTAACATCCTCCTCGGTCGCCCATGGATTCATGCCATGAAAGTTGTTCCATCCACTTACCATCAGTGCGTTAAATTTCTGCATCAAGGCACTGAGGTAACCATCCATGCCGATCCAGAACCCTTTGCTTACTGCAATGCGATTGAAGCTTCATATACAAACCATTGCCTTGGAATTGATATTGGCACATCCATCGCCAGCTCATCCCACACTTATAATGACCCAGAAACCATCCTCACATCTACCCTGTCTACCGTGAAGATTAATAACAAAGGTTGTGGAGAGTATAGTCTGTCGGATGCATTTGCTGTCAAGGCACTCCCACTTGATCCACATGCCCATGGACAACTGACATATCACAAAGATAAGGAGATTCCACCTCCTCGATACAAAAAGTTTGACCCAACAACCTTTGTATCCTTGAAAATCCCTCTTCATGAGTAGCTCACTCCAGATATCAACGAATGGTTGCATAAGGATGCACCTCAAAGAAATCAAGCATGCCTTGATCACTTTAGCCAAAAGTATCCCCAAGAACATAAGCTCATCACTGACAAATGGAACTATCAAGGTGGTGGTCTAGGACCAGAAGAAAGAGGCATGCAGTGCCCCATCGACGCACACAAGTGGGAATCAAAGTCAGGTCTTGGCTTTGGCATACCCACAACTGGGGGCACCAATGAGAATGGTCACGCTTTTTTGAACATTCACCATAACCTTGTCGAAATTGAAGACATTCTTGAGGAAGTTGAAAAGAGAGCCTACGATGATATCCTAGACCAAATCTCCCTCGGAGACTCTGTTCTCCAAGAACTATCCATCCACCTCATTAACCTACCACTTGCCCATCCACAACTCATAGATTGGGACCAACCAAGTGTCATACACATCGATGAGTTCACAAAAGAGGAGGCATTTCTAAGATTCATGGGAGCTGAAACTCCTCACAAGACAGAAAAGCTAGATTCTGCCTATATCTACCAGCTAGATCTCAAGGGGTATTTTGGAGAAAATCCCCAACCTAGTTCCGATACACCCAAAACTGGAACTATGGTGAATCTGAGACTAGCTAAGGCAGTGAAGAGATCCCCTCAGCAAGAAAATCTAGAGCCACAAGTAGAACATGAGGATTTAGCATTGCCTCCTCAAGATAATCAACCAGAGATATCTTCTATTCTAATTGAGGATACTAGAGAAGTCAACATCGGTTCTTCAGAGATCCCTAAGCTTGTTCACATTGTTGCATCCCTATCACAAGACCAAGCTAATCTCCTCTTTGAGGTCTTAAGAGAGAACATTGGCCAATTTGCATGGTCATATTAGGACATGCCAGGGTTGGATCCAAAGCTTGTAGTTCACCATCTTGCAATCGATCCAAAGATCAAGCCCGTCAGACAAAAGCTTAGAAAAATGCACCCCAAGGTGGCATTATTGGTCAAAACTAAATTAGAAATAATTTTAGCTGCTAAGGTTATCCGCCCTATCGACTACTTAGAATGGATCTCCAACATGGTCCCCGTCACTAAACCTTTCGGTGACATCATAATCTGCACTGATTTTAGAGATCTTAACAAAGCTTGTCCAAAAAATGATTTTCCCTTACCCAACATAGATATGATTGTAGATCTTATAGCTGGACATGAAATTCAGTCCGTCATGGATGGATTTTCTGGGTATAATCAGATCAAGATTGCAGAAGAGGATCAGCATAAGATAGCATTCACTACCCCTTGGGGAACCTTTTGCTACAACATGATGCCTTTTGGCCTAAAGAATGTTGGGGCTACCTATCAAAGAAAGTCTTTGATAGGTTAGCCAAATATCATCTCATGCTAAATCCCAAGAAATGTGTCTTTGGGGTCACATCTGGCAAGCTTCTAGGCTTTATAGTTTCTAAACGAGGTATAGAGATCAACCCTAAGAAGGTCAAAGCTATCTTAGACATGCCTCCTCCCCAGACACTGCGACAACTTCGTTCTCTTCAAGGAAAGCTTCAATCTGTTTGGCGCTTCATCTCCCAGCTTGTAGATAAGTGTACACCATTTTCACATTTACTGAAGAAGGATGAGAACTTCAAGTGGGATCCTTTATATCAATGCAACTTCGACCATCTCAAGCAGTATCTCATCAATCCCCCTATCTTGGTTCCACCAGTTCTTTTGTACATATCAGCAACACCTACTGCTCTAGGGGCACTTCTAGCATAGCTCGATGACTATAGCAGAGAAAGAGCCATCTACTACATCAGTAGAATCCTAGTTGGTTATGAACTCAATTACACTCCTATGGAAAAAGCTTGTTTGGCAGTTGTTTTCTCAACCCAAAAGCTTCACCACTACATGCTAAGTCATACCATCCAACTAGTCTCCAAGATTGACCCTCTCAAGTATATGCTCTCTAGAACAGCACTTACAGGCCGTTTGGCCAAATGGGTTATGCTCCTTAGCGCATTTGACATCCAGTATGTAGATAGAAAGGCAATCAAAGGGCAAGCTATAGTAGATCACCTAGCTGATGCACCTCTAGTAGATGCATATCCTTTGCTCACAGAATTCCCAGATGAACATATCTGCCTAATTGAAGAACAGCCCCCATGGAAGCTTTATTTTGATGGCTCATACACATCTCATGGATCAAGGGCAGGAATATTGTTGGTCACACCTCAAGGAGATTACATTCCAAAAGCCTTCAAGCTACAATTCCCTAGCACCAACAATATAGCTGAATATGAGGCCCTCATAGCAGGATTAAAGATAGCTTCAAAATGGAACATTGTTGAGCTTCAAATCTTTGGTGATTCTCAGCTCATCATCAAGCAAGCCCTAAATGAATATCAAACCAAAGATGAAAAGCTATTACCCTACAAAGAGCTAGTTGATCGGCTAACCCAACATTTTACAAGGCTTTCGTTTACACAAGTGCCTCGAATACAGAACAAAGCAGCCGATGCTATGGCTACTATCAGCTCACTCTTGGAAATTCCCCAAGTAGCTACACAGTATGAGTTTTTAGTGGAGCAACTCCTCACACCTGCCTACGTAAATGAGGATTCACACCATGTTTGTATCTTGGTTGGTCCCCAATCCCCTTGGTACCATGAGATTCACGCTTACCTTAACGATGGTATCATATCCCCTCACCTCACACATACCGAACACCAGAACCTCATTCAAAAATCATCTCGTTATGTTATCATAGCCAATACCCTATATCTTTGGGGTTATCGCGACACTCTCTCTCGATGTTTAGACCAAAACAAGGCCATGATGGTGTTAAAGGAAGTACACTCTGGACTTTGTGGTGCCCACACGAGTGGTATTGTCCTAGCACAAAAAATCCTTAGAGCGGGTTACTATTGGCCTACCATTGAAGAAGACTCTTGTGACTTTGTCAGAAAGTGTCTCCCATGTCAGCAGCATGCAAATCTTGTGCATGCTTCGACACAGGATCTACAGCCTATTGCACCACCTTGGCCTTTCGCTTGTTGGGACCTTGATCTAGTTGGAACTATCACACCCCTCTCATCTGATGGACATAAATGGATAATAACAGCTACAGACTATTTCACTAAATGGGTGGAAGCAGTCCCCCTAGTCTCAGCTACAGGAGTTCAAGTCTCCAAGTTCATCTTGTACCACATTGTTTGCCGCTTTGGCATCCCATCCACCATCTTCACCGACCACGGAGGTAACTTTGAAAATCTCAACATGGAAGAATTATGCACTTCCCTCTGCATCCATTATCACTTTTCTAGCCCATATTTCCCACAAGGTAACGGCCAGGCAGAGGCAACTAAAAAAACCCTCCTCAAAATCCTAAAGAAAGTTGTCAATGATTCCGGCCATGATTGGCACCTACAAATAAATCCAGCCCTATGGGCCTATCGAACTTCCTTCTGTACATCCACAGGCACAACTCCATACTCCCTAGTCTATGGTGCCGAAGCGGTACTACCTATAGAGGTTGAACTTCCCTCCTTGCGCATATCTTTGCAAGGGAAAATATCAGATGAAGAATATAGAGTAGCTCGGCTCACCCAGCTAGATCTCTTAGACGAGAAGTGACAACAAGCCTATGATCATCTCACAGTCTATCAAACTTGTCTCAAAAGGAATTTCAACAAGAAGGTGCTTCCATGACACTTTCAGCTAGGTGACATGGTCCTTAAAAAAAACATGAAAGTCCAAGCAGATCGAGAAAAGAAAGGCAAGTTTGAACCTACATGGCTCGGTCCTTATGTTGTCACTGCTTCCTTTGGCTCCGGAGCCTATCAGCTATCTACACCAGAAGGAGAACTCTTGAATGATCCTACTAACATCATTCATCTCAAGAAGTTCTATGCTTGAAGATCCTTGGTATACCTAGCATTTAAAAAATACAAAAAAAAAAATAGTAAAGAGAAATAAGCGTCCAATGGTGAAAACTTGGCAATTCAAGCGCCTTGGATAGGTACCTTGGTGAAAACCTGGTAATTTAGGCACCTTGTGTACTAAAGACTAATCCATTATCTATCACTATCCTATCCCTCATCCATTCACCCACCATCCCATAAGACACACTTGCTTGTTCCCTTGGTGTTCCAACCAAATATCCAAAATCTGATGAAGCTTGTAAATACCTCCTGTACAGCTTGTAAATCTTGTACCAAAGCTTGTATTATACCTTGTAAATCTTGTACCATACCTTGTCCATCTGAATCTTGTCCAAGGTTTGTACCATATTCCAGCCTATAAATAATCTTGTATCCTAGCTTGTATACTATCACGTGCACACACAAAACCCCATTTTCACTTAAGCTTTTTGCAAACCATCTACATATCCACCTATCACCTATTATAGACATCCCATCCTTCACAAATATTTCCATCTCACAAAAAGAAAAACATGAAAAAACTTGTACATTTGTAAGATATCTTGGTCCATCAGCTTGTACATCCTCTTTAGCTTAGTACCATTGTATCTATCCAGCGTTTGTGTCAGTTCGTCCTTGATCAGCATCTTGCACCCATCACACATCTTGGTTAGCTATTCCAACACATCCTTTAGCTAGATTTCTTGTCACCAAAGTGTTATCTTTCTTAGTTCAGCTTGCCAGATGCATCACTCATCCAAATCCACCAGCTTCGGTGCTCTCCGATAGGTCCTTGCAGGATATAGCTTTCCTCATGTCTGATCTTGGTCCGTTAGTACCTTGTCCTACCCATCTTGTTGGCAAACGACTCTCTTTTGGATTTTCACTTTCTTTTGATTTGGGATCTTCCCTTTTGGGTCTTGAAGTATATTTTCCAAGCAATCTCCTTGTTCCCTCCTCGAGGTTGCCACGATCTTCCATATCATGGTATGCTGCAAATGGGGCAATTAGAGTGTAAGGTCTTGATCAGGTCTTTCGTTTGTTTTTCTTTTTTGCTTGTGGGTTCTACAATGTCATTTCCACGTTGCTTCCTCTAGGATTCATGTGTGATGCTGGGGCAATCCTTGCATGTTTATTTTGAGTTAGTTTGTCAGTCCTTTGGATGGTTAGTGAAAAGGCCTTGATGTTCTTGGTAACCTTGGCAATTAACCAACAGTCCTATAGCAAATCTAGTGCTCAACTACATGGTGGTACTTCTCTTTGAAGTATCCCCCTGCTCAAAAAGCTTCAATGGTTTTCCTTCATCTCCATTATCCCCCATCCATATCCAGCATCTGTCTGTCCTACCCCAGCTTATGCATCAGTATCTCTTTGAATCACTCATCACTCTTAGCTTTAGGGATCCACAATCCTAGTCTTAGGGATCCACCAATCCAAATCAATCCACCAAGCCTCATCTTTCGAGATCCACAATCCTAGTCCTAGGGATCTCCGAAACCCATCTTCTGCCAATCTGACTCTTTGAAATCCTATTGCATTAGCTTTTTAATCCCCTCATCCATCTCCCCATCTTGAATTCCTTTTATAGTGCTCTGCTCGTTCATCCTCCCCTCAATCCCAAAAGCCTTAAGCTTGTTTCCTCTTGTGCCCCTGATTTCTCTTTATCATCCTCTCGTAGTGAGAGTTTGAGCTAATTCAGCCCCTTCTCTTTGCCAAACCTGTGTCTTAGCTCATCTCAATTTCTTGTACTTTTCAAGAAGTCGTCGAGCCTCGCTTTCTCTCCCCGCCGCCTTCTTGAGGGGGCATCTTGCAATCCATTCTCTCCTCTTCTGCTCTAGCCTTGGGCATCTTATTTTCTTATCTTTGATGCCATGCCACTTGTGGCATCACATCAAAGAGGGGTAAAATGTAGACACCTAAAAACCTTTAGAAAATAAAGTATTTTTATTTTCTGAAAAAGTTATGATGACATCATCATTTATTAATTAATTAATTAATTTTTATGCCATTAAATCCCTTTATCTTAATTAAAAATATTTAATTAAGGAATCCCTCCTAAAAATGTTTAAATCTTATTTAAACATTATTTCCTTATTTATTAATTATTTAATTAATAAATTGACCAAAAAACCCAAAATAAATAAAAAAATTATTTTTTACCCAAAACTTGGCCAATTTCCTTAAGACCACTAACCTCTTCCAAAATCTTCTAATCCTTCTTTAATTTCGATTAAAGGCTAATCTCATCATTTCCTACCCCTAATCCCAACTCAAAATATTTAATTAAGATTAAATATTAATCCTCATGTTTATTAAAAAAGTTTTAATAAATATCTCCTCAACCCAAACCCTTGAAATAAATAAAACTTTATTTATTTCCTAAAAATCTAATTTATCCTCATCCTAAGAAGTTCTAGACTCTTCTAGAAAGTCTTCATCCTCATCCTAGGAAATTCTAGACTATTCTAGAAATTCTTTATCCTCATCCAAAGTCTAGACTCTTCTAGAAGATTTCTTTAAACCTAATCCTAATCCCCTCCTAACCTTGTCACATTCCCTAAACATGGGTTAAGAATTACTAACCCAAGCCAAAGTTAACAAATATCTCCTCCTTCACCCACCCTCATTAAATGCCATCCACTTGCCTATCCCTAAGCTAATCCTAAACCATCCTAATCCATCCTCTAATCATTTGCACAAGTCTAAGCAAGCTTAAAACCTTCCTAATCAAGTCCAAGTCAAAATTGCTCTCATCACCCTCAAAATATCTCAACCATAAAACTTTATGAAGTCCACTAGGTCATAAATGACTCTTACAAGCCCTTTTATGGCTCTTATAAGTCATTATGAGGGTCTTTATGAAGATTTTATCCTTTGAGTCTCCTTTGTTGACTCATCCTTCCCCTTTCCTCCATCCTCTTACCATGTGACATGTGTCACTCCTTGATTGGCTATAAGGAAGCACAATCCATGTGCTCTTTTCTCATGCAATCTGAGCCCTCCATGAGCTTTTTCCCATCCTTGCATCTTAGCCCTCAATCCCTCAAGCCTCTTGCCTATAAATTAGATCATTCCCCTTTGCAAAATAACACAATCCATGAAGTAAAGTCATAATGCCATTTTGAGAAGCCATTTTACATCAAAACCATACACTCACACCCAAATTCCAACTCCATTTGAAGCCCTTTTTGAAGCATAAGCTTGAGCATACATCCTATCTATTTAGACAAAGCTACTCAACAAGAGAGCTTCTCATTGAGAGAGCCCATTAATGGCTCATATTCTCAATTGAGAGTTCATCTTAGTCTATCTTGAAGTTTATGAATTTTGTTTAGTTTGTAGAAGCTTTATTTAAATTTGGTTTCTATTAGCATACTAGCATTGCTCATATACACTCTTCGAAAACCTAGCACTGATAGGTTACCATTACAAATTAGGACACCAGGCTCAAGCTCATCAAATGTAGTTAGGAAACATCACTATGGAGTTCCTGAGCTTGATGAAGAAATCAAGATTCCACATTATGAATCCAGCACTCTTACTGAAGAGGAGATCAATGAAATTTAGAGTGTATTGGATAGAATAAGGAGACAAGAAGCACTAAGAAGAGAACACAAGCACAAGCATACCTTAAATGAAATCAAAGACATATTCATAGAAGCCTTCAGCTTAAAGTCTCTGGATGAGTCAAGGCTAATCATAGAGCAACTATTTGATATAGTTGACCAGGTGACTAGTGAAGACCAGGATATAGACACCAAATTAATGGAATGGTCAAAAAGAAAGTTCCAAGGCAAGGTAAATGAGAAAATATTTGGTGATATAGCACTATCACAAGTGGAGCTGGCTAAGAAAATTGAAACAGTCAAAACTGTACTTGGAAACATATTTTCCTTGTACAACAAATTGTGTGATTTTTCCACATTCACATAGGACACAAGCTAGAGAATACTGAGCTTGAAGAGAAATCTGAAGATTTATAGCATGCAACTCCCTACAAATCCATCTCAGAGTGAGAAGCATTTTGCCCAATCACTTCACACACAAAGAGAGTTAGCTATCTTAACAGCAGAGGAGGCAACCACCAAAGCCAAATTGATGCAAATTCAATCCTCAATCACTCCTCATTTGGAAGTACTTCATAAGGAGTAGATGTATGTAGAGACAGTCCTCAAGAAAGACCCCAATATTTCTACATCTAATGGACTTGTACACCTAGCAGTAGAGATTACCATCTAGTATAAGTCATTGGATATTGCACTAGCAAATTGGGATGTAGCTTTGAAGGTACTCCTTGAAGTAAATAGTACATTTTTGGCCAAGTATCGCATTTCCCTATCGAACCCTTGACATACGTGTCAAAAAGGGGGAGATTAAGTATGGGGGAGTTAAGTAGAGATTAAATATGGGGGAGATATAAGCTAAGAAGGAGATACATAATGAAGTAGGAGCTACAGAATGAAATTGTAAGTATGATGAAAGGGGGAGAATTTTGAAAATTTTTGATATAACATATTGGTCAGAATGTAGAAACAGGATAGAAGTCACTGAGTGTACAAAGCATAATCAACTCACAGGGAGTCATAAGATATATTGTTATTTGTTCTTAAAATTTTTGAGCAAATAAGATGATGCATGAAATAATGTCAAGATCACAGGATCTTAGTTAAGTGCTTTTGCCACTCATGTCAAAGGGGGAGACTGTTGGTTTAAAGAATAATTTTGACAGCTGAGCATCAATACACTTAACCATTTTTCACTATACATTCTGAGCAAAGAGTAGGAGCTGAGTCATAGTCATGTGCCGAGCAATCCAATTTCATCAAGTGTCGAGTGATACAGAGTTTATCAAGTGCTGAGTGATACAATTTTGTTTAGGTGCCAAGCTATCTAAGAAACAACATGTTCTAAGCATCAGTAATGCTTCATGAGCCGAGTAACTCAGAATATTAGCATAAGAGTTTGTAATTGCACAAGCTATGATGTAAACCATTTTTGTAGCTGAAACAAGGTAAATCTCGAAAGATCTAGAGATAAGAATGAATCTTTTACATTTCCTATGCAATCTGCATGTAGCCAATGGAAAATTGGAAAGGCATGCAACCAATCAGCAAAAGGAAAGTATTGAGCAAAAGATTGAGATTCAATATGGATCGTAGATCCATACCTAACCCTAAGTCTTCAAAGTCTTTTTAAGGAAGACAAAAGTCTCATTGTAAATAAAAAAGGATGAAAAAAGGAAAACATAGTGGAATTCAGTGAAAGAGACATAGAGGGTAAGAGCAACAATTTGATATTCAGTTGATCAGAACAAAGCAAAGGAGATGAATAGAAATCAGATCTCAGAGGACCAAAATTAGAGAGAGAGCCCCAACAAGTGTCTGCATTTAGCAATCAAGGATTGCAAACTATTAGGTTTATAAAACCTAATAATCTCTTACCATTATATTAGAAAGGAAACCCTATGTAGATAGGTTGGCTTAACACCTATTTGTAGATCCTTATCATAAGGTGATTAAATTGTTTAATAGGGTAACACTTCATGTAAAGTTTTTGAAAATCCTTTAACCAGGTCACTATTGACATAGTTTAAAGCCTTTAATAAGGCAGGCCTTTAACAAGGCAGACCATTAGAAGTGGGTGAACAATATTGCCGCAGTGATTTTGTGGGTATCATCCCCACCCCAGTTTTACCTTCTTATTTTTGGAGGGTTTTTAGGTTACCAAATTCCAATGTTATGTGTTGTTGATGCATGTATTAGTTTCATGTTTATTTGATGTGTTTACATGCATGCAATTTACTTTTAGTTAAAAGTTTTAATCGTTAAAGTGTGATACTTCTGATTCACCCAACCCCCCCCCCCCCCCCCCTCCCTCTCATAAGTATTCTTTCCATATTTGAATATTCCAATAGGTGGTAGGAAGAACCAAAACAAAAAGAAAGAAGATATAAATCCTACTTGGAAACCAAGGGGTAGTGGATCAGTAAACTCTCAATATCAACTAGTGGTAGGGAGAGAATCTTCTTCAATAAGTTTTGAATTAGAGACCACAAGACTCTTAGGAGGTATGAAGTTATAAGAAAGAACTTTAGTCCTTCATGCTAATGTCTTTGGAGATATATATAGCTTGAGAGCTAAGGTGCTAGAACAAGAAAAACTCATAAGTCAAAGGCAAGAGCTTGTCATATCTCAAGTTCAACCCTATGAGCTAGTTCAAATAGGCAATGCAGAACCTGCTATCAAGCTAATGGATAAAGGAAAAGGTAAGGCTATAGGAATCCATATAAATGAATCTCAAGTTATACCAAATAAGTCCTCAAATCCTCCCATGTCTAAGCTAGATATAGATTTGGAAAAGGCTAGAAAAGAAGAGGATCTTGTAAAAGAACTTGAGAAGGTTGAGAATGAAGCTTAGGCAAAAGAAACTAGGAGAAATATCTAATTCATTAAATCCAACTCTACCTTAGCCTCATATCCTAATTTTTCCACCTAAGCTACAACTTTTGTACCTACTTGTGGACTAGTAATCTCTAACCAAAACATATCTCAATCTACCCTTGCTTCATCATCTACTACTAATTCCCAGATTCCTACTATTCAAATACAACAGTCTCAAAATGTTGTCCATAATTAGGCCAATATAGAAAGCACATCCAATGTTGTTGGTTTTTAGAAGAAAGCCATATACATGGAGAAGTATAGAAAATATCATTTGTACAAATTCTTGGTTTTCCACATCCAATATCAATTGGTTTAAGAAACAAGGTGGTGAAAAATTTAGGAAATAATGTTGTTACTGGTGAGGAACATTTGAGAATCTTTATAGATATGTTAAATAATTTTGAAGCTAAACATGAGGATGTAGTGATGAAGTTGTTTGTACATTCATTAACTAAATATGCAAGGGACTAGTTTAGGAGACTACTAGATGACAACATTAGTTCATGGAGTGATTTAGAAAAAATATTCAAAGAGCAATATGGAGATAACACTAATGTTGGCTTTATGTTGAATGATTTTAATAACATCAAGAAGAATCCTAATGAATCTATCTTTGATTTTAATGTAAGGTTTTAGAAGGGAATGTACAAACTATTTTAGGTTATGAGATTGACGGAGGATGTGTGCCTTACAACATATTTCAATGCTTTTGATAGTAAAATGACTTATCAGTTGAGAGAAAAAAATTTCAAAACTTTAACGGATGCTTACAAAGTAGCTATGAACATTGAAAACAATAGGAAAGCATCTGGTAAGCTAGGAAGGAGAGATGACCCAAAGTTTTTCAATCCCAAGAACAATAAGAAA
Organism: Cupressus sempervirens; assembly: GCA_028749045.1. Classification (NCBI taxonomy): domain Eukaryota; kingdom Viridiplantae; phylum Streptophyta; class Pinopsida; order Cupressales; family Cupressaceae; genus Cupressus; species Cupressus sempervirens. Next base: position 145,216,204 of record CM053789.1, on the reverse strand, counting down.
GAGAATAATAAATCTCCTATAGGAAAGAAGCCTAAGGAAATAGGAAATCACAATAGGTCAAGTATTGGACTTATTGAAGAAGATGAACCACCAACTTTCAACACACACAAACTAAATGTTAGTGAAAAGGCCCTAGTGAACAAAAAACATTTCAATAGACAACCAAGAATGAAAAATTACCCGTATACTACCCAATGGAAAGGTGGTAAAACTATTTCTAACCAAACTTAGAATGTGAAGGATAAAGGTACCTCTGATCCTCTAGAAAGGAATTCTATTAACATGAATGATGATGTGCCATGGTGCATCATATGCTAATCACCTCATTCCTCAGACTACTATGTGGTTGCTCAATCATTTGTTGCAGATCAGAATGCATAGAATGAGGAGGAAGAAGAAAAAAAAGACCATGATACTGTAAGTTGTAATATGGTTAATATGTTTGATGATTATGAAGATTCTAACCTAGAAAAGCATGAAAATGGCATTGCTAGTCAAAGAGATATTTACCAATTACACTATCAACAAATATTTTAGATGATGAAGACTATGATGAAGATAAGATATGTACTACATGTTCTAATGTTGGTCATATAAATTTAAGGAAGCCTTCTAAAGAAGAGATTAACAAAATTATAGCAGAAATGATCTCTCAAGTTCATAGCAGTTACAATTTGAGAAGCAGGATAGTCAGTAATGAAACTAGTAAGCCTTCTACTATCTTTATAAAGGACATTACTCATAAGATGAAGGATGACTATAAGAAAAATTATGTAGAGACAACAAAGGTTAAAGACAACAATGTCAAGAAATGGGAGCCCAAAAAGAAGGTTCAATTTCAAACAAATAAAACAACTAGAGCAAGTGTGCAAGAGAAGAAATTAGGATCCGATGTTGCCTAACAAGTGGCAGTGTCTACTATTCAGAAAACTTTAGCTCTAGGTATGTTTGTAAAACCTACTATCTCTGAACCAATTGACATGATATCTATGTTGTCCCAAATAACTACCAAAGTGCCTTTATCTGAATTCTTTAGAATTGATGAACATAAGAATAAAATCTGATCATGGCAGGGTGGGATAGGAAGCAATAAGAGTACTGCTGAACTTATTATTATACAACAAACCCTAGTGGTAGTTGAAGATAGTGGCATTATGTCCCAAATCCCTCAAATGTTCTTAGATGACTCATCTGTGGCTTATTTACAAGATATTGACCCATTTTTCCTCAGCCTAATTATAAAAGGGAAAAATCTTAAGAATTGCATGATAAACTCAAGAGCCTCTAATAACATTATGCCTTTTAAAGTCATGGAAGCCCTAGGTTTGAAATTAGATACCAAACAAGGAAAATGTAGAGGCATGGATGCTAGGGAGGTGCCTATCATAGCTACTATCAACGCATTACCTTTCAAAGTAGCTGCATACCCTGATATAGAATTGACAATATCCATCCTTGTAGTTGATATTCCTCCACATTATGGAATGTTGCTATCTAGAAAATGGAGTTCTACTATGGGACATAGCCTAAAATATGACTTATATTACACTACTTTTCATATAGGTGATAAGGCTATTAGGGTAGACAAGGAGCCAAGGGTAAATAATATTTTGGGAGATGAAATTGATAAGGTTTCCACTTTCTTGTTAACCTCATAATGGTTTTTGACACTTGAGTGCCAATAACACTTACCTACTCTATATTGGAGCCGAGTACACCATGCATGCCGAGCCACAACAAATGTCGAGTTAGGAAAGACTTCAGGTGCTGAGTAGTTTTTAGATGCCGAGTGAAGATCAAATATTGAGTGAAGTGTTAACAAGTGTCGAGAAACATAAGGTGTTGAGTGTTAACAAGTGCCGAGCAACATAAGATGTTGAGTGTTAACAAGTGTTGAGTAACATAAGGTGTTGAGTGATACAGTTTTTTTTAGGTGCCGAGCTATCCAAGAAACAACATGTGCCGAGTATCAGAAATACTTCAGGAGCCGAGTAACTCAGAATATCAGCATAAGAGTTTGTAATAGCACAAACTATGATGCAAACAGTTTTTGTAGTCGACATAAGGTAAATCTCGAAGGATTTAATGATGAGATCGAATCTTTTATCTTTCCTATGCAATCTACATGCAGCCAATAAGAAAAATGATAAAGGCATGCAACCAATAGAACAAATGCAAATAATAAGTGAAAAATGGAGATTGAATATGGATCATAGATCCATACCTAACCCTAAATCCTCAAATGTCTTTATAAGGAAGATAAAATTTCATTGTAAAATGTGTGAGTGGACATACAAGGGTGCACAAGGAAATCTATTTTCAGAAGCGAGGATTATCAGATCATAAAAGGATCAAGATCAGAGAAAGTGAAATAGGTGCCTGCATTCAGCAATCAAGGATTGTAATATATCAGGTTCATTATACCTAATACTTTCTAGAAATTGTATTAGAATGAAAATCCTATGGTGATAGGTTAGCTTAATAGCTATTTCGTAGATCCTTTAATAGGGTGACACTTCATATAAAGTGTTTGTAAAGCCTCTAACCAGGTCACTATTAATATAGTGTAAAGCCTTTAACAAGGTAGGCCTTTAACAGGGTAGACCATTAGAAGTGGTTGAACAATATTGCTACAGTAATTTTTGTGGGTATCATCCCCACCCCAGTTTTACCTTCTTATTCTTGGAGGGTTTCTGGGTTACCAAATTCTAGTGTTATGTGTTGTTGATGCATGTGTTTAGTTTCATGTTTACTTGATGTATTTACATGTATGCAATTTACTTCCACCTAAAAGCTTTATTGGCTAAAGTGTGATACTTCTGATTCACCCCCGCTCTCATAAGTACTCTTTCCATATTTGAATATTCCAACAATTGGTATCAGAGCATCCAAATTTTCACAAGGAAAAGCCTAACAGCTTGGAGGAAAAGATCTAAAGATGGAAGCTTTCGAACTTGGAAAGATCATTGAAAATCAGGTGATAGATGTGCAACTTGCTCTGCATAGCTTGGAGAAATTTAGAAACAAATTGAGAAATTCATTAAAAAAAAAGAAGGATCTAGCCATAGCTGAAAATGATATACACTACAAGGAGATTGATACCACCAACATATTTTCCAACAGAGATACTAAGGAGTTTGATGCAGCAATAGCAGAACTGATGGAAAAAAATAAAGTTCAAGCAGATGAGATAAGATCTCTCAAGATGGAACATGAGTCACAGGCCATAATGATATGTGAAATCACTGAACACAAGAAAAGAGCAGTTGAAGATAAAGTTATGATGGAAATTGACAAAAGAAATCTTGCAAACAGACTTGAAGAAAAATGTACTAAATTGACAAAGATCTCAAACATGTAGATGGATACACTTGCCCAAATGATGAACCTTCATCATGAACTCAATGTGAAAGATATTAAGATCTCTACTTTAAAGATGCAGAATGAACAAATGCAAAATGAATTGAACAGAGAAAAAGAGGTAGCAGAGAATCTCAACAAGTCAATTGAAGCCATCAAGTATTTTGAATAGTTGCTGAAATCCCCAAAATCTGCCCATGATACATCAGGATTAGGATACAATAGCATTGAAGTTGGAGAATCATCAAAGAATGCTGAACAAAGAAGTGACAAAGGTAAGAATTCAAAACCCACTTGTCATTATTATAATAAGAAGGGGCATACAGCTAATGTGTGCAGGAATAGAAGATTCAATCAATCAAACACAACCAAAAATAAGAGTTTCTATCACAAGTGCAACATGCAAGGACATATGACACAAAACTGCAGATCCAATGTCACAAGGACTCAGAGATTTGATGGACATTTTTATAATTGCAAAAAGTATGGACATAGGGCATTTGAGTGTAGATCAAAACCTATGTGGACATCAAATCAACCAGCAAAAACAGAAGGGAATGAAAGTCATTATCTTTGGGATTACAATGCCAGGTATAGTTGTCATTATTGTCAAGAATATGTACATATACCATAGAACTGCATAAGAACATAATTCAGAGGGAACTACAAAAGATGGTTGAATCAAACTACATATTTCAGTTGTTTGAAAATTGGTCATATCAACAGAAACTGTCCTATAAGATCAAAGGCACCCAAGACTGAAGAAAACAAGGGAAAAGGAAAAATTGATGTCGAAAAGATAAGAAGGCAAATGAATAAGACTTGGAAATAGAAAGATGAGTGCAACACATCAAGTGGAGGGATCACTTCATCCAATGGGTCAAGTGATCGCACTTCATCAAAATAAGCACGAGGAGTATACGGGGTTGATATACAAAGCTATATCTCACATCAGTCCCAAGACAAAGAAGCCATGCTAAGTATAAATTTGCATGAAACAAGATGTCAAGACAAAAACTAAATGTTGTTGCCAAGCTATCTTTGGATGTCGAGTTAAACTCCAACACATGCTAAGCTCCTAATAGTGACTGAGTTGATAACTAATGCTGAGTTGGTTAACTCGAATGGAAGCCAAGCAAAGTGAAAATATAGTGCAAGCCAAGTTAGGTCAAGATTTCTTCAGAAGCTGAGTTGGAATTTGAGCATTTAATGCGATGGAAATAGGGTATATTATCATGATTTCAATCATTTTTACTCATCATGATCAAAGAGTAAAGAAGAAGAAAGAGAGTTGAGCGACTTCATAGCAAGAATCTAGCGTTTCAAGCAAATTACAACCTCATTCAACACGTTTTTCATCGATCTTAAGGTATTTTCATTTGTGCCGAGCTACATAGTTTTGTATCTTTTTATTGTGAAAACCCTAGTTTGCATAAATAGCATCAAGTTCAAAGAAAATTGAGGATAAAGAAATGTTTGAAGTTCAGTTAGTTTCAAATGAGATCAAGCAACCCAATTTTTGACCCATTCCCAAAGTTGCCTACAAAATAAACCCAGTCAAAGCTCTCTCCCAAATTCCCCCAAAAGTTGTAATGGTCCAAGACGTGAGAAAATGCTACAACTATAAGATAGGTTCCCTAGGAGACATGGAAATAAGACAAGCTTATGAAAAATTGTGCGTAGATGGAGTCTTGAAAGATGAATTTAAAATCATTGAAAGAAAGGGTTTAACCCGAGTTTTGAGCTTTCCCACCGTACTCAAAATAGAATGGGTTAGACTTGTGCTGAGCAAAATTCATGGTGGAAATTTGTGGTTAGAAGATACTCCCATCAAATTGACAAAAGAAATCATACATAGAGTAATAGGGTACCCACCCTAGATCGGTTCAAAACTCTAAGAAGTGAATCAAAGGAGGTTATTGAAAAGAACACTGGTGCCCAGTGGAACAAAAGAGGAATGACAATTCACACAATATAGGATCCTCTAGTTGAGTTTGCTATTAGAGTCATTGCCCATAAATTCTACCAATCTAGTAGAATCAACAATGTACCATGTATTGTAGTAGATGTAGGCTACAAATTGGTGAAAAAGGATCATACTTATGATCTTGCAAAACTACAACTACAACAGATCAATGAAAACCTAGCTGCCATAAGAAGAAAAAAGGGCACTCAATGCAAATTTGGAGCAATCCTAGTTTGCATATTCTTTTATGTTCATAATGAGTTTCCTTCTTTTGGAAAAGTGGCATGGAGGAATGACAGAACCATCATTGCCCAAATCAATGAATACATAGAACAAATGGGAGAAAATTTTGATACCTTGATGACAAGCTATTTTGAGGATTTCAAGAAATCCATGAAGCAAAGATCAAGGATATCAGTTTCCTTAGTGGAAAAACATACTAATGATATATGTTTCTTAGTTGACATTGATTTTACCTATATTCAAGCAGTGATACCAAGGGTAAGATGGCTAAGGCCATTTGGATATGAAATTAATATTGATGAGGCATCTGCAGCAATAACTGCATTATTGGCAAAAGAAATAGATAAAAGTGCTCCACATTTTGGCACTTATGATGTGGTAAGATCAAAGATAAACATGGAATTAAAAATTGCTTCCACATTGAAGAAGAAAGACAAATTATTAAAGAAGATTAAGAAGAAATTTGGTAAAGAAATTGAGGCTGAAGCAGAAGGAGAAGAAGATGACAGTGATGGTGAAGATGAGCAAGAACAAGGGCCAATGGAATTAACTCAAGGTCTTGGAGAAGACAAGGAGGAAGGTGCAGAGGAAGAAAAAGCCAAGGAAGCACCAACTAAAGCTAAGCCAAAGAAGATAAAGGCAACAAAACAGCCTCCATCTAAGCCCAAATCAAAGAAAATTGCCACACCATCACCTCAAAAGCCAACAACACGAGAAGCAACAAGGGCCTCCACTCAAAAGGACAAAGAGGAAGTTACAAAGAAGGAAAAAATCAAGGAAACATAGGAAGAGCCAAGGAAAAGAAGAAGATATGTGGCTCAACCTGATACTGATGAAGAAGACCAATCTAAAAAGGTAAGCCACTCTTCAGTTGATACCTTATGTAAAAAGATTGGAAATGGTGACTTAAGTAATTTAAATAAAGTTGATTTCAATAAATTTAATAAAGAAGAAAAGAATAAGATAGAAGAAATAGTTTATGGAATGATGGCACAGTTCAAGTACACTCCACTTGAACTAGATGGACAATTACCAAAAGAACTGTCAAAAATTGTAGAAGACAGATGGTATTTCTATTTGAAAATGGAGAAGGAGATGAGGGAATCAACTCTAGCAAGTGTATTGCTGAATTTGACTAAGGAACAAGTAAAGAATGTAGTCAAAAGGCACAATAATAGGTTTACACCTAAATATAGGGCATTCTTCATACTCCAAAATAGGATGGAAGAAATTGTTCAAATAACAATGAAATCATGGAAGAACTTGTACAAAAAGATTGAAGATTTTCTTGGAGAAGAATACAAGGAAGAAGCTGCTATACCAATAGAGGAGAGGAGAAAAAGGAAAGAAGACGAAGAAAAGAAAAGAGAAGAAGAAAGGAAAGAAGAAGAAAAAAATAAAAGAGAAGAAGAGAAGAAGGAAGAAGAAAAGAAAGATGGAGAGGAGGAAGAGACACAAAAATAGGATATAACGGGAATAGCTGAGCAAGAGCAGCAACCAAATTAGAGTGTGCAAGACACACAATTGCCACCCCCTAGCCCTCCTAAAACATCCATCTCACCTGTAGAAATTGTAACTATTATTGATGTTCCTAATACTTCTGGTCAGAATATCAATCCATTAATTGTAGAAGATCTTAAAAGAATTCTTGACCAATCTATCCAACAAGCAATATTATTTGCAGATCTAGTATTGGTCAATATGGATGAATTGCAAAAACTAGTAGATAGTACAGTCAAAGATAAGGTGAATCCACAAGAACCACCTTCTATCATCTCTACAACTACTAGTAGTCAATTTCAAATGCCAACAAGCATAGTTGATGCTGCAAAATAGAAGCCAAGTGTAGCTGTAGAAAATGGAACAGAACAAATAGGATAGACTATTACATCTGATCCTATAGCACAAACATAAGGTGCACTTCCACAAATTACAATAATTGATCATGGTAGACAGAAGGAGGAGGAAATAGTGAAAACCCCTAAAGAATAGGAGGCAATAAAAACATTAATAGATTTGCCTACCTCAAGAACTCCTTCACACCAACCATTGCAAATATCTATACCAACATCTAGTACTACCAGAGTTGCAAGGTTACTTCACTATGGAGACCTTGAATTAGATGAGGAGATAGTCATACAAGGCTATGACTCAAAAACAATAACAATTGATCAAATCAATGAGGTGCAGGATGCACTGAATAGGAGGAAAAGACAGGAGATACTCTGGAAGGAGTATAAACAAAAGCAAACACTATATGAAATTAAGGACATCTTTATGGATGCCTTCAGTTTACAATCACCAGATGAGTCAAAGCATATCACGGAGCAATTATCAAATATTATTGACCAGGTGACAAATGAAGACCTAGAAACAAATGCAAAACTTATGGAATGGTCAAAGAAAAAATTCCAAGGAAAAGTAAATGAACAAATATCAAGTCAAATTGCACTTTCACGAGTTGAATTAGCAAAGCTCATTGACAAAGTGAAAAAGGTACTTGAGAATATATTCTCATTGTACAAGAAGTTATGTGATTTTTCATACTTCACACAAGAAACAAGCCAAAAGATACTGAGCCTAGAAAGAAATTTAAACATTTCAAGCATGCAACTACCAAATGATCTAGCTCAAAGTGAGAAGCATTTTGCTCAATCACTTTACACTCACAAAGAAATAGACATATTAATAGTAGATGAGGCTAATATCAAGGCCAAATTAATACAACTCCAGTCCTTCATTACCCCAAATTTAGAAATACTCCATAAAGAGCAAGTATATGCTGAAACTATTCTCAAGAAAGACCCAAATCTTTCTACTTTAGAAGGACTTATTCATCTTGCTGCCGAGACTACCATCCAGCACAAGTCACTGGAAATTGCTTTGAACAATTGGGATGCAACTCTCAGGATGATTATGGAAGTAAACAACATATTTTTGGCTAAATATGGTCTTAACCCTTAAACATTCTTTGACATAAGTGCCAAAAAAGGGGGAGAAAAGACACATAATAGGGGGAGATACAGATATTATGAGATGAATCAATGGGGGAGAAAAGATACAAAGGAGGAGCTTGATATACAGATAAGGCACAATCAACTCAGGGGGAGTTACAAAATTTTTGAGGTATATATTGTCAGTTACAAATTTTGATCAAATTTTCTTTAAATTGTCTATATACCAATCAGATTAGTAAATGTACTCATAAGGTTAGTTAAGTGTTTTTTTCACTCATGTCAAAGGGGGAGATTGTTAACCTCATAATGGTTTTTGACACTTGAGTGCCAATAACACTTACCTACTCTATATTGGAGCCGAGTACACCATGCATGCCGAGCCACAACAAATGCCAAGTTAGCAAAGACTTCAGGTGCTGATTGATCTTCATGTGCCGAGTAGTTTTCAAATGCCGAGTGAAGATCAGATACTGAGTGAAGTGTTAACAAGTGTTGAGCAACATAAGGTGTCGAGTGTTAACAAGTGATGAGCAACATAAGGTGTCAAGTGTTAACAAGTGCCGAGTAACATAAGGTGTCGAGTGATACAATTTTTTTTAGCTGCCGAGCTATCCAAGAAATAGCATGTGCCAAGTATCAGCAATATTTTAGGAGCCGAGTAACTCAAAATATCAACATAAGAGTTTGTAATAGCACAAACTATGATGCAAACAGTTTTTGTAGCTGACATAAGGTAAATCTCGAAGGATTTAATGATGAGATCGAATCTTTTATCTTTCCTATGCAATCTACATGCAACCAATAAGAAAAATGATAAAGGCATGCAACCAATAGAAGAAATGCAAATAATAAGCAAAAAATGGAGATTGAATATGGATCGTAGATCCATACCTAACCCTAAATCCTAAAATGTCTTTATAAGGAAGACAAAATTTCATTGTAAAATGTGTGAGTGGACATACAAGGGTGCACAAGGAAATCTATTTTCAAAAGCAAGGATTATCAGATCACAAAAGGATCAAGATCAGAGAAAGAGGAACAGGTGCCTGCATTCAGCAATCAAGGATTGTAATCTATCAGGTTCATTATACCTAATACTTTCTACCAATTGTATTAGAATGAAAATCCTATGGTGATAGGTTAGCTTAATAGCTATTTCGTAGATCCTTTAATTAGGTGATTAAATCCTTTAACAGGGTGACACTTCATGTAAAGTGTTTGTAAAGCCTCTAACTAGGTCACTATTAATATAGTGTAAAGCATTTAACAGGGTAGGCCTTTAACAGGGCAGACCATCAGAAGTGGTTGAACAATATTGTTGCAGTAATTTTTGTGGGTATCATCCCCACCCCAGTTTTACCTTCTTATTCCTGGAGGGTTTCTGGGTTACCAAATTCCAATGTTATGTGTTGTTGATGCATGTGTTTAGTTTCATGTTTAGTTGATGTATTTACATGTATGCAATTTACTTCCACCTAAAAGTTTTATTGGCTAAAGTGTGATACTTCTGATTCACCCCCCCCACCCCGCCGCCCCCCCCCCCCCCCCCCCCCCCCCCTCCCTCCTCTCATAAGTACTCTTTCCATATTTGAATATTCCAACATTTCTTTCTAGATATTGATGTAAATGAATTTAGGGCATAACTGATTATCCAAGAAGTTGATAAATTTCCAGCTGTGATTGCACATGAGTTTGAATGTTGTATGGATTCAACAATTTTGTGGACCATGTATTTTGATGGGGCAAGTTCTATGGAAGGTTCAAGGGTAGGAGTAGTTTTTGTTTCTTCTAAAAATAATAGATTCAAATATTCATTCACCTTGAATTTTTCATGCACCAATAATATAGTAGAATATGAAGCTCTCTTATTAGGATTGAGAGTTGCAACCCATCATGGAATCAAGAAGTTACATCCATAGGTGATTCTGAATTAGTGGTTTCTGAAGTTAGAGAAAATTATGCCTCCAAGAACAAAATATTGAAACAATATAGAAATGTTGTGTAGGATCAAATTGATTTATTTGATGCATTTGGTATTTCTTTGATGGAAAAGAATTAAAATTTGATGGCTAATATACTAGCAAATTTTTCTATCAAGCCAAAAGATGTATCATTTGTTGGAATTTCATAGATTTAGGTACACAATTAGCCCTCAATACTTGATAACATAGAATATTGGAAATTATTTGAAGATGATAAAGATATTTTAAATTTCTTGTCAAGTGAAGATATTTACATTTGAAAACCAATAAAGTACCTAAAGGGTTAGTGGTTTTGGAAAGCATGTTTGATAACCAACATAGGGTGATGTCTGGAATTAGGGATCATAAACCACAAGAACTAGAAGAGATAAACCTAGGTACCTCTAAAGCTCCTAAGAATGTTTATATTGGTCAAAACTTATCATCTGAAATTAGAAAGCCTCTAATTGATTTTCTAAGAAAGTATAGACATGTCTTTCCATGCTCTTATGATGACCTTAAGGCCTATAGAGAAGATTTATTCCAGCATTCATACCACTCAAAAAAAATGTTAAACCTTTTAGACAAAAGCAAAGACCAATAAATCTTACCTTAGCTCCTAAAATGCAAGAAGAGTTAGCGAAGCTGTAAGATGGGGGAATAATTAAACCAATTGGGCATTCCACTTGGGTATCAAACTAAGTGCCTGTCAGAAAGAAGAATAGAGACATAAGGCTATGTATTGACTTTAGGAACTTGAATATTTCCTCCTTGAAAGATAACTATGGATTACCAAACATGGAAGCCATGCTACAATAAGTGACTGGTTTTGAATTTATGTCTATGATGGATCAAATCTCAGGATATAATTAGGTCCTTGTAAATGAAAAGGAATAATTTAAGACAACTTTTACAACTCCATGGGGTACTTATGTATATGTGAGAATTCCATTTGGGTTAATCAATGTAGGGGCAAATTTTCAAAGGGCTATGGATGTGGCCTTCCATGATTATATTAACAAGTTTATGGTAGTGTATCAAGATGAACTCACATCATATTCCAAGAAGACTAAGGACCATTGTAGACATCTAGAGAAGGTTTTCATTAAGGCCTTAGAATATGGAGTATCCCTAAACCCAAAGAAGTTTACATTTGGAGTAACAGAAGGGAGACTGTTAGGTCATATAGTGTCAAAGGATGGTGTGAAGATAGATCCTAAAAGAGTGGCTACCATTGATAAAGTTCCTAAGCCAAAGAATGTAAAAGGAATACAATCATTCTTTAGTCAAGTAAACTTTTTGAGAAGATTTGTTATAAATTTTGCTAAAATTAGTAGACCTATATCTAAGATGCTTAAGAAGGGATTTGTTATCAATTGGGATGGTGAACCTTTAGAGGCATTTCAAAATATTAAAAAAACTATAAAAAATGCTCCAACCCTTAGGACCCTTGACTACACAAAACCAATGAACATATTTTATTTTACATCTTTCCATACTGTGGTAGTAGTTCTACTATAGAAGAATGAAGAAGGATATGACAAACCTATTGCCTTTTATAGTAAATCCCTTCAGCCTTTTGAATTAAAGTATGATATAAATGAGAAATAGGCCTATGCCTTGGTAAAAGTAGTCAAAGCTTTCAAGTGTTATCTTGTAGGTGCTATTGTTATTGCATTTGTCCCAAGTGTAGCTGTGAAGGATATATTTTCCTAGTAGGAGGTATTCGGTAGGAGATGCAGATGGATCAATAGAATTCAAGAATTCAACATTGACATCTAGATTACCAAATTGGTAAGAGCTCAATGACTAGCAAAGCTCATGGCCCAATCAAACCTGGATGCCAATCAGGTAAATTTGGTAGTAGATGACTTAAGATTAGGGTTATGTGATTTGGATCATTATGAATGGTTTACCAATGTAATATATTACTTACATCACATGGAAGCTCCATCCCATTTGATAGATAATGAGAAAAGAAGCACAAAATTGCAGGCCATCAGGTACATTATTGTTAGAAACAATTTATGGTGGAGGAATTTTGAAGGAGTATTACTAAAATGTATTAATCAAGAGAAATCCAAGGAAATATTAGATGAGATGCATTCAAGAATATGTGGAAGATACTATATGGCTAAAACTACTACTCACAAAGTAATCAGAGCTAGATTTTGGTGGCCTTCTCTTTTCAAAGATACTTAGTCACTAGTTAGAAAATGTGATGCTTGTCAAAGATTTGTAGGTAAACTGAAATTCTCTGAGAATACCCCTTTAAAACCAGTTGAAGTCCAAGAACCTTTCCAGCAATGGGGCATGGATTTTATAGGTGAAATTTCTCCCAACTCTAGTACTAGTTATTCATGGATTCTTGTAGCTACTAACTATTTTACAAAGTGGGTAGAGGTTATTCCTACAAGGAATGTTACTAGTAAAGTTGTGAATAATTTTCTTCTAAACAATATTATTTCAAGATTTAGATGCCCACAGAGGATTGTAACAAACAATGCCATGTGTTTTAGGTCAAAAGAGTTCATAAAATTTTGTGATAAATATGGTATAACAAGGTCAACATCTTCTCCTTATCATCCAAAAGGAAATGGACAAGCTAAATCTACAAATAGGAGCTTGTTAAAAGTCATAAAGAGAACTCTAGATGATAATAAAAAAGAATGGGATTATAAATTATAGTTGGCAATATGGGCTGACAGGGTGAGAATAAAGAAAGCCATAGGTGTAGCACCATTTGGTTTTGTGTATGGAATCCAGGCAAGAATGCCTCAAAACAATCTAGTAGGCCTATAAAAATTACATCTAGATGTACAATGAGGATATAATTCATGAAATGTAGGAGAGGATGGATGAATTGGTAGGGCTAATTGAGACCAAAATGAAAGCTTCTCTTAGAAATGCAAAATTGCAATTACAAGTCAAGACACTTTATGATAAAAAGATAGTGAACAAGAGGTTTGAAATTGAAGTAATGCCAGGATTGAGGATAAAAGAAAGCATGGAAAATTTGATCCAATATGGCTAGGTCCTTATCTAGTGGAATCCACATGGGGAGAATATTCTTATATCTTAAAATATTTAGTAGGCAATATTCTTGAACTGCTAGTTCATGGATAGTTCTTGAAGAAGTATTTTTGCTAAAAATACTTGCATTCCATGAACATTAATTTTGGGTTTCTTGTATATTTTGTAAATCCTTGTAAATTATAGTGTGGTCTTGTATAGTTTTCATTCCTATATTGTTGTTCTCTCTAAGTTTTCATAGAGTTTTTTCTCAAGTATGTGGTTTGCTTCCCCCAAGGATTCTTAGCCCTTGTATGAACATTCATATTCATTGTCGCTAGGTAGAGCCACTGTTGGTCATGTTTTCACTTTGTACCATTCTAAATGTATATACATTGAACTGAATATTCTATTTTTTCTTTGCAAAATTAGGGTTTGACATTCTAATTTTCCTTAACCCTAGAAAAACCCTAATTCTATTTAAATTTGAAATGTGTTTCCCTAGAATTTCTTTTGAATTAATTGCCTCTTCATATTATTTTCAAGTAGGAAAATATTTTAATTTCCCCCTTTTTATTCCTAGGAACCTTTTTAAGGTGGGTCACATTAATTCCTAAAGTTTGCAAAATACCCTTTATCATCAGATCTCTCCAAGATCGAGGATGGTCACCTTGTCACTATGAGAAATATCGAGCCTTTTAATGTTATCAACATAGTGAGAAAAGGATGGTTACAAGTGGGACCTAGTTGGTAAGTAAGAAATGATTTTAAGATGAGTTTTTTGTGCCATTAGATCTCCTTGAGATTAATGGTGGTCGCATTACAGCTACTAGAAGTTTTAGGAACTTTATCGATCATGACATAGCGACCACCCATGAAAAGAGAATATGATAGGTCCAAGTTTAAAGGTGGAACTATAAAGATTACATGTCATTAATTGCCATGTTAGCATGTCAGAATGGTATGATGTAATATGAAATTGAGGATCCATACTCAAGGAAACATACTTGCTAATTTGTGTCATCTGATCTCTTCAAGATTGACAGTGGTTGCTATGTCGTTATGAAAACCTATTTGATCCTCACTGTTCATGACATGGTGACCAAAGAAAAGTTATGAGGGACCCCCACATTTAAAATGGAATGATCATAGAGTATTCACCATCTAATCAAGACATCATCAATGATGGTCACCATGTCACCATGAAAAATTACTCAATGTTTATGCTTAGCGACATAGCGAGAGTGTGATACATGCCCAAAAGCACAAGTGGGTCTAGTGTAATGCTCTAGTAGTGAGAAGAAAAGCTTATATGGATGGATTCAATTGGTTTGACTACCAACTTATAAGGAAGAAGCTGAATCATCAAAGTTTTTATCCCTCAATCATCAGATTTTTACAAACTAATGCTTATGTTTGAATTTAGAAGGTGGTGCCACCATATTTTTCCCCTTACAATCCATTTATGAGAATTAAGGCTCCCTGTGCAAAGTAAAAACAAAAGATATAATGTAGGATTTCAAAAATTTCTCTCTACACAAATGAATTTCTAATTTTCAAAGAGCCAAGAAATTGTTGAAGAAATATTCCTACCTGGTCAAATTGTGAAGAAATTTTTTGCATCAATGATTTATTGTAGTATTTAGAAACAAGACAACAGAGAACTAAGTAAGTATTTAATCTATCATATAGTGCAAAGCATTCTGGTATTCTACATTATTATCAAATATGCCTCTAAAGAATGGTTTCTCTGGAAAAGTATAATATGGCAGTAGGAATATACATGATGATTTTTTGGAATAGTTAATAGAATCCACAAATGAGTCAACTCAAATTAAAAAGCTAATCCCTGTGAACCCTAGGCTTAAGATTGTAGATGGTTTATATGATAAAGGGAATTGGGTTAGGGATGCTATTACCTCAAAAATAAGACTCCAACTTTTCAGGAAATGGTTCTTAGAGAGGAAGTTATTTTCTCCCATGGGAATTGGAATTTTGATTTGGGTAAACCAGTAGTCCCTGGAGTTTTCATGGACTTGGACCTTCTTATAGCCATAGCCCAAAATTATGACCCCATATCCAAGATAGTAAGGAGATTTGATGGGGAAGCTCTGAGAAAGACTAATGCTGAAGAAATCTGAGAGGTTTTTGGTTTGGAGCCACTCACAAACTACCATGAGATCATTGACTTGCCAGGGTTGGAGAAGGAATATTTGTCAAAGAAGGATAAAATCAGGCAAGGAGCATTGAGAGAACACCTACCACAATTGGAAATTTTACCTTTTTTAGAACATCAATTAAAGAGCCTTTTAAGAAGGAATTTTTTACTACTAGGGCCATAGATATTTACAACATCTTATGTAGGGTTTTTGGTGAGGATGAACAAAATTTTATGCCCATAAAGTTCATGTATATGATGATGCAAATTTCTTCTTTTGGTGTGGATATCATCTTTGATTTTGCATCTTTCCTAGCAAAGGAAATTCATTTAGGACTTGTTGGTGCTCAAAATTGCATTCCCATTTTGAGCATCTTTTTCAAATTTTGAATCACTTTGAGCCCCTTATGAATGCTTTTAATGAGATTCTACCTAGATGTACCTTTGAGCCCCAAGAGGTGTTTAATGTTTCTAACACATTCCATTTAGTGTGTCTACATGTTCCATGAAGACAAATTGTCATTCTGAGCTATTCTGTGAAGTCCCATTTTGAGCAAATTCCAAATTTGCATTTTCACCTGAGTGTTAGATAGTGATAGAAGGTTGTGTTTTCAAGTGAATATCTCACACTTAGAAATGTTTCATGACTAGCCACTTTGAGAGTGTCTAGTGTCTATACCTGAGAGCCTATGTTTCAGATTTCAAGTCATTTTGAGTCTGTTTGACTAAGTTTTGAGTCCCTCCAAGTTGGTCATTTAAATGTTGTCATGTTGATACAAATTGCACATAATTCTGGGAAGCCCTATTTGACGAGTTATAACTTTTGACTAGTTGACCCAAATGATGAAATTACTTTTGCATTACATTATAAACATCAGAGAATTTCTATGTTTCAAGTTTATACTTTAGAAGTTTTAAATTTTTTGAAATTTTAAAATCAAAGTTGCAGACCTAAGCCTTATACCAAAGGAGGACATTTTCAAATTGACCTTCAGGGGGTTTCTAAGAGGCTAACATAGTGATATTATATATTGCTAGAATTGTGAGAAGATGAACTTTTTGATTATGGAGTTCATTTCTACACAAGAATTCATGGGTTTGAGTTATAGCCAAAAATGTGAAAGTTGGGGCCTTCTCAGTAGAATGAGATAAAATTGAAAATGCAATTACAGAATCAATAACAGATAGTGAAAATGCAGTTGGGGTCACTAAAATTAGTGTTCTATTATGAATTATATGAATACAATAGGTAGAAAAGTTGAAGTCTAGGCCCAGGAGCAAAGACCATTTTTTAGCAAAGTATATACTAGTGGTAAGGGAGCTTGAAAACTTTTCAAGCAAACCCTAGGAAAGAATTAAAAAGCCACTAGCAATCAATGAAGTCATGGATTGAGGGAGAACGTCCATAATAGGGGCAATTTGATTAAGGAGATTCTAGGAGTCCATGCATTAAAAGGAGCCCATGTCAAGATATCTCCATGCCAAGATACTGCAAGAGACAAAGGAGGTGATAGAGGAAGTTTCCATAGGCATAGAAGTAGCTAATGCATGAAACAAAGGCTCCATGTTGGGCAAAGGGAAAGCACAAAATTGATGAAGACCACAGTTAATGCATGTAATAATTCAGAAATGTCAACAAAAGGGAACCCACCAAAGAAGGAACTAGGTAGATCCAAGTTTGAAAATTTGCATTCTCATGAGGAGAAGCCACCGATTACCAAGTAGACTAGCGCATCAAAAAGGGATGAATGAGAATAAAGCTACAAGTTCAAAAGCCAAAAATGTATGAATAAAGGGAGGCCCTTCTAGATATTGTATTGGATGCACTAGCTATTGAAAGTACAGATCCAAACTCATGGGCAGTTTATGTAGCTCCCAAGCTTAAAATGTTGAAGGAAAATGAAAAAGTTGAGCCCAGTCTGATACCAAATTTATGCTATTCAGGCTTTCCTTTTTGGAAAGAGATGAATGATTGGCTATTAAAAGAGCAAAGAACATGAGGCAACATCCAAGGTAGGGCAACATATAGAATAGAGGAAGTCATGGGTAAATAAGAAAACAAAGACCCATGCAGGTAAAAGCTTACGCCTGAAAACAAAAGGCATGCTGAAGGTTGAGTATTATGCCAAATAGAGGAAGCTGTCGATTGAGTAGAGGAACTAACCTGGCTTATTATGTTACCTTAGCTATAGCAAAGATGTCTGGATAGAAATGTGTCCCTTCCATTGAGTTAGCTCACTCGTTAAATGGATGTAGCAACAACAAAAAGAGAAGCTTCCATATGCATTTTGTACTTTTGACCAGGAACTTGTAGGTTCATTTGGGATGTATTTGTTGAAAAATAAAGTTTTTGTGGAGCAAGTGTTGTGAATGGTCTACCAACCCCAAGCTATTTTTCGCATTCAACTAGTTGTTGCTCATCTACAATTGTTGGTCACACAAAGAAAATGGGTCATTTGCATTGCACAATTTGTAGATGGGAAATAGGTTGTTAGTGGGAGCAAAGATGGAGATGTTTGTATTTGGGATAGTTCTAATGGGAAGCTATTCTATGAGTTAAAGAGGTAGCGGCATGTCAAAGGCATAGAGAAGAGGGGAAAAAGGTTAAAACCTTTGTCCCACGTTTGCTATATGGGATCTCTTTTTTTATTTAAATACAAAATGACTCACAGTGACTAATGTCCAAAGAAAAGAGCCTTTCGAAAGCTACACTTGCATAATGGGCCCATCGTCAGCCAATGATAGGTGGATAAAAGTCAGGTGATGATGTCATAAATTTTAAACAAAGACATGCAAATGATGATGTGATAGGGAGTCTTGAGATTGTGCCACATGTCTCAATTAGACGGTGGGTGCAATTCCACATTTCAAAGATGCACATTGGTTAGATAATGTGGGATAGTAGGAAGATGCCATGTGGTAGTAGGTCCCAACACGTGATGATGTGGCAATGACATGCAGGTGCAAATTGAGGATGATGAGGTGGATAAGGTGGCAGGTGTTGAACGAGTGAGACAGTGCCACATGTCGAGTGATGTGTCTGGTGGGTCCAAGATGGAGAATATGTGGCATAGGCTAGCCTATTAGGGTCTGCCACATGGATGTCTGGGTGGCACCTAGTGGGACCGTAAATGTTTTCAAATGAAATATTAAATTTTAACATTTTATTTGTTCACTCATCCATAAAGAAAATGAAATATTTAAAGAGTGATTTCAATTATTCATTTTTAAAAGAAAAGGTGAAGTTGAGAATTTTTTAAATTCAAAAAGGTATGTTTTCTAAAGTTTATACTTTAGAAGTTTTAAATTTTTTGAAATTTTAAAATCAAAGTTGCAGACCTAAGCCTTATACTAGAGGGGGACATTTTCAAACTGACTTTTAGGGGGTTTTTGAGAGGCTAACATAGCAATATTATATATCACCAGAATCGTGAGAAGACAAACTTTCTAATTAGGGAGTTCATTTCTGCATAGGAATTCATGGGTTTGAGTTATAGCCAAAAAGGTGAAAGTTGGGGCCTTCTCAGTAGAATGAGCTAATATTTAAAATATAATTATAGAATTAGTAACAGACAGTGAAAATGCAGACAGTGAAAGAGTTTGATGTTGTTGATCTGATATGCCATGGAGAGATAACACAGGATGAAGAGAATCACATGTATGGCAATCACAGTTAGAGGAAAAGAGTTCACATGTTTGTAATGTTTCAGAAATAGATGATAAGATGGATTCACTTGACCAGTCAGATATGCAAGAAATGAATTCTCTTATTGAGAGATTTCGTTATGTTGAGAACATTATTAAATCTGAAATTGAAAGATAGTCATATCAATGTGAGTATGATGAAGCTGAAAGTCCTCTTTCAAGTGATAATGAAGTTTCTGATCTAGTGTATTATGAAGAGGTATCATGTAAAGACAATGATGAGAGAGGTTGCTCAAGTCAAGAACAAGAAAGTGCTAGTACATGTTCGTCTTCTTGTAAATTAGATGCAAATTGAGAAGAAGAAAGCAATGATAGGAGTGAGTATTCTTATGTCAATAAAGGTATGAGTTCCATTTCTAAATCTGAAAGTGAAGTTTCATTTCAGATTTATACAAGTTAGCTAGATGTTGAAAGCTCTGAAGATTTGTCTACACAATACAAGGATAAAGAGGTTGTTTATAAGAACAGATTACCTAATTGTGTAGATGAATGTCTTAAGAATGAATGCAGTGATGATCAATATATGAGTGATCCTAAGGTTAATACATCAATACCTATTGGTAAGATAAATAATGATAGGTTTGCAAGACATTTGAATCACCTACATGAAGACAATGAAAGTAACTTTGATTTATATTCCACATGCTTTGTTGATGGAGTAGATAGCGAGTCTGCATGTAGTTCTAATTTTTCTTCACATGCTAAAAGTCTCCATGAAGATGAAATGGGTAATGGTTTTAAAATGTATACTAATGCTTTATATGATAAAAATCCTAATGATGATCAGCCCATGTTTTTTCAAAATGTTCAAAGAAGATTATTGCATGGAGTTATAAACCTGTTGTTTGAAGAGCACATGGAAGGTTCAAATTTAGTGGAGAATGAGTTTAATGATGATACTTTATCCTACTACTGTGAGAAATTAGATTTTTCTTCTTTTGAGTTTGATAGTGAAACTAATGATTATGTTGCATCTCATGATATGAATAAAAAGGTGTTTGATGAGGTTATTAATGAAAATCAGCATGCACCTTGCAATGAGTTTTATGATGAACTTTCTAATGTGACAACTAATCCATCTATTGATTGTGAAGAACCATTTGAAGATTATGGATTAGTTTTAGGTGCTGATATTGATGACATGTATGAGTACAAGTCAGTGTTCATATGAGTACCATTTGGTTATGCATAAGGATACACATTTTCAAGGTATGTGTGATTCATTTCTCCAAGTTCAATATGAAGCCTTCATATTCAAAGTTGATAGCATGCATCATTTTTATAATGAAGAAGAGTTTTAGTTCAAGTCTGATATGTTTGGGCATGCTGATTAGAACTTTCATAATGAGCAAATGGTTGAAAATGAAGTAAGTTTTTATATGCAGTGTGAAAGTCAAGGTGCAGATTCAGTTTTGCTAAGTGTTCTATTTCAAGATGCTAATTTGATTAGCAAGACTGATGTGAGTAATGTTTCCACCTTACCTCATGATGAAAGGAATGAAAATCAAGTTTTTGATAGAGGTAATTTTTTTTGAGAAAGGTTGGTGGCCTGGGGTCATCGTTTGTACATAGTAGTGGTAATTGTTTCCTGTTTTCAATAAAGTTGTTCAAGAGAAGCTTTTGTTGTCAAGTGTGTGGTCTACTTCTTCCAAAGATCTAAATCCTTGCCATGCCCACAAAGGACATGCATCCCCAGATAGAGCCATTGTTGGTGCTCAAAATTGCGTTCCCATTTTGAGCATCTTTTTCAAATTTTGAATCACTTTGAGCCCCCTATGAGCGCTTTTAATACCTAGCTGTACCTTTGAGCCCCAAGAGGTGTTTAATGTTTCTAACACCTTCCATTTAGTGTTTCTACCTGTTCCATGAAGACAAATTTTCATTTTGAGCTATTTCGTGAAGTCCCATTTTGAGCAAATTCCAAATCTGCATTTTCACCTAAGTGTTAGACAACGATAAGAGGTTGTGTTTGCAAGTGAATATCTCACACTCAAAAATGTTTCATGACTCGCCACTTTGAGAATGTCTAGTGTCTATACCTAAGAGCCTATGTTTCAGATTTCAAGTCATTTTGAATCCATTTGACTAAGTTTTGAATCCCTCAAAGTTGGTCATTTAAATGTTGTCATGCTGATACAAATTGCACATAATTATGGGAAGCCTTGTTTGAAAAGTTATAACTTTTGACCAGTTGACCCAAATGATTAAATTCCTCTTACATTGCATTATAAACATTAGAGACTTGCTATGTTTCAAGTTTCAGCTTATGAAAAATCCGTTTGATTAGTTTTCAAACACGATTCCAAACATAATTTCTATCTTTTTACTGGTGTCAGCAAACATAGATTGTGTGGTACCCCTATTCGTGACGTCATAACTTGAGATCTGTCATTTCCTAGATCAAATGGATTGTACCACTATGTTTTACTTTGAAACTACTTCAGTTGTACCATTTTTCAAGTCTTGTCAAATCCATTTGCACACTTTCCTAGGTCCATTCCATTGGCAAAAAATGATTTCATGCCACTGTTTCCAGTCTGCAAAATCTAAGTAGCCTACTTTGAGCGCTCACCATTTGTGCCCTATTATTTTTCATGAGCTCAAATCAAAAATTCATAATGTCCTCATGACAGAGAATCAATGCCCCAATTTTCGTCTTCTCAAGTGTCAATTTACCCAATTTTTGAAGCTAATTTTGAACCCATTTTAGTGTTTTCTGACATGTTTTGTTGCAGGCAGTTCTAAGAGGTCAACTTTGACAGCGAATGTCTTTTGACCCCAAATTTTTCATGAGATGAGATTTGAAAAGGTGCAAGTTTGTGGTACAAAGAATTAGTGGCTTAGATTTCAAGGCCTAGTCAAAGGTTTGGGTCAATTTTTAAGGCCAGTCAAAGGGCCTCCTGACACAAAATTGATAATTTGCAAAAGAGTAAAATGAGTTTCATTTGATTATTCAGTGGTCGAATTTCTTTCAATTCAGTGTTGGATGGTTAATGGATTAGTTCTACAATTTAGTTGTTCGGAAACAAAAAAATTTTAGCCAGACCCACTTTGGGCCCGACTAATTTTTGCAGATTGATTAGAACAAGATTGGAAGTAACATAAGTTCACAAGCCAATAATAATAATGTTTTGGGTGTTGCTCAAAAAGGGAACCTGAAGATATAAGTTTTCCTCTATATCCCACTACCCATACTGCCAGATCAAGGTGTTAGTTTTATCTATTCAACATGCGAGTTAGTTGTCGAGTGATTGACTTGGTCTACCCGTAAAATCTAATATATATGGTGAAGGTGGTAGTGACAAACATACATTTTCAGGATTGATGTAAAGAAAATGGAGTTGGAGAAAATGTATACATGAGCACATTTGGTGCCAGATTTCAAATTTAAAAAATATATCTTGTTGCTTATATTTTCTGCCCATATCTTGGACCAGTTTGGTCATTATGAAACAAGTCATAAATCTATCACCTCACAATGATATGTTAAGCAGTTTTCTCAAGAGGAGAAATTAGTGTTATATTATGACTTATATGAATACAATAGGTAAAAAAGGTGAAGTCCAAGCCCAGAAGCAAAGCTCATATTTTAGCAAAGTATATACGAGTGGCAAGGGAGCTTGAAAAATTTTCAAGCAGACCCTAGAAAAGCATTAAAAAGCCACCAACAATCAATGAAGTCACAGATTGAGGGAGAACATCCATGACAAGGGCAATTTGACTAAGGAGATGCTAGGAGTCCATGCATTAAAAGGAGCCCATGTCAAGAGATCTCCACACCAAGAGACTATAGCAAGAGACAAAGGAGGCGAAAAAGGAAGTTGCCATAGGCATAGAAGTAGCTAATGCATGAAATAGAGGCTCCATGATGAGCAAAGGGAAAGCACAAAATTGATGAAGACCACAGTCAACACATGTAAGAAGTCAGCAATGTTAACAAAAGGGAACACACTAAAGAAGGAACTAGGCAGATCCAAGTTTGAAAATCTGCATACTCATGAGGAGAAGTTGTCGATTACCAAGTAGACCAACACATAAAAAAGGGAGCTCCATGATGGAAAGTTAGCAAATTTGAAGCTAGGGACCAGCGAATGAGAATAAAGATGCAAGTTCAAAAGCCAAAAATGTATGAATAAAGGGAGGCCCTTCTAGATATTATATTGGATGCACTGGCTATTGAAGGTATAGACCTAAACTCATGGGCAAATTATGCAGCTCCCAAGCTTAAAATATTGAAGGAAAATGCAAAAGCTGAACCTAGTCTAATACCAAATTTTGTGCTATTCAGGCTTGCCTTTCTGGAAAGAGATGAATGACTGGCTGCAAAAAGAGCAAATAACATGAGGTAACATCCAAGGCAGGGTAGCATATAAAATAGAGGAAGTTGTGGGTAAATAAGAAAACAAAGACCCATGCAGGTAAAAGCTTATGCCTGAAAACAAAAGGCATGCTGAAGGTTGAGTATTATGCCAAACAGAGGAAGCTACCGATTCAGTAGAGGAACTGACCTAGCTTGTTATGTTACCTTGACTACAACAAAGATGTCTGGATAGAAATGTGTCCCTTCCACTGAGTCAGCTCACTCATTAAATGGAGGTAGTAACAACAAAAAGAGAAGCTTCCATATGCATTTTATACTTTTGACTAGGAACTTGTGGGTTCACTTGGGACGTATTTGTTGAAGAATAAAGTTTTTGTGGAGCAAGTGTTGAGAATGGTCTACCAACCCTAAGTTGTTTTTTGCATTCAACTAGTTGCTGCTCATCTACAATTTCTAGTCACATAGAGTAAATGGGTCATTTGCATTGCACAGTTTGCAGATGGGAAATAGGTTGTTAGTGGGAGAAAAGATGGAGATGTTCATATTTGGGATGGTTCTAATGGGAAGTTGGTCTATGAGTTGAAGAGGCAATAGCACATCAAAGGCACAAAGCAGAGGGGAAAAAGGTTAAAACCTTTGTCCCACATTAGCTGTATGGGACATCTTTTTTTATTTAAATACAAAATGACTCATAGTGACTAACATCCAAAGAAAAGAGCCTTTTGAAAGGCATGCTTTCATAATGGGCCTATCATCGGCCAGTGACAAGTGGATAATAGTTGGGTGATGATGTCATAAATTTTAAACAAAGACATGCAAACGATGATGTGGCAGGGAGTCTTGAGATCGCGCCACATGTCTCGATTAGACGGTGGGTGCAATTTTGCATTTCAAAGATGTGCACTAGTTAGATAATGTAGGCTAGCGGGAAGATGCCATGTGGT
The DNA here is from genome assembly GCA_028749045.1 of Cupressus sempervirens. Taxonomy (NCBI): domain Eukaryota; kingdom Viridiplantae; phylum Streptophyta; class Pinopsida; order Cupressales; family Cupressaceae; genus Cupressus; species Cupressus sempervirens. The sequence goes on along the minus strand of CM053789.1, from coordinate 145,191,577 downwards.
AGCGGGTCTCGACATGTGATGATGTGGAAATGATGTGTAGGTGTGGACTGAGGATGATGAGGTGGATAAGGTGGCAGGTGCAGAACGAGTGAGAGGGTGCCACATGTCGAGTGATGTGTTTGGTGGGTCCAAGATGGAGAATATGTGGCATAGGTTGGCCTATCAGGGGCTACCACATGGCAGCTCAGGTGGAACCTAGTGGGACCATAGAAGTTTTCAAATAAAATATTAAATTTTAATATTTTATTTGTGTGCTCATCTATAAAGAAAATGAAATACTTTAAAGAGTGATTTTAATTGTTCATTTAAAAAAAAAGGTGAAGTCACGTTAAGAATTTTTAAAATTAAAAAAGGTATGTTTTCTAAAGTTTATACTTTATAAGTTTATTTTTTTTTTAAATTTTAAAATCAAAATTGCAAACCTGAGCCTTATACCAGAGGGGGACATTTTCAAACTGACTTTCAGGGGGTTTTTGAGAGGCTAACATAGCAATATTATATATCATCAGAATCATGAGAAGAAAAACATTTCAATTATAGAGTTCAGTTCTACATAGGAATTCATGGGTTTGAGTTATAGCCAGAAACATGAAAGTTGGGGCCTTCTCAATAGAATGAGCTAAAATTGAAAATGCAATTATAGAATCAGTAACAGATAGTGAAAATGCAGTTGGGGTCATTTCTAAGTTAGTTAAATGGAGTTTTTATCAGCATTCTTGATGCATATTAGACATTTTGGCAAACAAAAGATTTCATTATTTGAGCAGAAGATATTTTCAAATAAGTTACAAAGTAATGATTAAAATAAAATTAGATCAGATGGGAGAAGGTAGAGAGAGGCTATTCAGTTACAAGGGATTAAGTTCCAAGTGGACAAATGTCAGACACAGAACCGATCTAGGAATTCTTTCTCTCCTATATCATTCTTTCTCTCATTCTTTGTAGGGGTTCTAGTTTTTTGCTATTGTGAGACCATTGTTGTTTGGAATTTCTCAGTCTTTCTATGAGACCACTTTGTTGGATCCAAATTTGTGATTCCACCTTCATTCTTCAGCATATTCTCTCTTGTATGAATAGTAGTAGAAAGGATAATACATCAAGTTCTAATATGTTAGGTGTTTTCATGTTTTCATGTTTTCATTTCATGCATATGAATGTATTATTTCAAGGAAATTAATACAAAGAACAACAAAGGGTTGAGTTTCATCTTGAATCTTGTCTCCTTTATCAGTGATTTTCAATGTTTTACAATCTTTGAACAAAGAGCTTAGGTTGTAGTTATAGTCCCTTAAGGCTGTATGTTATTTCATTGTTGCTTATAACTCAAGGGGTTATTCAGATGCTTCAGGGAAATCAACAGGGTTGCAAGTTTACTAATGGGGATATCATGTAAGAATGAGGTTTAGATTGAGCACAGATGTCTATTTACAAGGTAAATAAATAGATTAGATATCTAAATATATACATAAGTATTAGATATCCATATGTATGCATTTGATTCATGGATTTTCCCAATGGATTAGGCACTAGTTAGCTATAGGATCATTAAGTCTTACTGCTGCATATCTGAGGGTTTTTTGAATTCATCATTATTAATCAAATGTTCTTTCCCTTTCATGTTGAAAAAATTAAATGTGATGCCCTCATTCAGCTTATGAACTCCATGGTTTTGTATTTAGCTACTGTAGATCTATGTCATTTCATGAGTTATTAGGAGAAATAAGGGTTTTTATCTACTTTGAATAGATTCATGAATATGTTTTGCACTGGTACCATATTAATTGGATCTGAGGTTCACCCAACTAGGTTTTGTAGAGCCTGAAGTGAAGAAGGAGTTATGCCTTAAAGTTGGCCCAAGACTATAGTCAAGTGTATCTGTCATAGGAAGTTGCTAACCTTAGATGCATTGGTCTGGTTTCTTGGTCATTTTCAAAACTATTAAATCAGGAGCCAACATGACTAATTGGAATTGCAAAGAGAAAAGTTGAGAAAACATTTATCCATTATTCATTGATGCACATGTTCTTATTTAAAGGGGTTACTTACTTTTAACAAGAGATGGTTTATACAAAGAATATGAGGGAGAAGCTCTACCAGTCTAGCTGTGGAGTGCAAATATGACTTGGGATGTAGAGGAGGCTAGCTCTATTAGATTTGATAGGTACTTTGCATCTAGGTTGAGAAACCTCATATTAAGGGACAATCCTAGAATTCCCAAGGCATTGCTAGATTTTATCAGGCCCATGGAAAATCCTTTTAGTTTTAAGGCAACCCACAATTTGGTAGATATTATACCCTACCCTATTTCTACAATTTTTAGAGTATATGGTTTTTAAGGGACTCCTCATGTACTTCCTTACCAAGTGCCTCTAAAGGTAGGGATAGCTAAAATGCTATGGCAGATAGATGGATTGGAGGAAGCACAATTGACTGGTAGGTCTAGGGGCTTAATTTTCCCATCTTGTACTATTGCTCACCAATTCATAATCACTAAAGGTGGCTAGTTCTTCCTGTATAAATTTTTAGACTAGTATAAAATAGTTGTCTCCCATGCTTATTTTTGTGATAGTGAGGGATTTTTTGATATATTAAGATGAAGGGCCAAGACTGGTGCAAAGGATCATTAACCCTACTTCCCTATGGATATAATGAGGAATGAGTTCTCTTCCCAAGAGAAAGAGATCAAAAAGGAGAAGTGGAGAGTTTATTCTAGGGTTTTAGAATTCATTAATTGTTTTGATAAAGATTATAAGCCTCTAGATGATGCAAAGATAGAGGTAGAGAAGCTAAATAAATTGATGATTACTTTTTTTGAGATTATGGAATTTATGAATGAGAAAAAAATATTCTTTATTAATTCTTAGCTTGATAGGGACCGAGAGGTCATGAGGAGGTTGTCTTTCACCCCTACAATAGGATTAGAGAAATTAGTTGTTCAAAGAAGACCTAACTACAATACAATTCAGAATAAAAGGCCTACAATGGATAAAGGAAAACAAATAATAGGGCCAACTAGTGCTATTATGAAGGAGAGGCTTGATGAACCTATGCCCAAGAGGTAGAAGGTAGAAAAGGAACAATTGTCTCAAACAGAGGAGTATTCACCCACTGAATCCCCATTACACATAGGAGATGAACAACTCACTAAGGAGCAGCTAGAATAGTTGGGATCCCAAGGGGGAGTTTGCATTACTACATCAGAATTTAAAGATGGAAATCCTTAGGAACCTCCTATGCCAAGCCCTAATTTGACTATTGATGATTATAGAGGAAGGGAGTTGGACCCTATTGTGGAATAGGCTTGCCATGAGTTCATTTTTTATGAAAACTTTGTTAAGTCTAGAGCCTTCTATCAGTTTTCTTAGAGGACAAAAATTGGACATTTTGAAGAGAGATTTAATAAAATGAAAACAAAGCATCTAGAGATGGAGGAGGTAGATCTATAGAACCAAATAAAGGAGGAAATGATGTAGGAATTTAAAAGCTTGACCTATGAAGAAGGAAGGAATGATAAAATCATCCAGGGTTCTTCTGCTACTAAATTTCTATATTGTGGATGCAATGGTCTTTGATTCTATTAAAAATAAATTAAGTGTAGATGAGAAGTAAAAGAAAGTAATGAAAGGTGCCAAGTTCAATGAGGATCATGCTGAATTGGTAATTTGGTCAATGAGAAAAGGATCCAAAACTAGTACTTCCCAACCTAATGAAACTGGCTTGATAGGAAATTTAATTGTGAAAAGAGTTGAAGAAACTACAAGTGAAGAGGCTATAGAACTAGGTGTTGGATCAACCAACTTCAACTTAGCCACAACTCTGAGGGATAAAAGAGAAAGGTTAGAGATACATGATAAATGTGAGAAATTTTTGGCTACTTATAATAAAGAAGTTCAAAAGAGAATTGAATTGGAAAATAAATTGATGGGACACCAAGGGAAATCTTGTAGGCCTAGGATCACTTATCCTTATCCACCAGTGCATCCTTTTAAATCCATTCCTCTTATTGAGATTCTAGACACACCACAAAGACCTCAATATTACATTGTAGAGGATTTTGAAGAAGAAAAGTGTAAACTATGGGCATTGCATGTAAAGTTAGAGATCCAATATGAGGATAGGTTCAAGAAAGCCATCATGTATTTAGTTAATAAGATTGATTAGCCAACCTTTTATGATACTACTAGAAAAGGTAATAAATATATGGGATGAGTTGAACAAAAATGATGATGCCCTTAAGCTAGTTGTCAACAAATGGAGTTGAAGGAATAAAAGTGTTACTCTTTTATGTTTTTTTGTTATCAATTTATCCTATGAGTATATATAAAAGACTTATGATTTTACCAGTGATCTATCAGAGTTTGATGATAAGAGAATTGTATTGCAAAAAGGATCATAAATTATCTTGATAGGTATAAGAATATTAATTTTTAACTCTTCCCTCATGCCATTGATAAAAAGGATAAGTTGAAAAATAAAGAGGAATGGGCCTAGGAATTGAATGTCTTATTATACCTTTGAATGAATAAGGTCATAAATGAGAAAGGAAATGCATGGTGGGCAAATACAATAGAAGAAGTTGTAAAAGTGCAATTATTTTATGTTTCTTTGGGAATAGATTATATTGAAATTGATAAATTAAGGGAATATGTGATGACGAAGAAGAATGATATTCATAATTTTAATTGGCTAGATGACACACTTTTTGACAAATGGATGGAAATTTTTGTTCATGCAGAGCAATTAGAATGTGGTGAAACTAACAGTCATGAAATGAAATAGGATGAAGTACAAATAATTGAAACATCAATAAAAGTAGAAGAGGACAAGGGTAAGAAACCAACTACAATTACCAGAATAGATGCCCAAATAGATGATTTTGAAACAAGACAACCAATGGTGATTGTCAATTTGTTAGAACAAGATGACATGGATGAAGTACCTTAGGTTCAGCTCAGCCCTCAAGTACTAGAATAGGACCCATCACATGTAGTACCGATGATCACACACTCTGAGGAAGAACAACAACAGAAAGGCCAATGATAAAATCCTTAGTAGCAAAAGGTGTAAGTAAAAAGTGGTCCCCACAAAAAAATATTAATGATGAAAGTAATTCTATTGCACCAATTTTTTTTTTTTTTGTGATAGTAACAATGTAAATATCTTTCTGTCTTAAGGAAAACTATCAGTTTCTCTATGCCTAAAGCTTTTTGCATCTCACACTATATAAGTGAGATTATAGGGCTAGAGAAAGGGTCCAATTTATTGTATAAATTTTAGTTCTGTTAGTCTATTTCAGTCCAATCTTTCTTGATATGAACTCTTTGATGTATTTTCTCTACAAATTCTAGGAATACATTAATTGTCCATGATCATGATGTCTTATTTGGAGTTGTTGTGAGTATTACCCAATGTTATATAATTTTCAAAGAAGATTAATGCAAAGATGAACTGTCCCCATTATCTTTTCTCTCTAAATCTTGTCTCCATTTTTGGTGGCTAGTTATTTTGAGATTGTATGAGTAAAGCTTGTTTAGTTTAATGCAACTAGGATAAGTTATATGTCAATTCATTATTGCTTTTGATTCAATGAATTTAGTAAATGCTTCAATGAATGTGACAAGATTTCAAAGCATTAGGAAGGATTAATGTAAGAATGAGTTGTAGGGGGAATTGTTGATTATATTGATTATAATACAGTCAATTAGGTCAAGAAATTGGATAGACTCTAAAACCCAATGAATGAGACACTGATTAGCTATTTCAGTTAGGATATGGAAAGATCATAGATAGATGTCAAGAAAAAATCTAAAAATCAATATCAATTTTGCTTTAAATGTTTGAAAAATGTCAAAGTTGGTCAGCTTACATTTAACCTCTGAGTCTTCGTTAGCTGCTATTGCCCAAAATTATCTATAGATCTAAGAAGAATTATGAAAAATATACTATATGGGATGAATATTATTATAAAATATCATGGAGTGAATGAATTGTGAATGTATTACCCTTAGATGCACCCACCTTGGTTTTGCAGAGCCAAAAAAGTAGAAAATATTTCATGATTTTGTTGAAGTTGGGTCCAAATCTAAAGAACATATAGTTGTTTATAGGAAGTAGCTAATCCTTAGGTTATTATGATCTTCTTCATCTTGGTATTAATTATTTTATTGCTTAGTAGTGTAAAAACACCAACACCAAGAACAAAATCTACACTGATGTCACTCCAAGGTTTCTCATGAATAGTAATAAGTGTGTACTATTGGCATTAAACTATATTTTCCATTAGTGACAAAACTTATTCATATCTATGAAGTTACTAAGCTCAACACTTAGTTTCTAGCATCTACCAAACACTTCAGTATTAACCAAGATCAACAGTTACTACCGAGCTTCACATTTTCTTCCGAGCAATTAGTTAGTGTAATGGAAATTCAATGTAAACTAAGTGTTGGAAGAAGTAGTGTTTACAAAGTTAAGCAAGGTAAACTCAGCATCCAATATCTACCGAGTAACATTACATCTACTAAGTCACCAGTGGTCACCGTGTTTAGAACTATGTCGTGTGATTAGTATGGACCGTGCCTTCACTTATACCAAGTACATGATGATGCCAAGTAATGCAGTGGATGCCAAGTACTTGAAATACCTTATTGAAATTAGGAAAATCTAATATAGGAAACTCAAAAACCTTTTGTTTCAAAGTATCAAAACTATTATCAGCTCCATGTGTCAACTTGAATTCCTTTTTATCTCCTCTTATTGTCTCAACCATAAAATTAAAAACAAAACTGAAATTTCATATAAACTTTCTATAAAAACTAGCCAAACCATCAAATGATCTTACCTTAACCACATTCTCAGGTGTTGGCCACTCCAAATTTTCTTTAACCTTCTTAGGGTCCATCTTCAAGCCATTAGTTGAAATCAAAAATCCCAAATACACAATCTCTTCTTGAATAAAAGAACACTTTTTTAGATTAATCATCAAGTGTTCCTCTTTCAATCTTCACAAGGCTTGTCTAACATGCTTGAGATGTTCTTTCTTAGTCTTACTAAATATTAGAATATCATCTAAGTAAACAATCACAAACTTACCCAAGAATCTCTTTAGAACTTCATTCATCAACCTCATGAAAGTACTAGGTGCATTAGTTAAACCAAAAGGCATTACCAACCATTCATATAAACCATATTTTCTCTTAAAAGAAGTCTTCCATTCATAACCTTCTCTGATTCTAATTTGTTGATAGCCACTCTTTAAATCAATATTGGTAAAATACTTTTCTCCACTCAAGCAATCCCTAATGTCATCCATCCTCAGCATAGGGAACCTATATTTCATTGTGATCTTGTCAATAGCTCTAGACTCAGTACACATCCCCCATTCTCCATTTCTCTTAGGTGCTAATATGATAGGTACAAAACATGGACTCAAAAAATATATCATCAAACCTTTCTCCAATAGCTCATGTACTTATCTATTTAGTTCTTCATTTTCTAGTAGGTTTCAATCTATATGGTACTTTATTAAGAAAAATAGCTCTAGGAATCAAATTCATAAAAGGACTTTTACTTCTCATTAGAGGTAAACCATCAAGGATATCCTCTACAACAATTTCCTTATACTCATTCATCAATTCTAAAATTTTGACTAGCACTCAGTCACTACCACTAGTTTTTGTTGTCACTCAGTTACCACTAGCTTTTGTCACTTGGTCACTAATGACTGGCACTTAGTTAGCACTATTTTCTAATACTCAATTACTATTGGCACAACTCAATCTCCAAGGAATTATAGAAAAATATATTTGATTCTTGTTCATCTTTTTTTCAAATTGCTTTCAATTAACTATGCAAATTTGCATAGTAGTATACTTAACCTCGTCTGCACCTTGAATCAAAGGCAAAATTATTTGCTTCTTCCCATTCACCCAAAGAGTATATTAATTCAATCTTAATCCATGTATAAAATATCTATCATATTTCTAAGATCTACACAAAAAATATGACAATAGTCCATAGGCATAATATCACACATAACTTCATCAAAATAATGTCCAATCTTTAACTTCACAATACATTTTTCACTTACCAATATCTTATGCTCATCTTTGATCAATAAAATATGATAAGGTTTAGGATGCTCCTATTGGAAATTATTGAAAAGATCATGAGGAAAGTTGTTGGAATGATATATGGAAATTGTAAAGAATGTTCTCAATCATTATTTTGTCATTGATGTCAAACTTGCTATTTGCAAGAATGAAAATTGCTTTAGTGATCCAAATACTATTAATTATTTGATTGACAAGGAGGAGGCAATCAATAAGATATAACTAGTACACCAAGAGAAAGGTTGAAGTTATGATGTTGTAATGAAGTACAAGGATCGGCTAAGCCATTGATGAAAAAGTGAGTTGATGACATACTATAAGACATAGAGAATGGGCACACTGAAACATATCTAAGATGTAAGGTTTTTAGCTAAGACATCTGTAAAGCCTAACTAAAAGTTCATTAGAGAGAGGGAGTCAAGAAAGCTAGTAGGAGCTGAGCAGATTCCTAGTTGAAGCCGAGCAAGATCAATATCAAGTGTCGAGTAAACTTCAGATGCTGAGTGATATCAAGTGCCGAGTAAACTTCAAGTGCCAAGTGATATCAAGTGCCAAGTAAACTTCAAGTGCTGAGTGATATCAAATGTCAAGTAAACTTCAAGTACCAAGAAGATATAGGTGCCGAGTAACACAGAGATGTTGAGCACTAGTAAAACCAATAATGCTGAGTAACACAGAGATGCCGAGCACCAATAAAAATAATAATGTCGAGTTGCTACATTATTTTGAAAATCGAAGATTCGCCAGATCTAAGCCAAAAAGGTTGTTATCTAAAAGTTTGTGAATTAAATGGAAGATAAGAATGATGAGCTGGTGGCACAAAACACCATGTAAAATGTTTTAAGGATACAACTGATGAAGTTTCTAGATGAGAACAAGATATGAGGTAGATACATTGTATCCTACCTAATGCATTTTGAAATCCTAAAATTGGAGAAGGAGAATTGAGCGACAAAGGCAAAATTAGATTTCTATTTAAGGAGACATAAGTTCATGGAAAAGACAGTGAGAGAGAAAGGTGGTCAAGCATGAAAGCATAAAATGCTGAAGGAGGTGCTAAGGAGGAGAGAGAGCATAGTTACACTGTTTCAATAAGAAGACCCCAACTATGGATGCATTGACATGATGAGTAAGAAGACTCAAGGAGATGAAGCTTGATAAGGAGACAAGCAATCAGAGCTGAAGTGATTGAAGCCAAGCATAAGGATTGAACTGAAAGTGTGATCTGAAATTTGCAAAGTATGTTGTAAGTTATGTCAGATCGAAATGCCATTATTGTTACTTTCTAAGCAATTGTAACAGTTAGTTTAAATCCTATGGACTTAGGTTGGTTTGATAGCCATGAGATAAATTCTTTAACAGGGTGACATTCCAAGTGAATGTTTTAAAGTCCTTTAATCAAGTCCATTCCTAACAATTTGGTGAAATCCTCTAACAAGGTCACATTTAATAGTGTGTTGTAAGCCTTTAACAGGGTAGGCCTTTAATAGGGCATCACTTTACAAGAGTGAGAATCAAGTAGCATGTTACTGGTGGTTTTTTCCAAATTGGGTTTCCACGTAAATCATTGTGTCATGTGTTGATCTTGAATGTTTCATTTGTACATGTTGATTTACTATAACCTACTAATATGGTTGATTTAAGTTTGGATGGATGAAAAGTGTATAGATTTATTAAAAGTGTAGAAAAAGTATTATTAGGGCATTTGGACCTTGAATAACTAATTCACCCCCCCCCCCCCCCCCCCCTCTCAATTATTCTAAAGAATTCTAACAATTTGTATCAGAGCTGAACTGTTGATTCAGTTTAAAAGAACTATAAGAAGAAAAGATCAAAATGCCTAAGAGAGAAGTTCCCAAGCTCAAAAAAGACAACTTTTTTGCATGGAAAAGTTTGATGAAGCTACATCTTGGATCCATAGGAGATTATGCCCAAAATTCAATTGTCACTGAACATGTAGATCCAACTGGTACTCTTACTACAGAAGACATGAAAAACAAGCAGGAACACAATCAAACAATGTTGGAGATTGCCTCTGCACTCAACTATGTTGAATTTGATGATATCAAAGGATGTGACACTGCATTCAAAATGTGGAAAGCCCTATCAGACATCTATGGAGGAGATCAAAATATACAAAGAGAAAAAAGAGAAAGTCTTAGAGGAAAGTTTGATGATATGAAAATGGAGAAAAATGAGAATGCTACTCAGTATGGTGCAAGAATAAAAGAAGTGGTAAGTGCAATAAGATGCTTAAGTGGTCAACTAGATGAAGATACTATTAATAGTAAGTTCTTAAGAACCTTGCTCCCTATCTATGCTATTAGAGTATCAGCAATACAAGAACTAAAATGTATACCAGGAAAAAATCTAAGTTTTGAAGGCATAATAGGTAGACTCATTGCATTTGAGTTATCTAATTTTGACAACTACAGACCAGAGAATGCTGAATCTTCCTTTAAGGCCAAGTTATCACTAAAAGATGTTGAGCAGGTGAAATCAAAGAAAGGAAGAAAAATGAAGTATGTATCCATTGACAGTAGCACTGATGAGGAAGATGTGGAACAATTGGAAGCATTGCTTGCTAGAAGATTTCACAGAGGAAAAGGAAAATTCAAAGGTAAGATGCCTATCATTTGTTTCAATTGCAATGAGGTAGGTCATATTGCTACCAGGTGTCCACAGAAAAAGGATTACAAGGAAGGCAACAAAAAAAAATTCAGAAGAGATGATGACAAGAGAGATTACAAAGAACAAGGTAAGAAGTGTTATATTGTTGAAGAAAATTCTGATGACAATGATGATGAAGTTGTTTATGTAGCCATGAAGGATCAATCTAATAAAGAAGAGCCCATAGCATTGGTAACATGTATGAACAAGAATGACAAGTGGATCATAGACAGTGGATGCTCACATCACATGACAGGAGACAAAAGTAAGTTTGTTAACTTAAGTCAATATGATGGAAATAGTGTTAGATTTGGTAATGATGCTCCATGTCAAATCAAATAAAAAGGTTCCATTAAGCTCACAGAAAAAATTTCATGTGATAATGCATACTATGTTGAAGGATTAAACTACAATTTGCTGAGTGTCTCACAGTTAGGCAATATAGGATGCAAAGCAGAATTTTGAAATGAAACTGCAAAAATCTATGATACTGATAGTAAACTGATAGGAAAAGGAGATCAAAAAAGGACTAATCTATTTTACCTTGATATGGATGATGTTTCTTGTTTTATTGCAAAATTTAATGATGAATGGTTGTGGCATAGAAGATTATGTCATGTCAACTTTGACAATCTGGTCAAGATCAGTAAAATGAAGAAAGTTAGAGGTTTACCAAAATTGAAGAAGCCTGATAATATTATGTGCAAACAATGTCAGCTAGAAAAGATGATAAAGTTAAGTTTCAAAAGAAAAAACTATACATCCAAAGAAGTACTTGAACTAGTTCATACTGACTTATGTGGTCCAATGGAAGTGCAAAGCTATAGAGGAGATAAATACATAATGTTGTTTGTTGATAACTATTCCAGGATGATGACTGTTATGTTCTTAAAAAAAATCTGATGCTTTTCAAATGTTTAAGTGGTATGTGGCTAGAGTTGAAAAGGAAATAGGAAAAAGCTTGAAATGCTTAAGATCAGATAGAGGTGGTGAATTCACATCAAATGAATTTGAGATATTTTGTAATGATAAAGGAATCAAAAGACAAACATCAGCTCCAAGAACTCCCCCATAGAATGGAATTGCTGAAAGAAGAAATAGATCTATGATTGACTATGCTAGAACATTAATGATGGAAAAGACTGTTGCTCTAAAATACTGGAGAGAAACTATAAGTGTAGTTGTTCATACACTGAACCAAGTACAAGTCAAGAAAGGTACAAATACAACACCTTTTGAATTATGGTATGGTCACTCACCCAATGTAAAACATTTCAAAGTATTTGGTTGCAAATGTTTTATCCTTAAAGATGCTAGAAATGGAAAATTTGATGCAAAAAAATGATGAAGGTATATTTCTTGGTTATTCCACTAGAAGTAAGGAATACAAGTGTTTGAATACTAACACTAATAAAATTGTGAAAAGTGCAAATGTAAACTTTGATGAACGTATAGAAGTCCAACCTAAAGAACCAAAAAGAATGGATGAATACAGAACCTTTGTGTATTCTTATCAAGGAATGACTGATGAGGATGATGTCAATCAAATTGAAACTCAACAACAAGTTTCAGTTTCAGCCGACTCACAACTAGTGAATGCCGAGTTGCATTCAGAAGCCGAGTTGCAGAATGAAGAAAATGCACAATTTGATTCTAAAGTCAGTACATATGAAAGAGATGTAGAACAACCTAAAAACTCAGTACATAGTGACCCTGAATCAGAAATATCAAACATGGAAACAAGGATAGAACCAAGATTATTCAAATATGTAAAAGGAATCACCCTGCTGAACAGATAATTGGTGACAAAGATGCAAGACCAATGACAAGGAACAGACTAAGACATGAATAATGTCTAATCAGCAAATCTGAACCTACGATAGTATATGGTGCATTACAAGATGATGACTGGTACAAAGCTATGGAAGAAGAGATTGATCAAATAAAGAAAAATAAAACCTAGAGTTTGGTTCCTAGACCAATTGACAAGAATGTGATTGGCACCAATTGGGTATTCAGAAACAAGCTAGATGAGAATGGTGAGATCACCAAAAATAAAGCTAGACTAGTATGCAAGGGTTATGCTCAAGAAGAAGGAATAGACTATGGGAAAACATTTGCCCCTGTTGCTAGAATGGAAGGAGTAAGAACTTTACTTGCATATGCTACATATAAAGATTTTAAAGTCTATTAGATGGATGTAAAATCTACTTTTTTAAATGGCATACTAGAAGAAGAAGTCTACATTGAACAACCAGAAGGATTTGTTGATGAAAACAACAGGGATATGGTTTGTAAGCTACATAAAGCACTCTATGGTTTGAAACAAGCACCTAGAGCATGGTATGAGAGATTTCACAAGTATCTAATACAAATAGGATTTGAAAGAACTGATGATAACAACAACATGTACATCAAAGCAGAAGAAGGTAAAGATATTATTCTATCTGAAATCTTTGTGGATGACATAGTGTTTGGTGGAAAGGAAGTGCTTTGCAAAGGCTTTGCTGACAAAATGAAATATGAATTTGAGATGTCTATGTTTGGAGAAATCAAATTCTTTGTTGGATTGCAAGTACATCAACTCAAACATGGTATATTTGTGACACAATCAAAGTAAATCAAAGAGATTCTTAAAACATTTGGATTAGAGGAGTCCAAATTGGTCAACACACCAATGGCAACAGGAAATAAGCCATCCAAAAATGATGAATTAGCTAAAGTCAATCAAACAATGTACAGATCCATGATTGCAAAACTACAATATGTTGTACATAGTAGACCAAACATAGCATTAGCAGTTGGAAAAGTGGCTAGATTCTCTGCTAATCCTAAAGAAAATTATCTCATAGCAGTAAAAAGGATAATGAGATATCTTAAACGAACTGATAACTTTGGTCTATACTACAAAAAGAATGAAAATTTGAGCTCAATGCATATACAGATGCAGATTGGGGAGGCAACATTGATGATAGAAAAAGCACAAGTGGAGGTGCATTATTTCTAGGCAAAAGGCTAGTTACTTGGACTAGCAAGAAACAAACATGCACATCTCAGTCCACTGCAGAGTTAGAATATGTGGCAGCAACAGTCAATTGCACAAACATTGTGTCGCTCACACATCTATTAGAAGGAATAAAAGAAGAGGTAATAAAACTTGTGATATTGTATTGTGATAACAGAAGTGCTATAAACATATCCAAAAATTCAGTAATGCATGCAAAAACCAAGCACATCACAATCAAGTATCATTATGTTAGAGAACTGGTAGAAGACAAACAAGTGAAGTTGGAATACATTCACACAAAGGACCAAACTGTAGATATCTTCACCAAACCATTGCCAAAGGATGCTTATGAATATCTTAGAGGCAAGTTGGGGGTAATACCCTAACTCAAGAAGTTTAAAGAAGTAAGGAAGTTGCCCTGCATCACTAGAAATGAATCATCAAAATATCAGAAGAATGATGCAGAGGATAACAGCAGGAGCAAAAACTCCAAATCAGTCACAAGAAGCCAAAGCTCATATTTTGCATAATAAAGATGCTACATCTTTGGAATTTATGTCAAAGAGGGAGAAATGTGAAACCTGATCAATACAAAGGAAGAGGGAAATATATATGAAAGAGGGAGATATATGAGATCAGCTAGTAAAGATGAAGCCAGCAAAGAAAAGTAGCAGATAACGTATACAATCTTGGTGGTAACTAAGTTGATCAATTGATCAATTTGGTTTTCCATCAATGCCAAAGAGCGAGATTGTTAGAAATGATTGAAAAGATCATGAGGAAAGTTGTTGGAATGATATATGGAAATTGTAAAGAATGTTCTCAATCATTATTTTTTCATTGATGTCAAACTTGCTATTTGCAGGAATGACAATTGCTTTAGTGATCCAAATACTATCAATTAGTTGATTGACAAGGAGGAGGCAATCAATAAGATATAACTAGTACATCAAGAGAAAGGTTGAAGTTATGATGTTGTAATTAAGTACAAGGATCAGCTAAGCCATTGATGAAAAAGTGAGTTGATGACATACTATAAGACACAGAGAATAGGCACAGTGAAACATATCTAAGATGTAAGGTTTTTAGCTAAGACATCTGTAAAGCCTAACTAAAAGTTCATTAGAGAGAGGGAGCCGAGCAAGCTAGTAGGAGCTGAGCAAGATCAATATCAAGTTTCGAGTAAACTTCAAATGCTGAGTGATATCAAGTGCTAAGTAAACTTCAAGTGCCGAGTGATATCAAGTGTCGAGTAAACTTCAAGTGCCGAGTGATATCAAGTGCCGAGTAAACTTCAAGTGTCGAGTGATATTAAGTGCCGAGTAAACTTCAAGTGTCAAACAGATATAGGTGCCAAGTAACACAAAGATGCTGAGCACCAGTAAAACCAATAGTGTTGAGTAACACAGAGATGTCGAGCACTAGTAAAAACAATAATGCCAAGTTGCTGCATTATTTTGAAAATTGAAGATTTTCCAGATCTAAGCTGACAAGGTTGTTATCTACAAGTTTGTGAATTAAATGGAAGATAAGAATGATGAGCTGATGGCACAAAACACCATGTAAAACGTTTTAAGGATACAACTGACAAAGTTTCTAGATGAGAATAAGATATGAGGTAGATACATTGTATCCTACCTAATACATTTTGAAACCCTAAAATTGGAGAAGGAGAATTGAGTGGCAAAGGAAAAATCAGATTTCTATTTAAGGAGACATAAGTTCATGGAAAAGATAGTGAGAGAGAGAGGCGATCAAGCATGAAAGCATAAAATGTTGAAGGAGGTGCTAAGGAGGAGAGAGAGCATAGTTACTCTATTTCAATAAGAAAATCTCAGCTATGGATGCATTGACATGCTGAGTAAGAAGACTCAAGGAGAAAAAGCTTGATAAGGAGACAACCAATCAGAGTTGAAGTGATTGAAGCCAAGCATAAGGATTGAACTGAAAGTGTCATCTGAAATTTGCAAAGTATGTTGTAAGTTATATCAGATTGAAATGCCATTATCATTACTTTATAAGCAATTGTAACAGTTAGTTTAAATCCTATGGACTTAGGTTGGTTTGATAGCCATGATACAAATCCTTTAACAGGGTGACATTCCAAGTGAATATTCTAAAGTCATTTAATCAGGCCCATTCCTAACAGTTTGGTGAAATCCTCTAACAAGGTCACATTTAACAGTGTGTTGTAAGCCTTTAACAGGGTAGGCCTTTAACATGACATCACTTTAGAAGAGTGAGAATCAAGTAGCATATTACTAGTGGTTTTTCCAGAATTGGGTTTCCATGTAAATCATTGTGTCATGTGTTGATCTTGAATGTTTCATCTGTACATGTTGATTTACTGTAACCTACTAATATGGTTGATTTAAGTTTGGATGGATGAAAAGTGTATGGATTTATTAAAAGTGTAGAAAAATTATTATTAGGGCATTTGGACCTTGAATAACTGATTCACCCCCCCCCCCCCAGTTATTCTAAAGAATTCTAACAGCTCCAACCTCTATAACTACAACTTTATAACCAATTATTCTAATGCCAAAATTTTAAAACTTCCAATATCAATGATGACCTTGCAACATTTTCTAGCCATCGTACATCTAGTCTTGAAAATACTTTTCCTTAGGATAGGTTCATCATCACTTCCCTTATTACATAGGGTTCTTCTCACCATCAAATTTTCTCCAACCTTAGGTCCACTGAGTGAAACCTTGGTATCTCCTTGAACCACATAATTTATATTACCCACTTTTAGAGGATCTACACTCAAAATATCTATGCCATTCTTTACCACATCTAAAACAATTACAATTAAAACCACCTCTAGAATAAGAATTATCTCTTCTTCGGTAAGAACTAGTCACTCCTCAGTAGGAATCACCACCTTTCCACTTGGTCTTGCCTTTATAATCATTCTTCCATTTAGATTTTCACTTAGATCTACCACCTTCTCCATAAGATCTACCTCTACCTCTCTAGAATCTACCACATCTACCTCTTTGTCTTTGTTCATGTTTCTTTGTCAAGATTTCCTAAGCTTTCAAGGCATATTGGTATGCTTCCTCCACACTTTCCAATCATCACCCACATGTCTATATCTAATGTCCAATCTATAGAATTCCTCAGTACACTCCTTCACATTCATGTCTCTTTGTCTCAAATTCTACATCTTTCTCAACAAACTAACTTGATAATCAACATGAAGAAACTTGTTATTCCCCTTATTCACTATCTTTGGCCAAGTCCTAATCTTTTTCTTTCCTCTTCTTTTTCTATCAGTTTGCAAATGCTCCCACCATAATGAGGCATGTCCTTTTAGCCTTGTAACTCAATCTTCACCATCTTATTATCAGGAATGTTTTCATACTCAAAGAACTTCTCCATTTCAAAGATCCAATCCAACACAACATTGGTATCCAATTTACCATCATAATGAACAACTTCAACAATAGGTTTTGAATTTTCTCTAGACAACACTCTCAACAACCTTCCTCATCTTGATCTTCTTTAGGCTCTAGATTAGGGTTTAATGTTGTTGATTCATCATCACTCGCATCATTAAGATGTGCCTCTCTTCTCTGGGTTGTCTCTACAAAATCTAACCTGGAAAAAATATATCTTGATGTATCCAACATGACATTATCATCATTTCCTCTACCTTGAACCATCTTTACAATTAGGTTCTCACAAGATCATAACCCTCTACAAGTTATAGGTCAAATCTTAAATCTGCTACCTTACAACCCAAATTCACTTAGGGTTCTACATGATCCAATATCCACAAGAATGAACCACTACTCTGATACCACCTAACATAGGGTAGGATGAGATAACCATGGGAAAATGCACACCCAACTATTTAGCCACCTTGACGAGAGTAAACACAGCAAAAAACAAACATCAAATAATAGCAAACTCAAAGATAGAGGAAAATATGCTTTCATTAATTCATAAAAGATATCAAATACATGCCCAATTGTAATTTCTTCTAGGTTTTGGCCACATTAAAATTCAAATTCAATATTTAATAATCAAACTTTGTATTGCACCTTGCTTCTACTACTACTATGCTTTGACCATTTTTCTTTTCCTAAAACTCTACCAATGACCTCTTTAAATACATGCACAAACATAGGTCATCCTATTACAATTTTTAAAAAAAAAACTCTTATATTAAATGCTAGAATAAGCCACAAGTTAGATCACAATAGATAGCTATCACTAAATTAAATGCAAAGGTTGGCTCGAACAAGAAACCGCACACAGATAACTCGATAAATGAAGAATCCCATAAAATTTTGCAACTAAGTGAACTCACCAACACTTGGTAACCAAAGAGACTAAGCAACCAAAGAACTCGGAAACCTCTCTAAATCGACAACAACTACAAACTTGACAAACAAAGAGAACTCGACAATGTAAGATAATGCATCTTGATAGAAACTAAGTAACTTGGTAAACATGTAGGATAGCAAAGCAACCTAGGCTGCTCCAACATCAAAAAATTGTAGGGTTTAGGATGCTTCAGCCTTTGCAAATGTTACCTTGTAATGAACTCTTCTAATGCTACATTTGTAGAACTTCCACTATCAATGATCACCTTGCAACATTTTCCAGCCATCTTATATCTGGCATTGAAAATAATTTCTCCCAAGGATGGGTTTCTCATCTATTCCCTTGTTACATAAGGTTCTTCTCACCATCAAATTTTCTCTAGCCTTAGGTCCACTATTTTTGTTACCTTGCCCATTTTTAGAGGATCTACACTCAAAGGATCTATGCCCTTATTTACCACATCTAAAAGAATTACCAAGAAAACCACCTCGAGAATAAGAATTACCTCTTCCTTAGTAAGAGCTAGTACCTCCTCAGTAAGAATCACCACCTTTTCACTTGGTCTTTCCTTTGTCATCATTCTTCCATTCAAATTTTCCCTTATCTTGCACAAAATTGTTAGATCTACCACTGTCTCCATAAGATCCACCTTTGCCTCTTTGAAATCTACCACCTCTACCTCTTTTTCTTTGTTCATGCTTCTTTGTTAAGAACTCCTCAACTTTTAGGGCATATTGATATGCTTATTCCAAAATTTTAAATTTCAAAAAACTTATCTCATCTTGAATCTTATATCTCAATCCATTTATGTACCTTGCAATTTCCTCAACATCATCATCCACATGTCCAGATTTGATGTCCAATCTATAGAATTCCTTAGTATACTCCTTTCCAATCATGTCTCTTTGTCTCAATTTTTTTATATTTCTCAACAAGATAACTTGTTAATCAATAGGAAGGAACTCATTTTTCACCTTGTTCACCATTTTTGGCCAAGTCTTGATCTTCTCCTTTCCTCTACTTTGTCTATCAATCTGTGAATGCTCCCACCATAATGAGGCATGACCCTTCAACCTAGTAACTACAATTTTCACCTTCCTACTATTAGGAGTGTTTTCATACTCAAAGAACTTCTTCATGTTGGATATCCAATGCAACACAAAATTGGTATCCAATTTTTGTAGGCTTTAAATTTTTTTTAGACAATACTCTCAAAAATTTTGCCTCATGTTGATCTTCTTTAGGTTCTAGATTAGTTTTTGGTGCTACTTCTTCATCATCACTCACATCATCAAGATGTGCTCCTCTCCTCTGGGCTATCTCTATAGCTTCTATTCTGGCTCCAATTTGTCTCAATGTATCCAATACGACATTGTCAACATTTCTTCTACCTTGAACCATATTTATAATCAGGTTCCTACAAGATTGCAACCCTCTGCAAGTTGTAAGTAAAGTCCCCAGATCTTCTATCCCACAACTAAGTCAACCTAGGGTTCTACACAATCCAATCTCCACAAGGATGAACCTTAAGCTCTGATACTAGCTGATGTAGAGAAAATGATGGGTATTTAGGGCCAAATGAAAACCCAACTACCAAAGCCACCCACAAGAGTAAAAACAATGGAAATAAAACACAAAGAACATTAACCAAAGGAGATAGAAGAGAAAAAAACTTTGTTGATTTATCAAATCATCAATAGACATGCCCTACTATAAGGCTTCTAGGTTATGAGCAACATTACAATTTAGACTTCAATGATGATCTTCATATTCTAACTCCTACTTCTTACTCTTCCTTGAACTACTACTACCTTCTTCCTCCCTAGGACTCTACCCAAGACCACCTTAAATACTTGCATGCAAATAAGTAAACTTGTTACAGATTACCAACTAAATAAACCCTTACATTAAATGTATAACTGAATAAAATTTGTCACTCAACAAATATTAAATGTAAATATGAAATTTAATACATAAGATCGGGTCAAACTAGAACCAGAAAAAGATAGCTCGACCAAACAAGGACCAAGGAAAACACTGGAACTCGAAAACTCTTGGCACATACATGAACTCAACACCAATAGGCACTTGACATCAACCATGAACTCAAAAAACATAGACAACTTGATATCAACTACGAGCTTGACATTAATTGTGAACTTAGCAACAACAGAGATCTTGGCAACAACTAAGAGCTCAACAACAAGAAGGAACTCAAAAACAACTAAGAAACATGCAGGATAGAAAATCAACCTAGGATAGTCCTACATCACTTTCATATGCACACCTCCAAGAAAATCCATCTTAGAATGGTAACAAGATTGATTTCAAGTTGGTCAATACCATTTATTTGTATGCCTCATGGATCTCTACTATTTTGAAACCACAAATATTAGATTTTGCAATTCATTGTAAGATGGTTTCATTTTATTTTCAACTTGTAATTCATTACCATGGAGGTTAGTTTCTTTGACAAAAAGATTGTGCAATTAGGAAAATTTGTAAGGAAACTTGCAACAAAGAATATAACTATTTCCACATAACCCATAATAGATCTAAAATAAACATGTAATTAAAATCCACATGCAAGAGAATAGACAACATACCCACAAATAATGTGACACAAGATATAACCTATGAAACCCTTATTGAGGGAAAAACCCAACCTCCAAAAGCATCCATCACCATGTATTATTTAGCAAAAATACCATTACAATACAACCATGGAAGCCTTCAAAGCCAAAAAGCCACAACTGAGCAATCCATGTGAACAAGCATGAATCCACACATACCATGCCATGCTTCCAACCTTCACAAATGCTCCCTTGGCTAACCTGTCAAGCCTTGTCCCACTTGATTCTTTCCCTTTTTGCCTTATTCTTCTCACACCAACAACTACCCTTGTGGCTTCTTATATAGTAGCAAGTCCCACAAACCCACTAAGTTGTGTTACATAACCATGTGCTAAAACCATGTGCTACCTAATCCCTTGAGCCTACATTTAATATTGAAATTTTAATTCTTTTCCCCAATATTAAATAATTACATGAAATTGTTGACATTTAGTTAAGTTTTTTATTAGTGACAACACTTATTCAGATTTTGTATATAGTGTTTGCCATGTACTAAAGTTTAGACTGAGCAGTTCAATGTTTACAGTTCAGATTGAGTACTTCAGCATTTGTTGAGCTTTACAGTTTCTACTGAGTTAACAGCTTAAGTCAAGTGAAGTCAGTGTTAACTAAGTTGAATGAAGAATAGTGTCTACCAAGTATAGTCATGGTAAATAGGGAATGCAATTTATACCAAGTTACATGGTATCTACTGAGTCACTAGTGGATATTGAGTTTGAAACAATGTTGAAGTGATTAGTACGGACTGAGCCTCTACTTCTACTGAATGCATGACGATGTCGAGTAATGATAGTGCACATCATGTATCAGAACTTCACCAAGTTAATTTTTAGAACCCAAGCATCTACATTTGGGCCGACTTTGTCATATTGGTGTTAACTTGTGTAATGGCCAACTTTGTAATTATGTAAATTGGATTGATATATATGTAATATATTGTATCATATGCAAAGGAAGAATGAACATGAGATAATGTGAATGGAATGTAAGCAAGTGAATGTGAATCAGTAGTAGAGTAAAGTGTATTGTAAGGCCATATCAAGAGCAATAGAGTTATATCTATCACATAAAGGTGATCAACACTTCAATGATCTCAATCAGCAATTTAGTTGTAAGTTAGAGATCTACTATTTCATCCTAACAGGTGAATTAGCTTCAAATCCTTTAACAAGGTAGACTTAATAGTCTTTTCTTAAATCTCTTTACCAAGTGCATACTTCATTGTATGTTTGGAAAACCTCTAACAAGGTGGACCTAGTAGTCCAAATTGCTCCTAACAAGGTAGATCATCAAAAGTGATCAATGTAAGCCTTAATCATCCAACTGTATGCTACAATATTGAAGTTTGTGGGTATCATCCCCACCCCAGTTTTACTTTCTATTTGGAAGGTTTTTGGGTCACCAAATATTGTGTTCATGGTATCTTATGTTTCTCAATTTCTTATGCATGCAGTAGATCAGATTTATTAATGTTATGTAGTTAAGTTTTGGATTTAATAAAAGGTTTTGAGGTTATTGATTCACCCCTCCCCTCTCAGTAACCTGGCTAGTCTTGAATATTTCCAATAACTGGTATCAAAGCATTATGGTTCTCAGGATAAAGTTTGACAACTTGAGAAAAGATCAATGAAAATGGAGATATTCAGACTTGACAAAGCTATTGACAATAAAAAGTTAGATCTAGAGATGGCCATAGCTCAACTTAAGAAAGAAAAACATCTTTCGACCCAATCCCTAAAAAGAAGGAAGGAACTTGCAAATTAGATGAATAACCACCAGTATGTTGAAGTAAAGATTGAAGATTTTCTCCCTTCAAAAAATTTAGATGAAGCAAATGATGCAATCAAAGAACTCCTAGAAAAGAATGGCTCCTTGCAAGAAGAAGTAAGAAAATTGAAAAGAGAACAAGAAATTTAGTCAATAAGATTGTGTGAAATCTTAGAATAGAGAAATAATACAAAAGTAGAGTTGGATGCAAGGAACAATGAAATTCAAAATAAATCCCTTTAGCAAGAAAATCTTATTGATCAACTCTCCAATGAAAATGAAGAAATCATGAGTCTAAGATCTAAAAATGAAAGAATAAGGAATGATCTAAACTCTGAAAGACAAATCAATGAAAGGTTAAGGAGTGACTTAAACTCTAAAAGGAAAATCAATGAAAGGATGAAAATTAATCTAAATTCTATAAAGAAAATCAATGAAAGAATAATGAAATCTCAAGTAGACATGAATCAACTGATTCAAAAAAATGAGCAGAATCTTTATAGAAAAAAGGGTAAGGCAAGAATTGGATACAAAGAAGAAGGTGAGTCCTCCAAAAAAGGTGCACAAAAGAAACAAAAACCTACCTGTAATCACTATGGTAAGATAGGTCATACATCAAGCAAATGTTGGAGTAATGGAAAAGAAAAATTCAATAGAAAATGCTACAATTGCAGTCAGCATGGTCATAAAGCTAATGAATGCAAAGAAAAACTAAAGTTTGAGGGCAAGTGTCAAAAATGCAAGAAACAAGGTCACAAGGCATCTAAATGCAGATTTAAGATATTCAATCCAGCTGAATAATTTGTAAAGGAAATATTTGGTTGGGACTTCAACACTTGGTGTCGATGTCATTACTGTGGAGAATATGGACACATTGGCATGAATTGTACTAAACATCACATGAGGAGAAAGGATACCACCATAAGATGTTACACAAATAATAAACTTGGTCATATAGCTAAGAATTGCATGAATACAGGTAGAATTGAAGATGAAAAGAAAGTGAAATCAGATAGCATCAAGAAGCAGATGAGATAGCAATGGATTCCTAAATCTACTGAGCAAGCTAGTTCAAGTGATGATAGTCATGTCACTCAAGAAGTGGGTGACTCCACCATTTCCAATTAAGTTCTTAAGGAAGAACTGGAACTGTGTTTTGAAGGTCGCATCTTAAATAGTTCCAATTGAAAGGAAGTAAAGATTCATATTGGTACACTAGTACAAAAACAACAATATATTACTAAATGAACTACTAAAAATTGTAGATATGTGACTAGTTTTGATCACGTGACCAATGGTAGTTTATTGCCAGACATTTATCTCCCAACCAAATTTATGACTAAACTATTTTAATCATTGATTAGGTCATTGATTTAGTCATTTATTGTTGTTAGTTGGTAGTTTATATGGTAGTTAATTTGGTAATTTTGGTAGTTTAATTGGTAATATATTTGGTAGTATATATGGTAGTATACTTGGTACTTGATTTGGTAGTTTATTTGGTAGTATACATGGTAACATATTTGGTAATATATTTGGTAATTTATTTGGTAGTTTATTTAATCATTAATTTAGTCATATTAGGGCACAATGGAATTGAACCACCATCCTCCTACTTATAAAGCAGGTGCTCTTCCATTGAGCTAGTACCTTTTAAAGAATAATGCAAAAAATTGAGAAAGTTGTCTTCCCAACATTAGATCTACCATGATCATGGTCATTGTAACATGATATACTCTTCTCAAAGAACACAAGTTTTAGTTATTATGAAAAACAATAATCTAAATCTTATCAATAATAATTCAACAATTTCAAATTTTTTTGTTCAAACATTTTAAAATTATATTTTATGTCAATTACACTTCTCTAAATTATTGTAGTGATAGACTCTTATAAAATATAATTTGGAGTACTTTGACCACAAACAACTATTGTTTTTTGTGCTAACTTCTCAGAAAAATTATACAAAAGATTATGCAATTTATGTCAAGAAAATAGACATTTGCATTAAATAAATACATCAAACCCCATTAAAAAATCACATCTATTAAAAACTATGAAATACAATCAATTGAAACACTCACTTTTTAATTTATGGAGGTGCCAAAGTATCAAATATTTCCTCTTCCTTGTGCTTAGGTGGGTGTTAAAAGCGTTCATTACACTTGATGTTGATATTTATTGAACCTTAGTCTACAAAAAACATAAAAATAAGAATTTGATAAAAATAAGGCACATGAAAAGAAAGTTTTCATCAATGATCTATAATTAAGTTATTCCTAGTAATAAGGAAAGTGGTGTCAATTCATAAATGTAACAAAGAACAAAATAATATGTTTATGATAAATTGCTTTAAAAAACCTATAACAAAAGGAAATAATGGACTAGTAAAGTTTGGTAGGCAATGACTATGCTTTACTTATTGATAACCCCAATTATAGGATAAGCCTGAGAACCATACATTGATGGATCCCGAGATGGTTGATCATAACTATAAACTTCATATCATTGACCATAATGTAATGTCCCCTTTTTAGAGCTAGATTTGAATGATAATAGAGCCTAAATACAAAGTTTAACAAAAAAAATAAAATTAAATAATGTCCTAATCGTTGAACATGCACATAATCATAATAATAATCATGTTAATCAAATAAATAATAATACACTATGAAATATTATTATTCAAATTATTATAATAAAGAAAGAAAATATTAATAATAATATTACATAATATAATTTATTATTACAAATATGATTAAGAAGTAACATATAACATAATATTATGAATCGTCTAATTTAAGATGATGAATAGAATTAAAATAAAATATTAAATTATGATTATAATCTTATCCCAAGTAAATATTTTAATATTACATATATAATAATAAATACAATTAATATAAAATATATATATCATTATAAATAAAATAATAACAAACATCAAATATGATAAAGCTACATGTACTTAGTCATGATGCTTCAGAGGGATATATATAGAAATGTGATAAGTAGCTTACATTGCTATCATGATTGGGCACTTCCCAACAATCATCTGCATCCACAAAAAATAACAACTATTGGATCCAAAATCTGACTATTTTGGGAAAAAAACTAGAGTTTTTAGAGAATGCCCGACTATATTTCCATATCTATATCCCATTCAAGATAACTCACTTAACATTAAATGATCAACTGCATAAACAAAAAGAAAAAACTGACATACAAAATATTCAAAGCACAAATCAAGTTACCCCTTCCATCTAGAATGTAATAAGAGGTATGTTTGTTAGAAAACCCATGAATCTTGAGGCATGAAAATGCAAGTATCTCTAATAGTCTGAAGATACGTGGTACTTCACAAATTATGGAAATTCCTTTGAGATAGATCATGCAAACCTGATTAATTGACCTACAAATGGATCGACGTTCTTGATTAATCTCAGAATCAAATGGCTGGAATAATTCATTTCCAGTTGTGCTCAAACTTATGTGCAAAAGAACTAATATGTTATTTAAGGTATAGAAATATATTTAATAGGTATGCTGTTGAAACTCTTCTATGGGAGATTTAGGCACTAGTGGGTATAAAGCCGGCTCATACTCACCCTCGTGGAACAAAGATTGTATACTTAACCTCACCATCTAAAGAGCCATAAAGTCAGGCCCCAATTCAATCGATTTCTTCTTTCATTAACTCAAATTATATCCTTCCTTCTTTCAGTCTGAGCTAGTGTCATATATATATATATATATATATATATAGACACACGTCTTTTTTTAAATTTATGAGTTGGAATTCAACTATAGATGAGTGGTTACTGCTGGTAAATTCTAGAGATGCATTATACACCTCAAGATTCCCAATCCATGGTCTTTTCGGTGCCTTCAATTTTTTTGTAGAGATACAATATACATGAAATTGGATAGATGTTTGTAACAGAAGAATTTGAAAAGTCACAAGAAAAAAAGAAAAATAATGTAATTATAATATAAGAAGGCTATAGTTACAATGTTGTGGTTAAAGCAATAAGTGTTATGAACATTAATGTTAGTATAATACTACTAGTTTACAATCACTTAGGTATTTTTTTCACTCTTTTTATCAATACTCTCACTGCATAATCTAATGTATTTGATATTTGAAAAAGTGCACGGAAATGTCCAATTGTATTGCAAGTCAATGGATCACTTTATAACATTCAGATAATGGACTATTTGATGGTTAATATGTCAATAAAACAAGCACATAGTCAGTTATTCATAAAGCAATCGGGTTTTGGATAGCAGTTACTAACCCTTGATTAGATTAAACAGAAAGAGCTTTAAAATTTGATAGTTTTCATAGTGTGTGTTGAGTAAGCCTCTCATTTTGGACAGGGATGAGTAGGAAGATGTATATTAACTATTTGAGTAGTTTGCAGGGAACCATCAACTGATTGAACACGTGCTCAATGTAGAGGAAGGTGATTGGTTTTGAGAATATACAAACATAATTGTTCTGGAAAATACAGTCTATTGCATGGTCCATATCTCAACATTCCACCGTTGGATTTGGCTGAGTTTTGAATATGTTTTTGGGGGGCTAGTTTAGTAGAATCTTACAAGAGCGATCAAAAAGATTTGATTTTCTTCAAAAGTTACAGGCCTCTGTGTACGAGTCTATAGAAGAGGGCAGCAAGAAGCTATAATTTGGTTTATTTATTTTCAAAGTTACGTCAATGAGAGTTGAGACAGCTTGTGGTTGTGTTTGAGTTTGAAATCATAGAAGATGGGTTGGATAGGGCCAATAGAATGGAGAAGGGACCTATAATGAGTGAGTAAGTCAATATGTTGTCATAGATTGAAGGCAAGTGTATGTGAAGTGTTAATTATGGGTTTTATCACAAAGAGAATGAACAAAGTTTGGGTGTGATCAGCATTTTAGATGTGATTAGAGTTTAGAGTATTGTTAGCATATGGAGATAGATGGATAAGAAAGTTTATAAAAGGAGCTATTGACCATTGAAGGGTCTTGTTTGAGTTTGTGAGTCAGTTGGGGAACTTAGAGTTGTTCCTTGTCATGAAGATTTGAAGACTTTTTTCAGAAGTGATATTTGGTGTGGCTTTCCAAGTTGATCATTCCTTGGAAAGTGTTCCAGAGGCATAGCCTTACATCAGGTATTGTTTCAAATTTTCATGTTTCTTTGGTAGAGAGAGTACAAATATGCCAAGAGATTCTCATCATGTAGGCATTATCATTCCTCAATTTGGTTTTTCAGCAGGTATTAGGTAACTAAGATTGGTGTGAAGGGAAAGGTAAAAGGAAGAGACATTCAATCAAACAGCATTTCCAAATGATATTTCCAAGCCTTGCCATTTGATAGATTTGATGGTATTTCCTTTCCAATGTAAAAACAAAATAAAATCATTGAATGCAGTGATACAATAAGAATACTCAGCTGGATGATAGTATGTAATGTTTACTTATCAACATTAGAAAAATCTAAAATTGGAATTTCAAGCTTGCTTTGAAATGCATATGCAGTTCCTCTTCTAATTAGTGCCTAAATAGATATTGGATTATCCTTCAATATTTGCATGCTTCATGTACCATATATGTAAATAATATTTATATCATATGTCATATGGCACATGCTACATTATGAACAAAAAAGAAAAGTATCCCTTGATGGTACCCCACAAAGAGAGAATTTCTAAATAAAGACTTACCTGATTAAATATGGTTATGGAAAATTCCTGAGACTCTCTAAAATCATTTCAATAGATTCCTTTTCTGCAAATACCTCAACCTCTGATCACTACCCATACTTTATTGTAAGACACCTATATTTTGCACATGTCTGTGACTATGACATTGTACACAATCACATTTCTTCAGAGAAACTATGCAAAACAATTCTCATGCCCTTATTTGTGTTTTGGAAAATGCTAAAACCTCATTTCAATCTCTGCACCACTTATTGCGTGTACAAGGAAAATGCTAACAAGGTTGTGAATCTTGCTTCAACTGGTTCAGGCAGATTCTTAGGAACAAAACCTTAGTGCATAGTTTGAAAGATTATAGTATTAAGCTAAGTGAGGCTGGATTCTGTGTGATGGAGATGGACACAACATGGAGACTCTGCAATTGAAACCTAAGATATCAAAATTCAAAGAATGTCCTCTAAAGCCTAATCTATTATTTATTTGTTGTGGCTTCAGCAATTGGAAACAGAGAACCAATCCAAAATTTGAAACTCATGATACAGAGTTGCAAGGTAGTATTGTCAAGACGTAATGAATACACACTATGCAGAAGAGAGAAAAGAACTTTTGATGAAATAAATGGGAGGTATTCATAGAGATGGGAAGTTCTCATGAGTAAATAGTGGGTAGCTACAATTCAAAAGAGGACAAACTTTTATTTTAGTGTTTAAAACATAGTACTAATAAAATCTCTATTATTATTCAATCCATAAAATGATTATTCTCTTAGGTATTAAAGTGTTTCCATCAAATCATACATATGTTGCAATAATTTAGTGAGGCCATGTTTATTTAGAGGATTGGCATAAAATAAGTTACAGACCTTTTTATGCTCTACACATTACACATACATATGTACCCTGTGCATGTCATGAGATAATATTTCTTGGTCGAGGTACGATGTCAAACAATTAGCTGCAATTATATAAGATTCCACATTTTGTATGCCGACTAAGATTATCTTTATGCATCCATAGTACTGAACATGTAATCATGTCTGCAAGGTTTATGATTAGTTTATTACCAGAGAAAATTCTTCAGCATCCCAACTACATAGAACTGTGCTCCTCCTTGGCCTCTCGCCTTCCTTAAGCTGCTTCTTCAACCTCTCAACTATCTAACATGCAATAGAAAATCGGATAACTAGTAAATTTTATAAGGAAAATATTTATTTTTACGATTACACAACACTAATACTAATGCAAAAACTGAAGAAAGTGTTATTATTTTTCTATCGAAATGTGGAAATCATACAATAGTAGAGATTATTTATTACTGCTGAAGCCAAAATATCTAGAAATTGTGATTTACCGAATTCGCACTACATGACTGTCCTCTCAAATTTGTAGTACCTCATTGTCTGGCTAGGTAACATATTTTTAGCTTGAATATATATTGTAAAAAAAATTAAAAATACGATATATTTTTATTTTTTTATTGATAGTTGGCTGGCTATAATAGTAGGGTACGGTAGGGGTAACATATTTTTAGCTTGAATATATATTGAAAAAAAATATTAAAAATACGATATATTTTTATTTTTTATTGATAGTTGGCTGGCTGTAATAGTAGGGTACGGTAGGGCCCATAAAAGGGGTCCTTTTAGGCTAGCCTGGAATACAAATATTTATAAATATATGTCAAAATATAAATAATTTTGGTAAAGTAAATAATTTTAATAATAAGATAAAAATGTTATATTTTATATTTATGAAAATAAAGGATATATTTTATTATTTACAAATGAAAACTTTAAGAAAAAATATGCAAAATCTTTATTTTTAATAAAAATCTAAAATTTCACATAAATAATTGAAATAATAAATTTCTAAACATATTTTTTTGAGAATCCATCTTTAATAATTTTAAAATTCTTTTAAAGATATTTTTCTAAAAATAAAGCCTCATAAATTTTTAGATATTCGATTAGAAAAATAAATATTTTCAAACATTTTCAATAAAGTACCAAATTTTACAATTTTGAGGATATATTAGAATGAGGGAGATAGATTCCACCAAATTATTCCAATAAAAAATTAAATCATCCCTTTGGATGTAATAAGGAAAATTCAAAATTGAAAATTATGATTTTGATATTTTGAAAAGGTGTGGTTGCATAAAGGTGCATTTATATTATTGTATTGCAATAATAGTGTCAATGGAAATCCATGCGAGAATCATTTTCATATGCAAAAATAAAATTGATGTCTCTTTCAATAAACAATATTGTTTACTAAATTTGCTCTTTAACTCTATTTTTTATAAACTTCTCTTCAATATGTTTGTAAGTGATTTGATTTTTATCTTTCATTCTTCATAATGACCTTGACCTTTAGAAGGTTTTATAATTTAAAGTTCACAAGAACATGAAACTAATTAAAAGATATTTTTAGAATTTAATGCATTCATTTTAAGTATATGTATCATTTTAAGTATATGTATAGTGGTTTTTTAGTTTTTGGACTTATTTTCAAATGGAATGTTCACTTAAACCTTGAACTTATTGAATGTTTCAATAATAGTAGATGGATAACTAAGATTGAGTTTAAAAAAAAGTATACTACTTACTTTTCTTGTACTTGCATGAGGGAATTTATGAGATTGATTGATTGAATCTCTACCTATTCAAGAGTGGAGATCATGAAAGTGAAGCTCAGATCATCTATGGCAATGTTGTTAAATATGTAATTAAATGAAGAATTGTGGTTATTCATTGTCTTAGAGTCAATAATAGTACCTAGAACTTGATGTTCCATGCCAAAATCATAGAATGTGCCCTTTCATTCTAATAAATATCTACAATTTTTCAAAATCATTAAATCTTTAATGATTTCACTAAAACAAGTTATAAAATATTGTTAATGTTAAAAAAATTAATTTCTCTAATAAATAAAATTGAAGTTCATAGATAGATTTTGAGGAGTTTTGGCTTAAATTAGGGTTATTTTGAGTTCATTTCTAGTTCAATATCAATTGAGAGAAAATTCAAGGATATTAATTGATAATTATGTATTAATAGGAAAAAACTTGATTAGTGAGCAATAAAAGGTATAAAAAAGTCAAAGGTATCAATAAGATAAATAAATCATTGATCATTCATTTAGTCACTTGTTTGGGTGACCAATTATTTAGTCATTTATTTGATCTTTTATTTACTCACTTAGATTTGTTCAGCCTTGTGATTTTACCCGATGACCAAATTAGTCATTTATTTAGTCACTTATACTTATAAATTACCAAATATTACTAGAATTTGACCATTTTTAGTCACTTGACTAAAAATTTTAGTCTTGTGACTAACTTTTTTAGTCACGTAGTCATTTATTTTCCAAAATTCTACTAGTGGTATTCAAGATACTAAAGGATCATCAATAAGATCGGTAACAATTATCACCAAATTGACTTCTCTACCAAGCAAGGTTGGGTCATGGACTCTACTGAGCCAAGTTGGGAGTGACATGGTTGTGTTTGGTTGCCAAGTTATAAGCTTTTACCAAGCAATATGTACAAATAGTGGATGATAGGCTATCATGCACAATGTCATCAAGGCTCCCACCATATCGAGCATTATTTGGAAGTTTTATCAAAAGGTAGGAAATTGACTTCATTTTCACCGAGAATTCAAAATATTGTGAATAGAGCAATTTGTAGAGCTTCTAAGTGACTTTGAGTAAAATTTGTAGCACTGTTCTTTCAAAAATATTCTTAGCTTACCAAGTTATCATGGCATCCAGTAGCAGCAACAAGGTGAAGAAAGGTTTTGAAATGTTGGTGTGAGGTGTTGAATGGAAAGCCCCTAACTTCAAACTTGTGCTAGCAATTGTTGAAACCCTTGACCTGAACGGATCTTAGTCATAGATCCCACCTAAGGTACTTCTCATAAATGATATTCAAACTCATTTTAAATGTGCTATTCAAGATATAGGAACCCTTGAAATGGATAATTCCCTAAGTGAAATTTGTGTGAATCAAATTCCCAAGCCTAAGCACAAACATTTGGAAGAGAAAGGTTTAACTCATATTCCTCACCTGCCATAGAGCTTTCAAATCAAGTGGATTAGGTATATCTTAAACCGAGTTCATAACAGTCAATTATGGTTGGAGCAACCATTTTTGATCACCAAGAAAATGATACATCACATTACTGGTCTCCTCATGATCACCAAAGCTAAAGCCACTAAAACCCTAGGTCAAAATGAGTTACAAAAGAAAACCCTAGCAAAATGGGACAACGGAGGAATGAAAATCAATAATGTAACTAATATAGAACTAAAATTTGGCATCCATGTGATAGCACACAAGATTTATAGTTTGAGCTAACTCAATAGTGTGTTATGCGAAGCAGTTGCCTTAGCAGATTTGTTGTTGAAGTAGTTGAACAAAAACATGGAAAGCATTAGAACTTCAAAAAATATCCCATACAAATTTGGTTCATTGTTGACATGTTTTTTTTTCTATGTTCAAAAGTTTTTCCCTTCTAAAGGCATGATTGTATGGAGAAAAGACATGCCAATTTTATATCAGATTAATGAATATATCATTGAAATGGGTGAAAAATTTGTCAGTATCATGGATAACTATTTTGAATCCTTTAAAGAAAATATGAATAATAGATTTAGGATACCAAAGAAGTTAGTTGAAGACTATAAGGATGATATTTTCTTTATGTAGATAGTGATATAGTATACATCTAGGTAGTAAGGCCTAGATTTGTGTGGATAAAACCTCTTGTATATGAGGTTAACATTAATGAGGCTAAGGAAATTATTGAAGCCTTGGTAAATGAGCTTGTAGATCCAAAAGCATCTTACTTCAGAACTTATGGTGAAGCAAAAGCAAGAATTGAACTTGAGATCAAGCTTCCATAAGCGGTAAACAAAGGCAAGCGGAGGATAACAAAATTGAGAATAGCAAGCACCCCTCTTATGTTTACCAAAGGTAAAGGAGAAGATGTGGAAGAATCAAAAAATGAAGAGGAATTAGAAAAGGAAGAAAAGACAATAAGGAAGAAAGGCAGGGTAATTATCACCAAGCCATCAAAGCCATCCACTGCTATATTTACAAGGAGATTCAGGAAGAAAGTAGGAAAAGAAAGTAGTGATGTAATCTTCAATTGACCCCCTTTTACATTTCAAGAAAGGCTAAAGTCTCTAAGAGAAGGTGCTGGAATAAACAATTTTAAAGCACTCAAGTATGAGACAAGGAATCCAACAGAGCAAAAAG
Source organism: Cupressus sempervirens (assembly GCA_028749045.1). Taxonomy (NCBI): domain Eukaryota; kingdom Viridiplantae; phylum Streptophyta; class Pinopsida; order Cupressales; family Cupressaceae; genus Cupressus; species Cupressus sempervirens. The sequence goes on along the minus strand of CM053789.1, from coordinate 145,158,080 downwards.
AAGTTGAAGATCTAGTCATGGACAAGCTGGGCAAATGGAAATTCTCACTAGACTAGCTAGCATCTCAAGTCCTTGCAATTTTGTTGGATAAGGTCAAGGTTAGATGGGAGAACACCAAGTAGACTGTCAAAGACATTTTTGCACAAACATTAAAATAGTTGGTACCCAACTTGACTGATGCAAAGGTAAATAAGGCATTAAAAGACAATGAGAACAAAATGATTTTAAAATTCAACACTTGTCTAGTTTTGATGAAAGATATAGAGTATGTTGTGAAGAATGCTACAACCCTATGGAAAAATGTATTCCATCTTCACAAACTGAGTGATTATCTTGTTGAAATCAAAGATGATGGTGATCAAAGTGAAAAGGATGAAGATTCCACTCAATTTTTCACAGTTGATATAGAAGATTATCAGGAGCTAATGAAGGATGATGAAGAAGAAAAAGAGGAAGAAGCTACAGGAGAAGCTAGGAAAGAAGAAGAAGAGGTTGACCCAATCAAGATAGTTGCGACTGTCATAGCCTCACTTCCTCATTCCCCAGCAAAACTTGCAACATCATCAAGATTAGAGACAACTTTAGTAGATTTGATTGTGAGAACCATTGATACATAAAATATCCAATCACTCCTTGCTACCTCTTAGCTTAGCACATCACTGATAGAAGTGTCTACCACTTCATCTATCAAGCTGCAACATCCTTTAGTTACCAAGTTAGCTTCAACAATGGATACTAAATGTTCTACAATTTTAAGCTCCTTAGCTATAAGTACCTCATTTGTGCATACTCTTGTAAGTGCTTCAGTTGTAAATACTTATGTCAGTACTTCTCTTGCAAATATTTCAGTTTTGGAAAGTTTGGTAAATACATCAGTTTTGGATTTTGTAAGTATTCCAGTCAGTATTCCTCTAGTAGGCACTGTACAAATTTTCACTGCTAGTCCTAATGTTTCCACTATTATTTCTATTCCAAATTATAAAGCATCGATTTCAAAGATAGTTGAACCAAAGATTCAACCAAGACTTTTGAATAGTGGAAAGGAAAAAGATGAAGATATAGATTTGGATGAGAAAATTGAAATTCCCAAATGGGACTTTGATAATATCTATGTGGATCAAATGCATATAGTTGGCCAACTTCTCCAAAAGAAGGAAAAGTAGAAGAAACTTAGAGAAGAGAGAGACATAGAATATATGATTATTGAGGATGCAAAGAATATTTTGATTGAAGCTATAGGTGTTGAAGTTGATACTTCTCAAAACATTTTGTATAATTGGAAGAGGCAGCCAGTAAATTCAATGAAGATTCTAGTGGTCAAGATAAATTAATTGAGAAAGTAGAAAATCAATTTGATAACAAAGTGCTTGAGCACATTGCTCGACAAATAGCTATCTAGCAGATAGAACTTTCCTCAATTTTGACAAGTCTTGAAACTTCCTACACAAATATAACATCACTTTTTGCAAAATTATGTGATATTACTAGACATACTATGGAGATAAAGAGAAAATTGAATAAAATTGATGAAGATCTGATGGCTAGTGCAAAACAATTGCAACTTTACCCAATTCAAGCTTTGCACATCATATGATTGTTGAGAGAGGAATCAAGGATCAGGTCTACACTCATAGACATTCAGAATATGATCCTTCCCATCATGGATACAATGTAGAAGCACATTGCCTATTCCAAAACATTTATCTAGGACAATAATTTCTCAATTGTAGATCACATGATCGAGCTCTCTACAGTAGTAAAATTTCTCTACAAATGTGCAAATTTTTTCAAGACAACTGGGATAAGACCTTAACTCTCATTCTTAAGGTACATTCTGATTTTCACTCACATTTTGGTGTCCCCATATAAATAGATTGTGTATAAATCTTTGGAATTATTATAAAAAAGGGGTAGAGACATTTATATATAATTAAGGGGGAGAGATATTTGTAAATATCAAGAGAGAAAGATACCATATCGGGAGATACACTTAGTATGTCAATATGCTTAGAATGACATGTACATTCTATGGGGGAGAATCATACAAAGAAAAAGTATATATAATAGAGTTACAAAGACAAATTTTGAAAAATCTCAAAATAATTTAGCATGCCATACTGAGCTAAGTATGACACTATTTTGTACATAAGTTTTTGTTGATAAGTGTTTTTATCACTAATTCCAAAGGGGGATATTGTTGACATTCAATCAATTTTGTTATTAGTGACAACACTTATTCAGATTATGTATATAGTGTTTGCCATGTACTACAGTTCTTACTGAGTAGTTTAGTGTTTACAGTTCAGACCAAGCAGTTTAGTGTTTGCCGAGCTTTATAGTTTCTATCGAGTTAATAGCTTAGGTCAAGTGAAGCCAGTGTTAACCAAGTTGAATGGAGAATAGTTTCTACTGAGTACAATCATGGTAAATAGGAAATGCAGTTTATACTGAGTTACATAGTATCTATCGAGTCACCAATGGATACCAAGTTCAAAACTATGTTGAAGTGATTAGTATGGATGGAGCCTCTACTTCTACCAAATGCATGATGATGTTGAGTAATGACATTGGATGTCATGTATCAAAACTTCACCAAGTTAGTTTTTAGAACCTGAGCATCTACATTTGGGTTGACTTTGTGATATTGGTGTTAACTTGTGTAATGGCTGACTTTGTAATTATGTAAATTGGATTGATATATATGTAATGTATTGTATCATATCCAAAGGAAGAATGAACATGAGATAATGTGAATGGAATGTAAGCAAGTGAATGTGAGTCAACAACAAAGTAAAGTGTATTGCAAGGCCATATCAGGAGCAACATAGTTATATCTATCACATAAATGTTATCAGAACTTCAAAGATCTCAATCAGCAATTTAGTTGTAAGTCAGAGATCTACTATTGCATCCTAATAGGTGAATCAACTTCAAATCCTTTAACAAGGTAGACTTAACAATATTGTGTTAAATCTCTTTACTGAGTGCATACTTCATTGTATGTTTGTAAAACCTCTAACAAGGTGGACATAGTAGTCCAAATTTCTCCTAATAGGGTAGATCATCAAAAGTGATCAATGTAAGCCTTAATCGACCAACTTTATGCTGTAGCATTGAAGTTTGTGGGTATCATCCCCACCCTAGTTTTAATTTCTATTTGGAAGGTTTCTGGGTCACCAAATATTGTATTCATGGTGTCTTATGTTTCTCAATTTCTTACGCATGCAGTAGATCAGGTTTATTAATGTTATGCAGTTAAGTTTTGGATTTGATAAAAGGTTTTGAGGTTACTGTTTCACCCTTCCCCTCTTAGTAACCTAGCTAGTCTAGAATATTTCCAACATAAATATTATCACAATGTTACAATACAACTCATCAAGTATATCCCATGGGAATCTTTACATGTTGCACGTCCATCTAGGTGCAACATTACATAATAAAATAAAATAATACTATATAAAAATATTATGCAATGTGTGCAACATCCATAATGTCAACAATCTCCCACTTGTTGTATACATTGCACAGGGTCAATCTATAGCCACATAAATGAATAAGGGAACAATCCATCCTAGCACATGCACCATCATGGATCAAAGTACACAAAGTGCTCCATCCTAGTACCTGCAACAAAATCAAAGTATCTAGCTTCTCAAACATGAATGATCTCACCTCCTATTATGCCACTACCACTGAACATATATAGAAGCCATCCAAAGGGAAAGCCACCCAACCTGTCATAATAGAAGATCATAAAATCCCATACCAACTAAAATACCAAGAAAATAAAACTTGATCCAAAGGTAATAACATGTACCTATAGTTTTCAAAATATCCATAGCTGAAATAACACCACAACAAGTGCCAAATGCATCCAACTATCCATACCTCTAAAGGTATACCAAGTGAATCTCACATCATTAACATATCCAATCTATAACCTTTAATTACAAGCCTCAAGAGAAATACCTACCATATATATACCAAAAATTTCTCACTACAAAAGATAATGTCAAATCTATAACCAATCCTTTCACAACATCTCAACGAAGTGAATCCATGTAGTCTCAAGGACATCCACAAGACATAAACCAATAACCTATATTGTGTCTTATGCACACCTCTAGATGTAAATTGTGAAAGTATGATCTCCTCCATAAAACCCCAACCTAGAAGCCTCAACAACACCCAAACCATACCATTTAACTAATTATGGTTGTAAGCCTCTCACAAGAATATCAAACTCACCATTCCTAATCCAAGGAATTTGTCCATTATAAAACCATCTCCCAAACTTAACTAGCATAATAACAACATATGAACATGGAGCTAACCAATGATAAATCATATCTCAAATGAACCCTCCAGAACTAACTCATGTACCATAGCTCAACATCCATATCCATGAAAGACAAGCATAAATATAATGCACCCAAGATAGACAATGGGATATACCTCTCAAGTAAAAAACCACCAAGCAACCCAAGAGTGGAGAATGAGAATGCTCATCAAACTATCCAAGTCTCTAACCAAGACTCATCTAAGAACATTCTCCTCTCAAGTCCATATCAGGTGAATACCCCTCGGAGTTCCTACTAAAACTATCAATTGTCCCAACAAATACATCTCTAATCCAAGATAAATCAGCATCACCACCATCTCTAAGTATCCATGAGCACCAGTAATCAATCAATCCATGCCAATTCCAAATGCAACATAGCAATATCATGAAGTATCCAGCTTATGATCAATATACTCAATACTAAGAAACTAAACCAAGATCATTGTCAAAGTTCCAATCATGGCCTCAAGAACATAAACATGACAACATGATCTAAACCATCTCAACCAAAGAGATAACATGCTCCATATGAACATACTATAACATGTTAGAACTCTAAATGCTTATCAAGAGTATATCATGACATAATAATGAAACCATCCTAACTCTAAGGATAACATGTCAAATGAAAGCATAAACCACACCTTTGCCAAGAACCCCATTAGTCTTTAAGATAGAACCATCTCTACAAACCATGAAGAAAAAACTATCTCCATACACAATGAAGATAACAAGTGCACCATGCAAATGTCAAAGGAACTTCTATAGCAATAGGATCTAAGACAAACCTCCAACATCTACAAACACTCAATAAGTATATCAATGCCAAGAAATCCCACTCAACTATGGTATTGAGTCACATATGGCATCATAAAATCCATCTCCTACATGAAGATCATCTAGGTCTACACTCACAAAACCAAAGTGTCAATACCAAGTGAAACCAAGATCCCCAAACTAGACCAGGAACTAATCCTGCATTGCCACCTCATCACTGTCACAAGCTCCCACTAAACCATGTATCCAAGCTATCCATGACATAATGATGAAAAAACCATCATCTAACAATGAGAATCAACCAAGGCATCAAAACATCAAAGAACTCAAAATGCACATCATGAGCTCCTCAAAAGAAACCAAATAAACATGATCCTCAACCAAGAAGATATACCACAATAACCAAATCATAAATAAAAACCAATGAACATCAAATATTTACCTATATATCAAGTCATGTCATGCCAAAATCTATGGCACCATGATCACATCCATGAACTAAGAAACTAATTCTCAATGTATCCAACCTGTTAGCATAAAATAGTCAATCACAATCCTCTGCCATGACTGTACCTAGTAACAACATCTCATCCCTTCTACATGAAGAAAAATTAATAAATCATGTAACTTAGGGCATAGACAACCCAAATCCAAGCCACCAATCTAAATATGCATCAATAATGAAATATCAATGAGAAAATACAACCTATAACCAAGGTACAAATGCAACTTGTAAGTATAGACTACTTACAACACTGCAGAACTTGTAGACCCAAAAAGTCATCATACATATCCAAACCAAACACTAATAACCATATCATCATGAGACCAATCTAAAATATGAACTGAGTATACAATGACATCAAATCTTAAATCTGCAAAATAAACAATGTCACAAACTCACAATGCTACCATAGTCAATACATATCATAAACTATTTAGATTAATATATCACCAAATATATCATGCCAAACCTACACACAATCTAAACCAATGTGTAGAGCTCTTCAAGAGCTTTCTATTGACTACTTGAAGTCCAAAATCTGACGATGTATGCCCAAGTTATGCCCTAATCTATGCTCAAAATTAAAAACATCTAACTTTTAGGCTCTTAAAACCTAAAAAAATTTCTAAATCACAAAACCAAATCTATACCAACTTGTAGTGCTCTAAATTATCTTTCTAATGCTTATAAGAAGTCCAAAATCTGATATCTAGAGAGAAAGTTATGGCTATTTTACTAAGATAACCTTTTTACCATTTTTACTACATTTTTTTTTGTGACAAATACTCTGATAGGATTAAACTTGATGGTCATCATGGGTTGAAACTAAAAAACTCTATCATTTTCATTGAACATGGCCAAACTAAGGCATATTATATATCAAAATTTATAGAAATGTTGAACTAGATCCAATGGCAAGGTTTTTTTTGTCTATGAGGTCATTTCTACAAGCTCCCCAAAAACCTCATTTAAATGCAATAGAAAAAAAAATCCATTTGACCAATAATTTCACATGCCCAAAATCTACCAACATCCCATCATAATAGAAAACCCAAAACCCTTAGATCTATAATAAACAACTCATTTATCATTCCCTTTCTTTTAACCTCTCATGCATTCCCATGGATTCAATCTAGGGTTTCAACAACAAAACCATAGCTCTGATACCACTTGTAAGGAAACTTGCAACAAAGAATATAACCATTACCACATAATCCATAATAGATCTGAAATAAACATGCAATTAAAATCCACATGCAAGAGAATAGACAACATACCCACAAAAAATGTGACACAAGATATACCTTGGAAAACCCTCATTGTGGGAAAAACCCAGCCTCCAAAAGCATCCATCACCATGCATTATTCAACAAAAATACCATTGCAATACAATCAGGAAGCCTTCAAAGCCATAGCCACAATTGAGAAATCCATGTGAACAAGCATGAATCCACACATTCCATGTCATGCTTCCAACCTTCACAAATGCTCCCTTGGCTAACTTGTCACATCTTATCCCACTCAACTCTTTCCCTTTTTGCCTTCTTCTTCTCACACCAACAACTACCCTTGTGGCTACTTATACAGTAGCAAGTCCCACAAAACCACTAAGTGAACCATGTGCTACCTAACCCCTTGACCCCACATTTAATATTAGGATTTTAATTCTTTTCCCCAATATTAAATAATTACATGGAATATTATCACAATGTTACAATACAACTCATCAAGTATATCCCATGGGAATCTTTACATGTTGCATGTCCATCTAGGTGCAACATTACATAATTTAAAAAAAGACAATATAACAATATCATGCAATGTGTGCAACACCCATAATCTCAACAAAATTACTCTCCTCTATTATCTAAGAAAACTAAGAAAATCATAAGGGTGAGCATCTATGAAACTTCATCAAATAAAGCTTCCTAGAATAATATGCAAAGTGCAAAATCATTATAAAGATAAACACCCAACTTTGGGGAACTCAAAACCCTAATAAAACATGTTGAAAGAACTTGAAAATTTAAACATACATTCTTTGATATGTATACTAAACACTCCCAAAGTTTCTAGTCATGACACTTAATCAGGTATAAGATATTAAAATGCAAACTAGCCCTCTGAATATCATTTGATACTTGAAGGAAAATGCACATTGATAAGTGCTCCAAAAAAAACCTTACCAAAGGATTCTAAACTTCCAAATGGCGACCTAAGGTGTATGAATATACTAGATGAAATACAATAAGCACTTGGAACATGTCTTACAACTTAGAATGAGAGACGAAAACATTTTCATAAAAAGATCTTATAGTGGATTATTTTAGCAAAATTTTCAAAATGGTGCTCAACATATTTTCTCTATTTTGAGTCCCAACAATGGCTTTTTATGGAGATGCATGTCCCTTGTGGGCATGGTAAAGATTCAGATCTTTGGAAGAAGAAGACCAATCCAACACATTCTCATTTAACATCTCTTTATTTAAAGCAAGAAACCTACTTCTAACTATAGAAATGATGGCCTCAGGCCACCAAAAATTCAACAAAACTTCTTACCTCTATGATAAATCTGATTTTCATTTCTTTGTTCTTAAGGCAAGCTGAAAATATCACTCATATTAGTTTCACCAACCATTCCCACATCTTCAATCAATTCATTTGGAAAAACATAATTAACATTCTCAATTTCATAGTGCATATACCAATCAATAAATTCTTCAACATCATGCTCTCTATGAAAGGATGGATCAACATGCTCATAAAAATCAGAACCAAACTTAAAATATTCTTCAAAAAAATATTTATACATGCTATTAGGATGGAAAACAAAGGAATCATACTAAAATTCACCAAGAGAATCATACATACCATGAAATTGCATCTCTTCTTGTTTAACTACCTAGTATATGAGTGAGCAATCATATTTATACTCACAAACATCATCATCACTGAAATCTTAAATAAATCCCACTACATCTTCATATTCAAATAATGGCTGATCCATATCACAATCCCTATCATGAAGCTTGTTAATAAACTCACAAAAAGAAACATCAACCTCAAAGTCATCTTCAACATGATAGGTAATTTGATCTTTAACAACAATATGAGAGTGTGTCATCATTTAGATCCAAAATAACCAAAGTTGAACCTTCAATACATTATTGAAAATGTGGCTTTATAACTCAATGCAATGCTCCCCTATGAACATTATGACAAAACATGGGTTGATTAGTATCAACGTCTTTATTATACAAATGATTATCAAATACCTTGAAGTTGTTTTCAACACTACTATCATGAACACTTTCAACACATCAAGAAGAAAAATCAAAATCAGCATTACATGAAGACACACCATCCACTTCAACAATTAAGCATGTGGAATATAAATTGGTATTACTTGCATTATTTTTTTCAAAATGACTAATAGGGAAAGACCACAATTCAATTTTCAACATATAACTTGGTGCTGATATACCAATATTTGAATCACTTGCATGCTGATCATTACAATCACACATAACATCATGCTATTTCTCTACACAACTAGGAAACTCATCATCGTAAATAGTGCATTCACAAATAATTTCCTTATCCTCATATTGTATATACAAATCCTTTTCAAGCTCTTCATCTACAAGTTGATTTGAATAATGCAACAATGAAAATTCATTTTCAGATTTAGAAGAATAGATTTTACCTTCACTTGCACAAGAATGTTCACTATCATTATTCATCTCTTCTTCCCAGCTTGCATCCGACTCATATGAATATGGAAACACACTATCATTGTCTTTAATCTCACTTAAATAACCACTTTCATCCTCTTCTTCATCTTGAGATTGAGGTACATATGAGTCATTCTCTTTTTTTGTATGATGCTTCTTCATGCCACATCAGATCAACAACCTTGTTTTCATCATTTGAGATACCAAATCCAACCTCTTTACCCACAAAAAACTATGGTATATATGCAGAAAATTCATGTCTTACAACACTATTAATATCATCATGCATATAACCATAATGAAGAGGATCTTTTGTTGCAATTGTATAGGGTGAATGACCATTTGGTGAATCTATTTATCAAAATTTATAACAACATCCTCTATTTTAATACCATGAATGTATGCATTTTTATAAATAATAGGAGTAGTCATTTCTTGAAATAATGTATCCCTATCCAAATACACGTTATAACCTAAATTTTTAACATATTTAGAAATCACAACAAATGTAATAATACGTTTATTTGAAGGTGAAATATCAACATGAGATTCATCTTTACCCTCAAATGCATTATACCAAAAAATATTTTTAGCAAAATGACTTTTAGTAAATCCATATTTCATGTCGTTTTCAATGTCTATAGCAGCCATGAATACCTGGTATAATGTCTTAGGCCAAGTAGCTCATTTTCTCATCAAATGTGTCAATGTAAACAACCAAACACACTTGATCATTGGGTCTAAAATTCTCAAGGATCTCACTCAAAGCTCTTTTAAATATAATATTAAATTTAGGAGCAAGTTCACCATTCCTAATTTGAATCTTCAAAAACTTACCAAAAGAATTAGATATACTTACTCCTTTTCCAAATTTCCTCATGAAGGCTAAATGCAACTCATTCAAAGATGACATATAACATGTTGGTAGAAAAGAAAACTAGTCCCTAACACAATCTTCTAAAGATTGAACAAACAACTTCATATGAACATCCTCATGAGAAATTTCAAAGTCACCCATCAAATCACTAAGTACTTAAACATGATGACTGGCTAAATAAAAATCGTTCCCACTAAACTTTGGCAAATTCTACCTAAGATGATATGTAACAACATTTGGGAAACCATAGATGCCATCAAAGTAAAATGGAAAGTATATCTTGGTAGATAGATATATAAAAACACCATTAATGGGCTGCATACTATGTGAGATGAAATTTTCCATAATTCAAAAAAACAAAACTCATTTACAAAAATAACTTTTAGATTTATAACTTACAGCAGATCTATACATTCCTCTACCAATTCACTCTTCAAACGCACTTAAAAAATTCCAAAATACTTTTTAAAAATTCATTCCAATGAAGTATGTGACAACATATCAAATAATTATCCTACTTAGTGCTCAAAGTCACTTGATGGAGAATACCTTTGTGTAACTCACTTTCATGGAAAGAAAGGCTTATGAAAGTGAAAATGCCTCAATCTATGGTGGTTGCAACTTCTTTAATACTAAAAACAATGGAAGATTTATATCTCACCCAAAATTTATAATTCTTGCATAGCTCCACACCACAAAACATCAAAATCACTAAAATCTATTCAACCCTTGCTAGAAAGCTTAAATCAATTCTTCAAATCTATTGTCTAATTGTTGTACTCTTGATTATACCTTTGGTTCAAAAATGTCCTAGTACAAAGATATATTACTTGAGTTTCCAATCACTTAGTGAGAAATGATTTAATCAACTTTCATAACATTAAAAGCTGATCCAAAATTTATAGTAGGTATATCATAGGCTTTATACAACAGTTATAAGATTCCATATGCTTAACAAGGTTGAGGAAATCACAAACATGACTATGAGATTTGACAACAATGCATTGCAACAACTTAGATCAAACTATGAAAGCCTCACAATGATTTTAGTAACATATTTCTTTCGAATTCCTTAAAGCTATTACTATCATGAATAAGTAAATATTATGAAACTTGACTTTTAGCAAAGCAATACAAAACACATCATAACCTTACAGATGTAAAAAAATTATTCATACCTTGTTTTCTTATTGTATTGAATCTCTTTTTAGATTCTTAGGGTTTGTCTACTAGAAGAATTCAATACAATACACCAATATAGTCACCATTTTGATGGATCCTAATTTAACTATGATTTTAACTACCATGAAGCTAAAAAGTAGTGCATATAAGGGAAAATAACTCCTATGATGGATGCACTCTAAATAGAACCCAGGATAACTATAAGACTATACTCCTTCTATACTTCAAGCTCTACAAAACCTATGTGGGTAGACCTTAGATTCATATATATTTCCAGTACCAAAATAAATATCTGAATCTAAATAAAGTAGAATAATCCACAATTATTCTTCACTTATACAATAAAAAAGGTATGCCATAGAAAGTTACAAAACCTATGCATTGAAAAGCTAAGTGAGGAATATCATTTCAGCTCTACAACATAAAAGGGAAAATGATGTGAATTTTTAATTTGAATTTAGCAAGAACCTAAATATAAAATAATAAAGTATGTAATTTCTAGCTTAGACCAATTTCGTATCCATAGGGTGTTCAAAAAACTAATACATACATCAAGATCCTTCAAATCTATCCATTGACTTTGTAAATGAGACATCAATTTTCATAATGAATCTTCTACTTATAAGAATCCTTCCATAAAATTTGTAACCCTATCAAAATACATCAACAATTTACTTGATTATTTTAATCAATAGTAGAACATGTTATAGTATACAACCCTAAACAAATTGGAAATGAGACACATGATCTTTGTTGACATATCACAAAAGATTGCAAAACTCAAAGACACGAGGCAAGAATCAAAACGATTTCCATTGAAGCTTGATATCCCTTTCTTTGAAATAAAACATTCAAGATGCATGAAATAATCGATGAAACATAAAATAAACTAGAACTATGAATATTAATTCTTTATTTTTCTACTCATACAAAGAGAAAAAGGCTAAAGAATAAGTGGAATGAAAGTTAGAGGCTTTCTCAATAGACTGGAACTGATGAGGGCATAAACCAAGACAAAATGAACAAAACAAGAAAAGGAGAATATTATTATTAGAAGTGATATGCTATTACATTTAGTACAACAAAAATAGACTCCACAACATGCCCTATGGGCTTACAATGTTATCAGATTCTTGAGAAAACCCTTCTCACAATACCTTCTCCCAAACTCCACCAAAAACTACGTTTACAATGCTAGAAATGACCTTAAGTAACCTAAATTAGGTTTAGCGTTAGGAATAAATTTTAGAATATTAAATTTGGAATCCACTACCAAAATAGAAGGTTCTAGAAAACACGTCAGAGTCGGTGCAAAATTAGAAGAATCTAGAAATGGTAGTCCAACTTTTGGGAGGCATAACTTTTGATCCAAGACTCCAATAATTGAACCATTTACATTTTTAGAAAGATCTCCATGTTATCTATAGACCTACTGAAAATTGTGGCTTTTTGCCCATTTTTTGGGCCCATATGAAGCTATTGAGTGCCTCAAATCTGACTTTGAAGTGTTATTAGCGGGTCTCCAAGCAACTTAAAACTGTAATAACTTTCAAACTGTAAAGCCTTTTGACCTGATTCTTTTTTTGAAGTTCTTTAAATTACAAGCATAATAATCCCTCTAACTCATCATAATTATGGATCAATTAGAAAATAACCTATTTTCTACACTGGCATGTATCCCAAGGTGCTCAAAAACTCTAACCCAGAAAACCAATAGTGGAACTATGAGAGTTGGAATCTCTATTTGACCCAAATAGGTATCTAGAAATGAAAACACATTAAATAGAAACTAACACTAATTAAGAATATTTTTTTGGGTGATATAAGATTTCCCTTACACCACTGGATGCACCTGCATCAGACACCTAGGGTAAATTGAAAAGTGACCCTGTCACTTTATAGCTAATAGAGGAAAACCCAAATGGGAAACCTCCATTGTAGATATCTAAGTTGAATCCTCCAGTAGTCATCATTTCCAATTTACTAGGTATTCTTCATACTGTATTTCTAGTACTCTAGCACACACGACTATCCAAAATTTCTTCAATCTCTTCCTTCTCAAAAGTAGGAATTGGACATGGCTCCAACATTAACTCCTTCTTTGCACCATCATCATGATATTCTTTTAAGTTTGCAATATTGAAAATAGGAGAAACGTGAATCTCATCTGGCAACTCAACCTCATATGCATTTCTTGAGTCACGTTTCTTCAAAATTTTGCAGGGGCCAAATTTCTTCATCTTTAGCTTGTTGTAAGTACCCAGTGGAAATCGTTCCTTCCTCAAGTATATCATAACAAGATTTCCAACTTGGAACTCATTATGTCTCCTCTTTTCATCTACTATAGCCTTATATTGTAGGTTCATCTTGGTAATATGTGCATGGATCTCCTCATGTAGGTTCTTGACATGTTCATCAAAGTCTTCTACCTCAGCACTTGACCTCTCCCCATGCTCCATCTTCCTTAGCTCTGATGCAGTACTTGAACTACTCCCATACATAATTTGGAATGGTGATCTACCAGTACTCCTATTCACAAAATTATTGTAAGAAAATTCTTGTTGTGGTAGAATTAAATCCCATACCTTGGTCTTATCTCCTACTAAGCACCTTAGCAAATTGCCCAAACTTCTATTCATTACTTCTATTTGTCCATCACTCTACAGATGATGTACATAACTGAACTTCAATTTTCTCTTCAACTTCTTCTACAAAGCCCTCTAGAAATACCCAACAAATTTAGTATCTCTATCAGAAACAATACTTTTTGGGAGACCATGTAGCTTCACCGCCTCTCTAAAAAAAAATCTGCAATATGCAATGCATCATGAGTCTTGTGGCATGGAATGAAATGTGCCATCTTGGAGAACCTATCAACCACCACAAATATTGAGTCATTAACCCTTTGTGTCCTTGGTAATCCAAGAACAAAATCAATACTTATTTTTTCCCAAGGCTTTAAAGGAATAGGAAATGGCTGATAGAGCCTAGTATTGTGACTAAATCCTTTGGCTATTTGACATACTTGACAACTTTGCACAAACTTCTTCACATCCTATGACAATTGAGGCCAAAAATAATGTTCTCTACTAATAGCAATGGTGTTATCTCAACCAAAGTGTCCTGCCATCCCTCCACTTTGCTTCTCCGTAATCAAGTTCTCCCTCATGGAACTCCTTCGAATACACAATTGACTTCCCTTGAACAACATACCATCCCAAATCATGTAATCTAGCCACCTGGTCCTATCTAGAGTAATAGGTTCTTTACAATCCTTCCAAGCCTCTGCAAAGTCAAGATCCTTAGGGTATAGATTCTTGAGTTCATCAAACCCAACCACTTCAATTTGCATTACTGTCAGCAAAAAATGTCTCTTACTCAATACATTTGCAACCCTATTAGACCTTTGCCTTCTATGTTTCAATACAAATGTATAGCTTTACATGAATTCTACCCATTTCAAATGTCTCTGATTCAATTTACCTTGGCTATTTAGGTATTATAATTCCTGGTGATCAGTATACAAAACAAATTATTTTGGCAACAAATAATGTCTCCACTTCTTTAAGGCCTGAACTATTGCATAGAACTCTTGATCATAAACATAACACTTCTTTGCATCATTCAATTTTTCACTAAAATAGGCAATAGGCTTACCTTCATGGTTTAACATAGCCCCAATAGCATTTCCAGTAGCATCACAATCCACCTACAACACTTGTTCAAATCAAGAAGTGCCAACATAGGTTTCTTTGTCACCTTCTTCTTCAATAATTCAAAACTCCCTACAGTTTCTATAGTCCACTTGAACATTTTTTATATCTCCCCTCATTTTTTCAGTTAGGGGTGCACATATACTACTAAAATTCCTAATGAACTTCTTGTAAAAACTAGCTTGATCATGGAATGAGATTACCTCAGTGGCAGACCTTGGAGTAGGCCATTCCAAGATGACCTTCAACTGATACAATGAACCCCAAATAGACTAACTTCCTTTTGCCAAAGCTACACTTCTTCAAATTAATCAACAATTTCTCTTCCCTCAACCTTTCAAGGATACTATGAATCTGCAATAAATGTTCATCCAAAGACTTACTGAAAATCAAAATATCATCTAGATAGACAATAACAATTTTTTACAAAAAATTGTTTAGTACCTCATTCATAAGCCGCATGAAGGTGCTTGGCACATTAGTCAGTCTAAAGGGCATGACTAACCACTTATATAGACCCTCCTTTGTCTTGAATGTAGTCTTTGACACATCTCCCTCTTGTATACGTATCTAGTGATAGCTACTCTTGAGATCTATCTTTGTGAAGTATTAAGCTCCACTCATGTAGTCCATAAGATCATCCATTCTTGGCATAGGAAACTGGTACTTTATGGTTATTTTATTTATATCCGGAGAGTCTTTACACATTCTCCACTCTCCATCCTTCTTTGTTCCTAGCACTATAGGTATTGCACATGGACTCAGGCTCTCTCAAATTAAACCTTTTCTCAACAGCTCCTGAACTTGTCTATTTAGCTCCTTAGTCTCAGTAGGTGTCATCCTATGAGTAGCCTTATTTAGAAAACTAGCTCCAAGGACTAAATCTATTTGATGAGTAATTTATCTTATTGGTGGTAACCCTTCTCGAACATTATTAGAGATGACATCTCCATACTTAGATAATACACCTGGAACTTCAAGTTGAACTTCACTACTACTTTCCGTATCCTTTCTAGAAATAAAAGCATAACACATATGCTGAAGTTTCATGCCATTCATAAATTTTCTTCCATCAACAAGACATACACTAGCACTACTGCATACCTTTTCACCCTCCTTTATCAAGTGCTTCCCAAAAATAAATGGAAAACATCCATTGGGATGATGTCATAGAGAGCCTTGTCATGGTAACTGACAATCTTGAACTTTACCAAACATTGCTCACTAACCAAAGACCTTATGATCATCCTGAACCCAAGTAATCTAATAGGGATGGGGATGTTTCTCCCTCTTGAGCTTTAGCTTTGAGACCATTTCTTCAAAACCAAGTTGTCGGTGCTCCCACCATCAAAAATCACATCACAACATTTACCCTCACACTTACACCTAGTATGAAACAAACTCCTCCTTTGTCTAGGTTTAGTCTCACTGCTCAACAATACCCTTTCATTAGCAAGAAATTCTCCTCTTTTTGCATCCTTTGAATGCAATTACTGTGCATCATCATCCACATGAGAAACCCTTACTTGACCATCAACTCTCCTATCTGCCCTGCCTTGGCATTGAGGTCATTCGTAGGCATGATGACCTTCTTCATTGCAATGAAAAGAGGTACCATAGAAACCTCCTTTTCTTGAACCTTGTCCATATGCTCTACCTCTTCCTCTTTGATATCCAAATTTTTGATCATGGGAGTAATTGAAAACCTCATTCCTCTAGTTTTGGCTAGTACCCACATCTTCATTTTTCTTCTGGTTCTCATTTTAGCCTCCAAATGACCTTCCACCACCCCTTACTCCTTGGCTGCACCCTCTTTGCCTTCGATCAATTTTTTTTTTTAACTTCTCCGCAACTTGCAAGGAAAATTGGTATGCCTCTTCAATTCTATTCATTCTAATCAGACTTAACTCCTCCTAAATGCTAGGTCTTAACCCATTAAGATAATGGGAAATCTTCTTTGTGTTTGCTTCCATATGCCCTACCCTAATAAGGAATCAGTAAAACTACTTTGTGTATTCTTGGATTGATTTTCCCACTTGCTTTAACCCTTCCATCTTCTTGAACAAATCAAGTTCATAATCAACAAGAATGATCTGCTTCTTTAGTTTGTCCACCATGTGATCCCATCTTGTGATTTTCTCCTTTCCTCATCTATTTCTTTCCAACTGAACCTCTTGCCACCAAATTTTGGCATGGCCTTTCATTTTGGCCTTCTCAAAATTAACCCTTTTAGGGTCCCCAATATCCTCATACTCAAAATATTCCTCTAGCTTGTTGATGAAGTCAATCAACTCATCTGGGTTTAGATTTCCCAAAAACATACTGACATTAATTTTAGGTATTTTTCCTAGCTTAGCAATGGCCATAAAATGCTTCTCCTCCACTTGGTTTAGGAATTCTCTATCTCCTTCCCCTTCCTACCCAATATTTCCTTCTTCATTTTTCTCCTCACTTCCGTCACCTACAACAATACTCATCCCTCTACCGATCTCCTCTTGCAATGCCTGAACTTGTCTCTAGAGGGCTCTAACCCTAGGAGGAACAATTCTGGACCTTCCACCATGCTCTCTTCATGGAAAAATCTTCTCACTATATCAAATCCCATAACCACATAGTCCTAGTGCAAACTACCTCATAGTTGGTGCTCTATCTACACATTCTGGAAAACCCACTTTGATACTGCTTGATGAGGGCACAACCCAAGACAAAATGAACACAATAGGAAAAGGAGAATATTATTATTAGAAGTGATATGATATTACATTTAGTACAAAAAAAATAGACTCTATGACATGCCCTATGGGCTTACAATGTTATCAGATTCTAGAGAAAACCCTTCTCACAATACCTTCTCCCAAACTCCACCAAAAACAACATTTACAATGCTAGAAATGACCTTAAGTAACCTAAATTAGGTTTAGGGTTAGGAATAAATTTTATAATATGTCATTTGAAATCCACCACCAAAATAGAAGGTTCTAGAAAACACGTCAAAAGTTGGTGCAAAATTAGAAGAATCCAGAAATGGTAGTCCAACTTTTGGGGGGCATAACTTTTGATCTGAGAATCTAATTGACAAACCATTTACATTTTTGGAAAGATCTCCAAGCTCTATAGCCCTATGGACCAGATTTTCTCATCCCCCATTTTTTAGGCCTAGATGAAGTCATTTCGTGCCTCAAATCTAACTTTGAAGTGCTCTTAAGGGGTCTCTAGGCAACTTAAAATTGCAGTAACTTTCAAACCATAAAGCCATTTGACCTGATTCTTTTTTTGAAGTGCTTTAAATTACAAGTGTAATTATCGCTCCAACTTACACCCTCCAACTCATCATACTTATGGCTTAATTACAAAATAACCTATTTTTTGGCATTGGCACACATCCCAAGGTGTCAAAAACTCCAACCCAGCAAACCAATAGTGAAACTATGAGAGTTGGAATCCCTATTTGACCCAAATGGATATCCAAAAATGAAAAGACATTAAATTAAAACTAAAACTAAGCATTTTTTGGGGTGATACAGGATTGTCCTTACACCACTGAATGCTCTTGCATTAGGAACAAGCCCTATACAATGAAAGAGAATAATAATATATATAAGCAAGAATGGTTAGATCTAATTTAAAGTATCACTTGTCCTCTTCATTCTTAATCATCTGGTGATACAAAATTGATCTCTTCTTTCCTCAACTAAATACTAAATCAAATCTCATTATTTGGCAAAAGAAACTTACAATTATCTTACCCCATATGATGAAAAAAAACCTTTGAAATAAAATCATATCTACTACAAAAAGCTCTACTAAAAGTCCCACCAAATGGATTACAAAGAAAAATGACATTAGTAACAACATCCTCTCCAAATTTGGCGACAACCCATTAATCATTTGCCCCAAAATTGAATTGGAACTACCAAATAAGAAATATAGTTGGGAAAAGGAGTTTATTGGAAAAATTTGAGAATCACTTTCAACCACTGATACCTAAACTTGATTTAGTTCCAAAAATGAAATCTATGCTCTAAGAGCTTTCTAATGATAAATAATAGTTGCATATTTTCTTCCAAATCATGTCTTGTGTGTCTAGTGGAAGTTGCAGACCACAGATGGATGAACAAGCCATTTTTCTTTAAAAATGAAAAAATTATAAAGTTCAAACTTTATAATATAGAAAAACCTTTCTTTAAAACAATTTGGGGCCCACCTCATTTAAAAATATTTTGAATAAAGCCTATTGTGTGTTCAAATTTGATAATAATCCAAAACAATTAATTTCAATGAGAGCTTTACTTCATTTTTGACATTTGGTCAAATTGGTCAACCCTTGGAAGACATGTGTCAACATCTAATTCAATGCTCTTGTCTTTATCATTTTCTCAATTTTTACAATGTGGAACTCCTTGATTGGCACTCCTTGAGCTCATGGAATAATGTCACATCTTGATTGGGTTACTTTGTTGCATTTTTTAATGTTCAACCACCTTCCTTATGCAAGTTAGCGACATCTGTTGATTTTGTGCCACATTAAAAAATCAAGTCACTCTTGAGATAAGCTTGTCCCACCACATGTTGGCTTCTTAGAGTTTTTCATACCACCTCATCAATGGAAAAGTCATCAATGACAAAGCAACTTCTTGCCAGGTGTCATTTCCTCCATGTCATCCCACTTGATTTTGTGTGCCATGTGTAACCTTCTCTTTGGTTAGCCAGAATTGCCACATAATTGTTCACATTGGCACACTTTGTCAAAATTTGTCTTTAATGTGCCCTCTAGTCACAAGATCCCACATGAGCTCATTACCATATGTCCCAAATCCTTTGCTTTTGACACTTTCTATATAAGTGTGTTTCAAGATAAAAATGCTATATATCTCCACCTCCTCATAAATGTGGGATAATACTTATTGAACCCAATTTGTGTCTATGCCCCCCAAAAAGATTGGAAGTGATTCTTTCATCTCGACCAACCATATGTTAGATTTTACAAAAGACAAAGTGTCTTCTTGGAAAATTTGGAGGAGTTGCCTCTTATATAGTTGAGAAGATTGAACAATTCATTTTTCTTCTTGTGTTTTATACACAAATTAGGAAAGACTAAAATCTTTTGGAACAATACCTAGAAAATTGAATTCAATGTACACATCTCTATTGTGGTAGCTTATGATGGTTCAAATTAATACCTTTCATGTATATAATTTTGACTTATTTCTTCTTACCCATTCGATGAGCCATAGCCATATTTTCTTCTTCACTTTTAGGTGGATTTTGGTCAGTATTATACATGACCAGGGTATTTATGGATTAAAATTATAGCCCTTTCCTCTTGCACAAATAGTCAGTAGAAAATAAAGCATTCAAAACTAGGCTTGTTAAAATTGCCAAATGTTGACCCTCTATCTTCAAGAGTCATTGTATCATCAATCATTCTATATTGAAGATGTCTAAATTGAGGGTATTCCTCTAATATGTCAAGAATATTTTTCATAGGATTGAATAAGAGCACATAGTGGCCTATTCTTCTAAAGCTCCATACACTAGTTAAATTTGTAGTAATGTCTTTTTTTCTCATGCATTTAATAAGCTAAGGGTATTCATCGATTTGGCAATAGGAAATGTTTGCATGGAATTTTGTTCTTGCATAGTATCTTGGGTAGGATTTAGATTGGAAACTTTTTACTTTAGAAAATACCTTTATGAAATTATATGTGAGTAATCCTTGGTTCTGTTGGTTTGATTTTTCACAGTATAGAAAAAGTCTAAAATTTTGGTGAAAAATTAGTTAGGTCATTGTATCATGCAAATTAGGGTTTTTGTTCCTTGTATTTTTCAATTCCTTAGATTTCCCTAGTTCATATCTTGGTCTCTATGTCATTGAAATTCTATTAAATTCTCAAGGTTTGTCCTTAGAGAAATCTTTGAAAACCCTAGTGCCCTATCTTATTTTACCCCAAATTTGAAAGCCTTTGAAAATAATATTTTAGAAAAATGATTTTAAGTTATATCATTTTTACCCTAAGGTTGGGCTTATGCAAGCATGACTTTATTAAAAGCTCATTTAAAAACTTATTGACCATGTTCTATTTGAATTGATTATTTTATTGAGAAATGCCCTATGTGGTATGGATTTTGTGTGACTGTTGATCTTGTTCAGATCAATGGGTATTGCATTCCCACAATGTTGAGATGCAAGGCTTTTAAATAAAGTGGGAAAGTAGTATTCTAACACGTAGCAAGGTGGGGTTGAGAATACTTAGTGTGTGCTACGGTATGCCAAGCTGTAAAGCAATTGCTGACATGTAATTCCAATTGTGCCATTAAGGAGGTTTGTCTACCAGATATGATCAAAGTTTTGTCAACTGTAGATCCTTCAAAGATCAAGGGCTGGTGCAAGCCCACAATAAGGAACTGCTCATTCAATAAGGAATGCAGGTATATGCCTTTGTGCCATGTGTCATAGTGGGGCCAAGATTAGGAGAGAGAACTAAGTTGTGCCATGTTGTATGCCACATGTTCTTAGTTGGAAGTAATTATGTTATAGGCATGAAAAGTTCCAGAAACCAATGCAGTAGTCAGATTGGTTAGAGCATGAGAGTTGAGAGTAG
Source organism: Cupressus sempervirens (assembly GCA_028749045.1). NCBI lineage: Eukaryota > Viridiplantae > Streptophyta > Pinopsida > Cupressales > Cupressaceae > Cupressus > Cupressus sempervirens. The sequence goes on along the minus strand of CM053789.1, from coordinate 145,136,348 downwards.
TCATATCATTGGTCCAAGTGGATGAAGTGACCATAAAGTAAAAAAAAAAATTTCACACCATTGATCTTGTCTTGATCAACAAAGGGCGCTTGCTTGCATTAAGAACTTGAATGAAGTTTAAACAAAGCAGGTATGCACCATGCAGATGCATGTTTGTGGCGAGTTTGCTATTCCCAACTTAGAAGGTCTATAGGATATAAGTAGTGTCACTATTGATCTTTTGAAGATCAATGGCTGGTGCAAGCCTGGAATAAGGAGATGCTCGTTTAATAAGGAAAGAGGGGATGCACTAGCTTGACACGTGCAAAGAATGATGTAAAGTACTCATTCACTCAGAATATGATATGGGACCCACTTGTGTGGAGGATTTTAGGAGGCACAGACTCACATGGAGACTTCTTATTGGTTAGTACAGCTGACTGGGCCTTATTCAATTCTAAACTTGTGTAATCATTGATCTTGTCTTGATCAATGGATAGTGATTACCTACAATTTTAAGATGCAAGGAATTTAAGGAATGTAGGTAAGTGGTAATGCGGCACATGGCCATGTTCTTAAGGACACAAAGCTTGTTACTTTTTGAATTAAAGCCATCTAATTTGGTGAAATCAATGGATAAGATTTGAATTTTTGATGCAACTTGAGAATAACGGCTATTGGAAGTTAATATGGTTCAGAGCTCATTTGTGTGATTTTAATGCACAAATATAATTCAAGATCTTTCCATTATTGAACCATAGAATTGTAAAAAAGTTATCAAAGCACAAAAAATTTCCAGAACTAGGGCAAGGAATTTCACAAGGAAATCTAGTGAATTGCAGTGTAAAATTTCACAAAGTGAAGTAGAATTTCATGGGTAAGTGCTCTTAAACTTCTAAGTAGCAAGAAATTGGTGTGGTAAGATTTAAAAGTCTAAAAATGCCTCCACAAAAATAATTTACGGGACAAATTGATTATCTAAAATGCTTTGTGCATGATGACTTTCTGGAACAATTTGCTTTATTTGTGCATGAAATAACTAAGGAGAGGGAGCTCATTCTGAAATAGCCTAGGGTAGCTATAGTAGAGGATTTCTATGATAAAGCTAATTGGGAAAGAGATGCATAGGTTTCCATAGGGGGGCTAGAGTTGTTCAAAAAATGGCTTTCAAAGAAAAAATTAGATACTCCTATGAGCAATGTCTAGGAGTTTGACATTGGGAAATTAACAGTCCCCATAGTTTTCTTTGATAGTTATTTATTGATAGATTTGGCCAAGAAATATGATCCCATTACGGGGGGGGGGGTAAAGAACCATACTCGAGTGAATCTTTTTAAGATTTTTCCTAAACTAATTAGTCAGGTTTTCAACCTCAACCCTAACCACACTATGCATGAAATCATTGATATGGATGACCTTCAAGCAAGGTACGATGCACAAAGAATTTATTTAAGGATAGGGCCACTATAGGAGCATGCTACTAAAATTGGTGCTTTGTTTTTGATTACTGCTAGCACCCCAGAGCCATTATTGAAAAGACATTTTAACATAAGGGCTCAGGCATTATACTTTTCTCTCTGGAAGATTCTTGGAATGGATGAAGCCGAGAAAATCTCGGGCTCAATTGTCATTATTATGGCTCAAACCCTTCAGTTTGGGATGAGCACTATTCTGGATTTTGCAACCTTTCTTGCAAAAGAAATTCACAATGGTTTGGTGGGGATAGCATGGGGAAAAGTGGAAAAACCATTTTTCTAGTATTCATTGTTTATGTATGTATTCTTGTATAAGGGATTTACCTTCTTCTCCAAGGGTATGGAGCTGGAAATAACTAGGGATGGAGAGAGGAATCCAGTTCAATTATGGAGTGTGGATATGACTTCAGAAGCTACAAATGCCAGTTGTGTAAGTTTTGATAGATATTTTGCATCAAAGCTTAGATTGCTCTTGAGAGGAGATAGCCCTAGGATTCCACAAGCATTGCTAGAATTGGTTAGACCCAAGGACCATGCAAGAAGGCCACTAGTTAGTCATAATTGGGGGGATATTATCCCTTACAATTTTTTAATAGTAATAAGAGTATATGGCTTCTTGGGAAAGCCTCATGTTCTACCTTTCCATGTGCCTTTGAAAATAGGGATGGCAGAATTGTTATGGTAGATAGGCACTATTGATGAAAGAGATTTTCCAAAGAAGGGTGCATTCTTTCCAATTGTTACTGTAGTGCATGATTTCATTTTTGCGAAGAAAGGGTGGAAACATCTTAACTTGTTCCTAGGTAGATACAACATGGTAGAGTCTCATGCCAGATTTATTAATCCTGAAGGTTTCTATGACCTCTTAAGAGAGAGGACAAAGGCTGCTCATATGCTTCACCAAGTATACTATCTTGAGAAATTAGAAAAAGGGTCTTCTTCTTCTCAAGTAGAACAATACTCCCTAGGCCAATCCCTAATCCGAATAGACAATGAAGCATATTTAAGGGAACAACTTAGACAAATTGGCGGAGAGGGGGATGTAATTGTTACTTCCATAGATTTGGATATTGGAGAACCACAAGAACCTCCTACACCTTACTTGGATCTAACTATTGCTGATTACCAAGGTAAGGAAATAGATCCTATAGTTGCCCAAGCCTTTAAGAGGTTTATCAATGATGAAAATTTTGTGAAGTCTAGAAGTTAAACATAGGAAATTTTGAGAAAACTTGTGAGAAGATAAAGGAAGAACAACTTGATAAATCAGACTCTATTATTAAGGAAGAGGTAAAATCTATATTTTTGAATGATTTTGCTCAATTTACACTTGAGCCCATAAGGCAAATAGTTAAGTAGTCAAGAGTCCTTATCTTACCAGAATGGGATATAGTGAATGCCATAGTTTTTGATTCGGTAAGAAAACAAAAGGATGTCCAATTTAAGACCAAGGAAAAGGTATTACAGGCTCATAAAGAAGTCTAGTGATGATCACCAAGCTCTTGTAATTTGGTCTATTGAGAAAAGGGATAAGACTAGGATCTAGGAAATTTCTACTGCAGAGCATACTGGTGCATTGAAAATATTCAAGGCTAGTGAGGTTGGCAGTAAGCATATAATTAGAATGGCTTTAGAAATGCTAAAATTTGGTAGTGTGGTGTCTGGCAAGGAAGAAGATAGATTTTCTCAACTAAATGCTAGGGTTGAAAAAGTGTTGAAAGCATATGAGAAGAGGGGTATGCAGATACATTCATTAGAAAACAATGTATCTCAAATGGAGAAACAACTTGAGAAAAGAAAAGTAGAAGAATCTAGCAGACCTAGAATTTTATACCCCCCCAGGCCACCTATTGAACCCTTTAAGTCCACTCCAATTATTGAGGTACCAGACACCCTTGATAGGCCACAATTCGATACAATAGAATATTTTGAAGAAGAAAAGAATAAATTGTATGCATTGCATATGGAATTGAATAATCAGTTTGAAGAGAAAATAAGGCAGGTTATATTGTATTTGGTAGACAAAATTGAATGGTCAACATTCTTTGATCAATTGGCAAGGATTATAGAAATACAAGATGAATTAAAAAGAGATGAGATTAAATTAAGACCTCTTGTACAAAAATGGATAGAAAGAAATAATGATATCACTATTATGTGCATATTAGTTATCCAATTGCCTTGTCATCAAATAGAGATTTTTTTTGCTTTATAGACCAAATTAGAAGGTTTTAATGACAAAAAAGATTCATTTCAAAAAAGAATGACAAGTTTTTTTTCCAAGTATATAGTTGAGAAATTTGATTTATTCCCCAATGCTTTGAAAACTGTTGATAAAGTTAAAGAAAAGGAGGAGAGGAAAAAGGAATTGGACAAGATATTTTCTCAAAGATTGAATAGTGTCATAAATGAAACTGGACACCTGTTATGGGCTATGATAAATGAGGAGTTGGTTAAAGTGTAGATATTCTATAACTCCATCAGAAAAGATTTGGTTGATATAGAAGCAATTGGAAATTCTTTGATAACTGTACAAAGACATGTCCTAAATTTTGATTGGCCTGATGACATTGCCTACAATGAATGGAAGGATAAATTCATGTCTATAGAATTGATGGAAAAAGGTGATGAGGTAGAAGAAGATGCAAGTGTAACTATTACTTTAATAGTTGATGAAGAAGATAAAGAAAATCCCCAAGTGAAAGTAAACTTGCAAGTAACTGAAGAGGACACATCACTTTCAAGCCTCAAAGTCACTTACTCTGAGGAATCAGATTGATAGAAGAATTAAATCATTGTACTTTTTTGATTCCAAGGGGTGTAATAAAAAGGGACCTACAAAAGGAATGTTTGATGTATAGGTCTTTTTGTTATTCATAGTTTTTTCTTTTTGTGATAGGTGTATGTAAGTATCTTTTTGTAAAAGGACACATGTCAATCACATTTGCCCTTTGCTTGTTGCAGCTCATGCCTATATAAATGAGTTTTCAAGGCATTGTGGTGGTCTGAATTCTAATGTATATTTTGGGGTTGTCAAGAAATAGTACAGTCGGTCTAGTCATGTATAGTTTTTTTTGAGTTTACTTCCAATTATGTACTTTTTTGATGATAAATAGAAAGGATAGTATCAGCATGAATTCATGGGCTCTTCATTGAGTTTCTATTGGTTCTTGTATTAGTCAGCAAAAAGATAATACAAAACGGTATTTACAATAGATTTGTGTCACTATTTTCTATCTCCATTTCATGAGTTTGTTAATTTTTGAGATCATTTGAATAAGGTTCATTTGGTTGAATGCAGTCTAGATAGATTGTATAGTGGTTTACTATTGCTTTTAATTCAAGGGATTATGTAAATGCTTCAATAGATCAGTAGAATTCATGAGTTTATGAAAAGGATATCTCATAAGAATTGAAATAGGTGGTTACAGTTGATAAATTCAATTACAAGTTAATTGAAAGAGATCTCCTACTAATAGTTGACTCTTTGCCCCTATGGATAAAGAACTAGTCATATAAATTAGAGGTGTTTCAGAGTAAATTCTACCTTTACATGACAAATCAATTTTATTTTCAAAATCATTTCCATTTCATTTTGTCAAGGTTATAATGTTGGTCAGCACTCGTTTATATTTTATTTCTAATTCTTAGGTAGCTACAATTCCTAGGAATAATTGTAAACTCAAGGAGAATTGTGACCAAATCTGCTTATGAGGGATGTGTATGAATCAAAGAATATCAATAGATGGATAAATTGCATATGTGAGAGTGTAGAAGATGAGAATTAGAATGAAACTAAATTAAATTTTTTATAGCAATATCCTAATCAATTATCCCCTAGGTATACCCACCTTGGTTTAGCAGAGCCTAAAGAGTAGAAAATCATCCTTGGTTTTTTTGAAGTTGGGTCAAAGTGGTTCATTCATGTAATTGCTACTAGGAATTGGCTAATCCTTAGATTGTGTGAGTAATTTCACTATGATATTGGTCATTTTGTTGTCCAATAGTTTCAAACACCAAAAAAATGATGACTCTACTGAGCACACTTAGTATTGTCATCAATTAGTGTGTCATTTGAGATTTGTGTCTCCCTTGGGAAGAGTCTAGGGTAGGCGTTTTGTATTGAAGTTTCCCATGGATTCAAAATTTGTATACATTCTTCTTGAAACTGTCAATAAAGCATTTGTCGATTGTTTAGTAATGTTCCCATTTTAATAGGGTGGGTGGTGACTCAAGAGGTTTAACCAGTGTCAATATTTGGAAGTTTTTTGTCTCAAAATGATGACAAATAGGAAGAACACACGGGCAAATGTGAAGAAAAAATTGGGAATCAAATTACAAAGTGATCTCCCTCCTAGGAGGAGACAGAATTGGGTTGTGAAAGGAGATCAAATATAGAAAGGAAATTATTCCCAGTAGCAGATAACAAGGAAAGATGATGCCTATCATTTTGTTATTGAGAAGGAGCCTTTCTTTAGGCATCCTAGATCTCACCCAGGTTTTTTTGATGATGAAATTTATAATACCCCTAAAATGATATGTCAGGAAAAGGTTGTGCAACCACATGTGCTTAGTCTTGAGGATAGGACTAGTAACAATCTTTTCTAGCATAGCACAAACCCTTTCATGTTAGATTATTCCCCTGAAAAAGTGAGACCTAAACACTTAGAACTTGAAAGTTACAGTGATGAGAAAACATCTAGGTTTGAGTTTACTATCCCTGATCCCAATGAGGACAAAATTTTGAGAGCACAACTTGCTAAGCAAGAAGATATTGATAGATGATTTCAAAAGATAAGGGAAGAAAAGATCATGAAGGCTTATGAAGAAAAACAAGAGTTACTTAGGCAAATTGTTGCTTTAAAGAAGAAACATGAGATAGCAGCTAGTGCTTGGCAGCCTGAGATTGTGGGACAAGTTGAACACCTTAAGAGGCAAGAGAGAAATTTTTAGAAAAGTAGAAAATGAATTTAGACGGACTTGTAATACAACAAATTAGGAACTATACTGCTCTAGAAGTTGATAACAATAAAGTAAAAAATGTGGAACTTGTTGTAGGTGCTAAGGATAAAGGAAAATAGAACAAGATTGTTACTAAGATTAATGAGTCAGTAAAGATAGTTCAAATCCATGATTCCATGTCACTTTCTAATATTGAATTGGAAAAGAGAAGGAAAGAAAGGGACACTTTAGCTAAGAAATTAGAAATTGCAAAAAGTGAGGCTGCTATAGCTAAGATGAACATTAAGATCAAATTCATAGAAATTGCTAAGAAGTAGTCTGCAGCTATGCCTAAGGGTAATATAGAAGGTGGATTTGATGATGTAGATCAAAACACCACCAAGGTACCTATTTCTTTCTTATCCTCTTCTTCATATAAAGTAGATCTAAATAAGCCTGTTGGTGATGCTAGCACTAGTAATACCATGGATAATGTTAAGAAAAATGTTCTCCACCATCCTAAGATTGATTTGCAAAGAAGACCGATTCAGTTAGAGGGTTATAGGCAAATATGTTTTGATGGAATCCTTGGTTTCCCTAACCCCATACCACAAGAAATGAGAAAAGGGTTGCCTAAGTTTGTTGGGAACAATGCTATCACTTCTGAAGATCATTTAAGAAGTTTCCTAGATATGATGAGTGACTATGAGGTTGAAGCTAAAGATGTTATAATGAAATTGTTTTTTCAATCATTAATTGAAGATGCTAGAGAATGGTTCAAAAGGATTCCTAAATTGTCCATTATGGATTGGAAGGACATTGAATATTGTTTCAAAGAGCAATATGGTGACAAGAAAAATTAGAGCTACATCTTGAGTGAATTCAATAACATCAAGAGATTGCCTAATGAATATGTCATTCAATTCAACACTAGATTTCGAAAGAGAATGTACGAGCTAATGTAGGCCATGTGAATTGATGACAAGATATGTCTAATCACTTTTTAAAATGCATTTGATGGCAAAATGGCTTACCAACTTAGGGACAAGGAACCTAGGACCTTAAGGGATGCTTTCAGGATTGCTATAAATGTAGAGAATAACTTAAGGATTTTAGGGAGATTAGAAAGTAAAAGAGATGACCCTAAGTTGTTCAGTAATAAGGGAAATAGAAAGGAGGATCATAAAAATGTAGGTGGGAAAAATAAAGAGTCTAGTGAGATAAGCCAAGTTTTGAATGCTATAAAGAACCTAAATCTGTATCAGATAAAGAACGATAGGAATCCCACTAATAATAGGGTCCTTTATCAATCCAATTTCAATAGACAGAATAGGTTGCAAAATTTCCCTTACAACACCACTTGGAAAGATGGCCAACCTAATGTTCCTCCCCCTAAGAATAACAACAACAAGGTGACCCCTGTTCCTCTGTCAATTTTTTTTGTAAATTTGGTAGATGATCTTGAGTTTGTTGTTGAACCTACATGGTGCTTTACATGTCAATTGCCCCATTCTCCTAAATCTTATGCAGTAGCATTATCATTCCCTAGAAATCATAATGTACTAGAAAAATGTCAAGAACATGAATAAGACAATGAGGATGTAGGATGTAATATGTTTGAATCACATTATGATTATTCTGATTGTGAAGATTATGATAGAGATGTATATGACCAAAGACAGTTTTAGATTGTCATACAATAGTAGGTATTTTCTGATGAAAGTGATGTGGAAGACAATGTGTCCTAGCAAAGAGCTTACTATGAGTGTATTGGTTGTTGAAATTCCACCTCAGTATGGCATGTTGTTATCTAGAAAGTGGAGTGTTGCCATGGGAGGAAGTCTACATTGTGATTTGTCATTTTCCACTTTTAATATTGAGAGGAATTTTATAAAAGTCAATAGGGAGCCTAAGAGTATATACATGATAGTAGAAGATGTAGAAGATAACATGACAAATTTTGTGGATACAAATATTAATGCATTCAGAGCTGAGGTTTTGACTTTGAAGAAATCCAAGCATAAGTCTTAGATGGAAATGGAAGTTAACACAAAAATAGACAAGGGTGATTTATAGACAATTTATTTTGATGGTGCATGCTGCAAAGATGGATCTGGTGCAGGCATTTTGTCGATATCTCCAGCATGGCTAACATACAAATTCTCCTTTACTTTAAGTTTCCCTTGTACTAACAACATAGTAGAGTATGAGGCTTTATTGTTAGGCCTTACATTAGCTCATAGGCATGGGAGAAAGTGTTTACATGTTGTAGGAGATTCTAAATTGGTGGTATCCCAAGTAAGAAATACTTATATGTCAAAGAACAAAAGATTAAAATAGTATAGAAATGCAATATGACATATGATTGAATATTTTGATGCATCTAGGATAGTTTGGAAAGATAGGAAAAATACTAAAATGGAAAATTTACTAGAAAATATAGTGATAAAGTCTATTGATATTACATTTGCTGGTGTGTCTAAAATTGAGATTCAAACTAGACCCTCTGTCCCTAATAATGTTTAGAATTGGCAAGTGTTTGAAGATGATAAGGATATTATGAGATTTTTGAACTATGAGACTATGTTGTCGGGACAAGAAATTGATTGTGCAACTTATGTAGAGAACATAATAGTATAGTGGGTCCAGTCATGTGTAGTTTTTTTTGAGTTTACTTCCAGTTATGTACTTTTCTGATGATAAATAGAAAGGATAGTATCAACATGAATTCATGGGTTCTTGATTGAGTTTCTATTGGTTCTTGTAGCAAAAAGATAATACAAAAGGGTATTTACACTAGATTAGTGTCACTATTTTCTATCTCCATTTCATGAGTTTGTTAATTTTTGAGATCATTCGAATAAGGTTCATTTGGTTGAATGTAATTTGGATGGATTGTATATTGGTTTATTGTTTCTTTTAATTCAAGGGATTATGTAAATGCTTTAGTAGATCAGTAGAATTCATGAGTTTATGAAAATGATATCTCAAAAGAATGGAAATAGGTGGTTACAGTTGATAAATTCAATTACAAGTTAATTGAAAGAGATCTCCTACTAATAGTTGACTCTTTGCCCCTATAAATAAAGCACTGGTCATATAAATTAGAGGTGTTCAAGAGTAAATTTTGCCTTTACATGACAAATCAATTTTATTTTCAAAATCATTTCCATTTCATTTTGTCAAGGTTATAATGCTGGTTAGAAGTCATTTATATTTTATTTCTGAATCTTAGGTAGCTACTATTCCCATGAATAATTGAAAACTCAAGGAGAATTGTGACCAAATCTACTTATGAGGGATCTGTATGAATCATAGAATATCAATAGATAGATAAATTGCATATGTGAGAGTGTAGAAGATGAGAATCAGAATGAAACTAAATTAAATTTTGTACAACAATATCTTGATCAATTATCCCCTAGGTATACACACCTTGGTTTAGTAGAACCTAAAGAGTAGAAAACCATCCTTGGTTTTGTTGAAGTTGGGTCAAAGTGGTTCATTCATGTAATTTCTGGTAGGAATTGGCTAATCCTTAGATTGTGTGGGTAATTTCACTGTGATATTGTGCATTTTGTTGTCTAGTAGTTTCAAACACCAATAGGTTCTAGGTTCCTTTCATTAGGGAAGAGCTTGTAAAACACTTTCCAATGGCTACTTACTTACTTGTTATAAGATCTCCTTCAAAGTAAAACAATGCCCAAAATTCCTTGATATCTACCTTTGCTTTACATGATTTGAATTAGCTTATACATAGTGTAACCCTTACCTTTTCAATGACAATGTTCTTCTTTCATATGCACACCCTCAAGTTGCATACATATTTGCCACCCAAGAAGTCACTGCTTGATCTCCCTCATAATCCACACATGACCAGATTGAGCAAAGGGCTATGGTGAAGGCAACTAGAATAGTTAAATTTTTTTCTTGTATTATTTGCACCAACAATTTGGAGAAATGAACTTGATAATGGGGGTTCTTAGCTTCGATCATATTTATAGTTTAATGATACTCGAATGCCCTTTGAATTTTTCCTCCATAAAGAGAAAAATCATGTGCCAATGTAAAATTCCACCCAAACTAGTCAATATTATTTATTTGCATGCCTCATTGGTCTCTTGTAATTCATTATCATAGAGCTTGGTTGCTTTGATTAAAAGATAGTGCAATAAGAGTTGTTCTAATTGGATAACTAATTTGCCCCCATATTAGTTATCATGGTGGACTTTCCCTTCTGATATGTTATTTAAATATTTCACTAAATCCTTCTCTTTATCACTATGTATCTTTCCTTTATCCAACTTCCTTAATTCAGGAATATTTCTAGGTATGGTCCCATATACAATCTAGAATGGTAATTTACAAGTGGTCCCATTGATAGATTCATTGTATGCAATTTTTTACTATGGTAAAATAAGATCTCATCTTTAGTGTTTATCTCCAACCAAACAAATCAACAAGTTCCCCAAAATTAATTCACAACTTCTTTTTCTATCAAATTTTGGATGATATAATGATTGAAACTTAAAATTTGTCTTCAAATTCTTCCACAATGTATGCCAGAAATACCTAGCACTGTTTGTATGCTGATTTGAAATTATACTCTTTGCAAGGTCATGTAGTATCACCATTTCTAAGAAAAACAAATCTCCCAAATGATCATCATCACAAGTTTTCTTATATGAAATGAAATGTACTATCTTCAAAAATCTATCAAGCACCATAAATATTGAATCATGTCATTATTGTTTCCCTCATAAAATAAGAACAAAATGTATGTAGGTAGACCTTAGATTCATCTATAGATCTAGTTCTAAAATAAAGATCCAAATCTAAAAATGGTAGAATAATCCTTAATTATTCTTCACTTATGCAATAAAAAGGTATGCAATAGTAAGTTACAAAACCTATGTATTGAAAAGCTAAGTGAGGGATATCATTTCAGCTCTACAACATAAAAAGGAAAATGATTTGAATTTTAAAATTGAATTTAGAAAGAACCTAATTATAAAATAACAAAGTATGTAATCTCCTATCTTAGACCAGTGTATTATCGATAGGGTGTTCTACAAAATAATACATACATCAAGATCCTTTAGATCTATCCATCTACATTTTAAATGAGACATCAGTTTTCACAATGAATATTCCACTTATCATAATCCTTCTATAAAATCTTCAATGCTGTCAAAATACATCAACCATTTACTTGATTCTTTTAATCAACAACATGAAATCTTATGGTATACAACCCTAAACAAATTGGAAATGAAACACATGATCTTTGTTGACATATCAAAAAAGTTTGCAAAACTCAAAGACAAGAGGCAAGAATCCAAATGAAACTATTTTGATTGAAGCTTTGTATCCCTTTCTTTGAAATAAAACATTCAAGATGCATTAAATAACCCATGAAACATAAAATAGAAAAGAAATATGAGGATTAATTCTTTATTTTTATGCTCATACAAAGAGAAGATCTCTAAAGAATAGGTGTAATCAAAACTAGAGGCTTGCTCAATAGACTAGAACCAACCCTATACAGTGAAAGATGATGAAAACATATAGAAGTAAGAAGGGTCAGATCTAATTTGAAGCTATCACTTTTCATCTTCATTCTTCATCGTCTAGTGAAATAAAATATAATCCTTTTTCCTCAATTGAATACTAAATCAAATCTCATTATTTGGCCAAAGAAACAAATATGTTTTTCCATATGATGTGAAAACCCCTTTGAAATAATATGAGATATGCTACCAAAAGCTCTACTAAAAGTCCTGCCAAATGGATTACAAAGAAAAATGAAATTAGTAACAACATCCTCTCCAAGTTTGGTGACAACCCATTTAATCATTTGCCCCAAAACTGAATCTAAACTAACAAACAAGAAATACAGTTGGGAAAACATGTCTATTGTACAAATCTAAGAATCACATTCACCCTTTGACAGCTAAACTCAATCTAGTTCCAAAAATGAAATATATGCTCTAAGAGTTTTCTAATAACCTATAATAGTTGTATGTTCTCTTCCAAATCATGCCTTGTGTGTCTAGTCAAAGTTGGAGACCACAAAGGGATTAACAAGACATTCTAAAAAATTGAAATTATTGTAAAAATCAAACTTTGTAATATAGACAACCCTTTCTTTAAAACAATGTTGGGCCCACTTCTTTTTAAAATATTTTGAATAAAGCATATTGTGTATTCAAATTTGATAATAACCCAAAAAAAATAATTTCAACAAGAGCTTCACTTCATTTTTGACATATGGTCAAACTGGTAAACCCTTGGATGACATGTTTCAAAATCTAATTCACTGCTCTTATCCTTAGCATTTTCTCGGTCTCTAGAATGTTGAACTCCTTGATTGGCACTCGAGCTCTTGGACACATGTCACATCCTGATTAGATTGCTTTGTCACATTTGTTAATGATCAACCACCTTCTTTTTGCAAGTTAGTGACATCTATTGATTTTGTACCACATGGAAAAATCAAGTCACTCTTTAGATAAGCTTGCCCCACCACATGTTGGCTTCTCATTTTATTGCATGCCACCTCATCACTGGCCAAGTCATAAATGACAAAGCAACTTCTTACCATGTGTCATTTCCTACATGTCACCCTATTTGATTTTGTGTGTCATGTGTAACCTTATCATTGGTTAGTCAAAATTACCACATAATTTTCCACATCGACATGCTTTGTCAAAAATTGACTTTAATGTGCCATCTAGTCACAAGGTTGTTGAGATAATGGGTATTGCACACATTGCATAACATTGTTATATTGTATTATTTTATTTTATTATACAATGTTGCACCTAGATGGAGGTGCAATATGTAAATATTCCCATGGGATATACTTGATGAGTTGTATTTTAACATTGTGATAATATTTGATGTAATTATTTAATATTGGGAAAAATAATTAAATTTTCAATATTAAATGTGGGGTCAATGAGTTAGGTAGCACATGGTTGACAGGTTAGCCAAGGGAGCATTTGTGAAGGTTTGAAGCATGGCATGAGATGTGTGGATTCATGCTTGTTCACATGGATTGCTTGGTTGTGGCTATGGTATTGAAGGCTTCCATGCTTGTATTGCAATGGTACTTTTGTTAAATAATATATGGTGATGGATGCTTTTGGAGGCTAGATTTTTCCCTCAATGAGGGCTTCCCAAGGTATATATTGTGTCACAAATTTTGTGAGTATGTTGTCTATTCACTTTTATGTGGATTTCAATTACATATTTATTTCAAATCTATTATGAGTTATGTGGAAATGGTTATATTATTTCTTTGTTGCAAGTTTCCTTACAAGTGGTATCAGAGCTATGGTTTTATTATTGTAACCCTAGATTGAATCCATGGGAATGCATGAGAGGATAAAGAAAGAGAAATATATATGAGTTGTTTATTTCAGATCTGAGGGTTTTGGGTTTGTTGTTATCATGGCATGTTAGTAGATTTTGGGCATGTGAAATTGTTGGACAAATGGATTTTTTGAATGCTTCTTTAAATGAGGGTTTTAGGGGGTAGCTTGTAGAAATGACTTCCTAGGTAAAAACAAACCTCACCATTGGATCCGAGTTGATGTTTCCATAAACTTTGATATATAATATGCCCTAGTTTGGCCATGATTAGAGGAAATGAAAGAGTTTTTAAGTTTTAGCCCGTGATGGCCATCAAATTTAATCCCATCAGAATTTTCATCACAAAAAAAGGTAGTGAAAATGGTAAAAAGACTATCTTAGTAAAACAACCATAACTTTCTCTCAAGATATTAAATTTTAGACTTCTTATAGGCATTGGAAAGCTAATTCAGAGTACTAGAACTTGGTGTAGGTTTGATTCTATGATTTTGACATTTTGTTAGGTTTTCAAAGCCTGAAACTTGGATGTTGTTTATTTTAAGCACAGATTAGGGCTTAACTTGGGCATACAGAGTTAGATTTTGGACTTTGAGTAGTCAACGAAAAGCTCTTGGAGAGCTCTACACATTGGTTTAAATTTAGTGTAGGTTTGGCATGGTTTATTTTGTGATATATTAATCTAAACAATTTTTGGTATATATTGACTATGGTAACATTGTGAGTTTATGAAATTGTATGTTTAGAGATTTAAGATTTGATGTCATTGTATACTTAGTTCATATTTCAAATTGGTCTAATGATGATATGATTATTAGTTTTTAGTTTGGATATGTGTGATGATTTGTTGAGTCTACAAGTTGTGCAGTGTTGTAAATAGTCTACACTTACAGGTTGCATTTATAGCTTGGTTATGGGTTGTCTTTGCCCATTGATCTTTCATTATTCATTCATATTTAGATTAGGGGCTTGGATTTTGGTTTTCTATACCCTAAGTCACATGATTTTCTGATTTTTATTCACGTGGAAGGGATGAGATGTTGTTACCAAATATAGTCATGGTGGAGGATTATGGTTCACTATTTTATGTTGAAGGGTTAGACATATTGAGAGTCAGATGCTCAATTCATGGATGTGATCATGGTGCCATAGATTTTGGCATGACATGATTGGATATTCAGGTACATCCTTGATGTTCATTGGTTTTGGATTCTTGATTTGGTTATGGTGGTATATCTTCTTGGTTATTTGGTTTCTTTTGGGGAGCTCATGATGTGCACTTTGAGTTCTTTGATGGTTTGATGTCTTGGTTGATTCTCATGGTTACAAGATGATTTTTCATCATGATTTCATGGATATCTCATATACACAATTTAGTGGGAGCTTGTGGTAGTGATGGGGTGACAATGTAGGATTAGTTCTTGGGTTGTTTTGTATCTTATTGGCTTGGAGATCTTGGTTTCACTTGGTACTGACACTTTGGTTGTGTGAGTGTAGACTTAGAGGATCTTCATGTAGGAGATGAACTTTATGATACCATAAGTGACTTCGTACCATGTTGTATTTATTGAGTATTTGTAGATGTTGGAGATTTTTCTTAGATCCTATTGTTGTAGAAGTATCTTTGACATTTGCATGGTGCACTTAGTTATCTTTATGGTGTTTGAAGATGGCTAGATCTTAAAAACTCATGGGGTTCTTGGTTATCTTCATGGTGTGTGGAGATGGTTCTTCATGGTATGTGGAGATGGTTTTCTTCATAGTGTATGGAGATGGTTGCATCTAGAGGACTCATAGGGTTCTTGGTAAAGGTGTGGTTTATGCTTTCATTTGGAATGTTATCCTTGGTGTGAGGATGGTTTCATTTTTTTATTATGTCATTGTATACTCTTGATACATGTTTAGAGTTTTGACATATTATAGTATGTTCACAAGGAGCATGTTATCTCTTTGGTTGAGATGGTTAGATCATGTTGTCATGTTTATGTTCCTGAGGCCATGGTTGGAACTTTGACATTGATCATAAGTTGGATACTTCACAATATTTCTATATTTCATTTGGAATTGGCATGGATTAATTGGTTATAGGTGCTCATGGATACTTAGAGATGGTGGTGATGTTGATTTCTCTTTGATTAGAGAAGTATGTGTTAGGATGGTTGATGGTTTCAACAGGAAGTCCAAGGAGCATTCACCTAATATGGACTTGAGAGGAGATTTTTCTTAGTTGACTCTTGGTTGGAGACTTGGATATCTTCATGAAAATTCTCATTGCCCACTCTTGGAATACTCGACAGTTTGCTACTTGAGAGGTATAGCTCATTGTTTCTCTTAGGTGTATTATGTTTATGTTTGTCTTTCATGGATATGGATCTTGAGCTATGATACATCAGTTAGTTCTAGAGGTTTTATTTGAGATATGATTTAGCATTTCTTATCTCCATTTTCATATGTTGTTATGTCAGTTGAGTTTGGGAGATGGTTTTATATTGGGCATATTCCTTGGTTTAGGAATATTTATGAGTTTGATCTTCTTGTGAGAGAATTACATCCATTATTAGTTATATGGTATGGTTTAGGTGTTGTTGTGGCTTCTTATTATGGTTTAATGGAGGAGATCTTACTTGCATAGTTCACATCTAGAGGTGTGTGTAGAAGGACATGATATAGGTTATGATTTGCATGGTTTTTCTTTGGTCTTGGTTATCTTCCTAGATGTTCAATTTTGCTTACAATGGATTTGAGATTGGATAGAGATTGTGATAATTGGTTTGTGCTCATGTATGTCATGTGAAAGATGACATTTTTATTCCTTTATCTCTTTCACTTGTTGGTTGTTGAGAGCTTAGGAGACTATTTGAGATTTTTAATGAGAGTTGTTCTTGCATATTATTGATTTATGTGTTGTGGATTCACTTCTTTGAGATGTTGTTATTTGAAATATAAGAGGAGTAATTGAGAGGGGAGGGGTGAATTGGTTACCACTAAAATAAATCCTAGATCCCTTAGATGTCAGTACAAAATTAACTTTGAAAATTGAATACTGTTGATGCTCGAGAAACACAAAGAAATGTTATAACTCAGCAAACACTAAGATTTCTTGGTAAACATTAATATACAGAACTTTAGATATTATTTGTGATTACCACTACTTTAATTTAGTTTCAAAACACATAAAATAATATCATGAACAAATTTGACACCAAGATTTAATGTGAAAACCCAATTTGGGAAAAACCACCAATTGTAACTAGTTACTATTTTTCACTCTTCTAAAGTGAGCCCTATTAGGAGCACACCCTATTAAAGGTTACAAAACACACTATTCGGTGTGACCTTGTTAAAAGATTTAATCACCCTATTAGGAGTGGCCTTGTTAGAGGTCTTTAGACAATTCAATAGAATTTCCACCTTGTTAGAGGTTTTACAAATAGTTGTTAAGCCAACTCTGCTAAGAGATTTAGACCAATGCTACAATAGTTATAGAGTAACAATGAGATTAATTGATTTGAAAGAAAATAATTTTTTGATTATATTTGTCTATTCAAGCTTGTACTTAATCCTTCCTAATCGAATATGGCCTTGTTGCTCCACAAGGATATTTTGCTTATCCTTCAAATTCACTTCCTCTTCTCATCACTAGCTCTTCAATCATATCATCATTCTTCCACTTTGTCAAGTCAACTCAAATAAAACTTAGAATAATCAATATTCATTACTTTAGTTAGCTGGAATCAATAGATAAATCAATTAAGCTTAATACAACAAAATAAGAAAATTCTTTGTTAGCCGACCCAACTCAGTAGACACTGACTTAGAAATGATTTCCTTTTTTAACCAAAAGAAGCTTAGTTAACACTACAAACTCACAAAAATCCTTTGGCAATTGAGTGAGATCAATTATCACTAATTCCATCCAATTTTCCTTCATTGAATGAGTGAGCTTAGTTAACACTCATCTTTAGAAAAATTTTCTTTGACACCTAAGTGAACTTAGTAAACATTTCCTTTTGAACTAGGCAAACACATGAACACTTGGTAAACATAGAAAAATGTCTTCACTGCCCTAGTCAGCTCGGCATACACTGATTGAAACTGATATGACATTTTTGTAACATCAAAGACAACACATGCAATTAATCAATTATATCCAAAAATCTCCCTCTTTGGCATTGATGGAAACACAAAATGTCTTAGTAGAATGAAATTTTCAAAAAAAAAAAGTAAAGAAACATATCTTTAGTTTCATTCTGATTCTACCATGAGAACTCCCTCTGTCAGTGTGAACTCTTTCTTGCTTTTAGATTTCTCCCTATGCTAGAAAGCTTCTGAACACTTCTCCTTCTTACTGCAAAATTCTCCCTCTTAGAGAAATTTCTTTTGAGATATGATAGTAAACTTCTCCCTTTTTGATAACACATGCCAAAGACAACAACTTTGTTAATATCAATGTACCTCAAGTACTAATTCATTTACAATATGTCCTTATCAATTCTACATCAATTGATGATCTTCAACTTTTTTGTTTGATGCATCACTAAATTTTATTTAGTGAGCTTCAAATAGGGGAATGACCCCTAGCTTACCTCTTAGATACAAAAATACATCCTTATGTATTAGCTTGGTGAATATGTTTACAATATGTTCCTTTGTATTAACATATTCCAATCTAACTTCTTTATCTTGTACCAATTCTCTTAAGAAGTGATATTTTATAGCAGTGTTCTTTCTCTTGGAATGCATCACTGGGTTCTTTGATATATTGATTGCACTAGTGTTATCACAGTTTCCTCTTTAATGTCTCCTCCAGATGCTTTGATTGCACTTACACTGGCCTTAATCCTTTCCACATATTTTACAATGTTTTCATCTTCTCTCATTCTCGTTTGATCAAATTGTCTAAGGATTTCTACTTTGGCTATTTTTGCATTGTCATCTCCTCCATATATATCTTTAAGTCTGTTCCACATTTCATAATCAGTTTTGCAATCTTTTACCTCATCAAATTTGACATAATTGAGAGTAGATGCAATAACAATCATCATGATATTATGGTTCTTCTTTTTAGCAATATCTTTAGGAGATAAAGTTCTAGTGGGAGTCTTGTATTTAGTATCAAGATATTTTCAACTTGAATCACTAATGGTAGCTAGATGTAGCCTCATAAGTCCTTGCCATATTGTAAAGTTGTCTCTATTCAGCTTGGGAATCTCTCATTTGTAACACATCCTGATCTTTAACTTAGGTCTTTAAAACCTTCTCTACAAGCACCAAAAGCTTTGATACCAATTGTTGGGAATATAAGAGGAGTAATTGAGAGGGGAGGGGTGAATCAGTCACCACTAAAAAAAATCTCAGATCCCTTAGATGTCAGTACAAAATTAACTCTAAAAATAGAATATTGTTGATGCTTGGCAAACACTAAGATTGCTTGGTAAACATTAATATGAAGAATTTTAGATATTATCTATAATTACCACTACTTTAACTTGGTTGCAAAACACATAAAAGAATAGCATGAACACATTTGACACCAATATTTAATGTGGAAACCCAATTTGGAAAAAACCACCAATTGCAACTAGTTACTATTTTTCACTCTTTTGAAGTGAGTCCTATTAGGAGCCAACCATTTTAAAGGTTACAAAACACATTGTTAGGTGTGACCCTATCAAAGGATTTAATCAACCTATTAGGAGTGGCCTTGTTAGAGGTCTTTGGATAATTCAATAGAAGTGCCACCTTGTTAGAGGATTTACAAATAGCTGTTAAGCCAACTCTGTTAAGAGATTTAGATAATTGCTATAATGGTTAGAGAGTAACAATGAGATGAATTGATTTGAATGCAACTAATTTTTTGATTATAGATCTTTGTTTAGGTTTGTACTTGATCCTTCCTAATCGAATATGGCTTTACTACTCCACAAGGATATTTTTCTTATCCTTCAAATTTGCTTTGTCTTGTCATCACTAGCCATATCATCATTAAAATTACACAGTTTGAAATCACAACTTGACCTTATATTTATATCTTCCACTTTTTCAAGTTGGCTCAAATAAAACTTAGAATAATCAATATTCATCACCTTAGTTGGCTAAACTCAATAGATAAATCAATTAAGCTTAATATAACAAATAAGAAAATCCTTTGTTAGCCAAAACAACTTGGTAGACACTGACTTAGAAATGATTTCCTTTGTTAACCAATAAAAGCTCGATTAACACTGCAAACTTGCAAAAATCTTTTGGCAACTAAGTGAGCTCAGTTAGTACTGGTTCCATCCAATTTTCCTTCATTAACTAAGTGAGCTAGGTTAACACTCATCTTCAACAAACTTTCCTTTGACACTTGAGTGAACTCAATAGACACTACCTTCTAAACTAGGAAAACATAGGAACACTCAGTAGACATAGAAAATTATCTTCACTGCCTGAGTGAGCTCAATATACACTGACTAAAACTAATATGAAATTTGTGTAACATCAAAGACAACACATAATTAATCAATTGTATCCAACAATTGTGAGTGGATTGGTTATATATTTGACATTATATTTTGCTGTGGGAGCTTCTTGGTATATATGTTGCAGGTATTTCTCTTAAGACTTGTGATTCTAGGTTACAGATTGGATATTTTGATGATGTGAGATTCATTTGGTATACCTTTGGAGGTATGGATAGTTGGATGGGTTGGCACTTGCTGTAGGTGCTATTTTAGCTATAGATATTTTCAAAACTACAGATACATATGATTACCTATGGATCAAATGTTTTTTATTTACATTTTAGTTGGTACAATATTTTATGATCTTCTAATGTGACAAGTTGGGTGACTTTCTCTTTGGATGACTTTTACGTATGTCCAGTGGTAGTGGCATAATAGGAGGTGTGATCATTCATATTTGAGAAGCTGGATACTTTGATTTTGTTGTAGGTATCAAGATGGAGCACTTCGTGTACTTTAATCCATGATGGTGGATGTTCTAGAAGGGATTGTTTCCTTGTTTATTTATGTGGCTATAGATTGACCCTCTGCAATGTATACAACAAGTGGGAGATTATTGAGATAATGGGTGTTGCACACATTGCATTATATTGTTATATTGTATTATTTTATTTTATTATGTAATGTTGCACGTAGATGAACATGCAACATGTAAATATTCCCATGGGATATACTTTATGAGTTTTATTGTAACACTGTGATAATATTTTGAGTAATAATTTAATATTGGGGAAAAGAATTAAAATTTCTAATATTAAATGTGGGGATAATGGGTTAGGTAGCACATGGTTTATGTAATACCACTTAGTGGTTTTGTGGGAATTGCTACTATATAAGAAGCCACAAGGGTATTTGTGGGGGTGAGAAGACAAGAGTGAAAAAGGAAAGAGCTGAACAAGACAAGGCTTGACAGGTTAGCCAAGGGAGCGTTTGTGAAAGTTGGAAGCATATCATAGGATGTGTGGATTCATGCTTGTTCATATGGATTGCTTGGTTGTTGCTATGGCATTAAAGCATTCCATGGTTGTATTGAAATGACATTTTTGCTAAATAATACATGCTGATGGAAGCTTTTGGAGGATGGGTTTTTCCCTCAATGAGAGTTTCCTAGGGTATATCTTGTGTCACAATTTTTATGGGTATGTTGTCTATTCTATTGCATGTGGATTTAAATTACATATTTATTTGACATCTATTATAGGTTATGTGGAAATGGTTATATTATTTTTTTTTTATAAGTTTCCTTATAAAAGTCCCACATGAGATCATCACCATATGTCCCATATCCTTTGCTTTTGACAATTTCTATGTGTTGTGATGTGGAGCCTAATTAGACTTGGAGGTTTATTAAACACAGTTTTCTTACCATATTATTTATTTAGGGGTTTGGGGATAGTACCCCCAAGATGGGGTCAAGGCACAGTGCCCAAGGTGTGCTCCCTATCATAGTATAGGGTGGGTTCAAAAGGCAACACCCTTGTGGGGTTTTTTCAGGGCAGTGCCCTTGAAGCTAAAAATGCTCTTATATTATAAAAGGTGTTGATTGCTATTTTTCCTAATGGATGACTTATTCTAGCCCTAATTTTTTAAGTGGAAAAATCTTGTATAAAAAGGCTTAGGGTTATGGATTTCATAATGTAATGGTGATATTGTAGCTTCTTACAGTGGTATTTAGCTATAAGGGATTGCAAATTGTAATCACTAGATAATAATAATATTGGACTTGTTGCTGGTGGACATAACCCATGGATTGGATGAACCAACTTCAATCTTGGTGTCTTGTGTTCTCTTAAGTGCGATCTATTATTTTATGATATTGGCTATATTTTCATGTAACTATTATTTCTGTATGAAGTTAATCCCAACAAGTGGTATCAAAGCCAAGCTGTCTTTTTCTCTTAGCCAAAGCATCATCATTTTATTTTTTAGTGATCCTATGTTGTAAGGTGTCACGGTTGAGTGGGAGTCTCACGGTTGAGTGAGAGAGATGGAAGAAGAGGGTAAGCTAAAGAAGGAGAAGTTTAATGGATAGAACTTTCAGTTATGGAAGATGCAAACGGAGGATTATCTTTATCAAAAGGATTTATGGAAGCCATTGGAATGAAAAGAAAAGAAACAAGGAACTATGAAAAAAGAGGACTACGATTTTAGATAGAAAGGAACTTGGAAGGATTTGGTTATGCTTAGCACCATCAATGACATTTAACATTACAAAAGCTAAGATGATAGAAGAGTTGATGCAAACCCTAGCAAAACTATATGAAAAGCCCTCCACTTCAAACAAATTATTTCTCATGAAGCATTTAGTTAATATGAAGATGATAGAAGGTGGACCTATTGTAGATAATTTAAATGAGTTTTATACTATTACTAGTCAGATATCTTCTATGGGTATTAATTTTGATGAAGAAATTAGGGCTCTCTTGATTTTGTGTTCTTTACCTAAAAGTTGGAATGGCTTCATAATGGTTGTAAGTAATTATGTTTCTAGATCTA
The DNA here is from genome assembly GCA_028749045.1 of Cupressus sempervirens. Lineage (NCBI taxonomy): Eukaryota > Viridiplantae > Streptophyta > Pinopsida > Cupressales > Cupressaceae > Cupressus > Cupressus sempervirens. The sequence continues at coordinate 145,113,577 of CM053789.1, read as the reverse complement.
ATACCATAAAATTTGATGATGTGATTGGTGTTATTTTGAGTGAGAAAACTTAGAGGAAAACCTTAGGTGAATCTACATCAAGAAGTTCTTTGAGTGCACAAAGAAGAGGTAAAACAACTAAGAGAGGAAATAATCATGGAAATCATGGGAAATCAAGAGGAAAGTCAAAGGGGAAGAGGTCTGAATCCAGAGGCCCGAGATATTATTGGTACTATGGGAACCAAGGCATAAGAAGAAAGATTGTTGGACTTGAAAGAACAATAAAGGAGATAAAATAGAAGGGAACAAGGAGGCAAATGTGGTAAGTAAAAAATTTGAAGAGGACATTTTTCTTCTCTCTTTAAAAAGTTTTGATGATTCATGGGTTTTAGATTTTGGTGCTTCATTTCATGCTACACCTTATAGAGGTTATTTTATTGATTATGTCCAAGGGGATTTTGGGCTTATTTAATAGGGGATAATGAACCTTGCCACATTGTTTGAAAGGGTAAAGTTAAGATTAAGTTGTAGAATGGGAATCATTAGCTACTACATGAGGTGAGACATGTTCCAAGGCTAAGTAGAAATTTGATGTTAGTAGGGAAACTCAATGATGAAGGTTGTGTAGTTACTTTTAATGATAAAAATTGGAAGGTTTCAAAGGTTCTCTTGTAGTAGAAAAAGGTGTGAAAGTAGGCACCTTATATCTTTGTATAGGTGATACTATTCCTTCTACTTTGATTGTTTCAAAGAAAAATGAATGTTCAAGAATAGTTGTTGCAATTGAGTAGGGAGAACAATTGATTGTTGTAGATTATGATACAACACTATGGCACTACAAACTTGGGCACATGAGTGAGAAAGGTATGAAATTACTTCATTCAAAGAAAGTTTTACTAGGTCTAAAATGTGTTAATATAGATTTTTATGAAAGTTATGTCTATGAAAAATAAAAGAGTGATTTCTGTGAAGACTGGGAAGGAAAAGAAAAGTGAGACATTAGAGCTTGTGCATATAGATGTATGGGGACTAGCTCAGGTATCTTCCCTTGGTGGCTCTCATTATTAATGTACATTTATTGATGATGCAACTAGAGAAGTATGGGTTTATTTCCTTAGATAGAAATCTGATGTATTTCAAACTTTTAAGAAATGGAAATGCTTGGTTGAAAATGAGGCTGGTAAGAAATTAAAATGTCTTAGATCTGATAATGGTGGTGAATATTAGAGTCATTAATTTGAAAATTGTTTTAGATTATGGTAAAAGAAAGTTTTTAAGGGACTTGAAACCCTTTACAAAAAACTAAAGATAAACATTTAAAGCACTACCATGTTTTACAAACTAGGTTTTACAGGGACTTGAAACCAAGAGTTTAAACCAAACAAAATAAATAGGTTTTATAGGGACCTAAAACCAAGAGTTTAAACCTAGAGTTTTGAACAAATGGGAAAGTAAAAGGAAAAAACTAGCGAAACCACCCAAACCAGAATCTAGCATCCTCGAACCATAGTTCACACCTATAGTGGCTTCTTAATTATGTTTGTGACCTCTTTACCTACTTCCATAGTACTCTGGATGATGTCAACAAGCAAAGGAATAAAATCCCCAAGAGCCTTAGTAACCTTTTTCCTAGTGCTCTACCTTGTTCTCTTACTAGGCCCACTAGGACTCCCCAATCTAGTATTACCAAGTGACATAATTTCTTTATTACTTTTCTTTCCTAGACTAGTCACCACTGCACATAGACTAGAAGTGACCTATTCCATTTTTGGACCACTTTCCTTTATTAGGTGATGAAGATCCTATTCATAATCTTTTACCTTATCAAGAATATTATCGATATGCATTTCCAATTGCATAATCTTAGCCCATTTAGCATCAAAATCTCTCTGCATTATCCCCATTTTCTTTTTGAGAGCCATTAATTCATTATACATCTACGAATCACCCTACAAAGAAGTCTCCACCTTGAGCTTTGCAGTGTGAAGAAAGGAAAGCTTAGCATCATGGGAGACATCCCTCCTATCATCCACATTCTTGGGATTGGAGGATGTAATAGTATTAATCTGGGTATTAGTATTTATGTCCATATTCTCTATCCTTTCCTCATTCACCCCTTTACTCTAGCTATTATCCTTACCAATAGAGTCTTTGTCTTCATTCTCCTTTCCTATTGCTCCACTAGTTGTATTCGTATATAGAAAATTGTTCCAAGGACTCCATATGAAAATGGATTGGCTGAACGTATAAACAGAACTATAATGGAGCATTCAAGAAGCATGAGGTTGCATGTAGGGTTGCTCTTAAACATGTGGATGGAGGCTATCAATACTACTATATATTTGATTAATGGAGGTCACAGTACTCTTTTGGGTTGTGGTATTCCAGAGGAAGCATGGACTAGTAATAAGGTGAGTTATTCTTTTCTCAAAACCTTTAGCTATGAAGCATTTGCTCATATAGATTCTGAAAATAGAACCAAGATGGAAGCTAAGTCAAAGAAATGCATATTTTTTGGATATGGCATTAATGAATTCAGTTATAGGCTTTGGGATTTTGAAAATCATAAAATTGTAAGAAGCAGGGATGTCATATTCAATGAGAAAGTGTTGTACAAAGATCTATTGTATCAACATGAGAAGAAAGAAGATGATTATGTAGTGCTTGATGATGCTCCAAAAGTTGATGTTCCAGCAATTCCTCATGATCTACAATAGCTGCAACAACAAATACCACACAGCCCACTGAATATTAGATGGTCAACAAGGCTAAGTAGACATCCAAAATATTTTTCTCATTCCTTGTATTCTATTTTACTTACTGATGCTAATGAACCTAAATGCTATGATGAAGCTATGTAGGTGGATACAAAGATTTAGTGGGAGCCTGCAGTGAAAGATGAAATGGAATTTTTGCTAAAAAATAGGACATGGGATTTATGCAAGTTTCCTGCAGGTAAAAGGGCTTTACAGAATAAATGGGTTTACAAGTTAAAAGAAAGAGGATGGAAGTAAGAAAATATTTAAAGCCAGGCTAGTTGTAAAAGGATTTATAGATAAAAAGGCATTGATTTTGATGAGATATTTTCTCTTGTTGTTAAAATGACTTCTATTTGCACTCTTTTAAATATTGTGGCTACTGAAGATTTGCATTTGGAAAAGCTTGATGTTAACATAGCCTTTCTTCATGGTGATTTAGATGAAGAGATATATATGGCACAACCACAGGGATTTGAGGTCAAAGGTAAGGAGAACCTAGTGTGCAGATTAAAGAAAAGTTTATATGAGTTGAAGCAAGCACCTTAGAAATGGTATCTAAAATTTGGTAGGTTTATGCATGAGCATGGATATAGCAGGTGTCACTCATATCATTGTGTTTATTTTAAGAGGTTGGATGATAGTAGCTACATTATTTTATGTTTATGTGTTGATGATATACTTGTAGTTGGGTCTAACATAGATCACATTAAGGGGTTAAAAGAATAGTTAGCACATTCATCTACTATGAAGGATTTGAGGGAAGAAAAATAAATCCTTGGCATGAAGATTTGCAGAGATAGGAAGAACAAGAAAGTAACATCATCTCAAGTTGATTATATTATGAAGGTGTTGCAATGTTTCTCTATGGACAATGCTAAATATATTAGCACACCATTCCCTAGTCATTTGAAGTTGACTAAGTAGATGTGTCCAAAGACACAAGAAGAGGAGGATAAGATTTCCAAGGTACCTTATGCTTCAGCTATAGGAAGCTTAATGTATTCTATGGTATGTACTAGGCCAGATATTGCATATGTAGTGGGAATTGTTAGTAGGTATATGAGTAATCTAGGAATTGAATATTAGAACATAATTAAATGGATTCTCAGATATTTGAGAGGAACATCCAGTAAGTTTTTCCATTTTGGGGGCTCTACTACTAATTTAGAGGGCTATGTTGACTCAGATTTGGCAGGGGTTATTGATATTAGGTGGAGTACTATCGGTTATGTATTTACCATTGGTAGTGTAGTAGTGAGCTAGGTTTCTCAATTAGGGGATGTTAATGTTTTATCCACTACAGTGGTAGAGTGTTTTGTTGCTACAAGGGCATCCAAGGAGATGATATGGCTTCAAATTTTTGGAAGAATTGGGACACCTTCAAAAAGATCATTTTTTTTTTATAAGTAATCAGAGTGTCATTCATCTTGCAAATAATTCAGCTCTACATTCAAAGAAAAAACACATACAATTGTAGTACCATTTCATTTGATTAGTTTTGGATGATGGAAAGTTAAAGTTGGAGAAGATACATACAGATGACAATCCAATAGATATGTTTACAAAGGTAGTGACAAGCAAGAAGTTGAACTCCTCTTTAGCTTTGGTTGGTCTTGTCAACTAAATAGAATAAAAGAACAATAGAGTCTAGGGTGGTTTGATATATTCCAGTGGGAACTATAGGTTTAGCAATGTTATGATCAGTCTCAAAGTGGGAGATTATTGTTGTAGAGTCTGATCAGTCTCCAAGTGAGAGATTACTATGATGTGGAGCCTAATCAGACTCAAAGGTTTATTGAAGAATTTTTCTCCCCATATTATTTCTATAGGGGTTTGGGAGAAGCATTTAGCTCCCCATATTATTTCTACAACTTATTCTAGCCCTAATTTTGTAAGTAGAAAAAGCTTGTATAAAAAGGTTTAGGGTTAGGGATTTCATAATGTAATGGTGATATTGTAGCTTCTTGGGATGGTATTGAGCTATAAGGGATTGTGGATTATAGTCACTGGATAATATTAATATTATACTTTTTGTTGGTGGACGTAGCCTAGGGATTGGGTGAGCCACATTAAATCTTGATGTCTTGTGTTCTCTTATGTGCGATTTATTATTTTTTGATATTAGTTATATTTGCATGTAACTATTATTAGTGTCTAAGGTTAATCCTAACACTATATAAGTGTTTCAATATAAAAATAATAATATATCTCCACCTCCTCATAAATGTGGGATAATACTTAGTGAACCCAATTTGCATCTATGCACCCAGAAAAGATGGCATGCCATTATTTCATCCCCTCCAACCACATTAGATTTTACAAATGAAAAATAATTTCCTTAGAAAATTTGGAGTTGCCTCTTATATAGTGGAGAAGATTGAATAATCCATTTTTCATCTTGTGTTTTATACACAAATTAAGAAAGATCAAAATCTTTTGGAACACTACTTAGCAAATTGAAGTCAATGTACACATCTCTATTGTGGTAGCTTATGATGGTTTCAATCAATTCCTATCTTGCATATAATTTTGACTTCTTTCTTCTTACCCATTCGATGAGCCCTAGCTATATTTTATTCTTCATTTTTTTGTGGGTTATGCTTAGGATTATAGATGACCACGATATCTACAGATTAAAATTCTAGCCCTTTCCTCCTACACTAACACTTAGTAGAAAATGAAGCATTAAGAACTAAGCTTTTAGAAATTGCAGAATATTGACTCTTTGTCTTCAAGAATCATTGTATCATCAATCCTTCTATATTGAAGATGTCTCCATTGAGGGTATTCCTCTAATATATCAATAAGCTTTGTCATAGTATTAAATAAGAGCATGCAATGGCCTATTCTTCTACAGATCTATACACTAGTTAAATTTATATTAATGTCTTTGTTTCTTATGCATTTAATAAGCTGAGGGAATTTGTCTATTTGGAAATAGGAAATTTCCACATGGAATTGTTCTTCTTCCATAGTATATTGGGTAGGATTTAGATTGCAAACTACTTACTTTAGTGAATGCCTTTATGAAATTATATGTGAGTAAACCTTGGTTCTAGGTTCCTTTCATTAGGGAAGAGATTGTAAAACACTTTCCAATGACTATTTAATTGTTATAAGATCTCCTTCAAAGTTAAAAAAATGCCCAAAATTCCTTGATATCTACCTTTTCTTTACATGATTTAAATTAGCTTATACATAGTGTAACCCTTACCTTGTCAATGACAATGCTCTTCTTTCATATGCACAACCTCAAGTTGCATACACATTTACCACCCAAGAAGTCAATTATTGATCCCCCTCATAATTCAAACATGGCCAGATTGAGCAAAGGGCTATAGTGATGGCAACTAGAATAGTATAATTTTTTTCTTGTATTATTTGCACTAGCAATCTGGAGAAATGAGATTGATAATGTGGGTTCTTAACTTCAGTTATATTTATAGTTTAATGATACTCAAATGCCCTTTGAATTATTGCTCCATAAAAAGAAAAATCTTGTGCCAAGGTAAAATGTCACGCAAACTAAGGGAATTCATCTTAGACTGGTAACAAGATCTATTTCAAGCTGGTCAATACCATTTATTCATATGCCTCATTGATCTCTTGTTATTCATTATAACGGAGCTTGGTTGCTTTGATTAAAAGATAGTGTAATAAGAGTTGTTCTAATTGGATAACTAATTTCCCCCCCCCCATCTTAGTTATCTTGGTGGAATTTTTTTTCTGATATGTTATTTACATGTTCAACAAAATCCTTCACTTTATAGCTACTTATCTGTCCTTTATCCAACTACCTTAATTCAAAAGTATTTCTAGGACTACTCCCATATACAATCTAGAATGGCAATTTATGAGTTCTCCAACTGATAGATTTATTGTATGCAAATTTTGACTATAGTAAAATCAGATCTCATCCTTTTAGTTTATCTCCATCCAAACAAATCAACATGTTCCCCAAACATTAATTCACAACTTTTATTTTTTTGTCAAACTTTGGATGATATAATGAATCAAACTTAAAAAATTTCTTCAAATTTTTTCTCAATGTATACTAGAAATACCTAGTACAATTGGTATCTTGATCTAAAATTATACTCTTTGGAAGGTCATGCAGTCTCTCTAGTTCTTAGAAAAACAAATCTTCCAAATGAACAACATCACTAGTCTTCTTATATGAAATAAAATGTGTTGTCTTCAAAAATCTTTCAAGCACCATAAATATTAAACCATGTCATTGTTATTTCCTTAGTAAGCCAAAAACAAAAACCATGTAGGTAAACCTTAGATTCATTTATAGATCCAATGCTAGAATAAAGATCTAAATCTAAACAAAATATAATAACCCTCTATTTTTCTTCACTTGTGCAATAAAAAAGGTATGCAATAGAAAGTTACAAAACCTATGCATTGAAAAGCTAAGTGAGGGATATCATTTTAGATCTACAACATAAAAGGAAAAATGATTTGAATTTTAAAATTGAATTTAGAAAGAACCAAAATAAAAAATAAAAAATAATGCAATCTCCTAGCTTAGATCAATGTCTTATCCATAGGGTGTTCTACAAACTAATACATACATCAAGATCTTTTAGATCTATACATCTACTTTGTAAATGAGACATTGGTTTTCACAATGAATCCTCTACTTATTAGATTCCTTCCATAAAATATATAACCTTGTCAAAATACATCAACCATTTACTTGATTCTTTTAATCAACAATAGAACATGTTATAGTATACAACCCTAAACAAATTGGAAATGAGACACATGATATTTGTTGATGTATCACAAAAGATTACAAAACTTGGAGACATGAGGAAAGAATTAGAATGAAACTATTTCCATTGAAGCATCATATCCCTTTCTTTGAAATAGAACTTTAAAGATGCATGAAATAATACATGAAATAACCCATGAAACAAAAAATAGACTAGAACTATGACTATTACTTCTTTATTTTACTTCTCATATAGAAAGAAAAGGCTAAAGAATATGCACAATCTAAACTAGAGGCTTGCTCCATAGAATGGAATCAACCCTGTACAATGAAAGAGAACAAAAAGATATAGATGCAAGAATGGTTAGAGTTGATTCAAAGCTCACTTGTCCTATGCATTCTTCATCATTTGGTGAAACTAACATTATCTCCTCTTTTTTCAATAGAATACTAAATCAAATCTCAATATTTGGCCAAAGAAACTTACAAAATGTTTCTCTATATGATGAGAAAAACCCTTTCAAACAACATCTGATCTGCTACCAAATGGATTAAAAATAAAAATGATGTTAGGAACAACATCCTCTGCAAGTTTGGTGACAACCCATTTAATAATTTTCCCTAAAACTGAATCTAACCTACCAAATAAGAAATATAGTTGGGAAAATGAGTTTATTGGACAAATCTTAGAATCACTTTCACTCATTGATACCTAAACTCAATCTAGTTCCAAAAGATGAGATCTATGCTCTGAGAGCTTTCCAATGATATAAAAAATTTGTATGTTTTCTTCCAAATCATGCCATGTGTCTCTAGTCGAAGTTGCAAACTACAAATGGATGAAGAAGCCCTTCTTCTAAAAAATTGAAATAATTATAAAGTTCAAACTTTATAATGTATGCAATCCTTTCTTTAAAAAAATGTGGGGCTTGCCTCATTTAAAATATTTTGAATAAATCATATTGTGCATTCAAATTTGATAATAATCCAAAAAAGGTAATTTCAATGAGAACTTTACTTCATTTTGGCATCTAGTATAATTGGTCAACCCTTAGATCACATGTGTCAAAATCTAATTCAATGCTATTGTCCTTGTCATTTTATTGGTTAATACAATGTGGAGCTCCCTAATTGGCACTCCTTGAGCTTGTGGACACATGTCACATCCTTATTGGGTTACTTTTTTGCATTTGTTAATGGTGAACCACCTTCCTTATGCAAATTAGCAACATCTGTTGATTTTGAGCCATGTGCAAAAATGAGGTCACTCTTGAGATAAGCTTACCCTGCCACATGTTGGCTTCTCATTTTGTCGCATGTCACCTCATCATTGACCAAGTAATCAATGAAAAAGAAACTTCTTCCCATGTGTCATTTCGTCCATGTCATCCTATCAAATTTTGTGTGCGATGTGTAACCTTCTCATTAGTCAATCAAAATTGCCACATAATTGTCTACATTGACATGATTTGTCAAAATTTGTCTTTAATGTGCCATCTAGTCACAAGGTCCCACATGAGCTCATCACCATATATCCCAAATCCTTTGCTTTTGACACTTTCTATGTAAGTGTTTCAATATAAAAATGCCATATATGTCTGTAGACACCTAAATTTGATTACACTGCTTTGGTAATCTAATTTAGCCATCTCTAAAGGCATCATTAATTAAATTCTTATTTAATTAATCCTTTTCCATCCCTAGTTGATTAATTTAATTAATCATCTATAGTCCTAATTGATAAATCAAATAATCTATTATTTATCAATTAAATCCTATTCTTCTATCTAATTCCAAAAATCCCCATTTATTAAAATAAATCTATTTGATAAATAAAATCCTCAAATTAAAAAACCCCTAACCTATCCCTAATCCTCCATTTAGCCTAATCCACCCCATCCACCCATACTAACCAAGCTTAGCCACTAACTCACCCACCCTCATTAATGCCATCCACTTGCACATCTCTAACATCTCTAATCTAATCCTAAACCCAAGCCTAATCCACCCCCTAATGTTGTCACATTCCTTAAACAAGTTTAAGACTTTCCTAATCCAAACCAAAGTCTCCCCTCAAAAAGCCCAACCACTAAGTCATGAGTGCTCTTACAAACCATAAAAGACTCTTACAAGCCCACTCATGACTCTTACACCCATCTTCCACACTCTTCCCTCTTCCACACTCATTCCTCTTACATCCCTCTTACATACTCAACCCCACTCATCATGCCTTTAGCCAACCCTTTACCCTACCCTCTCACACTCATCCTCCTTGTGACAAGTGTCACCTTCCCATTGGTGCTAAACAAGCACAATCCATGTGCTCTCCTTTGAGTGCATCCTAGCCCTCCTTAAGCCTTCATCCATCCTTGCATCTAAGCCCTCCATCCCTCTACCCCTTAGCCTATAAATTGAATCCCATCCCAAGCCATTTCATCAACAATCTTTGAGCTAAAGTTACCATGCTATTTTGAGAACCAAAGCCATCAATCTTACCCTTATAATGCCAAATTGAGAGCTCACAAAGCTACCAATTTGCCATTACCCATCTCCATTGAAGCAGCTTTTGAGCATCTTGAGCATACATCCATAGCAAAAGGACACATCTACAGAATCCAGAAAGCATGGAGTGTTTTCTCTTGTGAGGTTTGCACTTCTTGTTTGCTTTCTTTGTCTAAGCATATATGTGAATTTAGTTTTTGGTTTGTGAATGTTTACTTTATTTGTTAATGTTCTTTGCATACTAATTCTTGTTCTACAATGTCCACCTCCTCATAAATGTGGGATAATACTTATTGAACCCAAATTTCATCTATGTGCCTAGAAAAGATGACATGCCTTTCTTTGATCTCCACAAACCATATGTCCAATTCTACAAAAGACAAAGTGTGTTCTTGGAAAATTTGGAGGAGTTACCTCTTATATAGTGGAGAAGATTGAACACTTCATTTTTCTTCTTGTATTTTATACAAAAATTAGGAAATATTAAAATAAAACACAAATTAGGAAAGATTGAAATATTTTGGAACACTAAGAAAATTTTAGTCAACGTGCACATAATGACAGTTTCAATCAATACCTTTCATATATATAATTTTGACTGCTTTCTTCTTACCCATTTGATGATCCCTAGTCATATTTTGTTCTTCATTTTTTTGTTGGTTATGCTTAGGATTATACATGACCATGGTATCAATAGATTAGAATTCCAACCCTTTCCTCTTATACAAATACTTAGTAGAAAATGAAGCATTTAGAACTAGGCTTGTTAAAATTGCCAAATGTTGACTCTATATCTTCAAGACTTGGTGTGTCATCAATCCTTCTATATTGAAGATATCCCCATTGAGGGTATTCCTCTAATATATCAAGAAGGTTTGTCATAGTATTGAATAAGATCATGTAGTAGCCTATTCTTTTACAACTCCATACACTAGTTAAATTTGTAGTAATGTCTTTCTTTCTCATGCATTTAATAAGTTGAGGGAATTCATCTATTTGGCAATATGAAATGTCCCTATGGATTTTTCTTCTTGCATAGTATATTGGGTAGGATTTAGATTGGAAAATTCTTACTTTAGTCAATGCCTTTATGAAATTATATGTGACTACTCCTTGATGGTAGGCTCCTTTCATTAGGGAAGAGCTTGTAAAACAATTTCCAATGGCTATTTACTTAATTGTCATAAGATCCCCTTTGAAGAAAAGAAGTGCCCAAAATTCCTAGCTATCTACCTTTGCTTTACATGATTTGAATTAGTTTATACATAGTGTAAGCCTTACCTTGTCAATGGTGATGTTATTCTCTCATATGCACACCTTGAATTTGCATACACATTTTCCACCCAAGAAGTCAATGCTTGATCTCCCTTGTAATCAACACATGACCAAATTGAACAAAGAGCTACAGTGAAGGCAACTAGAACAACCTATTTTTTCTCTTGTATTATTTGAACCAATAATTTGGAGAAATGAGATTGATAATGGGGGGTCTTAACTTTAGTCATATTTATAGTTTAATGATACTTGAATGCCCTTTGAATTCTCACTCCATAAAAAGAAAGATCTCGTGCCAAGGTAAAATATCACCCAGAGTGAGGGAATTCATCTTAGACTAGTAACATGATCCATTTCAAGCTACTCAATACCATTTCTTTGTATGCATCATTGATATCTTGTTATTCATTATCATAGAGCTTGGTTGCTTTGATTAAAAGATAGTACAATAAGCATTATTCTAATTAGATAACTAATTTGTCCCCAATCTTAGTTATGTTGGTCAACTTTCCTTTCTGATATGTTATTTAAATATTCAACAAAATCCTTCTCTTTAGTGCTACATATATGTCCTTTATCCAACTTCCTTAATTCAGAAGCATTTCCAAGACTATACCCATATACAATCTAAAATGGTGATTTACGAGTGGTCCCATTGATAGATTTATAGCATGCAAACTTTGACTGTGGTAAAATTAGATATCATCCTTTTGGCTTATCTCCAACAAAAAAAATCAACAAATTATCCAAACTTTAATTCATAAACATTTGTCTTTTCATCAAATTTTTGACAATATACTAAATCAAACTTAAAATTTGTCTTCAAATTCTTCCACAATGTATGCCAAAAATACCCAACACAATTGGTACCTTGATCTGAAATTACACTCTTTGCAAGGTCATGTAGTCTCACCACTTCTAAGAAAAAAAAGTTTTCCAAATGAACACCATCACTATTTTTCTTATATGAAATGAAATGTGCTATCTTTGAAAATCTTTCAAGCACCATAAATATTGAACCGTGCCATTGTTGTTTCCTTGGTAAACCAAGAACAAAATCTATGTTGACATTCTCTCACAAATTTTTTGGTACAATGCCATATTTTTGTTCACTCCTTTTTCCATGTGACATACTCTACAACTTTATACAAACTTCCTAACATCTTTCTACAAATGTGGCCCATAGTAATTGCCAACAACTAAAGAAATAGTTTTTTCTCTACCAAAATGTCTACCCAATCATTTACTATACTTCTCCTTGATGAGATGATCTCTCCTATAACTTCTTGGAATGCACCATAGGCTTCCTTTAAACAACATACCATATTGTATTATGAATTCCAACTAATTCATCCTATCAAATGTAATAGATTCTATACAATTTTTCCAAGATTCTCCAAAATTAGGATCCTACAGATGTAGATTTTTGAGTTCCTTGAACTGAACAACCTCAATATCCATTTCTATCAAGAAATGTTTTCTTCTACTAAAAGAATATCCAAATTTGTTAGACTTCCCACTCATATGTTTCAAAAAATAAATATAACTCTGAAAAAACTCAACCCATCTGAAATGTCTTTTCTTTAACTTTCCTTAATGATTCAAATATTGGAAAGCTTGATGATCAGTATATAAAAAAACTCCTTAGGAAGAAGATAGTGTCTCCAATTCTTTAATGCTTGAATTATAGCATAAAATTCCTAATCATAAATAAAATATTTTCTTTTGGCATCTTTTAATTTCACATTGAAATAGACAATATGCCTACCTTCTTAGATCAAACCATTTCCTATAGTAGTACCACAAGCACTGCAATATACTTAAAACACCTTATTAAAATTTGGAAGTGATAAAATTGGTTTCTCTATAACTTTTCATTTCAACAAATTAAAATTCTTATGTGCTTCTATAGTCCACTTAAATTATTTTCTATATCATCTCATTATTTTAGTCAAGGGTTCACAAATACTATTGAAACCTCTAATAAACTTTTTATAACAACTTTGCACTCCAAGAAAATATCTTACCTTAGTCACACTCCTTGGAGTAGGACATTCAAAGATAGCCTTCACTTTAATCCTTAAGGTCTATTTTTAGACCTTCTGCTAATATTAAAAATCCCAAGTACATCGACTTCCTCTTTACAAAACTACACTTCTTAAAATTTATCAGCTACTTTTCTTCCCTAAACTTATCAAACACCTTTCAAATATGCATTAAATGCTCCTCCATTTTCTTACTAAAGATCAATATTTTGTCTAGGTGAATAATGACAAAATTACTCAAAAAATCCCCCATTACCTCATTCATGAGCTAAATGAAAGTTCTTAGTGCATTGGTTAGCCTAAAAGGCATGAATATCTACTCGTACAATCCTTCCCTTATCTTGAAGGAAATCTTCCACTCATCTCCCTCTTTGAAGATGTGAATCTAATGGTACCCACCCAATAGATCTATCTTAATGAAATACACAGCTTTACTCAAATAATCCATAATATTATACATATGTGAAAATGAAAATCTATACTTGATTGTGATCTATTTGATAGCTCAAGAATTGGTCCACATCCTCTATTGTCCACTCCTTTTTGGCTCTAATAGTACTAGTACAAACATGGAATCAAAATCTCTCAAATCAGCCCCTTCTGCAACAACTCATGCACTTTTTTGTTCAACTCTTCACTTTTATTTCTAGTATCATTCTATGTAGTGCCTTGTTTGGAAAGATGGTTCCTGGAACCAAGTCCATCTGGTGACTAATCTTTTGTACTAGTGGTAATCTATCATGTACATAATCAAATACAATAGTTAGAAACTCTTCCAATGGATTTGTAACTTCTATATGTATCTCTTCAACTTATTCTTTACCTTCTTTTGGAATTATAGAAAAATACATATGCTCATTTCTAATACCCTCTTGGAACTTGTTCTCATAAAAAAACATACTCTAGTAGCACTTCATAACTTTTTGATGAGGGCACAATCCAAGATCAAAATGAACACAATAGGAAAAGGGGAATATTATTATTAGAAATGATATTTTATTACATTTAGTACAACAAAAATAGGCTCCATGACATGCCCAATGGGCTTACAATGTTATTAGATTCTAGAGAAAATCTTTCTCAGAGTACCTTCTTGATGAAGGCACAATCCAAGACCAAAATGAACACAATAGGAAAAGGTGAATATTATTATTAGAAATGATATGTTATTAAATTTAGTACAACAAAAATAGGCTCCAAAACATGCCTTATGGGCTTACAATTATCAGATTCTGAAAAAAACCCTTCTCACAGTACCTTGTCCCAAACTCCACCAAAAACTACCTTTATAATGCTAGAAGTGACCTTAAGTAACCCAAATTAGGTTTAGGGTTAGGAATAAATTTTAGAATATGCCATTTGGAATCCATTGCAAAAATAGAAGGTTCTAGAAAACATTTTAGAAGTTAGTGTAAAATTAGAAGAATCCTGAAATGGTATTCTAACTTCCAGGAGGCATAACTTTTGATCTGAGACTCTAATTGACGAACTGTTTATATTTTTGGAAATCTATCCAAGTGTTCTGTAGTCCTATGGACTAGCTTCACCCATCTCCCATTTTTTGGGGACATAAAAGGCCATTTAGTTCTTCATACCAGACTTTAAAGTGCTCTTAAGGGGTCTCCAAGCAACTTAAAACTACAATAACTTTCAAACCGTAAAGCCTTTTTTTTTTTTGGAGTGCTTTAAATTACAATTATAATCATCCATCCAACTTAAAGCCTCTATCTCATCATAATTATGGCTCAATTACAAAATAACCTTTTTCTACATTACCACGTATCCCAAGGTGCTCAAAAACTCTAATCCAAAAAACCAATAGTGGAACTATGAGAGTTGGAATCTCTATTTGACCTAGATGGGTATCCAAAAATGAAAAAAAATTAAATAGAAACTAACACTAAGCATATTTTTGGGTGATACATGATTGCCCTTACACCACTGGATGCTCCTGCATCAGACACTCAGGGTAGATTGAAAAGTGACCCTGTCACTTTATAGCTAGTAGAGGAAAACCTAAATGGGAAACCTCTGCTACAAATATCCAAGTTGAATCTTCTACTAGTCATCCTTTCCACTTCACCAAGTATTCTTCATACTACCTATTTCTGGTACTTTGGCCCACTTGACTATCGAAAAGTTCTTCAATCTCTTCTTTTTCAGAAGTAGGAATTGGACATGGCCCCAACATCAACTC
Organism: Cupressus sempervirens; assembly: GCA_028749045.1. Lineage (NCBI taxonomy): Eukaryota > Viridiplantae > Streptophyta > Pinopsida > Cupressales > Cupressaceae > Cupressus > Cupressus sempervirens. Next base: position 145,098,097 of record CM053789.1, on the reverse strand, counting down.
CTCATCTGCACCATCATCATGATATTCTATTGAGTCTTAAATATTAAAAATAGGAGAAATGTGAGTCTCATCTAGAAACTCCACCTCATATGCATTTCATGAGTCATGTTTCTTCACAATTTTGTAAGGGCCAAATTTCTTCATCTTTAGCTTGTTGTAGGTACCCACTAGAAATCGTTCCATCCTCAAGTATATGATAACTATATCCCCAAATTGGAACTCCTTATTTCTCCTCTTTTGATCTTCTCTAGCCTTGTATGGTAGGTTCATCTTGGTAATATGTCCATGTATCTCCTCATGTACATTCTTGACATGTTCAACAAAGTCTTCTACCTCTGTACTTGTCCTCTCACCTTGCTCTATCTTCCTTAGCTCTAGTGTAGTCCTTGGACTACTCCCATACACAATTTGGAATGGTGATTTACCAATAAAATTATTCACATAATTATTGTAAGAAAATTTTGTTTGTGGTAGAAACAAATCCCTTCCCTTGGGCTTATCTCCTACTAAACACCTCAGCAAATTGGAAAGACTTCTATTCACTACTTATGTTTGGTCCATCAGTCTACGGATGATGTACATAAATAGACTTAAATCCTATCTTCAACTTCTTCCACAAAGTCCTCTAGAAATACCCAACAAATTTATTATCTCTTTGAAATACAATACTTTTTGGGAGACCATGTAGCCTCACCACCTCTCTAAAAAACAAATTTGCAATATGCACTGCATCATGAGTCTTGTGGCATGGAATGAAATGAGCCATCTTGAAGAACCTATCAACCACCACAAATACTAAGTTATTACCCCTTTGTGTCCTTGGCAATCCAAGAACAAAATCTATACTTATGTCCTCCCAAGGCTTTGATGGAGTAGGAAATGGCTGATAGAGTCTAGTATTTTGAATAAATCCTTTGGTTGTTTGACATACTTGACAACTCTGGACAAATTTATTCACATCTTGTGACAATTGAGGTCAAAAATAATGTTCTCTAATAATGGCAATGGTCTTATCTTGACCAAAGTGTCCTGCCATCCCTCTACTATGCTTCTCCTTGATCAAGTTCTCCCTCATGCAACTCCTTGGAATACACAATTGACTTCCCTTGAATAACATACCATCCTAAATCATGTAATCTAGCCACCCGGTCCTATCTAGAGTAACAAGTTCTTTACAAGCCTTCCAAGTCTCTATAAAGTCAAGATCATTAGGGTACAATTTCTTGAGTTCATCAAACCAAACCACTTCAACTGGCATTATTGTCAGCAACAACTGTCTCCTACTTAATGCATTTACAGCCCTATTAGACCTTCCACTTCTATGTTTCAATAAAAATGTAGAGCTTTTCATAAAATCTACCCATTTCAAATATCTTTGATTCAATTTACCTTGGTATTTAGGTACTACAATGCCTTGTGATTAGTATACAAAAAAAAATCTTTTGGCAACAAATAATGCCTCCATTTCTTTAAGGCCTAAACTATTGCATAGAACTCCTAATCATAAACATAATACTTCTTCTTTGCATCATTCAATTTCTCACTGAAATAGGAAATAGGCTTACCATCTTGGCTCAACATAGCCCTAATAGCACGACCACTAGCATCACAATCCATGGGAACACTTCATTGAAATTAGGAAGTTCCAATATAGGTTGCTCTATCACCTTCTTCTTCAACAATTTGAAACTCCATGCAACTCCTATAGTCCACTTGAACTCTTTTATATCTCCCCTCATTAATTCAGTTAGGGGTGCACATATACTACAAAAATTCCTAATGAATTTCTTATAAAAACTAGCTAGACCATGGAATGACCTCACCTTAGTGGAAAACATTGGAGTAGGCCATCCCAAGATGGCCTTCTTTGGGTCCATTTTGATACCCTTAGCTAATACAACAAACCCCAAATAAACTAACTCCCTTTTGACAGAGCTACACTTCTTCAAATTAATTGACAATTTCTCTTTCCTCAACCTTTCAAGGACACTATGAATGTGCAATAAATATTCATCCAAAGACTTATTGATAATCAAAATATCATCTAGATAGACAATGACAAATTTTCCCAAAATTTTCTTTAATACCTCATTCATAAGTCTCATGAACATGCTTGACACATTGGTCAGCCCAAAGGGCATGACTAACTACTCATATAGACCCTCCTTGGCCTTGAATGTAGTCTTCCACTCATCTCCCTCTTGTATCCATGTCTAGTGATAGCCACTCTTGAGATCTATCTTTGTGAAGTATTGAGCTCCACTCATGCAATCCATAAGATCATCCATCCTTGGAAAAAGAAATTGATACTCGATGGTTATTTAATTTATAGCCCAAGAGTCTATACACATTCTCCATTCTCCACCCTTCTTTAGTGCCAGCACTGTAGGTACTACACATGGAATCATGCTCTCTTGAATTAAACCTTTCCTTAACAACTCATAAACTTGTCTATTTAGCTCCTCAATCTTAGTAGGAGTCATCCTATGAGTAGTCTTGTTAGGAAAATGAGCTCCAGGGACTAAATCTATTTAATGACTAATTTTCCTTATTGGCGGCAACCCTTCTAGAACATTATCAAACATGACATCTCCATACTCAAGTGGAACTTCACTACTACCTTCCTCATCCTTTCTAGGAATTAAAGCATAACACATATGTTGATTTTTCATGCCATCTAGAAATTTTCTTCCATCAATAAGACATACCCTAGCACTACTGCATAGCTTTTTTCCCTCCTTTATCAAGGGCTTTAATTTTTGGTGAACTCCATCCTTTTTTAGAGAGTATTTATTTGCATTACTATCATGTATAGCATGCCTATCAAACTGCAATGGCCTTCGCAACAATAAATGGAAAACATCCATTGGGATGATTTCACAAAGGGCCTCATCATGGTAACTCCCAATCTTGAACTTTACCAAACATTGCTCACTAACGAGGACCTTATGATCATCCTACACCCAAGAAATCTGATAGGGTTGGGTGTGTTTCTCCCTCTTGAGCTTTAGCATTGAGACCATCTCCTCTAACACCAAGTTGCAGTGCTTCCACCATCAACAATCACATCACAACATTTAACCTCACACTTGCACCTAGTATGAAACAAGCTCCTCCTTTTTCTAGGTTTAGTCTCATTGCTCAATAACACCCTTTCATTTATTATAGCCTCTCCTCTTTCTACATCCTTTGAGTGCAATGATAGTGCATCATCATCCACATGAGCAACCCTTGCTTGATCATTAGTTCTCCTATCTGTCCTTCCTTGGTGTTGAGGGTATTCATAGGCATGGTGACCTTCTTCATTAAAATAAAAATAGGTACCATGGAAGCATCCTCTTCCTAAACCTTATCCATGTCTTCTACCTCTTCCTCTTTGATCTCCAAAGTTTTCATCATAGGAGCAGTTGAAACCCTTATTCCTTTGGTTTTGGCTAGTACCCACATCTTCATTTTTCTTCTAGTTCTCATTTTAGCCTCCAAATGACCTACCACTGCCCCTTCCTCCTTGATTGCACCCTCTTTTCCTTCCATCAAGTTTTTTCTTTAGCTTTTCCTCAACTCACAAGGAAAACTAGTATGCCTCTTCAATGCTAGTCATTCTAACCAAACTTAACTCCTCATGAATGCTAGGTCTTAACCCATTAAGGCAATAGGCAACCTTCTCCTTGTTTTCTTCTACATGCTTTGCCCTAATAAGGAATCAATAAAATTCCTCTATGTATTCTTGGACACATTTCCTACTTGCATTACCCCTTGCATTTTCTTGAACAAATCAAGCTCGTAATCAATAGGAATGAACTACTTCTTTAGTTTGTCCACCATGCGATCCCATCTTGTGATTTTCTCCTTTCCTCTTCTATTTCTTTCCAACTGAATCTCTTGCTAGTAGATTTTGGCATGGCCTTTTATTTTTTCCTTCGCAAACTTAACCCTATTAGGGTCCTCGATATCCTCATACTAAAAATATTCCTCTAGCTTGTTGATCTAGTCGATCAACTCATCCATGTTTTAATTTCCCAAAAACATGCTAATGTCAATTTTAGGTTTTTTCCCCAACTTGGTAATGGCCCTATAAAGCTTCTCCTCTTACTATTTTAGGACTTCTTCATCTCCTTCCCCTTCTTGCCCAATATTTCCTTCATTTTCCTCCCCACTTCTATCACCAACAATATGATTCATCCCTCTACGGATCTCCTCTTGCAATGCCTAGAATTGTCTCTAGAGGGTTCAAACCTTAGGAGGAAAAACTTTGGCCCTTTCACAATTCTCCCTTCATGGAGGCATCTTCTTTCTATATCAAAACCCACAACCACACAATCCTAGTGCAAACTGCCTAACAGTCGGCACTTAGTTTACACACTTAGGAAAACTTGCTCTAATACCACTTGTTGAGGGCACGATCCAAGACCAAAATGAACACAATAGAAAAAGGGGAATATTATTATAAAAAATGATATGTTATTACATTTAGTACAACAAAAATAGGCTCTACGACATGTGCTATGGGCTTACAATGTTATCAGATTTTGGAGAAAACCCTTCTGACAATACCTTCTCCCAAACTCCACCAAAAATTGCCTTTACAATGCCACAAGAAATTTTATGTAACCCAAATTAGGTTTAAGGTTAGGAATACATTTTATAATATTCCTTTTCACATCCACCAACAAAACAAAGGTTCTAGAAAACACATCAAAAGTTGGTGTAAATTTATAAGAATCTAGAAATGGTAGTCCAACTTCCAGGAGGCATAACTTTTGATTTGAGACTCTGATTAACAAACCGTTTAAATTTCTAAAAATATTTCCAAGCACTCTATAGCCTTTTGGACCAGCTTATTTTGTCCCCCATTTTTTGGGCCTATACAAGGCCGTTTAGTGCCTCAAATCTGACTTTAAAGTGCTCTTAGGGGGTCTCTAGGCAACTTAAAATATAATAACTTTCAAATCGTAAAGCGTTTTGACCTAATTATTTTTATGGAGTGCTTTAAATTACAATTATAATAATCCCTCCAACTTATACCCTCTAACTCATCATAATTATGGCTTAATTACAAATAACATATTTTCTACATTGGCACATATCCCAATGTGCTCAAAAACTCTAACCCAAAAAACCAATAATGGAACTATGAGAGTTGGAATTTTTATTTGACCCAAATGGATATCTAGAAATTAAAACAAATTAGACAAAAATTAACACTAAGCATATTTTTGGGTGATACAGGATTTCCCTTACACTATTGAATGCTTCTGCATCTCTTTTGATTTGTATCCTTAAATAGCTCGATCTTATGTCCCACTCCATCCTTTGTTAGAGTGTATGTATCTATAAGCCCATTATATACAATATGTATGTCAAACTACCATGGCCTACCTATAAACATATGACATATGTCCATAGCTATTATACCACAAAGTACCTTATTCTAGTAGCTTCGCATCTTGAACTTTATTAGGAATTGTTTAGTTACCATGACCTTGTTGTTAGGATTAACCTCAAATATAAATAATAGTTACATGAAAATATAAAAAATACTAGAAAATAGTAGATCGCATAAAAGAGAACACAAGACATCAAGATTTAACATGGTTCACTCAATCCCTGGGCAATGCCCCCACAAGGTTTTCAGGGGTAGCGCCCTTGAAGCCAAAAATGCCCTTATATTGTAAAAGGTGTCGGCTGCTATTTTTCTATTATTCTAGCCCTAATTTTGTAAGTAGTAAAAGATTGTATAAAAAGGCTTAGGGTTAGGGATTTTCATAATGTGTGATGCAAAATTGGTTCTTGTGGTGGTATTCAGCTATAAGGGATTATAGATTGTAATCAGGTTGTCATCACTAGATAATAATAATATAGTTTATAGATAGTTAGAGTGCCATTCATCTTGTAAAGAATTCAGCTATACATTCAAAGAAAAAACACATACAGTTGTGGTACCATTTCATTAGGTCAGTCTTGGATGATGGATAGTTAAAGCTAGAGAAGATACATACAAATGATAATCTAATAGATATGTTTACAAAGGTTGAAACAAGTGGTATCAGAGCTGTAAGGGGCTACGGATTGTAATAAGGTTGTAATCACTAGATAATAATAATATTGGACTTTCTATTGGTGGACATAGCCTAGGAATTGGGTGAACTACATTAAATCTCCATGTCTTGTGTTCTCTTTTATGCGATCTAATATTTCTATTATTATTGCCCTAATTTTGTAAGTGGAAAAAACTTGTATAAAAAGGCTCAGGGTTAGGGATTTTCATAATGTGTAATAAAAAATTGGTTCTTGCAGTGGTATTGAGCTATAAGGGATTATAGATTGTAATCAAGTTGTAATCATTAGATAATAATAATATTGGACTTGCTGTTGGTGGATGTAGCCTAGGGATTGGGTGAACCATGTTAAATCTTGGTTTCTTGTGTTCTCTTTTATGTGATCTACTATTTTTTGGCATTGATTATATTTGTATGTAACTATTATTTCTATATGAGAAAAATGAATGTTCAGGAATAATTGTTGGATTTGACTAGGGAGAACAAATAGTTGTTGTAGATTCTAATACAACATTGTGGCACAACAGACTTAGGCACATGAGTGAGAAAGGTATCAAAGTACTTCATTCAAAGCAAGTTTCAGCAGGTCTAAAATGTGCAATATGGATTTCTATGAAAGTTGTGTGTATGGAAAACAAAAGAGAGTGACTTTTCTAAAGACTAGGAAGGAAAATAAAAAGAAGAAATTAGAGCTTGTGCATACCAATGTATAAGGACCATCTTAGGTATCTTCCCTTGGTGGCTCTCATTATTATGTTACATTTATTGATGATGCAACTAGAAAAGTATGGGTTTATTTCCATAGGAAAAAATCTAATGTATTTCAAACTTTAAAGAAATGGAAATATTTTGTTGAAAATGAGACTGGAAAGAAATTAAAATGTCTTAGATCTGATAATGGTGGTGAGTATTGCAGTCATGAATTTGAAGATTATTTCTCTATTAATGGTATTCGTAGACATAAAACTATTCCAAGGACTCCATAGGAAAATGGAGTGGCTGAATGCATGAACATGACTATAATGGAGTGTGTAAGAAGCATGAGGTTATATGCTAGGTTTTCCTTAAACATGTGGTCAAAGGCTATCAATACTACTATATATTTGATTAATAGAGGTCCCTCTACCCCTTTGGGTTGTGGTATTCTACAGGAAGCATGGACTGGTAAGAAGGTGAGTTATTCTTTTCTTAGAACCTTTGGTTATGAAGCATTTTCTTATATAGATTCTGAAAATAGAACCAAGCTAGAAGCTAATTCAAAGAAATGTGTATTTTTTGGATATGGCATTAATGAATTTGGTTATAGGCTTTGGGATTTTGAAAATTGTCAAATTATAAGAAGCAGGGATGTCATATTCAATGAGAAAGTGTTATACAAAGATTTGTTGCAGCAACATGAAAAGAAAGAAAATGATTATGTAGTGTCAGATGATTCTCCAAAAGTTGATGTTCCACTAATTCCTCATGATGTGTGACAACCGCAACAACAAATATGACACACACCAGTGAATGTTAGATAGTTAACAAGGATAAGTAGACCTCTAGAAAGATTTTCTCCTTCTTTGTATTCCATTTTACTTACTGATGCTGGTGAACCTGAATGTTATGATGAAGCTATGTAGGTAGATACTAAGATTTAGTGGGAGTCTACAATGAAAGAAGAAATGGACTCTTTGCTGAAAAATAAGACATGAGATTTATGCAAGTTGCTTGCAGGTAAAAAGGATTTGCTAAATAAATGGGTTTATAGGTTAAAAGAAGAGGATGGAGTTAAGAAAATATTTAAAGCCAGGTTAGTTGTAAAAGGATTTGCATAGAAAAAGTTGGTAACAAGAGGGAAGCTTAACTCCTCTTCAGCTTTAGTTGGTCTTCTCGACTGAATAGAATAAAACAATAGTAGAGTCTAAATAGTTTGATATTTGAGTGGGGGCAGCTATGAGATGGGTTTCTAGGTTACAAAAGGTTAATGCTTTATCCACTACAGAGGTAGCTAAGGAGATGATATGGCTTCAATTCTTTTTGGAAGAATTGGGACACCCTTAGAAGGATAATTATTTGTTTACAAACAGTCAAAGTTTCATTCATCTTGCAAAGAACTTAGCTCTTCATTCAAAGACAAAACACATATAGTTGTAGTACCATTTCATTTGGTTAGTTTTGGATGACAGACAGTTAAAACCATAGAAGATACATGCAAATGATAATCTAGTAGATATGTTTAAAAAGGTTGTAACACTTGTGGTCATCCTACATTCAGACAATATGGTATAGATGCAAATTTTTCTACCTCTTGAGCTTTAACTTTGTGACCATCTTTTTGGACACCATATTTTCAATACTTCCAGCATAAATGATCATAATACAACATTTATTTTCACATTTTCACCTTGTACAAAATAGGATCTTCTTTTTATTAGGTTCATTCCCACTACTCAGTAGATTTCTTCTATTAACTAAGACTTCTCCTATTTCAACATCTTTAGAATGTGATGATTTAGAATCTTAATCAACATGCACAACTTTCTCCTATCCTTTGATTCTCTAATATATTCTTCCTTACAATTTGGGATATTAAATACTCAATGCACTTCTTCTCTACATTGAAAACATGTTCTATAAAAACCACCTATACCAAATCCTTTCCCTTTTCAACTTCCTCTCTAATCTCTATTATATTTATCATGAAAATGATAAGAATTGTTTCCTCTCTAATTATGACTACTACTACAAGCATCATCCTTTTTCTTTTAATCATAATTTTGGCCTCCAGAATATCATCCACTAGATCTTCTTCCACAACCTCTTCCACTATTCTTGTTATCAAACTTATTGTTCAACTTTTCCTCAACTATTAGAGAAAATTGGTATGCATCTTCAATACTATTCATTCCAACTAGACTTAGATCCTCTTGAATTATCAACCTCAACTAGTTAATATCATGGCCTACATTCTTCTTATCATCTTTTGCATGTGCAATTCTAATGAGGACCTAGAAGAACTCCTTGATATACTCCTAAAATATTTATTTCCACTTTCTTCAAACCTTACATTTTCTTTAATAGATCAAGCTCATAATCCATGAGAATGAATTATTTCTTAAATTTACCTATCATCCAATCTCATCTACTGAATTGATGTTTTCCTCTACTATTTCACTCCAATTTAATCTCCTACTACTAGATCTTCACATGATCCTTTAATTTTGCCTTCACAAATTTTACCCTATCAGGATCCTTAATATCTTCATTCCTATAATTCATTGATCTAATCAACCAACTCCTCCAAGTTAAGATTTCTTGAAAATGTGGGAACCTCAAACTTGGGTCTCTTTCAAATCTTGGAAATGGCTCTAAAATCCCTTTCTTTTTTAGGGTACATAACTACCTCTTCTTTGCATTTTCTTCTTCTTTGTCTTCATCCTAACTTTCATCTCTTATAGTAAGATTCATCCCTCTATGCATTTTTGCTTCCAATATTTGCATTTGTTTTTGGAGAGCTCTAAAACACTTAGACCATGTAATACCTATGACCCTTCAACCACGCTCTCTTTATAGATAAATTTTTGTGCTTCCACATAAAATCCAATGCCAACTGCCTCACAATCAGTGATTTGTCTACACACTCAATCCAACCCACAATCTTGGAGAAAAATATGTCCTAGTTGGAAATCTATTTACATACTCAAGAAATTTTCTATGATATAACATGATGGAATTTTATCACCTTCATACAAATAACCACAAACACATAATATGAATAAATAAGTCACAATGATCTATGAGAAAAAAATATAGGCTGCTTATTATCATTGCAAATGTATAATTATAGAATTTTGAAATACAATATGGAAACCCACATGGGTACCTTACAATAATTTGCAACATAGAGCTAACCTAGAAAATATATAGGCCTTTCTCATATTGGAAATTTTACACAAATCAGGAAGTTTCTAGACATCAAACTGTAAGCCTTGAAGCTACGAAAAGCTAAAAATACATATAGAGTCAGCCTAATACACTTTTGATATTTATTTTGCAAATTTTGGTTGGGCCAACTTTAAAAGACCATAACTTTATATGAACTATTATAACCCCATTCCGAAATGCTCAACTAGTGATATACATGGCCTAACTAGTGCAAGCCATATTTGACCTCATTTTTGAGCACATCTAGGGCCTATAAGGCCTCCAAAACTAAGCCTAAATTTTTTCTACCAAAATTACACACAAATAATCCATAATAACTTCATGAATAATCTGAATATGGAACTAGATCTCAACTAGAAGGCTAATATATCCAAGATGAACATCAACCTATGATATTAGGATATTCCAAGATAGTATTATTGACTTATTGAGTAGCAAACCTCCAGAAATGAGAACTCTAAATTGAGCCAACCCTTCTTCAAAAAATGAAAGGAAACATGGTTGGGTTATGCAAGATTTATCTTACACCCAAGATTCTCCTACATCACTAACTTAACCAAGCCATCTTGAATATTTTTACAACCTCTGTGTTAGTTTGCTCAACCAAATTCTATCTCTAATAAGAGATAAAACCCCAAAAAAAGTACTTTCTTTCAAGAAATGCTATTTGAAATATGTGTTCACGAAACTCTACATAACTCTATCTAGTTATCATATCTCCATATGTGCTCTTATTTATAACATATAGACATACTATAGAAGATAATCCAAAGTAAAAATAATTCAATCTTTAATCCTCAAACCAAATGATGCCAACCTTTTGCTATTGGTATGTCGGTCTTTATAGAATAACCTATATGTTGACATCAGTGAAAAACATTTTCATGAATGCAATGCATAAGGTCTAAATAATGTCTCCAAAAATGCTAGAATACTCTCCCATAGGAATACCATCAGCATTCATTCTAACAATCTCATGTAGCACCGACACCTAATTAACTTATAAAAAATGACAAAATCACCAAGAAGCTAATAATAAGCACTGATGGTGGTAAAAAATCACTAGAACTCAATCCAACCAAAAAAAAAACTATTGTAATATCTAAGTCCCTTTTTAACTAACACTCACAACTAACTACACTATGGAGATGATAATGGCCATTAGTAGCTAAATCAATATTAGCAACTTGAACACTTGATGATATTATTGATAAAAAATATTCAATTATATATTATCATTGATGTTACACAAATGTTACACTCTAACCGAGCACTGCTAGTAGTAACTGAGCTCAAAAGAGTCTAGTATCAGCTGAGCTCAAGTTGAGATGAATCCAAGTTTAGTGATTAGTGCAAAGTGAGCCACGTCATTCATTGAAGGATTCAATTGTTAACCAAGTTAGATCAGTTACCAAAAGGGGTTCAGTGTAAGTCAAGTCAGGTCAATTACAAAGGAAAACAGTGGTAACTGAGTGACCCAGTTTTAGTATCAGCCAACCTACAGTAGAATAATTTTTTTTGTGTAAGTTGACTTAGTGGATGTTAATTTTTATATTTAAAGGTATTAAAGTTGACTAGACATTAGGTCTCATATATATGAAAGTTCAAGATGTGGATTGAAACAAGGAAGTTGTGGAAGAAGATAAGATGTGAATAATGAAAGATATTTGATTAAGAAAAGAACATCCAAAGAGCTAAAAATATTATTCTAATCAAGGAGGATCCAGAGGATAAGCCAAAAGTATAAATCTACAAATTACTCACTTCATTAATCAAGTCAATCATCATTACTCTCTAATAATTGTAACAGTAAATAAATCTCTTAATAGAGTCGACTTAACAATCATTTTGTAAATCCTCTAACAAAGTGGCATTTCTAGATTAAAGTGTCTTAAGACCTCTAACAAGGCCACTCCTAATAGGATAATTCAAATCCTTTAATAGGGTCAAACCTAACAATGTTTTTGGTAATCTTTAAAAGGGTTGGCTCCTAATAGGGCTCACTTTAGAAGAGTGAAAAGTTGTAACTAGTTGCATTGGTGGTTTTCCCAAATTGGGTTTTCACATTAAATATTACTGTCTCATTTTTTCATGTTATTTTCTTACTACTTTATCTTTCTACAACTAAGTTACTAAAGGTTAACACACATTAATATCTTGAGATTGCTTTGTTAGCTGAGTTGTAGTGAATATCTAGTTCTAACCAAGATGTTGAAGGATTTGAGTTAATAAGAAGCTTGTATTGACATCTAACAGATTTGGAATTAGTTTTAGTGGTAATTGATTCACCCCTCCCCTCTCAATTACTCCTCTTATAATTCTAAAAATTAGTATCATAGTTGTTCATTCTTATAGGAAAGGTTTCAAGGACCTAAGTTAAAGATCAAGATGTCTTCTAGAAGAGAGATTCCTAAGTTGAATAGAGACAACTTTAAAGCATGGTAGGAACTTATGAAGGTGCTTTTGGGAATCATTGGAGATATAAGCCCATGCTTCTTGGAGAACCAGTATGTATTCTTGGAGAACCAATATGTGTCACCACCTAATCCTTTGACTATGGATCAAATGGTAGATAAAAGGAATCATAACAAAATGATGATTTCCATTGCTTCTTCTCTCAATTATTTTGAATTTGATGAAGTCAAAGATTGTCCTACTACTCATGAAATGTGGAACAAGTTGTAAATGATCTATGGAGGAGATGACAATGTGAGGAGAGCCAAAGAAAAAATTATAAGAGGCCAATTTGATTTGATGAGAATGAAAGAAGATGAAAATATTGCCAAATACAGTAAAATAATCAAAGCAAGTGTGAGTGAAATTAGAGTTATAGGAGGAACAATTGATGATGTGATAGTAGTCAACAAGGTATTAAGAAATCTTCTTCTGATTTATGCAATTAGAGCTTTAGCTACTAAAGAGATGAGATGTGATCCTAAGAATGATATAACTTTGGATGCACTCATGTGAAGGTTAACAACTTTTGATTTGGATAACTTTGATAATTATCTTCTTGGATCTTGAAACATAGAATCTATATTTAAAGCCATACTAACTTTTGGTAGAAATGGAGGAAACTCAAAAGGAAAAAAAAGTTGACTATGAAGAAGAAGAAGAATTAGATGATTATTGTGAAGCTATTGAAGCATTGCTTGCAAGAAGGTTACCAAAAGATAAAGGTAAATATTAAAAAAAAAATTCCACTAATTTGTTTCTCTTGTGAAGAAGTTGGTTACATTACTACAAGGTGTCCAAATAAGGAAAGAACAGATGACAAGAAATTAAACAAGTTCAAAGGAAAGAAATATTTCAAAGAGAAAGGTAAGAAATCTTGTTATAGTGCTAAACATTCTGACAATGATGATGAAGATGAAATGGTATATATTGCTATTAAAGATGAGTCATATAATGAGGATAATGAAAATATGACACTTATTTATCATGTTAGAAAAAATGACACATGGATAATAGATAGTGGCTATTCTCATCACATGTCTAAAGACAAAACTAAGTTTGAACACTTGGACCATTATGACAATGGAAGTGTTAAACATGAAAATAATGAATGGTGTTATGTGAAGTGAAAAGGATGCATTACATTGATTTATGAAGTCAAATGTGACAATTATTATTGGGTTGAAGGACTAAGACACAATCTTCCAAGTATGACACAACTGAACAACATTGGATACAAGCTAGAATTCATGAATGAGAAGGCCATGCTACTGGCAATAAAAAAAAAGGCAAATTTTTAAATCTAGAATTTACTAAAACTACATATTTTCTAGCTTAGATAGAGGAAACTAAGTCCACATTTCAATTTGAGTTGTAGCTAGTGCAACCTAAGTTAGAAATAGTTTGAACTGAGTCTTAAATAGAGGAAGCCAAGTGGTAGATAGTGGAGATATTAAAGACTTTTAGAATGGAATATTCCAAACCAGTTGGAACATCTATGTGTACTGGACATAAACTATCCAAGAATGATGATTCAAAAGAGGTAGATCAGACTACCTATAGATCTATGATTGGAAAACTCTAGTATGTTGCTCACAAGAGTTGATATTGAATTAGTAGTTGGTATAGCTGCAAGGTTCTCTACAAATCCAAGAGAAAATCATATGATGGAAGTCAAAAGAATTATGAGATATCTAAAACTTACTCAAGACTATGGTCTATGGTACAAGAAAAGGAGAAAACCTTTATTTGAAAGTCTTTACTAATGCAGATTGCACTAGAAGCGTTGATGATAGAAAAAGCACTAGTGGAGGAGCATTATTTATTGGAAAGAGGCTAGTGTCATGGACCAAGATGAAGAAAACTTGCATCTCTTAGTCTATAGAAGGGGGAAAATATGTTGTTGCAACACTTAATTGTTCCAACATAGTCTAGATCAAGCAATTTTTGTCTAGAATAAAGGAAGAAATAAAGGACCTAGTGGTTATCTACTGTGATAACACAAGTGCAATCAACATATATCTAGTGATGCACTCTAAGATAAAAACACATTGTAATCAAGTATCATTTTCTAAGAGAATAAGTTCAAGATAAAGAGGTTAGATTGGAATATGTAAGTACAAAGGAGAAGGTAGCTAACATATTTACCAAACCATTACCTAAAGATGCATTTTTGTATCTCAGAGGAAAGCTAGGGGTCATTCTCCTATTTGATGCTCACTAGAATATAGATTAATGATGCATCAACTGAACTACATTGAAGATCTATCAAGTTGATGCAAAGAAGTCAAAGCTCATTGCATATGAATTAGTACATAAGGTACATTATAAACTCATTGTATGAAGTCTTTGGCATTTGATGTCAAAGAGGGAGAGATTGAATATGTCATATCAACAAGGGGGATAACTTGATCAGATGGAGTCTAAAGAAAGGATGGTAGAGGGAGAATCTTAGAGGGAGTTCTCATCGTTGAAGAATTACAATCAAACTAAGGATATTTGGTCCAAAGTTTTATTTTCTTATGACATGTTGTGTTGCCATCAATACCAAAGAGGGAGATTGTTGATAACAATTATTCAATTGTATATTGTCATTGATGATACACAAATGTTATAATCTAACCAAACATTGCCAATAGTAATTGAGCTCTAAAGACTCTAGTATTAGCCAAGCTCAAGTTGAGAAGAAGCCAAGTTTAGTGATCAGTGAAAATTGAGAAAGGTCGATCATTGAAGGATTCAAGTCTTAACCAAGTCAGGTCATTTTTCAAAGGGGTTCAGTGTAAGCTGTGTTAGGTCGGTTACCAAGGAACTCAGTGGTAATCGAGTGACCTAGTTTCAATATTAACCGACCTATAATAGAATAATTTTATTTATTATTTTTTTTTTGTAAGCCAACTTAGTGGATGTTAGTTTTTTATTTGCACAAGTATTGAAGCTGACTTTACATTAGATTTCATATATATGAAAGGTCAATTTGTGGATTGAAATAAGGAAATTGTGGAAGAAGATAATATATTAATAAAGAAACATATCTAGTTAAGAGAAGAACACCCAAAGAGCTACATAGATTATTTTGATTAGGGAGGATCTAGAAAATAAGCCATAAGAGCGATATAAATCTACAAATCAATTACTTCATTAGTTAGGTCATTCATTGTTACTCTCTAAGAATTATAGTAGTGAAGAAATATCTTAACAAAGTTGACTTAAAAATCATTTTAAAAATCATCTAACAAGGCCACTCCTAACAAGGTGATTTAAATCTTTTGATAGGTTACATCTGATAGTGTGTTTTGTAACCTATAATAGGGTTGGCTACTAATAGGGTTCACTTTTGACGAGTGAAAAGTTGTAACTAGTTGCATTGGTGGTTTTCCCAAATTGGGTTTCCACATTAAATCTTAGTGCCTCATGTGTTCATGTTCTTTTCTTACTTCTTTATCTTTTCTCCAACTAAGTTACTAAATGTTAATATCTCAAAATTACTTTGTTAACTAAGTTACAGTGAATATCTAGTTCTAACTCAACTGCACAATGATTTGAGTTAATAAGAAGTTTTTATTGACATCTAAGGGATTTGAAATTGTTTTTATTGGTAATTGATTCAACCCTCCCCTCTCGGTTACTCCTCTTATATTTTCAATAAATATTTCCTGGGTATATAGATACTACAATTGGTCTAACATGTTGTGGCTAGTCCTATCTATAAAACATGGTTCTAATCCATCCCATAATGGATGATATGAAACCAGAGCCTAACTACACCATTGTCAAACCAAATCCTCTACTTTTATGTCAAATGACAAATGATTAACACATTCAATTATATAATGTTAGTAGAAAGATCCAATCTATACCAATGGATCATCGATACCAAATTGGAAAATAATACATGGATCCAATCTCTAACTCTATACAACTTCTAGCTAGGTAGGATCCTAGGCAACCCTCTCAAAAAATCCAATTAAAAAATCCCTATTGGAAATAATTGTAGCCAAGATCTCTACAATATTCCCCACCAATTTTAATATAGCATGAGAGCCTTGAATGAGAGTACCCTAAAATAATATGTATGAATCCTCGTACAAATTCAAATTCTAAAGAAAATACTCCAAAAATGATTTAGCATAATATAAATGATATGTAGGATCATCAACCTAAACCCCCCCCCACAATCTACAAAGTATCCTTCTTAAATATGTGGCATTGTCAACTGTCCAATGCTACCAGCTATATAAATTGAAGAACTAGATTTCCTTTCAATAAAAGGAATAAAATTATCATGAGACCTTGTCTCTCTTGATACTCTCACATCCTCTATACCTACTAAAACCAAGTCCTATATGGATGAAACTTCTACATTATGACATACCTCATCTTCAATTATAGAAGAAAAATCACTACTAACCACCACAATGTACAACTAAACTAGATTTGGAACTGGTATGGACAAAAAATGCTCCAACTCTAGGGTCACCTTATCTAATCATGATTATAACTCCTAAAGATCTAACTATGTATATTGAAGAGAGTATACTATCACCAAGGTTTAATTTAGTGGTAAATATTCACCAAATGGTGAATCTCACTCATCAGGGACCTTTTGCGCTTTTGGGGTGGCAATGTCACTGGACAATTTATGAAAACTAGGTACTATGCTTAGAATAATCATGAATAATGATACATAATCAATTTTATTTTGACTATGACATCACCAATGAAATCTAATCTTTCCACATGGTAAATTAAATATTTTTGCCCATAATTTTTGAGGCATGTCTTAATAGATAGTCACATTCACCAATCTATAGTAAAAATTTAAGTCAGGTTATATATGTAAAGTACATAGATTTGACAAGTGTCTCTATTCTAAAGATTTTGTAAGGAACTTTCTATCCTTCTAATCTTTGGCCTGAAATAAATTATACTATGGACAAGTGTCATTATTTTGAAAAATTTCTCTGGAACTTGTTGTACTTTAACTTTTTAGCCTGAAATAGGATGTATACCATTGATTTAGGATCATCTAACAATCATTATAAGGGTTATTGTATGTTTGATGATACAAATTTATAGTTTCTCTAAATATTTTTACTTTTGGTCATGATTTTTTGAAATCATTAAAGATTCACCATTGTTTTACAAAATTTTCATGTGAAAAAAAATAAGTCTCCAATAAAATTAATTATTTTCCTTTAAAAAAAAAAAAAATCACCAATACACATTAATTTTTTACCCCTAAAATAATGTTGGATTTGCCATGATTTTATATATTTTTCCAAAGGGGGGTTTCTTAAATTTATCCTTGACTATCACCTCAAGCTCTTGTGTGAGCTCAAACAACTCCCCCCTTTCTCTAACAATGTATCATAATAAATACTACTCCACTCCATAAGGTAATCCTTGTGAAAAACTACTATGACTAATTGTGCTTCAAGATCCTAAAAGCCTCTTAAATAATGTGAATTGTTTCTAGGAAAAGACTACTATTACCATGCTCATCTGACATAGGAGAACCCTAAAAAAATGTAGCCAGCATCTGACACATAACATCTCAATGCTTAAGAACTAATGAGATGTCACTATCACTCACCTTTAGCTGACTTGTCACATGATTCCTTTGTAACCCCTACCTTGTATGTAATCCACTATTATATGAAACTAAATAAGATTCGGTCACCACAATATTTCTCATAGTATGTGAGCTAGCATTATGACACACATCTATAATTGAGGTATAACTACTCGGTACCTCAACTAATTCCTCCTTTGAAGGAGAATAATCCCTCACTATATCACACTCCTTGAATAAATCTACTTCCTCCTCAAGACAAAGTCCTTGTAAATTATAATCCTGAGACCTATCAAAAACCTCCTTAGATTCATCACCTAATACTTGGAAAGAAATATCATACCTAGTGCATCTCATAGAATCATCCAAAAAATCATCAGATGTGTCCATAATCTCTATATCAACATATGCTAATAGATTATCAACTTCCATCACTTGACTTTGCATAGATGACTCAATACCATGCTATGAATCAATAATTCTAGAGTGTGATCCAACATTGACTGACTCTATTATAACACCAAAATTACCACCATTACAATAGGATGACTCCATATAAGTATCAGTACCACTTGAGGAAGTTGTTGCATTCTATAATAGAGAAATAATACAAGGGATGAGATATAAATTTCTAATAACAACCTCATTATTAAGACAGTTTGAACAATCAAAAATAAATTTTTCCTTAATAATACCTACACTATTGACAGAAATAACTCTAGAATCCTCAGCTTGTTGAAACTTACTATTTTTGTCTACCTGTGATATTAATACATCCACATATCTCTATGTGGAAATTACACCATCAAAACTATAGATAAAACTAGTGGATTCCATACTGAACATAGGAGCATCTTCCTCCTAAATCAATCCTTCTCCCCTACATCATCAATACTGGTCTCCTACAAGTGGAAACCATATATCTTGTTTCCCTATCAATCTTCATTGGGTATAACAATCTATCCACTAACCTTTTCTGATGAAGCTTAAGTTTCTACATATTCTCTCTCAAGGCATTTATTTTACTTTTATATTCCTCACTGTTCTTCTATCTCCCAAAAATACTAGGCCTCCCACATCTGTCCCTAGCTGGAAAAAGCTAGAGTGATGGTCACTTCCAAAAGAACAAAAGATTTGAAATAAAAATAACTTTCCTACCCCAGATGGTAAGAAAATGCTTTGATACCACTTTAAATATCCCAATTGGTTATATCTGTGACAAACATCAATTCTTTTAATACTAATCATTGGTTTAACATTTCATCAAACACTTGGAAAACAAGTCATGTCACTATATATGTGAAAATGTGGCCTATGCTAACACACACACTTCAACATGGTCCTTATTTGTGGATTCATCCAAGAATGAACATTGGATTATTCATCCAAAAATCAGTTGGAAAGGTGACCTATTGCCTTCTATCTAAAGGGAATTGCTTGTTAGATATCCTCAGATTTGAGGTGTTAAGCAACCAAACCCTATAAGAACAAAGGATTTAAAAGAAAATGCAACTAATCTATATGAGAATGCAGATTAATCTAGAATGGAGTATGCACGTTTAATCTAAGAACATGTAAAAAAAGATTATGCTAAAATGTATGCATATTATGCTAAATGAGATTAAACAAGAAAATGAATATCTTATGAAAATAATGAGCTCAAATGAATGCACATT
Source organism: Cupressus sempervirens (assembly GCA_028749045.1). NCBI lineage: Eukaryota > Viridiplantae > Streptophyta > Pinopsida > Cupressales > Cupressaceae > Cupressus > Cupressus sempervirens. Next base: position 145,078,406 of record CM053789.1, on the reverse strand, counting down.
CTAGCAGCAATTCGAAGCAAATTCTCATTCAACCTCCCCAAAATGAAGAGATGAAGGTCTCTTAAATAGACTTTCCTGGAATCCATCAACGGTTGAGATTGATTTCAATCAAGGGTCAGGATTGAAGATGAAGTTCATTCATAAAGGAAGATTCCCAAATTAGAGGAAGTTAACTGATTTCTTTTGAGTAGAATAAGGAGTTAACTAATTTAATTCCTTTTTGATCAATAGTGAACTAGACATTTCCCCTTTTTTAACTAAAGAGAGATTTTGGTGAGATATTTAATTTAATAAAATGAGATATGCTATCATAATTACCTTTTTAATTAAATAATTCTATTTAATTAATTAGAGACACTTTTCTCATTTAATTAAATAACTTCATTTAATTAATTAGGAATGGCTTCCCATTTAATTAAATAACTTTGTTTAATTGATTAGAAGTAAGTTCTCCATTTAATTAAATAATTTTGTTTAATTAATTAAAATAGGTACATTTATTAAATTAAATAAATTTAATTCCACAGTACATTAGCCTTAGGATATAATTTAATTTAGTTAAAGTATAAATACTTAGTAATTAAATTAAATATTAATCAATAGGTTTAATGTGACTAATATGAGTAAATACTATAGGAATTAAATAATAAGCATGATGAATGCAGATTAGGGTTTTCTGCATCTAACAATTAAGTCAAGTAGTGAGTAGCTGAATAAGAATTTGCCTAATGGAATAAGACTTTAGGATTGGTCAGAAATAGACCAGAATTGGTACCATGGCAATGAGCCAATTTTGGGGTATTACAGTCACCACTTTGATTTATGTTGTAACCTTGAGGGATTTCTTAAAAGGAAAATTATAAATTGAATAAATATGTGTCTATTGAAATGCAATGCAATAATAATAGTACCCTAACTCTTTGACTACAGCATTATGCCTACTTTAAAAAATACCAAATTGTTCTCTTATACTATCAGATAGCATTTTAGAAAATATATAGAATTCTAATTTTCACTGGGTAAGACAAACATCTTAATACCACATTAAATTCATTTAATAATAAATCTGAATTTAAAATATCTCAACTTTTTATTGAACTTCTACCAAATAGAAGAGATTATTTGAATTATGGAGAATATCCTAGTAGTGAGATCACTCATAGAACACATTTATATAAGACCTAAAATTGAATGCCCACAATAGCTAAGAAACCTTAACCTGGTAGGGGAAATTGCACCTTAATATATACTATCAATTAGGCCCACTAGTCTAGATGCCCAAATTATAGTGATCAAAGAATCCCAACCTAGTAATCCTTACTCATGCAATGCAACCTAAAATTTTGGGTGTGTACTTGATGGGAATTAATGCTCATATATATAGAGAAAAAAAATTATACCAAAATATCTAGAAATATCACTCTTCCTTTTCACTTGTACAAACATAAAATCAATTTTGAACTAGCTTCCAATAGAACATATCTAGCGCCATGCATTTGGCTTCCTGACCGCACAATAATAGATCCTTTAGATTCCAATTATGGGTCAATTATCACTCACAAACTCCCAAGCAAAACACTATCTCCCAATAAAATTAACCACAAAAAGGGAAAACACAAAATTTTGTCCATAATTATTTTCAATTTTCACTATACCTCAACAGTGGAAACATGCATAATTCATACTCAAAATCCTTATTATTCATCAAGGGCATTAAAGACACTAAATTGTCAACTTAGGAACACTTTACCAAGAAAAATAAAAAGAGAATAAATGATTATATATTTTATCATTAAAATGAGCTCATATGTATAACCCCCATTAGCAAAAAAAATCCTAAATGCAACTTTCACTTAAGAAGCTTCCTCAATATAACATCATTTTATAATTTGCCAAATAATATAATTTATTGATATCTGTTGGCTCTCAAAAATGACATTTTCAACTATATCATAAAATTATTACGTGAAATTCTATTATTTCTCATACTCAATAGTTAGAACTTTTCATCTCATTCCAACAAGCTATGATACTAATGTCGCAAATAAACAATACCAAAAAAAATAAAAATCTCAACATATTTAGATAAATAATAATAATTCACTTGTAATGTAGGGGAATAAATAAATTATTTAATTTGACCACATTTGATATAAAATCAAATCTTGTTGAAAATAATTAGTTAAATCCATATTTAACAATGTATTGAAAATCAAAAACTTGAAAAATCATAAATCTTGCAAGTTGTGCCAAATGACACTTGAAAAAATCGAACAATCATTGTAACCAAACTGTCGAAATTATTATAAACTTTGACATTGCCCAAAAATTATGATAAAATGGATGAATGATTGATGCAAATAATATATCAGAGGATGGTTAGAATGTAATTCATAATGGACATGGCTATCCTCTAGATAAATTGTACAGTTGATCAATTTTCAAAAAATAAAAAATATCATTGATTTTTCTAAAAAAATTAGCATTTGATATTTATGATCTACGTAGTTTGTAGTTGAAAAAAAAAAAAAAATTGGAAAAAAATCATTATGTTTTCATAAATCTAGAAAAAAAAAAGTTTGACTTTGATTTGTCTTTAGTGCATTCTGTCCGGAGATTAGCCTCTCCCATTCATAATGGTTCCTATGGTTGTCTGATGAACAAGAGCAAGAACATCAGATGTTTGAAGCAGAACTATCTCAATTAGTTAGAGAATCAATGACATTGGATTTCGACCATTTCTATTTGGTTTTGGTTTATTAATTGATGTCCATGATGAAGCCTGCAATTTCAGTTTTATTTTGTTGGGCTTGCATATATTAGAAAGAATATGGATACTCCATGTATTCTAATTTACAATGATATTTATTATACATGGAAGAAAGTCTAGATCAGTTTTGAATGGATATATTATACACTTAAAACTTAGTTTTTCATGTTAGCAATTCCATCTTGTTATTGATTCATATTGGGCTAATTTAGAATTCAGACTTTTTTTTGACTTTGGGAATGGTAAATGCCAACCATGGAAATTTGTAGAAAATAGTATTGGATCTTTATTTAGATGGTGAATATTAAAACATGGTATCAAATTTAGATTTTTTCCCAAAGATCAAGTGTTAAGAACTATAAATAAGATTTTTCATGGGCAAAGAAAAAGAAGACTTTTAATAAGTATTTTAGCAAACCATTGACTTCGATTTCTTAACACAAATTGGGGTATGTAAAAATATGATTTTTTTAGGGACTTATATTGCCTTATAAAAATAATCTCTTATTTCTACCACATAAAAACAAAATTTCAGATTTATTCACAATTCAAAGAGGACATGTTTAATGTGATTTCATTAGGTGTATTTGATGAAAATTAACATATTCAAGTTTGGTACTGAAATTAATATTTAGGAATGCATATGGTTAGTTAAGGAGGTTTAATGAAATACTGAAATAAATGAAGTTATTATTTCCTCTTCATGTCAAAGTTATCATAGTAAAGTACTATGGGTGATTGTAGAATTAGTTTTGTTTGAGATGCAAGATAATGAATGGGTTGGATAGTGATGCAGGAGCATCTTGAGTGTAAGAGCAATCTTGCATCACCCAAAAATATTTTCTTTTCAATCATTTCTATTTTAATGGGGACTATTAAATAAGGTGGTTACTATTTATGGGAATTGTTGGAATTTCAAGTAGGAAGAGTAAACTTCTGAGAAGGGGGGGGGCGGGGGGGGGGGTGTTGAATCAGCAGTTAAAAACATGAACCCATAAAAGTTTCACCACACATCCATCTCATACATTCAATTGAGAAACTGTAATAACATGTAAAGCACATACATCCAAAACATGTAAACATATAAGCAATCACATATTTTGACACTAGATATGATCACCTAGGAACCCCTTAAATGAGAAGGTAAAATTGGGGTGGGGATGACACCCACAAATCTTCACTACTATAGTAGGGTAATAGCACAAACCTTTGTCACCCTTTTGTAAAGGAAAATGCTAACAAAGGTATAACTGTTCACTTTCAATGACATAAAATTATATTATTATTTTGAATTTGAAAATGAAGTAAACTAATAAAATGTGTAGAAATAGATGAAGTTTAGGATTATAATTTTTAATAATTATTTGGAATAAGAATTGATATATTTTCCCAAATTTTATAGATAATTTTTTAGCTGCTGAAAAATGCTGAAAATTAGGGGTCTAGTTCCCACCACAAAACTATATGAAAATAAACTTATTTCCCTTTGATCTCAAACAATGCTATAGATAACATATATATAGCTAGAACAATAAAAAATAAATATCAGCTTTAGACCTATATTTTATCTTTTATAATGATTCAAATTTCAACTCACCTAAAATTGATAGTTTTCATCTCCCACCACTTTAATCAAAACAAATCTATTCTAACTTTAAGGAAAAGTATACATTCTAAAAGAGGAATCTTTCCTCTAGAACATCATAATTTTTATTTATTTTTGATATGATTTAATATTTTTTTCTTTCTCAAAATTGACATTTTTTCGAGTGTTAAAATACATGCTTGTAGAATTTTTTAATTACAATATAGTATATCTAATTAAAACACTATAAAATCTATATGAGAATATTCTTGATTTTGAGATTTAAAAAATGGTGTTTATATGTTATTAAAAAAAATCATAAAAAATAGTAAGAGTTATTGAAACATCACTTTTCTAAAATAATTTTATTTCTTTAGTAGTTGGATACAAACTAGCATAAAATATGCATTTAATAGACATTTCCAATTGGAAAAGTGTGAGACCATATATAACTTAGCTAGAATGAATTTATCTAGATCGTATGTTTGAAAAAAGTTGATTTTTAGATAGAAATAGTCAAATTCAGTTGTTCTAATAAGTCAACCTTAAAGGTGACACAACTTTGTATTTTACCTAGCAATAAAGTGTAGCCAATTAAGGTTACAATGGTTTGACCATAAAATATGATCTACCCTATGAAAGGTGTGTACAAAGACTGTTAATTCCCATATTTTTAAAGGATTTTAGAAGTGTGCCTGGTCAAAGGACTTCTGATCATTCACTTGGAATGTCACCCTATTAAAGGATTTACTATAGCCTGCTAGGACTACTCTATTAAGATATTTTACCAAAATCACATGTTAGGATGTTTTAGCATAGATCTTGTGATTGGTTCTGATTGCCTAATTAAAGATCAAATTCATTCAATGTCCTTCTTGATCCTTCTGATTTGATATAACAATTGTTTTATTCTCCTATTTTTGTTCTCCCCTAACTGATTTTGCAATTCACACTATTTGAATAACTTCTAAGTCTTCATGAATGCTCAGTTCACATGCAAAACTTTACCTTCAATCTCTTTTGTGCTCATCATCATCATATCATAAGAAGTTTATGATTTTCATCCTCCTTAAGAAGACTAAGAGACTTAGGGTTAGGTATGAATCTATGGCTGAGATTCATTCATATTTCCTCTTTAAACCTTTCCCTTTTTCTAATTGGTTGCATACAAATACATAGGGATTCGTCCTTATCTCTAAAGAATCAAAATCTATCTTTAGGTCAATTGAAAAATGGTTTACATATTTGTTTGTGCCATTACAAACAAATATGGCAATAATGTGTCACTCAGCATATGAAGTGACTGATGCTTGGCATATAATGTAATTTTTTTCTAACTCGACACCTGAACTGCTCAGCATTCACTGAGTTACTCGGCACCTAAATCACTTGGCATGGTCTATCTACTCAAAAATTGAGTGACTCGGCACATGAGTGGCTCGACACTCATTACAACTTAGCATAGATTAACATTCCTATGATAGTCTTGGCATGTATTACTAGTTCGGCATTAACTAGGTAAATTGCTTAAGTGTGTTTGCACTCACTTGTCAAAATCAATCTAAGATCAACAATCTCCCCCTTAGACATTAGTATCAAAAACACTTGAATATCCATAATCAATCTAATCTTCTTGAGTATATCATAACCATGACTCAACTTATATACAAAACTTCAAAAATTTCAAACAAAAATTGCAATAACTTATATACCTCAAAATTTGTAACTCCCCCTAAGTCAATATATCTATTTTGTATCCAAAATCTAGTCTCCATTCTGAGTAGAGTTGTCTCTATTGATACTCTTTCATCTAATACTCTTACTATACCTTAGTTGATATCTACTCTATTATGTTTGTCTAAAAATTTCATATCTCAAAATTGCATATCTCCCTCGAACATTATAACTCCCCCTTTTTGACACTTATGTCAAAGGGTCTATACACATATAGTGTATTTTTCTAGAAAAGACTTATGGACTTCCATGATTATTTTTAGAGCTATGTCCTAATTGTCACATGCAACATCTAATGACTTTATTGGGATAGCGAGCTTGGTTGCAAGTTTTACTAGGCCATCTAAGGTAGAAAGATTAGGATCTTTCTTCAACAAAGTTTTTGCATAGCCTACTTCTTTATGGAGAATTTCCATGTGTGGTGTGAGAGATGTATGAATCTATGTCAATTTGTCTCTTATATTAGCCTCTTATGCTATTAACACAACTAATTGACTATGTAATTGAAGCAATGCATTAAAATGCTTCTCACTCTAAGTTGGGGTCTTAGGTAGCTAGGTACTTGATATGCTTAAGTTTCTTTCCAAGCTCATTATTCTATGTCTAGGGTTTTGGGTGAAGAGTGTGGGATCACATAATTTGGTGTACAATGAGAAAATATTCTCAAGAACCTTCTTCACATCCTCAACCTTATTTGACAAAGCAACTTGTGATAGTGCTAATTCACTAGATATCTTTTCATTTAATTTTCCTTGAAACTTTATTTCAAACCATTCTAAAAGTTTAGCATTTGTTTCTATGCCTTCATTATTAATCCTTTCCACAATATCTGACAATTGCTCCTCTAGTGGCTTGGATTCTTCTAGAATAGGTAGGTTGAATGTATCTAAGAAAATTTATTTGATGTCTTGCAATGGTTACTTTTGCCTAAATTCCTTTCTAAGCACTTCTTGGTGCTTCTTCCTTTCCATAGCTTGTTGTAATATGCATATTTGCTCAATTGTCATAGTTGCATAATCAAATGTAGGTATCACTATCTCTTCATCTAAAGTTACATCTCCATAGTGAATTACCTTGTCATCTTTTATAGAGTTGGAGCCTAGTGTAGAAATTTTTAGGGGTATGGCATTTGTGCTCAGCTTCTGAAGGATTTTTGAAGGAGAGTTGGATGTTGGTAAAGTTACCAATGCTTGAGTGGCCTCTTGCTCCTTCTCCTTTGGTATGTCCTTACTTTCTTCAAATCTACTACCATCAATCACAATGATTTGAATTGCACCTTGTCTCTATGTTGTAGGTACAGATGTATCTATCTATCTTGTTTTCTCTTTTTTTGTTGTCTCCTTTTCCTATTCTATAATAGTTTACCTCTACTCAACTATGTCAACTTTCACTAGTGTGTCAACCTTAGTAGATGAGTCTACTGGTGTTTGGATTAAAGGTTGCACTTGAGGAACTGAAGGGATAGAAAAAGGTGGTTCTTGTGGATTGACCTTATCCCTTGTAATGTCAGCTACTACGTTCTAAAGTTCATCAACACTGATCAAGACCAAATTTACACACAGTTTTGCTTGGAGTATAGACTAGTCCAATACATTTTTCAAGTCATTAGTAGTCAATGGATTGATGTTTTGAGATGAGGTATCAAGAACATCCTTAACAATAAAATTTTTAGTTGACTTGATTGTACTACATTGGGGGCTAATACTTAACACTTGTGTGTCTTGCACACCTTGTTCATCTTGTTACTGCTCACCTATGACTGTGTCATCATTTTGCTTTACTGGTTCCTCCCCAATAGTGTTGTATATTCTTTCATCTTCTTGCATATCATCATCCTCTTCTTTTTTATTATCCTTTTCATCCAAATTTCCTTAATCTATGTCATCCTATATTTCTTCTGAGGGATCAACTTCTCCTTGTTTTATAGTGGTTAACCCATAGATTAGTTTCTAGATTTTGGTTGACTTCTTAACCACATCATCAATATTATTTTGGAGAATAATAAAGGCTCTATATCTAGGTGCAAACCTAGCACAACATTTCTTCACTGCCTTAGTAATCTAACCCTTTGTTAGCTCTGGCATCACTTGAGCTAAAGTTGACTCCCTGATTTGTTTTTCAAGGTTTAAACAATAATACCACTTTTGTTCAACTATAGTATACAAATCCTTAAGCATTTTATTATCTAATTCAAGAGGAGTATTCTTGAACTTAGAAATAATTGCATATACTACCTCTTCAACTAAATTATTTTCCTCTCTTCCAAGCTTTTCAAAATTGATACTTTTCAAACTTGACAAATCTGCATTACTTCTGACAGTTTCACATATATTTTCAAGATCAGATTTTGATTTGTGACTTACCACTTGAAACTAGCTAATATCATCTAATTCAGTTTTCTCTTCATCTGAGTTAGGTTGAGCTATGTATTTTCTTCTCTACTTCTTCTGCACTTGGCTACTTTCTTTAGCTTGTTTGGACTTTTCTTTTTCCTTCTGTGTTGTGACTCTTGTGCTTGCTCTAGTAGCTAGTGTCATTGGCTTTTCTTGGGATACCTTGGCAACTTTCTTTACTTTGGCTATAGGTTGTGCCTTAGCCTTTCTCTTCTTTGGCTTGGCCTGTTCTAGTGCTTTATTAGCTTCTTCTTCCTTGGAACCTTCTATTTTTTCTTCTTCTTTATCCTCTCCCAAGCCTTGTGTCAATGCAAGAGGACCTTGGTTTTGTTCCTATTCTTGCTCTTCATTATCTTCATCATCTTCCTATTCTTCCTCTTCGACACCCTTGGAAAAATTAGCCTTAAGCTTCTTCATTAGTTTATCCTTCTTTTTTAGTGTGGAGGCTATCTTCAACTCCATCTCAAATTTTGACTTCACAACATCATAATTACCAAATAGCTTCGCACCTTTGTCAACTTCCTTTTCAAGTAGGGCAACAATGGCTACAGAGGTTTCATCAACATTAATGTAATAACCTAAGGGTCTTAACCATCTTACACTAGGTGTAGTAGCTTATATATAAGTGTAATCAATATCCACAAGAAAGCATATATCATTGAAGAATTGTTCAACCAATGAAACTGGTATTCTCATCCTTTATTTCATAGACTTCTTGAAGTCTTCAAAATAGCCAGTCATGAGTGTCTCAAAATTATCTCCCATCTACTCAATAAACTAATTAATTTGAATAGCACTTGATCTATTTGTCTTCCAACTCACCTCGCCAAAGGATGGAAATGTATTATGAACATAGAAAAATATGCAAACAAGTATTGATCCAAACTTACACTATGCACTCTTTGTTTTTTTGACTACTCCAAGATTTTCCATTATTTGTTGTAATTGAAGCTCAGCAAGATCATAGGTATGATCCTTCTTAACAATTTTATAGCCCACATCAACTGCAATGACAAGTATACTATTTAAGCTATTTGATTGGTAAAATTTATGAGAAATAACCCTTACAACAAAGTCTAGTAGTGGATCTATGATAGTGTCTATTGTCATTCCACATGTGTTCCACTTTGCACTTGTGTTTTTCTCTGTAACCTCTTTAGAGTCACTTTATAGAGTCTTTGATTGATCTATGGTTGGATATCTAGTTACCCCGCACACTATTCTCTTAGTGATTTTGATTGGCCCTTCTTCCAGCCATAGGGATCCATCATGTATCCTACTCAATACTAGCCTTATCCATTTTGTTTTGAAAATAGTGGGGAAATCTAGGGTATGTTTCAAACTCTTTCTTTCAACAATTTTGAATTCCTCTTTCAAAACACCATTTTCACATAATTTGTCATAACCTTCCCTTATCTCCAAATCACCAATTCCACCTATCTTACAATTATAATACTTTCTGACATCCTAAACCATGATAACCTTAGGAGGAATCATAGATAATGCACCTGATGGATATTTTTTATACGCAACATCTGGAATGGCCTTAAAATTTGGTTGCTTGACCTCATTACTAACTAACTATACATTCAAGACCTTTGTTCCTTCTACTTTTCTTAAACTCGATGTCATTTGAAAAACTAGGGTTTTTATAGATTTCAAACTGTGTAACTCAACTTATGAATAATACCTTGACACTTTGAAGAACTAGAGTGAGATCATTGTTAAGATCTATGCAAATGCTTCAAAAAAACTTCTAAATCATCCTTTTTCTCTACTTTCTCTCACTTTGAATTCAAAATGATGAAAAATGAGTGAAAATTGACCATATGCCCTTCAAAAACCTTGCAACAAATGCTTAGTGCATGTACAACTGTAAACTCACCATCAACAAGATTTCAGGTTCACTCAACATCTATAGGTATTACCATCACTCAGCATCTACCTTAGACTTGACATCAATTAACTAGTCTAGCAACTCGACATCAACTAGCATTCCACTTGGCATCCATTGAGAAATTTTCATGCTTGGCAACAACATGAAAACTTGAAAGATTTAACTTGAATTTTTGGCAACATCTTGCATCTTCATTCATGCTAATGTAGTCCTTTTAGTACTAGCTTCTTTTGGAACTGATGTATGATACAACACTTAAATATCAGTCCCACATACCTCTTACTTGCTTAGTTTGATGAGGCATGATCACTTGACCTATTGGGTGAAGTGATCCCTTCTTTATTTGATGTACTACAACCATCTTTCTTCTTCCATGTCTTGTTCATCTCATTTCTGATGTGTTCAATATCTACTTTGTCTTTGCCTTTATCAAATTCACAACTTGGTGCTTTTGACCTAGTTGGACAATACTTATTGATGTGACCAATCGTTAAACAACTAAAGCATGTGGTTTGAATCAACCACCTTTTTTAGTTACCACTAAAATGTGTCCTAATGCAATTTTAAGGAACATATCCATATTCTTGATAGTAATGGTAGCTATATCTTATATTATAATTCTAGTTGTAAGAGTTGCCATTTTTCTTTACCTTTTCTTGCTTGTTTGATGATCACGTTGACTTGGATCTACATTAAAAAGCTCTATGTCCATACTTCTGATAGCTATAGCAATATCCTTGAAATCTTGGTGCATGCATGATTTTGGTTTGGCATTCATATGCCTAATGACCTTGTTTGTTGCACTTGTGTCAATGAATCATGTTCTTAGGTCTAGCATTCTGATTTGTAGTCTTGCTCCTAGACACATTAGTAGTATGTCCTTTCTTACCACAATTATGACAAGTGGGTTTGGATTCCTTACCTTTATTGTTTCTTTGTTCAACACTTCTAGATGAGTCTCCTTCAGTGCTTGAATATCCTAGTCCAGATGTATCATTGTTAGATCTAGGGGATTTAAGTCATTGCTCAAAGTATTTGGTAGCTTCATTTGGCTTGTTGAATCTTTCAACAAATTCCATTACTGTCTTTAGGTCATTCTGCAATTGTTCATTCTATGACTTCAATGTAGTAATCTCAATGTCTTTGGTATTTAGTTCATAGTTGGCATTCATCACTTGACTTAAAGCATCCAATTGTATGTTGGAAATCTTGGTTAGCTTTGATGATGTCTCTTCCAATCTATCAGACATAACTCTTTTGTCTTCTTCAATCATGGCTTTGTCTTCCATGATTTTCTTCTTCTATTAAATTACCTCACATAGCATTATGGTATGTGATTCTTGCTCTAACTTAAGATTTTTTATTTCATTAGCTTGGATCTTGTTCTTTGCCATTAGATCTACAACTACTACATCATACTCACTTGAGTCTCCATATGTAAGTAGCTTAGTAGTATCAATCTCTTTGCATTATGTGTCATTCTCCACAATAGAAGTGGGGTGAATCAATAGTTAAAAACATGAACCTATAAAAGTTTCACCACACATCCATCTCATACATTCAATTGAGAAACTATAATAACATGTGAAGCACATACATCTAAAATAGTAAACATATAAGCAATCACATATTTTGACACTAGATATGATCACCCAAAAACCCTCCAAATGAGAAGGTAAAACTAGGGTGGGGATGAAACCCAAAAATCTTCACTACTACAGCAATACAATGTAACCAATTAAGGTTACAATGGTTTGACCATAAAATATGATCTTCCCTATGAAAGGCCTGCCCTATTAAAGGCTTACAAATATTGTTAAGTCCCACCTTGTTAAAGGATTTTAACACCCTATTAGAAATGTGTCTAGTTAAAGGAATTCTAATCATTCACTTGGAATGTCACCCTGTTAAAGGATTTACTATAGCCTGCTTGGACTACTCTGTTAAGAGATTTTACCAAAATCACCTGTTAGGATGTTTCCGCATAGATCTTGTGATTGGCTCTGATTGCCTGATTAAAGATCAAATTCATACAATTTCCTTCTTGATCCTTTTGATTTGATATAACAATTGATTTATCCTTCTATTTTTTTCCTCCTCTAATTGATTCTACAATTCACACTATCTGAATAACTTCTAAGTCTTCATGAATGCTTAGTTCGTATGCAAAATTTTACCTTCAATCTCTTTTGTGCTCATCATCATCATATCATAATAAGTTTAGGGTTTTCATCCTCCTTAAGAAGACTAAGAAACTTAGGGTTAGGTATGAATATATGGCTGAGATTCATTCATATTGCCTCTTTAAACCTTTCCCTTTTTCTAATTGGTTGCATGCAAATACATAGGGTCAATTCTGCAAATAGATTCGTCCTTATCTCTAAAGAATCAAAATATATCTCTAGGTCAGCTGAAAAAGGGTTTACATATGTGTTTGTGCCATTACAAAAAAATATGTCAATTCTATGTCACTCAACATATGAGGTGACTAGTGCTCAGCATATACTGCAATTATGTTCTGACTCGACACTTGAACTACCCAACATTCACTAAGTTACTCAACACCTGAATCACTTAGCATGGTCTATCTACTTGGTACTTGAGTGACTCAACACATGAGTGGCTCAATACTCATTACAACTCAACATGGATTAACATTCATATGATGTACTCGACATGTATTACTAGTTTGGCATGAACTAGGTAAATTGCTTAAGTGTGTTGACATTCACTTGTCAAAATCAATCTTTGATCAACAAGAACTTACTATTTTTAGTAAGTTTTTCATATGAGCTCATAATGAAATCATTTTCTACATGAAGGTTCATTTTAGAGTTATAAGCCTACCATAAAAATCTCATTGCTCCAGCTTAAGTATCAGAGAATTTATTGCAGATTTTTGGTGGAAATATTTGCAGAAAAATCTTTACGTTCACTGTTGGAGGCCTTAGACTACCTAGATGAGGTCCAAAACCTTGATGGAAGGGTGCCTGAGTCATTTTGATCTTGTAGATTGGGAGCTGGCATTTCTAAAAAGTGGTTATAATAGCCAATTAGAGAAACAGTTCATGATTTATGGCCTTTTAAAGTTGGGCTACTTGAAATATCTAAAATAATTGTCAAAGATGTATTGTTAGGGTCGGTCGGCCCTAGGTATTAAGTTTTAATGTCTAGAACCTTCCATGGTGGCATAAAATTGCCTATTTAGAAAAGGCCCAAACATTATCTAGAACAGCTCTGGGTGATATGTGGGTTATCATATTGTACTTGTGAATTATATAATTCTACATTTGTAGCATAAATGAGAAGTCAATATTTTGTTCTCGCATTTTCTGTTGTTTATTTTTTTTCTGTTATGGTTTATGGTATTAAGGGGAGCACCCTTCATTAAGTGGTATCAGAGCTAGAGTTCTTGAGTGTGTGGACAAATTGCCGACTATGAGGCAGTTCACACCAAGATCGTGGTTTGGGCTGAGTGTGTAGATAGATTGCCTATTGTGAGATAGTTTAGACTAGGGTTTTAGTGGAAGCACAAAAATGTCTCCATGAAGAGAGCATGATTGAAGAGTTGAAGGTGTTGCACTTAAGGATTTTAGAACCCTCAAGAGGCAAAGGCAAGTGATGTAAGAAGACATTTTCCAACGAATGAATCTTTCCATAGGAGATGATGAAAGTGAGGATGAAAGAGAAGAAGAAGGAAATGTTAACCCAGACACAGTAGAGGAAGTTCTTAACCCAGAGGAAGCTAGGATTTTTAGGGCCATTTCTAGTATTGAAAAAATACCTAAGTTTGATGTTCCCACATTTTTAGGAAATCTCAATCTAAAGGAATTGATCTCCTGGATCAATGAATTGGAAGAGTACTTTGAATATGAAGATATTGAAGATCTAGATAGGGTCAAGTTTGTGAAGGCCAAATTGAAGGGTCATGAAAAGATCTAATGGCAGGAGATCCATTTGGATCAAAATAAAAGAGGAAAACAAAAAATCGCTATATGGGGTCGAATGGTAGTTAAAATAAAGTGACAATTCATCCCCATAGATTATGAGCTTTATTAAAGAAAATACAAGGGCTGAAGCAAGCTAGAAAATTTTTTCAAGAGTATACTAAAGAGTTCTACTGAGTTCTCATTAGAACTGGCCATGCAGAAGCTAATAGGGAGAAAGTCATGCATTATCTTAATGAGTTAAAACCAAGCATTTAGGATGAGATGAGTCTTGTTTGACTGACCATTATTGAGGAGGCATACTAGTTTTCCTTAAGGGTTCAGGAGAAACTAAGCAAGAAGTTTGATAACAAGAATAGTGGAAGATGTCACAGTGGAAGATCTGGCGGACAATCTTATGGAGGTCATAATGATGATTAGATTACAAGGATGAGGCTGGAAGTAATAGTCAAAACTAGAGGGGAAATAATTCCAACCATTTCCATGATCAGAACAATAGAGATCAGAGAGGAAGAGGTAGAGGACAAGGATATGAAAGAGGAGGCTTCCATGGGAAATATTTTCACTATGGAGAAGAAGGGCATAGAGTATTTGAATGTTCCTAGTGCCAAGGAAGGATAGATCAAAAAATAGAAGGCCAGGTCAGAGTTACACATGTTGATGAAGATGTCAGATCCTCACATTCTGAAGATGTTGAACGAGGAGAAGTCCTAGTTAATAGAAGAGTCCTATTGAGTGGTGAGAATGAACCTGATCAAAAAAAGAGTTTGTTTAACACAAGGTGCAGATGTGAAGATAAGCATTATAATGTGATCATTGATAGTGGAAATACTAAAAATTTGGTGTTAGAAATGATGGTTACCAAGTTGAAGCTAAAGAGATTGAAACACCCAGATCCATACTATATTGCTTGGATGCAAGATGATGACAAGGTCATGGTAAATGAACAATGCTCAATAAAGTTCAAGATTGGAAGCTACCAAGATGAGGTGCTATGTGATATCATACATATGGACATATGTCATATGTTTCTAGGTAGGCCATGGTAGATCGACAAGCATGTTGTACATGATGGGCAAGAAAATACCTATACTTTAACCAAGGATGGAGTGAAGCATAAGTTGAATCCATTGAAGGATAAAGAAGAAAAGGTATGTATTGCTACTAGAATATGTTTTGTTGATGGAAAAGAGTTTCTTAAAGGTATAAAGTGTGAGCATGTGTGTTTTGCTATAATTCCAAAACATAGTAAAGAAGAAGTAGAGGGGGTTCTTGCAAAAGTCACAGATATGTTGGGAGATTTTTCTGATATTATATTAGATAATGTACCTAATAGATTGCCCCTAATGAGGAAGATTAGTCACCACATGGATTTGGTTGTAGGAGCCAGTTTGCCAAACAAGGAAACACATAGAATAAAACTAGTAGAAAGTGAAGAGTTGAATAGACAAGTTAATGAGTTGTTGCAGAAGGGGTTGATTCAAGAGAGTTTGAGTCCATGTGCTAGATCAGCTGTATTAGCACCAAAGAAGAATGGAGAATGGAGGATGTGCATAGATGCTCACACTATCAACAAGATCACAATCAAGTATAGATTTCCATTACCAAGGTGGATGATATTATGGACTATTTGAGTGGAGCTGAGTATTTCACAAAGATAGATTTGAAGAGTGGATACCATCATATTCATATCAGAGAAGGTGATGAGTGGAAGACTTCTTTCAAGACAAGAGTACTATATGAGTGGTTAGTCATGCCTTTTGGGCTAATTAATGCACTAAGAACTTTCATGCAGCTCATGAATAAGGTAGTGAAGGAGTTTCTAGGTAGATTTTTCATTTTCTACCTAGATGATATCTTGATCTTTAGTAAGACATTGTTGGAGCATTTGATCCATATTCGCAAGGTGTTTGATAAATTGAGGGAAGAAAAATTGTCGTTTAAGTTGGAGAAGTGTATTTTTTTAAAGGAGTTGGTGTACCTAAGATTTGTAATCTCAACAGAAGGTTTGAAAATGGACCCAAAGAAAGTGAAGGCTATCCTTGAATGGCCTACTCCAAGGTGTGTGATAGAGGTAAGATCTTTTCATGGACTGTTTAGTTTTTATAGAAAGTTCATAAGAGGTTTAGTAGTATTTGTGGACCCTTGATTGAAACAATGAGAGGGGATAGGAAAGAATTTAAGTGGACTATAGGAGAAGATAAGAGTTTTAATCTATTGAAACATAAAGTTTCAAAGCAGTCTATTTTAGCACTTCCTGATTTTAACAAGGTGTTTCAAGTAGAATGTGATGCTAGTGGTACTATAATAGGAGTTGTTATGAGCCAAGAAGGTAGACCTATTTCCTATTTTAGTGAGAAGTTGAATGATGCAAAAAAAAAAATTTTTTTATGATCAGGAATTTTATGCTATAGGTCAAGCAATGAAGAAGTGGAGACACTATCTTCTTTCTAAGGAGTTTTTTTTGTATACTAATCATCAAGCTTTGCAATATTTGAATAGTCAAGGAAAATTGAACCAAAAGCATTTGGAGTGGGTTGAGCTTTTGCAAATTTATACATTTGTTTTGAAACATAGGATTGGGAAGTCTAACAAAGTTATAAATGCTCTTAGTCAAAGACTACTTTTGCTAACATAAATGCAGATTAAGGCTATTGGGTTCAAGGAAGTCATTATTTTGTATCCAAATGATCCTAATTTTAGTGACACATGGAAGGCTTGTACAGAACTTGTTACACTTGACAAGACAAAGTGGTAGGATTTCATGATCTAGGATAGTATGTTATTCAAAGGAAGCCAGATGTGCATTTCTAGAAGTTCAATGAGAGAGAATCTCATCAAGAAGAAGCATAGTGGAGGATTGGTTGGACATTTTGATAGAGATAGAACCATAGCTTTGGTTGCTAAGAATTATTACTGGCCACAATTGCAGCAAGATGTATAGAAGTTTGTATAGAGTTGTAGAGTATGTCAAATGGTGAAAGGAGTGAAGTAGAATAAGGGGTTGTATCAGCCATTACCTATACCAGAGAAACCATGGGAGGATGTTAGCATGGATTTTGTTCTTGGATTTCCAAGGACACACCAAGGGTATAATTCTATTTTTGTGGTGGTTGACAAATTTTCAAAGATGACACATTTTATTCTTTGCAAGAAGACAAGTGACATTGTTCATGTGGCAGAGTTATTTTTCAAAGAAGTGGCTAGAATAAATGGCTTGCCAAAGAGTATAGTTTTAAATCAAGATACCAAACTTTTTGGGTATTTTTGGCATAAATTGTGGAAGAAATTGAAGACATAGTTGAAGTTTAGTTTATCACATCATCCATAGACTAATGGATAGACAGAAGTTGTGAATCATAGTTTGGGAAATTTACTGAGATGTTTGGTTGGAGACAACCCAAAAGGATGGGATATGATTTTACCATGAGCATAATTTTCATATAATAATTCTATTGACATGAGTATTGGTAAATCACCATTCCAAATTATATATGGGAGTAGTTAGAGAAATGATTTTGAATTGAGGTAGTTGGATAAAAGAGAGATAAGTAGTGCTAAAGTAGAAGAATTTGCTGAACATTTGAATAATATCCATGAGGAGGTGAGGAAACACATCATAAAGATGAATGCATAGTATAAAGCTAAGGAAAATGTGAAAAGGAGATATATGGAATTTCTGATTCGAGATTAAGTCATGGTTCATTTGAGAAAAGATCATTTTCTAGTGGGTACATATAATAAGATGAAAATGAAGAAGTTTAGACCATGCAAGATAGTGAAAAGGCATGATTTTGGAAATGCTTATGAAGTGGAGTTGCCTGTTGAATTGAATATTTCACTAGTATTTAATATTTTAGATTCAATAGAGTATTATGAAGGAGGTGATGGAGATGAAGTTTCGAAAGTGTAGTTGAGTATTCCAATAGCTAGTTTGGCTACAAAAGATATTGAGGAGATACTGGATAGTCGTGTTGGAAAAAGTACAAGGAATAAAACTATGAGGAATACCTGGTAAGTAAAAAGGGAGGCTAGTAGAGGATTCATCATGGCTAGCAAGGGAGGAGGTTCCCCATCTTGGTTTTCCTATGAACACTTGAGATGTGATGAAGTCACTTCTCAAATTACCCCAGGTTTCTAATGTAGGAGCATCCTGGGTGTAAGAGCAATCTTGCATCACCCAAAAGTATTTTCTTTTGTCTTTTTGTTGGTGTAAATAAGCATTTACTATCTACACTTACTTAAATTTATTTAGGTTAATGCATATTTTTATTATTTATTATTCACCTAGGATTATTCATACTCTTATGAGTTGTCATGTTGACAACACAGGAGTTTGCACCACTTTTATGCACATGGTGTCTACAACACAGGAGTTAGCACACTAATTAAGCACATGGTGTCTACAAACTTGTCATTCTTATCCACTCATCTAGAATGATGGATACGACATGTGCTTAGTTTTCATGATGTTTATCTTATCTCCTAGTTCTTTCTAGATACATTCTAGGTACTTCTTGAAAGGCCTTTATAAACAGGCACTCCTAGTGTGTTTGTACATACAATATAGAGCAATGTATGAGGACATACTCTAATTAATTGATCATATCCACTTTTGGTCTATAGTTGTTCTTGTTTTTGAGTTCTATAATCTTGGGTGAATCTTTCCCTAAGAAAAATTCTTATATGGTATCAGAGCTCTTGGAGAATCTCTCTTCACAAATTCATTCAAGACCATCTTCTTGCTTCATCACCTCGGCCTGAATCTAGAGTATTGCTGAAATTGGAAGTGTCTAGAGCTAGATCTAACCTCACCATTGCATTAAAAATTTTCATTTGGTGAAAATTGCCTATAAATTTGACTACCCTAGCCCAATGTCAATCATGAGGCTATTTTTTTTGCAAATTGGGACCCAGAGACCCCGATTTGCAAGTTTGGGTATGGTCATTTTTAGATATACAATTTACTTTTATTCAAATTTGATTTTCAATTAATATCTACAATTATTTTTTGAATTGGGTATTTTCAAAAAAAAATTGCCTAGTCAGGCTAGCAAATTTTTTTTTTTGCAAAACCAGGCAGTCACACCCCGGCCCTGCAAGGAGGAATATTTACCATATTCTATTACAGGGAGCATATTCCTTTAATAGTCAGATTCAAATCTAAATCTAGGTGTGCAACATAAATTTGGGAGTTAACACCACATGAACGACCCTCTTTCCCATCAAGAAAATCCAACCGGTGGCCCAATTTCTTTTCAACTCACGTGCACTATTTTTTAAACATTAGCAAGTGTTTACCCACACTACATGTGGCACTAAACACACAAGTTTTGGCACTGCCTAAGTAATCTCTGGTGGCATATAACTTGAATCTCAATGACCATTTCACTCTCATTATAATAAAACATTTGACACTCCTTCGATGATGTGCAGTGATTTTCTAGCGTTGCTTTGGCTCACAAATTCTATCTCTAGCCCACAAAGTAAGTCCCAATGCCTAGTCTACATTTTGATGCATGTTCTAGTTCTAGTGCTTGGAAAATAAACCTTTGGCAACTTGCCCCTTTGACATAGGGACTATCAATGCCTACTGCTGCTATGACATGCAAACCTCTAAAATTCTACCACGTGGCATCCGAAGGTCCTGCCATGCAGACAACCCACCTACGTAGACCCACACATGTAGGCAACCAGTTGGCCCTTGCACAAAAACCTACATGGAGTTCCATATCAGCCGAGTTAGTGTACTACAACACATCACTAGCCAAAAAGGACAGTCCATATAGCCATGCCATCATACGAGCCTACCACATCACCATGGAGGCTATTTTTTTATGACATCATCATTTCATGAGGTTAAATTTGATAGTCATCTAACTTTCAAACTAAGGCATTTATACCTACTATGGCATCCATTTGACCGTCAAATTTAATCACATAATTTTCCTCCCAAATCCCTCTTTAGATGCATTTTTTATTTGGCAGCTTGACTTTGAGAGGCCATAACTTGAAGATCCAGACTCCAATTTAGGTGCAATTTTTTTAATTTTGGATAGAATTTCCTAAAATTTCTAGTGGTGGTGTTCTTGTTTGGTTTTGGTACATGGATTTGTTATAAAATGCATCTTTTGGTGACTATACCTGTCCAATCCTACATTTTTCAAATTGAAATGCTCCATACAGGCTCATCTGGACTCAAAAATAGGTTCAATTTTTTTTTGAAAGTGGATTATTTTTTGTCTACTTTCCACATCTAAAGTAAAATTCTAGGGTTTTGTGGATAGAAATATCACTTTCATAACTAGGGCCTTTTCTGCATTGTATTTCTTTCTTTTTTTTTAGAATTGTTGTATATCTTAGCTACAGTGCTTGGTTCCAGATTTAGGCCTTAAAAGGTAGTTGTAATAGGAAAAATTAGAAGTCCACTTTTTACTTTTTGACAAGTGGCCTATCGTTTATGCACTACATATAAAGTGCCAAAAGCATCTTTTTTTTTTTTTTTGGGGGGGGGGGGGGGGGGGGGTGGTGTCTCTTGATTGAGTGAAAAGGGGGAGTGTGTACTATGTTCTTGTGTCTCTCTTGTGTGCTTTTTTCACTTTTGGTTCACCTAAATGTCCACTTCTAACTTCATATAATTATTCTACATGGAGTAGATTAATAGAAAAAGGTTATAGTCTTTATGTTGATGGTACAATTACCAAACCCACTGATGCTAAAGAACTCATTGATTAGAATAAATAAGACCAACAGGCTTTAGGAATTATAAAGAGTTTTGTACATAGAGATCTCTTCTTCCACATTTCTAGTTTCATAGAATCCAAACCAATTTGGAACATGTATACACTAATATGTTAGCAAGAAACTCTAATCTATTTAAAGAAACAAAGCATTAACTAACAAGATCAATATAACATATATGAGAGAGTAAGACAAGCCCTCAATTGAGAATATGAACCATTAAGAGGTTCTCTCAATGAGACCTTTCTTGTTTTTGGGATGAGCCTATTTGATAGGATTTGGGATGTGTGTTCAAGATACTCAAGCTAGCTTCAATGGATTCTTGGAATTTAGGTGTGGATGTATGCAAAAAGTATGGATTTTGGCTTCTCAAACTAACATTATAACTTCAGCTCAAGGATTGTGATGATATGGCTTGGGAGGGGATCCAATTTATAGGCTAAGAGCTTGAGGGTTTGAGGGCTAAGATGCAAGGATTGGGAAAAGTTCATGGAGGGCTCAAATTGCATGAGAGGAGAGCACATGGATTGTGCTTCCTTACAGCCAATCAGGGAGTGACACATGTCACAGGGTGAGAGGATGGAAAAAATGGCAAGGATGAGTCAACAAAGGAGGCTCAAGGGATAATATCTTCATAAAAACCTTCATAAATGACTTGTAAGAGAAATGAATGGGTTTGTAAGAGTCTTTATGGCCTTGTAAGAGCATTGAAGGTTTAGTGGTTGGGATATTTTGGAGGGAGTTGAGATTGTTGACTTTGCTTGGTTTAGGAAAGTCTTAAACTTGCTTAAGGAATGTGACAAGATTAAGGGGGGATTAGAGACAGTTTTAGGATTTAGATTAGGGATGTTAGAGATATGCAAGTGGATGGCATTTAATGAGGGTGGGTGAGTTAGTAGCTAAGCTTGGTTAGTATGGGTGGATGGGGTGGATTAGGCTAAAAAGGGGGTTCAGGGATAGG
The DNA here is from genome assembly GCA_028749045.1 of Cupressus sempervirens. Classification (NCBI taxonomy): domain Eukaryota; kingdom Viridiplantae; phylum Streptophyta; class Pinopsida; order Cupressales; family Cupressaceae; genus Cupressus; species Cupressus sempervirens. Next base: position 145,056,378 of record CM053789.1, on the reverse strand, counting down.
CTTAGGGATAGGATAAATAAAGTTTATTTATCTCATAGGTTTGGTTTGAGGAGATATTTATTAAAACATTTTTAATAAATATGAAAATTAATATTTAACCTTAGTTAAATATTTTGAGTTGGGATTAGGGGTAGAAAATAATGGGATTAGCCTTTAATCAAAATTAAAGAAGGGTTAGAAGATTTTGGAAGAGGTTAGTGATCTTAAGGAAATTGGCCAAGTTTTGGGCAAAAAATAAATTAAATATTTATTTTAAGATTTTTGGTCAATTTAGTAATTAAATAATTAATAAATAAGGAAAATAATGTTTAAATAAGATTTAAACATTTTTGGGAGGGATTCCTTAATTAAATATTTTTAATTAAGACAAAGGGATTTAATGGCATAAAAATTAATTAATTAATTAATTAATTAATGATGATGTCATTAGGGATTTTTTTAGAAAATAAAAATACTTTATTTTCTAAAGAATTTTAGGTGTCTACATTTTGCCCCTCTTTGATGTGATGTCACAAGTGGCATGGCATCAAAGATAAGAAAATAAGATGCCCAAGGCTAGAGCAGAAGAGGAGAGAATGGACTACGAGATGCCCCCTCAAGAAGGCGGAGGGGAGAGAAAGTGAGGCTCGATGGTTTCTTGAAAAATACAAGAATCTAGGATGAGCAAGAAGACTTAGATTTGGCAAAGAGAAGGGGCTGAATTAGCTCAAACTCTCACTACGGGAGAATGATAAAGGGAGAATTAGAGGTACAAGAGGAAGCAAGCTTAAGACTTTAGGGAAGGTGGAGGATGAAGGAGTAGAGTGCTATACAAAGGAATTTAGGATAGGGAGATGGATGATGGGATTATAAAGCTAATGCAATAAGATTTCAAAGAGTCTGATTGGCAGAAGATGGGTTTCGAAGATCCCTAGGACTAGGATTGTGGATCTTGAAAGATGAGGCTTGTTAGATTGATTGGATTATTGGATCCCTAAGACTAGGATTGTGGATCCCTAAAGCTAAAAGTGAAGATTGATTCAAAGAGATACTGATGCATAAGCTGGGATAGGAGAGACAAATGCTAGATATGGATGGGGGATAATTGAGATGAAGGGATTCCATTGAAGCTTTTTTGAGCAGGGGGATACTTCAAAGAGAAGTACCACCATGTAGTTGAGCAGTAGATTTTCTATAGGACTATTGGTTGATTGCCAAGGTTACCAAGAACATCAAGGCCTTTTCACCAACTATCCAGAGGACTGATGAACTAACTCAAAACAAACACGTAAGGATTGCCCCAGCATCACACATGAATCTCATAAGAATCAAAGTGGAACTGACATTGGGTAACCCACAAGCAAAAAAGAAAAATAAACAAAAGACCTGATCAAGATGTTACACTCAGATTGCCCCATTCGTAGTATACCATGATATGGAAGATTGTGGCAACCTTGAGGAGGGAGCAAAAGATTGTTTGGAAAAGATACTTCAAGACCCAAAAGGGAAGATTGCAAATCAAAAGAAAGTGAAAATCCAAAAGAGAACCATTTGCCAATGAGATGGGTAGGACGAGGTACTAACGGACCAAGATCAGACATGAGGAAAGCTATATCCTACAAGGATCTATCGAAGAGAACCTAAGCTGGTGGATTTGAATGATGCATCTGGCAAGCTGAACTAAGAAGGATAACACTTTGGTGATAGGAGATCTAGCTAAAGGATGCATTGAAATAGCTAACCAAGGGTTGTGCAATTTGTGCAAGATGCTGATCAAGGAGAAATTGACACAAAAGCTGGATAGATACAATGGTACTAAGCTAAAGAGGATGTACAAGCTGACAGACCAAGATACGTTACAAATGTACAAGGTTGTTCATGTTTTGGTTTTTGTGAGATGGAAATGTTTGTGAAGGGTGGGATGTCTGTAATAGTTGATAGGCAGATAGGTAGATGGTTTGCTAAAAGCTTAAGTGAAAATGGAATTCTTTGTGTGCATGTGATAGGATGCAAACTAGGATACAAGCTTTGGTATATAATACAAGCTAGAATATGGTACAAGCTTTGGACAAGATTTGGATAGACAAGCTATGATACAATATTTTTAAGGTTGGGTACAAGATTTACAAGCTAAGGTACAAGATTTACAAGTTGTACATGAGGTATTTACAAGCTTCATTAGATTTTGGATATTTGGTTGGAACACCAAGGGAACAAGCAAGTGTTTTATGGTATGGTGAATGGATAGATGAGGGATAGGATAGTGATAGATAATGGATTAGTATTAGTACACAAGGTGCCTAAATTTCTAGGTTTTCACCAAGGTACCTATCCAAGGTGCTTGAATTGTCAAGTTTTCACCATTGGACGCTTATTTCTCTTTACTATTTTTTTTGTATTTTTCAAAAGCTGGGTATACCAAGGATTTTCAAGCATAGAACTTCTTGAGATGAATGATGTTAGTAGGATCATTCAAGAGTTCTCCTTCTGATGTAGATAACTGATAGGCTCTAAAGCCAAAGGAGGCAGTGACAACATAAGGACCAAGCCATGTAGGTTCAAACTTGCCTTTCTTTTCTCGATCTGCTTAGACTTTCATGTTTTCTTTGAGGACCATGTTGCCTGGCTAAAAGTGTCATGGAAGCACCTTCTTGTTGAAATTCCTTTTGAGATGAGTTTGATAGACTATGAGATGATCATAGGCTTGTTGTTGCTTCTTGTCTAAGAGATCTAACTAGGTGAGTTTGACTACTCTGTATTCTTCATCTGATATTTGCCCTTGCAAAGATATGTGCAAGGAGGGAAGTTCAACCTCTATGGGTAGTACTGCTTTGACACCATAGACTAGGGAGTATGGATTTGTTCCTATGGATGTACAGAAGGAGGTTTGGTAGGCCCATAGGGCTAGATTTATTTGTAGGTGCCAATCATAGCCGAAATTATTGACAACTTTCTTTAGGATTTTGAGGAGAGTTTTGTTAGTTCCCTCTACCTGGCCATTACCTTCTGGGAAATATAGGCTAGAAAAGCAGTGATGGATGTGGAGGGAAGTGCATAATTCTTTCATGTTGAGATTTTCAAAATTACCTCCGTGGTCGATGAAGATGGTGGATGGGATGCTGAAGCGACAAACATTGTGGTACAAGATGAACTTGGAGACCTAAACTCTTGTAGCTGAGACTAGGGGGACTGCTTCCACCCATTTAGTGAAATAGTATGTAGGTATTATTATCCATTTATGTCCATCAAATGAGAGAGGTGTGATAGTTCCAACTAGATCAAGGCCCCAATAAGCGAAAGGCCAAGGTGGTGCAATAGGCTATAGATCCTATGCTAGAGCATGCATAGGATTTGTGTGCTACTAACATGGGAGACACTTTCTAAAAAAGTCACAAGAGTCTTCTTTGATGGTAGGCCAATAGTAGCTTGCTCTAAGGATTTGTCGCACTAGGACAATACCACTTGTGTGGGCACTGCAAAGTCCAGAGTGTAGTTCTTTTAATGCCATTGCAGCCTCATTTTCATCTAAACATCGAGAGAGAGTATCATGATAACCCCGACGATATAGGGTATTGGCTATGATAACATAGCGAGATGATTTTTGGATGAGGTTCTGGCATTGGGTATGTGTGAGGTGAGGGGATATGATACCGTCATTAAGGTAAGCGTAAATCTCATAGTACCAAAGGGATTGGGGACCAACCAAGATACAAACATGGTTTGAGTCATCATTCACATAGGTAGGTGTGAGGAGCTTCTCGAATAAAAACTCATACTATGTAGCTATTGGGGGAATTTCCAAGAGTGAGCTGATAGTAGCCATAACATCTGCTTCTTTGTTCTACATTCGAGGCACTTGTGTAAACTGAAGCTTTGTAAAATGTTGGGTTAGCTGATCAACTAGCTCTTTGTAGGGTAATAGCTTTTCAACCTTGGTTTGATATTCATTTAGGGCTTTCTTGATGATGAGCTGAGAATTGCCAAAGATTTGTAATTCAGTGATGTTCCATTCTACAAGTATCTTTAATCCTACTATAAGAGCCTCATATTCAGCTATATTTTTGGTGCTAGGGAATTGTAACTTGAAGGCTTTTGGAATGTAATCTCCTTGAGGTGTGACCAACAATATTCCTACCCCTGATCCATGAGATGTGTGTGAGCCATCAAAATAAAGTTTCCATGGGGGTTGTTCTTCAATTAGATATATATGTTCATCTGGAAATTCTGTGATCAAAGGATATGCATCTATTAGAGGTGCATTAGCTAGGTGATCTGCTATAGCTTTCCCTTTGCTTGTCTTTCTTTCCACATACTGGATGTCAAATTCACTAAGGAGCATAACCCACTTGGCCAAACAGCCTGTAAGTGTTGTTCTGGAGAGCATATACTTGAGAGGGTCGATCTTGGAGACTAGTTGGATGGTATGACTTAGCATGTAGTGGCAAAGCTTTTGAGTTGAGAAAACAACTGCCAAACAAGCTTTTTCCATAGGAGTGTAATTGAGTTCATAACCAACTAAGGTTCTACTGATGTAGTAGATGGCTCTTTCTCTACCATAGTCATCAACCTGTGCTAGAAGTGCCCCTAGAGTAGTAGGCATTGCTGATATGTACAAGATCAAGGGATGACCAAGAATTGGTGGAACCAAGATAGGGGGATTGGTGAGATACTGCTTGAGATGATTGAAGCTACGTTGACATAAAGGATCCCACTTGAAGTTTTCATCCTTCTTCAGTAAATGTGCAAATCGCATACACTTATCTACAAGCTAGGAGATGAAGCACTAAATGGATTGAAGCTTTCCCTAAAGAGTGAAAAGTTGTCGCAATGTCTGGGGAGGAGACATGTCTAAGATAGCCTTGACCTTCTTGGGGTCAATCTCTATACCTCGTTTAGAAACTATAAAGTCTAGAAGCTTACTAGATGTGACCCCAAAGACACATTTCTTGGGATTCAGCATAAGATGATATTTGGCTAACCTATCAAAGACTTTTTCAAAGTCAGCAAGATGATCCATGAAGGTATGAGATTTGACCAAGATATCACCACATAATCCTCCAAAATTCTATGGATAAGATCATGGAAAATGGCTATCATAGCTCTTTGATAGGTAGCCCCTGCATTCTTTAGGCCAAAAGGCATCATGTTGTAGCAAAAGGTTCCCTAAGGGGTAGTGAATGTTGTCTTATGCTGATCCTCTTCTACAATCTTGATTTGATTATACCCAAAAAATCCTTCCATGAGGGACAAAAGTTCATGTCCAGCTATAAGGTCTACAATCATATCTATGTTTGGTAAGGGAAAATCATCTTTTGGACAAGCTTTGTTAAGATCTTTGAAATCAATGTAGATTTTGATGTCACCAGAAGGTTTAGTGATGGGGACCATGTTGGAGATCCACTCTGAGTAGTCAATAGGTCAGATAACCTTAGAAACTAACATTCTTTCTAATTTAGCTTTGACCAATAATGCCACCTTGGGGTTCATTTTTCTAAGCTTTTGTCTGATGGGCTTGATCTTTGGATAAACTACAAGATGATGAACTATAAGCTTTGGATCAAGCCCTGGCATGTCCTGGTATGACCATGCAAATTGGCCAATGTTCTCTCTTAATACCTCAAAGAGGAGGCCAACTTGGTTCTTGTGATAGGGATGTAGCAATGTGAACAAGTTTGGGGATCTCTGAAGAACCAATGTTGACTTCTCTAGTATCCTCAATTAGAATAGAAGACACCTCTAGTCAATTATCTTGAGGAGGCAATGCTAAATCCTCATGTTCTACTTGTTGCTCTAGATTTTCTTGCTAAGGGGATCTCTTCACTGACTTAGCTAGTCTCAGATTCACCTTAGTTCCAGTTTTGGATGTACTGGATCTAGGTTTGGGATTTTCTCCAAAATACCCCTTGGGATCTAGCTTATAGATATAGGAAAAATTTGGCTTTGTTTTCTTGTGAGGTTTTTCAGATCCCATGAATCTCAGAAGCACTTCCTCTGAAGTGAACTCATCAATATGTATGACACTTGGTTGGTCCCAATCTATGAGTTGTGGATGGGCGAGTGGTAGATCAATGAAATGGATGGATAGTTCTTGGAGAATAGAGTCTCCGAGGAATATTTGGTCTAGGATATTGTCATAGGCTCTCTTTTCAAGTTCCTCAAGAATGTCTTCGATTTCAACAAGGTCGTGATGAATGTTCAGAAAAGTGTGACCATCTATATTGGTGCCCCCAGTTGTGAGTATGCCAAAGCCAAGATTTGACTTCAATTCCCACTTGTGTGCGTCGATGGGGCATTGCATGCCTCTTTCCTCTAGTCCTAGACTACCACCTTGATAGTTCCATTTGTCAGTGATGAGCTTATGTTCTTGGGGATACTTCTGGCTAAAGTGATCAAGGCGTGCTTGATTTCTTAGAGGTGCATCCTTATGTAACCAATTGTTGATATCTGGAGTGAGCTCTTCATGAAGAGGGATTTTTGAGGATACAAAGGTTGTTGGGCCAAACTGTTTGTATCGAGGAGGTGGAATATCCTTAGCTTTGTGATATGTTAGTCATCCATGGGAGTGTGGATCAAGTGGGAGTGCCCTCACAACAAATGCATCTGACAGACTATACTCTCCATAGCCTTTGTTATTGATCTTCACGGTAGATAGGGTGGAGGCGAGGATGGTTTCTGGGTCATTACAAGTGTGGGATGAGCTAGTGATGGCTGTACCAATATCAATTCTAGGGCAATGGTTTGTATATGAGGCTTCAACCGCATTGCAGTAAGCAAAAGGTTCTGGATCGGCATGGATGGTTACCTCAGTACCTTGATGCAGAAATTTGATGCACTGATGGTAAGTGAATGGAATGGCTTTCATGGCATGAATCCATGGGTGATCGAGGAGGATGTTGAATGGTAGGTTTAGATCAATAACATGGAAAAGTTTTTCTTGGATGATTTGCCCAACCTTGATTGATAGAAAAATAGTTCCTTCTGTGGTTCTTTTCAAGTTGTCATAAGCTTTGATGGTGATAACTTCATTGATGATATCTTCCTCAGTATACCCATCTTGTTTTATGAAATTTAGGGTGCAAATATTCAAGGCTGATCCATTATTTGTCATTACTCTTTTTATGGAAAAATTGGATACCATGATGGCTATGCGAAGCAAAAGGGTGTGATCTAGCTCGACCATAGGTATGTCAGTGAGTTTGAATGATAGGGCACATGAGGAGGAAAGGTTTCCAACAAGATTATGAAAATCAATAGCATTGATATCTGAAGGGACATGAGATTCTATGAGAGTACTGTCAAGGATTTTTTGTACACAGGACTAGTGCAGAGAAGGTCTAAAATGGAGATTTGGGCTAGCATGTTCCCAAGGTGTTCCAAGATATTGTTCTAGCTTTTTAATGGAGCTAATGGTGCTGGTGAAACTGGTGGGCCTGCGATGTTAAATTGTGCTCTTCAAGTGGTGACTTCACACTCATTGTTTAGTCCTTGGATATTGATAACATTAAAAAAAGGCTCTTTTTAAGATATACAACTGATAAGGCTACCATAGTCTATATAGGATGAAGTGTGGTCATTGTTCTTCCCATGCTATTGGTTTGGCTGGTGGTTTTTGGTGTTGTTGTTGTTGGTTTGGATAGGTGCTTTTCCAAGATTTTGGTTGTTGTGAGGAGGAAAAGCATTTTGATAGATCTGTAAACCTACATTGGGAGAGGTTTGGGCACCAACAGTGATTTCTTTCCAATCAACGAGGTCTTGCACATAATCTTTCAGTTTCATGCATCTGAGGGTAGTGTGACCTTTTACCCTATGAAATTTGTAGTACTCATTATATTTGTACCATGTAGCTTTGGATTGGCTTGGGTTGATTTTCTAGGTAGGAGGAAATTTGATGAGGTTTTCCTTGATTAATTTCTCAAAAATGAAATCCAATGGCTCACCAAGGGGTGTATAGTTTCTAGGTACAAGCCCTAAAGCTACATTGATGGCATTAGCTTGATTGCTAGACCCTTGAAATTTGGGTCTTGGATTGTGGCTTTGATAGCTTTGGTGATTCTACTATTGGTAGTTGATAGCTTGTTGATTGTTTGGTTGATATGGTGGGTTGGACTGGTTTTGAGAAGGACCAACAATATTCACATGTCTGGTGTCAATGACGCCATCTATTGCAACATGCTTATTTTTGTTCCAATACCTAGACTTTTCATTGGAATGTGATTTATTTTGGTTTGCCTCCTTGTAAATCTTGACCACACCATCTTTAATGAGTCCTTGCTCAAGGATCATTCCTTTTTATTTGATATCTTTGTAGGTCTACAAATAGTTCATGGTCATGTGGTGAGCCAAAGTAGGATGGGCATTATCAATAAACATTTTCAACAAATGGCACTCTGGTGAGGTGCAAGATATGTGGGTGGTAAGGGTTTTCCATCTTTGTAGATATTCGGGAAGGCTTTCTCCACCTTTTTGCTTAGTGTGGACAAGATCAGCTACTAATAGCTCTGTTTCAACAAGATGGGCATATTGGGCTACAAATGCCTCAGACAATTAAGAAAAGTTTTTAATTGTGCCATATGGTATTCTATAAAACCATTCAAGAGCTATTTCGACCAAGCTTTTGGGAAAGAGACACAAGAGGAAGACGTCATCGTATGCCACTTCTCGACAGTGCATGTAAAATTCTTTGATATGTGTGACAGGGTCTCCTTTTCCTCTGAATTTGTCAAACTTGGGTGTCTCAAAATGCTTGGGGAATGGAATCATAGTAATGGCTCTATCAAATGGGTGAGGACACACATTCTCAAATTTGAAGGTTTTTGGATCATTTCCCTCTTAGATGTTCTTCAAAGTTATCTTAATGGCTTCCCATTCTGAATTAATGGGTGATGGCTGGGGTGCCCCCAATGTAGGAGTGCCCTGAGGTAGGTATGTGCTAGATGGGGAAATGGAATATGGATGTCTTTGAGGTATGGGCTGGTAGGGATTGTACATGGCTTGGACAATTGAATGTTGGATGATGGGTTGTTGAGGTGGAGGTGGCACATATTGTTGCATGCATTGCGAGGCTTGCTGTTGATACTAGATTTGAGGTTGGGATTGAGGAACATAAAATAGTTGTGGGATAAATGGATTGGTTTGTGGAGGTAAGGTATAAGATGGGTGTGAAGCTTGGGGAAAGGATCAAGGAGCTTGTGGAACTTGGCTTTGAATTTGAGGAGTTTGACCAATATATGTGGGTTGTGCCCCCATCTAGGAAGCTATCTACATGGCAAAAGAGGCCAAGTAATTGGTGGTTGGTGGTGGTAGATTTCCTCCTAGAAGTGGCATAGAAAAATAGTTGGTAATAGGAGGTATTGGATTAGTTGGTGGTGGAGGTGGTGGGAATTGAAAGCTTGGAAATGGAATTGATGGGGTTTGATAGCTTGGTGGCTGGATTTGAAAGCTTGGTAGAGTGGTGGCGGGAGCTTGGGTCACTTGAGAAATTGGCAGAACATTGGTAGTAGCTGGTGGGGTTTGATAGCTTTATGGAGTGAGGGTAGTAGCTTGTGGATTTGTGGCTGATGGCACTAAGCTCCAAGGACCTAGTGAAAATGATGAAATTGTGTTCCGAGCTAAGGTAAACAAGTTGGGGGTGATGAAGGGTTGATTACTTGGCCCCATGGGTGGCATCCCTATTGTATATTGCTGAGGTTGGCCAAAGATACTAGCACTAATTTGGGAGATGGGTGGATTTGGAAAGCTGGGTTGGAGAGCAGCAGCAACAATAGTGAAGGGAGTGAATGATGAGGTGTTTTGGGCGAAGGGGGTTTGGGATGAAGTGGTATGGACCAATGGTGGAGTGGTGCTGGTTGGATTGGCTTGTGGAAGGGAGATTTCAACTTGAGTGGAGGCTAGTATGTTTGAGTCTATTGGATCATATGGGGTGGGTTGAGGCTCTTCTTTTGGTAGATATTGAGGATAATTCGAATCATAAGAGCTTATGGGTGGTGGGAGTTGTCCAAATAATGGGTGAGATGGCTTTGATAGGGGAGGAAGTCTTCCAAGGTCGAAGGCTCCAATGTTGTCCCTTTGAAAGTTAGCCATGATTGTTTCCTTGTTTTTGTCTATAATGGCATTCACCAATACTGCATTTCCCAGTTGGTTCATGAAAGCTTCAATGTCAGTAGGTGATGGTATGGTGTTCTCTAGGCTGAAGGATGGTTGACTACTCAAGGGGAGCAATTCTGTTTGATCCAAATGATAGGGCTCCATTGTTTCCTTCTTCTTGGCTAAGCGAGTGATAGGTGGCATGAAAATGCAGAATGTTTCCTAGGGATGAGATGCAACAATGTTGATGGATGCAAAATGGGAAGGCTTTTCTATGCAAAAGATTTCCTAGGTTGAAGCAAAGATATATGAAAAAACCTAAGGATGATTGCGTTGGGGGTTCTAACTTCAAAGATATGTTGCCAAATCATGAAAGGTCTGCTTCCCTATGTGCAAGCTTGGTGGTGATTGTGTCAACTTAAGGATAGACTAATGATCCTTTAGGAAGAACACGAGATTGACCACTTGTGGATCCAAACCTTTAGCTCAAGGTGATGAGGGATGACAAGTGACAAAGCTAGATTACCCTAGACAAAGCTCTGTCAAAGGGATAACCTTTGTGAGATTGGTGGATTTGGAAGATGTTAGGAATGGAAAACTTTTGGCAAGGTGACAACAATTTTGAAGGCTTGTATGCGAAGTTTTTTTTCTGGATTGCTGGCTAGATGGTTTGGTTCTAAATGAGATGGATAAGCTAAAATGCTTAAGGGGAGGACTAAAGATGGCTGGCTTAGCTACAAGGATGACTTTAAAGTGGAGCTTATGCAAGAAGATGTGGAGAAACAAGGGGGTCTAATCATAGAAATCATGCCTAGTTGGTAATGCATAAGCAGGGTTAAATCCTAGATGTTGGTTAAGTTGGATGGTGTGATCTAACCAGGCATCTTGAAGGGCTTCATTAGTAGCTTTGTCCTCTGCTTTGTGGAGTTTGGCAATTTGAGGGCTTGGTGTTATTTCCTTTCTCTTGGCTAAAAGTTCTTGGTATGTATGAGATGGCTTGAGTTTGGCTTTGTGAAACTTCTATTTGGGTTTGGGTTGTTCTGACATGAATTCCTGAATTTGCTTGGCTTTGAGAAATCTCAGTTGTTTTGCTTCAACTCGTTCAACTTCTAGAACAGGCAATGACTACAGTAAGTATTCCCTAAGCTAGGATTGACCAAGTTTGGCAAACATTCATTCAACAAATAAAAAAATCAAGCAATAGATAGGAACAATCAGATAGAAGTTTTTGATTCTCAGAATGTGATACTTGCACCAAGGAGTGTATATGTTTTACAAATGTTTCGATCAGTTACTCCAAACACATTAACACCCTAGATGGTTGTCTGCAAGGCTAACAGTTGGTTTAGCTAGGGAGTCCTCGATATACCTAAGGTACATGATGCCCAAATCCATACATGAAACCAAAAAGATGTCACATAGTCGAGAGGAGCGCTAACCCGCTTCTCCTCTTTCACTTCTCAAGGGTATAAAGTTTCCTGAGGCTTAGCCCAAGTGGCAAAATCTTGATTTCAAAAGAGGTGTCTTTGGATTCACCTCTTGATTTTTATACTTCGTCGAAATGCTGGAGTTGAGGTTGTATATGAGCAATGTTAGTATGCTAATAGAAACCAAATTTAAATAAAAGCTTCTACAAACTAAACAAAATTCATAAACTTCAAGATAGACTAAGATGAGCTCTCAATAGAGAATATGAGCCATTAATGGGCTCTCTCAATAAGAAGCTCTCTTGTTGAGTGGCTTTGTCTAAATGGATAGGATGTATGCTCAATATGCTTCCAAAGGCTTCAATGGATGATTGTGGATTTTTGGTGTGGATAGATGGCTTTAGTATGGATTTGGCTCTCAAAATAGCATTATAACTTTACTTAATGGATTGTGTTATTTTGCAAAGGAGAAGGATCCAATTTATAGGCAAGAGGCTTGAGGGATTGAGGGCTAAGATGCAAGGATGGGAAAAAGCTTATGGAGGGTTCAGATTGCATGAGAGGAGAACACATGGATTGTGCTTCCTTATAGCCAATCAAGGAGTGACACATGTCACATGGTGAGAGGATGGAGGAAAGGGGAAGGATGAGTCAACAAAGGAGGCTCAAGGGATAAAATCTTCATAAAGACCCTCATAATGACTTGTAAGAGCAATAAAAGGGCTTGTAAGAGTCATTTATGACCTAGTGGACTTCATAAAGTTTTATGATTGAGATATTTTGAGGGTGATGAGAGCAATTTCAACTTGGACTTGATTAGGAAGGTTTTAAGCTTGTTTAGGCTTGTGCAAATGATTAGAGGATGGATTAGGATGGTTTAGGATTAGCTTAGGGATAGGCAAGTGGATGGCATTTAATGAGGGTGGGTGAAGGAGGAGATATTTGTTAACTTTGGCTTGGGTTAGTAATTCTTAACCCATGTTTAGGGAATGTGGCAAGGTTAGGAGGGGATTAGGATTAGGTTTAAAAACATCTTCTAGAAGAGTCTAGACTTTGGATGAGGATAAAGACTTTCTAGAATAGTCTAGAATTTCCTAAGATGAGGATGAAGACTTTCTAGAAGAGTCTAGAACTTCTTAGAATGAGGATAAATTAGATTTTTAGGAAATAAATAAAGTTTTATTTATTTCAAGGGTTTGGGTTGAGGAGATATTTATTAAAACTTTTTTAATAAACATGAGGATTAATATTTAATCTTAATTAAATATTTTGAGTTGGGATTAGGGGTAGGAAATGATGGGATTAGCCTTTAATCAAAATTAAAGAGGGATTAAAAGATTTTGGAAGAGGTTAGTGGTCTTAAAGAAATTGGCCAAGTTTTGGGCAAAAAATAAATTTTTTATTTATTTTATGATTTTTGGTCAATTTATTAATTAAATAATTAATAAATAAGGAAATAATGTTTAAATAAGATTTAAACATTTTTGGGAGGAATTCCTTAATTAAATATTTTTAATTAAGATAAAGGGATTTAATGGCATAAAAATTAATTATTTAATAAATGATGATGTCATCAGGGATTTTTTCAAAAAATAAAAATACTTTATTTTCTAAAGGATTTTTAGGTGTCTACATTTTGCCCCTCTTTGATGTGATGCCGCAAGTGGCATGGCATCAAAGATAAGAAAATAAGATGCCCAAGGCTAGAGTAGAAGAGGAGAGAATGGACTGTGAGATGCCCCCTCAAGAAGGCGGCGGGGAGAGAAAGTGAGGCTCGATGGCTTCTTGAAAAGTACAGGAATCTCGGATGAGCAAGGAAACTCAGATTGGCAAAGAGAAGGGGCTGAATTAGCTCAAACTCTCACTATGGGAGAATGATAAAGGGAGAATTAGAGGCACAAGAGGAAGCAAGCTTAAGATCTCAGGGATTGCAAAGGATGAAGGAGCGGAGCGCTATAAAAAAGAATCTAGGATAGGGAGATTGATGATAGGATGATAAAGCTGATGCAACAGGATTTCAAAGAGTCAGATTGGCAGAAGATGGGTTTCGGAGATCCCTAGGACTAGGATTGTGGATCTCGAAAGATGAGGCTTGGTGGGTTGATTTGGATTGGTGGATCCCTAAGACTAGGATTGTGGATCCCTAAAGCTAAGAGTGATGAGTGATTCAAAGAGATACTAATGCATTACCTGGGGTAGGAGAGACTGATGCTGGATATGGATGGGGGATAATGGAGATGAAAGAAAATCATTGAAGCTTTTTGAGTGGGGGGATACTTCAAAGAGAAGTACCACCATGTAGTTGAGCACTAGATTTGCTATAGGACTATTGGTTAATTGCCAAGGTTACCAAGAACATCAAGGCCTTTTCACCAACCATCCAAAGGACTAACAGACTGACTCAAAACAAACATGCAAGGATTGCCTCAGCATCACACATGAGTCCAAGAGGAAGCAGTGTGGAACTGATACTGGGTAACCCACAAGCAGAAAAGAAAAATAAACAAAAGACTTGATCAAGACCTTACGCTCAGATTGCCCCATTCATAGCATACCATGATATGGAAGATCGTGGCAACCTTGAGGAGGAAACAAAAAGATTATTTGGAAAATATATTTCAAGACCCAAAAGGGAAGATTCCAAATCAAAAGAAAGCAAAAATCCAATAGAGAACCATTTGCCAACGAGATGGGTAGGACGAGGTACTAACGGACCAAGATCAGACATGAGGAAAGCTATATCCTACAAGGATCTATTGGAGAGCACCTAAGCTGATGGATCTGGATGGGTGATGCATCTGGCAAGCTAAACTAAGAAGGATAGCACTTTGGTGACAAGAGATCTAGCTAAAGGATGCATTGGAATAGCTAACCAAGGGTTGTGCGATGTGTGCAGGATGCTAATCAAGGAGGAACGAACACAAAAGTTGGATAGATACAATGGTACTAAGCTAAAGAGGATGTACAAGCTAACAGACCAAGATATTTACAAGCGGGCTAATCAAGATATGGTACAAGCTAACAAACCAATGATAGGTATGATACAGATGGATAAAAAGCTCAGGATGAGAGGATAGCGGGATGGCTCAATTTGGTACAAGAGGCAAAAGCTAAGGATGGGGTGATAGCGAAAGATATGGATTTGGCAGGATGCATCCAATGATGATGAGAGATTTTGTGACCAAGGATAGCTAGAGGAGCAGGATGAGATGGCTGGATAGGATGGTAGATAGCTAGGATTATGATGGATATAAAGAGATGACATTGGGTTTGCATGAGGATAGCCTAGAGCTAGATACCAATGACAAGGGAGGATGGACAAGACAAGGTCTCCAAGGAATATGGTGCCCCCAATCAAAAGATAACATGCAGAAGGAGGTCTTATGATGGATGTGATAGGATTGAAGCTAGGATGGAAAAGAGGAAGGCGCTAGGGAGATGGATGATAGCTGGGATGGTTGGCTGAAGCTGCAAGAGACTAGTGGACGGTGTGAGATGGAAGATGGAGGGTGGAGGATAGGTGGATAGATTGGAAGATGGAGTTGGATGTCAAGAGATGACCAAAAGCATGAGGGTGATAGGCTAAGCTAGGGATGGCAGGATTACGCATGACGCTTGTTTACCAAGTTTTCATCATGGTACTTGTCCAAGGCGCTTGAATTTCCAAGTTTTCACCAGTGGACGCTTTATTTTTCTTTACTTTTTTTTGAGTTTTTGACTTTGGACTTAGTTGGAATGATTTTGGCTTTCTTCAGCTATTTTGGCTTTTTTGAGATTTTTCACTAGCTGTTGGAATGTTCAATTTTGTTGCTAGTTGTTGGTACATCGGATGTGTGATTTATGCAATAGATTGGATTAGATGGGATTGATGGTAAGAGATGGAGGGATGAAAAGGTTGGAAAGGAGCATGAGATGGGGATGCTTGCAAGAGCAACATTGGCACATGTTGGGACGGGTGTGAAAAGAGCATATGGGGGATAGATGGTAGATGTGGGCGTGATGGAGGATTTTTGGAAGCGTGCTTGGGGATATAGGCACCCAAGATGGAGTTAGGAGATGGGGGACATGAGTCACTAGATGGGGGATTAGCAATGGTGGATGCCATTATGCATTGGGCTTCAACTTTTTTCTTGGGGATCCACATGGTTTTGGATTTTCTTTTCATAGGTTGTTGCATTGTTTTGCATTCTTTGATTGGATTTTGCCTTTTTGGAGTATGTCTTTTAGAATAGACATATGATTGCCTAGGATGTGAATTTTTAACTTTATGCATTTTGAAGTTGGCATTTGCATTGCTATGGTAAGCTTTGGGAAGATGGTTAGGAGAAGCTTTGTGAGATGGAGAGGATATGAAAGAGCATGTAGGGGGATGATGATGGATGATGTGCCCTGATATGTTCCTTTGTTGATCTTGCATAGGAATGGATGGAATAGGATTTTTATGATGGCTGATAGGAGGATGGAGGATGGTAGATTTTGGGACATAGGGACCCAAAATGGATTTAGCGGATGAAGGGGGGATATGGTAGGTTGTTTTGGGTTGCAAAGATGGTGGAGGGGGGATGACATAAGATTTCTTGAAGGAGTGATGGGAGGCTGGCATGGTCGGCTTGGAGATAGGCTTGGTTTGGGGGTGTGGTGTATCAACACCTTTAGATGGTGAGCCTTTCGATACATATCCAAGACCATGAAATCCTAGATTTTTTTGTGCAATAATAGGCTCTCTGATTCCTTGCTCTTGTGGTCCTAAACCTTGACCTTGATAATGCCATCGATTGAGCATTTGAACAAGCTGAGGAAACTTTTTGCTTGTAGAAAATGGTAGAAGTGATTTATTAGGTGTATACCAATGGGGAGATACTATTCTTAATTCTTCTGCTGAGAGTGGGCCACCGTGGATGAATGGAAGTGAACCAAGAGGGTAGATTATAGATGGTGGAATAGCTTGGATAGGTGGTAAGATGGAAGCATGGAGTGGGGGAGATGGAAGGATAGGATCTTGATGTAGCTGGTGGGATGACAAGATATCTTGTAGTGGAGGAGATATGGCTTGAGGTTTTGGAGATGGAGGAGATGGTGACTGCACTATGGATGGAAGACATGGTACGATGATATCTTCATTTATGCTTTGGGGGATGTCAACATGCTTTTGGGCAGGATCTTGATAGGATTGGTTTGGAGTGGATGGTGCGATAGGAGGTGAAGGGATGGATTCTTCAAAGGCAATGGATGGATAGATGGGGGATTCAGTAGTGGAGATGGGTGAGTAGAAGATGGATGCATAAGGGTCATTACGAGAGATTTGGGAAATGCTTGGAGGCGATGTGGATAGAATTTGGAGGGATTTGATAGGTGGTGGGATTTTGATGCTTGCGGGAAGTGGAAGGATTTTAAGCAATTTGATGGATGGTATGGGGATGATAGCTATGGGAGATAGAGGTGATATTATAGATGGGGAAGCTTCATCACTGACTACTTCACATGGTTGGATTAGATGACATGGCTTATCGACTGTTGGAGGCAACTTTTCTTGTATTTTCTCCAAGAGATTCCTTGGAGACTTGTGTGTCGAAGGTGGAGGTGGATTGACAGGAGTAGCTAGTGTGATGGGGGTGGAATATTGGAAGCTTGGTTGATGGGGTGATGGAGGGGAAGCTGAAATATCAGATGGCATGACTAGATAGTTTGGAATAACTGTTGGATTCTGGGGGATGCTTGGGGGAATGTTTCTAAGGCTTTCAATATACCCGTCATAGTCAACAAGATTTTCATCATCATTGGAATAGGAGGTGGCGGGAGCAAGGACAATGCGACCAAACACATCATGATAGGATTGGTACTTCATGCTTTGATGATAAGTTTGATGGGGATGGGGTCTTGCGTATGGATGAACACGGAAGCTCATGGTTAGATTTGGGTTAAGCACAAATTTTGGATTGGCTGATGAAAGATTTCCTAGGGAGAGTCAAAGCTGTATGACAGACCTGAGGGGGATTGGCTAGAGATTTTTGGCTTTCTTATGGATGGAAGACTTCAAGGGCATGCTATCAAAAAGTGAGAGTTTTTCTTTCCTATGTGCTGGATTGGTGGAGATTGTGTCAACTTAAGGATAGACTAATGATCCTATGGGCATGACATGAGATTGACCACTTGTGGATCCCAACCTTTAGCTCAAGGTGATGAGGGATAACAAGTGAAAAAGCTAGATTACCCTAGACAAAGCTCTGTCAAAGGGATAACCTTAGTGAGGTTGGTGGATTGGTCGGATTGATTGGATAGAAAATTCTAGCAGAATGACCACAACTCTCTAAAGGCTTGGGTGTGATTTTGGATTGGGTTGCTAGCTGGCTGGGGGGATGATTTGGATGGACTTTGGATTTGGGATTGTTCTAAGGCAAAGAACTAGATAGATTCGGTTGCAGCGGGGGAGCTTGGATGATTTTCTGATAAGGCAGTGACTACGCTAAGTATGCCTTGAGCTGGGAGATTTTTTCTTTTCTAGGATTTTGACCAAAGTTGGCAAACATTCATTCAAAAGCTATGAACAAACAAGCAAACAAAATTTTGGAGTAAGCACGCCAAACACACCAACATCCTAGGAAGCTTTCTACAAGGATGAAATTTGGTTTAGCTAGGGAGTCCTCGATATACGCAAGGTACGTGAGGCCCAAATTCATAGATGAAACCAAAAAGATGTCACACAGCCGAGAGGAGCGGTAACCCACTTCTCCTCTTTCACTTCTCAAGGGTATAAAGTTCCTTGAGGCTTAGCTCGAGTGACAAAATTTTGATCCCAAGAGAGGTGTCTTTGGATTCACCTCCTGATCTTTATACTCTGCCAGAACATTGGAGTTGAGGTCGTCCCAAGGGGTGATGAAATTCCCAAGCAGGCCTCCTAAAAAGCTAAGACAAGATTTTGGATCCTAATCTTATTCACCCAAGATAGCCTTGAAAGACGACAAGGGGAGAGAATACTTGGATGATCTTGGGCTAAAAAAAACACTTGTTCTTTTACCAACTGATGCTTAAGTTTTCTGATCTAGACTTTGCAAGCACTCATGTTTAAGATACAATGTTTATTCCAACTTTGAAGCGTCAACAAAAATAAAATTGATCGAAGAATGCGAACAAGAAGAAGAGTTAGGGTCAACAAGAAGGTAAACCCGTGTGCCCGGAGGCCCTCCACGTCAAGTATCAATTGATTTTTTCTTTAAGGCATTCAAGATTGAGTGTGAGTTTATTTTAAGCCCAAAACAAAGGTGTGTGAGATTCAATTTCAAGCGCGCACCCAGAGGCCCTCCACATCAAGATTTGTCCAATTTTTATGCCCAAATGAAGTGTGAGCGAGATTAATGCGCATTCAAGAAATTTTCTAACTTAGAAAAACCACTAAAAACCCAAGTGAGTGGAGTTTGATTTGTGTGGAGCACTTAACACCCTCTTAGGTGGACCCATCCCCATAGATGGCACTGAGATTGTAACCAATGGTTAAATTGATGGGTGATTAAAGAGGGTGAGTCCAACAACAAACTCACTCAAAGCATTTTTATTTGTTTTTATAACTTAAAAGATTACAAAAATGTAGATTCTTTTTATGCTCCAAAAGATGATTATTTGATCTATGGCATTCAAGATTGGATTTGTTGTTTTAATCATGCATTCATAGAAAAAACAAACTTTGATTTTAATCCATGGCACTCAAGAGTGATTTTAGCAACATGCATTCAAAGACAAGTGATTAAACATTCAAGTTTTTTTCCTTTGAGCATTCAAGATTGAGATTTTGTGTGTTGTTTTAAGAACTTTGAAGTGCTTTGTTTTAACCTTAGATCATTCAAGATTGTTTTTGGGCTCAAAAGTGAAAATGACTCTTTGGACTTTTTTTTTCATTCAAGATTTTGTGTTCTAGTTTGCATGTTTTAAGCCCAAAAATGATATTCCTAGATTGTTTTGATGCATGAAAAACCTAAGAAACATTCAAGATTTTGCAACAAGACATTTGTTTGGAACAAATAACAAAGCTTTTTAGGACAATTTTGGCAACCATTTAAGACTCTTAGTTTTTATGAGATTTTTAAAAGAACTTTCACATATTTGCAAATGAGGTTCATTTTATCCTTGATTGATGCTTTGAGTTTGATTTAGATTTTAGTGTGCACTTAGTGTTGATTTTGAACCTTTTGAAATGGAAACTTGAAGTTCTTTTTAAATTCCCAAAAATGAAGTGTTCCTAACTTTGCATGAATGCATCTAAAACCTTGATGTTGCAAGGATGCAAATGATTAGATTGGTTTAGTTTCACTTGTTAAAAGATTTTTTCTTTTTTGCAAATTTTTAATTTTTTAATGGATTTAAGTATGATTTGGGGGTCCATTTTAAGCACTAAAAAGAAGTGTGTATGATTTTGCTTCCTTAAAAAAAAATGGCCAAGATCTCCCACAAGAAGAAGAAGAAGAAGTAGATGGAATAAGAAGAATATAGACAAGAAGAGGAAGAAGAATTCCAAGTGCTTTGTCCACCTATAAGCTTGAAAAATCTGCAAATACTATGAGATAGACTATGAGTTCCTTTGTCTTCTTCATGCTCATGTGGACCTACAAAATCAATTTATACAATCCTACCAATCACAAAAACAAGCAAAATTAGCCAAAATCAGAAAATGACATACAAAACTTGACTAAAAAAGCTAATGAGGATGACCCATGCGGGGTCCCACCAGGCGTGCCAAAATGTATATGAGCAATGTTAGTATGCTAATAGAAACCAAATTTAAATAAAAGCTTCTACAAACTAAACAAAATTCATAAACTTCAAGATAGACTAAGATGAGCTCTCAATAGAGAATATGAGCCATTAATGGGCTCTCTCAATAAGAAGCTCTCTTGTTGAGTGGCTTTGTCTAAATGGATAGGATGTATGCTCAATATGCTTCCAAAGGCTTCAATGGATGATTGTGGATTTTTGGTGTGGATAGATGGATTTAGTATGGATTTGGCTCTCAAAATATCATTATAACTTTACTTCATGGATTGTGTTATTTTGCAAAGGGGAAGGATCCAATTTATAGGCAAGAGGCTTGAGGGATTGAGGGCTAAGATGCAAGGATGGGAAAAAGCTTATGGAGGGTTCAGATTGCATGAGAGGAGAACACATGGATTGTGCTTCCTTATAGCCAATCAAGGAGTGACACATGTCACATGGTGAGAGGATGGAGGAAAGGGGAAGGATGAGTCAAAAAAGGAGGCTCAAGGGATAAAATCTTCATAAAGACCCTCATAATGACTTGTAAGAGCAATAAAAGGGCTTGTAAGAGTCATTTATGACCTAGTGGACTTCATAAAGTTTTATGATTGAGATATTTTGAGGTTGATGAGAGAAATTTTGACTTGGACTTGATTAGGAAGGTTTTAAGCTTGTTTAGGCTTGTGCAAATGATTAGAGGATGGATTAGGATGGTTTAGGATTAGCTTAGGGATAGGCAAGTGGATGGCATTTAATGAGGGTGGGTGAAGGAGGAGATATTTGTTAACTTTGGCTTGGGTTAGTAATTCTTAACCCATGTTTAGGGAATGTGACAAGGTTAGGAGGGGATTAGGATTAGGTTTAAAGACATCTTCTAGAAGAGTCTAGACTTTGGATGAGGATAAAGACTTTCTAGAATAGTCTAGAATTTCCTAGGATGAGGATGAAGACTTTCTAGAAGAGTCTAGAACTTCTTAGGATGAGGATAAATTAGATTTTTAGGAAATAAATAAAGTTTTATTTATTTCAAGGGTTTGGGTTGAGGAGATATTTATTAAAACTTTTTTAATAAACATGAGGATTAATATTTAATCTTAATTAAATATTTTGAGTTGGGATTAGGGGTAGGAAATGATGGGATTAGCCTTTAATCAAAATTAAAGAGGGATTAGAAGATTTTGGAAGAGGTTAGTGGTCTTAAAGAAATTGGCCAAGTTTTGGGCAAAAAATAAATTTTTTATTTATTTTATGATTTTTGCTCAATTTATTAATTAAATAATTAATAAATAAGGAAATAATGTTTAAATAAGATTTAAACATTTTTGGGAGGAATTCCTTAATTAAATATTTTTAATTAAGATAAAGGGATTTAATGGCATAAAAATTAATTAATTAATAAATGATGATGTCATCAGAGATTTTTTCAAAAAATAAAAATACTTTATTTTCTAAAGGATTTTTAGGTGTCTACAGAAGTCATCCAAGGGGTGATGAAATCCACAAGTAGGCCTCCTAAAACTTAAACCAGATTTTGGATCCTAATCTTATGCACCCAAGATGGCCTCGAAAGATGACAAGGGGAGAGAAGAATTGGATGATCTTGGGCTAAAAGAGAAAATTCTTTTCCAACTGACACTTAAGTTTTCTGATCTAGACCTTGCAAACACACATGTTTAGGATGCAAATGTTCAATTTCAACTTTGAAATGCGCCAACAAAGCAAAATCGATCAGAGAATGTGAACAAGAAGAAGAGTTAGGGTCAACAAGAAAGTAAACCCACATGCCCAGAGGCCCTCCATGTCAAGTATTGATTAATTTCTTTTAAGACATTCAAGAGTTGTTGTGATTTTATTTTAAGCCCAAAACAAAGATGTGTGAAACTCGATTGTCAAGCGCATGCCCAGAGGTCCTTCACGTTAAGATTTGTTCAATTTTTTATGCCCAAATGAAGTGTTAGCGAGACTAATACTCATTCAAGAGATTTTCTAACTTAGAAAAACCACTAAAAACCCAAGTGAATGGAGTTTGATTTGAATGGAGCACTTAACACCCTCTTAGGTAGACCCATCCCCATAGATGGCACTGAGATTGCAACCAATGGTTAAATTGATGGGTGATTAAAGAGGGTGAGTCCAACTACCAACTCACTCAAAGCATCTTTAATTTATTTTTGTAACTTAGGAAATTTTTAAAATGTGGATTCTTTTTATGCTCAAAATTGAAGTGTGAGATATTGCAATAGTTAATTGATCATTTGCATTCAAGATTGAGTTTGTTTGTTTTAACCATGCATTCCAAGAAAGATTGATTTTAATCCATGGCATTCAAGATTAATTTAAGTGAGATACATTCAAAGGCAAGTGTTTAAATATTCAAGTTTATTTTAGCAACATGCATTAAACCATGTAAGGAGAACCTGCAAGGAACATGGTTAGTGGTTTCATAGATGCTCCAACCTGCAAAGCTACAAAAGCCAATTTGATTAGTCACCCAAAAATCTCAAAATTTGAAGCTTAACTATGGGGAAAGTAAAATCAACCTTTTTTGTTCCTTTTCCTAGGCATAAAAATGCTTAGAAAAATCTCTACTCTATGGAACCACCAAAAGTTCATCAGGAATAGAGATGCTAAAATAGAAATGCAATAATAATGGGCAGAGATGATAGTTTATTAGGTGGAGATGCCAAACTACGAAGATGTTGAATTGCGAAGATGCCAATCTGCAGAGATGATAGAGAAAGAGGCAAAGATGATAGTTAAGTTTGGCAGTGCAAACAACCAAAAAATAGGTGGAGATGCTGAACTGTGAAGACAAAAATTTAGGTTGGCAGCGGCGGAGACGACAGTTTAGGTTGGCAGTGGTGGAGATGATAGTTTAGGTTGTGGAGATGATAGTTTGGTGGCAGCGCAGCCAATAGTAGACCAGGTAGAGACGCCAAACTTTGGATATGATGGTTGAGGTTGCAGAGACGACAGTTTACCAGGCGCAGACGACAATTCACTAGGCACAGACACCAAACTTTGTAGATGAAAGTTGAGGTTGTGGAGATGATAGTTTACCAGGCACAAATGACAGTTCACCAGGTGCAGATGCCAATTTGCGGAGACGTTGAACTACAGAGATGACACTAAGAGAACAGAACTGAAATGCATGAGTTTTTCCAAAAAAAATTGATTTTTTTTATTATTTTCAGGTTTTAAAGGATATATCTTTCTCCCAAGTGCATCCTTCAACCTGCAAAAACAAGCAAAACACCCTACAACCCATTCAAACAACAACAAATGTTAGATGGTTAGTTTACAACAACAAAACAAGGATTGAAATGACCCATAGTGGGGGTCCCACTGGGTGTGCCAAAATGTATACACTAATATGTTAGCAAGAAACACTAATCTATTTAAAGAAACAAAGTATTAACTAATAAGATCAATATAACATATATGAGAGACTCAGAAAAGCCCTCAATTGAGAATATGAACCATTAAGAGGTTCTCTCAATGAGACCTTTCTTGTTTTTGGGATGAGTCTATTTGATAGGATTTGGGATGTGTGCTCAAGATACTCAAGCTAACTTCAATGAATTCTTGGAATTTGGGTGTGGATGTATGCAAAAAGTATGGATTTTGGCTTCTCAAACCAACATTATAACTTTAGCTCAAGGATTGTGATGATATGGCTTGGGAAGGGATCCAATTTATAGGCTAAGGGATTGAGGGCTTGAGGGCTAAGATGCAAGGATGGAGAAAAGCTCATGGAGGGCTCAGATTGCATGAGAGGAGAGCACATAGATTGTGCTTCCTTACAGCCAATCAGAGAGTGACACATGTCACAGGGTGAGAGTATGGAGAAAAGGGCAATGATGAGTCAACAAATGAGGCTCAAGGGATAATATCTTCATAAAGAACCTCATAAATGGCTTGTAAGAGCAATGAATAGGTTTGTAAGATTCTTTATGACCTTGTAAGAGCATTGAAGGTTTAGTGCTTGGGATGTTTTGGAGGGAGTTGAGATTGTTGACTTTGATTGGTTTAGGAAAGTCTTAAGCTTTCTTAAGGAATGTGACAAGATTAGGGGGGGATTAGAGATGGTTTTAGGATTTAGATTAGGGATGTTAGAGATATGCAAGTGGATGGCATTTAATGAGGGTGGGTGAGTTAGTAGCTAAGCTTGGTTAGTATGGGTGGATGGGGTGGATTAGGCTAAAAAGGGGGTTTAGAGATAGGCTTAGGGTTAGGATAAATAAAGTTTATTTATCTCATAGGTTTGGTTTAAGGAGATATTTATTAAAACATTTTTAATAAATATGAGAATTAATATTTAATCTTAGTTAAATATTTTGAGTTGGGATTAGGGGTAGAAAATAATGGGATTAGCCTTTAATCGATATTAAAGAAGGATTAGAAGATTTTGGAAGAGGTTAGTGATCTTAAGGAAATTGACCAAGTTTTGGGCAAAAAATAAATTAAATATTTATTTTGAGATTTTTGGTCAATTTATTAATTAAATAATTAATAAATAAGGAAAATAATGTATAAATAAGATTTAAACATTTTTGAGAGGGATTCCTTAATTAAATATTTTTAATTAAGACAAAGGGTTTTAATGGCATAAAAATAAATTAATTAATTAACTAATTAATTAATTAATTAATGATGATGTCATCAGGGACTTTTCTAGAAAATAAAAATTCTTTATTTTCTAAAAGATTTTAGGTGTCTACATGACAAACTTGTAGCATTGTATGGTAAGGTGGATGAGGAAAAGGGATTTTAGATTGAGGATGATCTACTTCTTCTATATCTAAATAACTTTGACACAATTTAGGATTACATCACCAAAGAAAATGAGTATAGGGCACTACTTAAAGACTGTAGAAATCCCATGAAGGATGAAAAGTTGATTCATCACATCCTGAAGAGGCTACCTTCAGAGTATGCTTTGTTTGTTTCAAGTTCCAACACTCATAGGTTGACCATGGGAAGTGCTTACCAGAAGCCTACTTTTGATGCTTTTGTAGAGATGTTGATTGTTGAACAAACTCACTTGATGACATCAAAGACCAAAGCCTTGATGGTTAGTGATGAGCACCAATCAAGTTAAGGAGGGAAAAGTTCTAGCAACAAGAAGAAGTAGTGAAAGAAAAAATCATAGTCTAAGACACTAAAATCCTCCTCACAGCAAGGCGGTTCTTCTTTCAACAAGAAGGGAAATAGTGAGAAGAAAGACAAACTTTTTTGTGCATATTGCAAAAGGACAAATCATGATGAGCATCATTACAAGATTAAAAGAATCGATGAGCTAGAAAATTTGCTCAACAATAACAAGATTCAAGTGCTAGATATTTCCAAGGATTCTACTCCACCCACTTCAAAGGCCAACTCAAGTTCTTCTATGGAATGGATACTTGAATGAGGTGCCTCCTATGATATGGGTTCTTCAAAGGGAGATTTTTCTTCATTGAAGGAGTCATAGGTACCACACATCTTCATGGGAGATGATATTAAAATGGAAGTTGAAGGGAAAGGACATGTGGAAAGGGAAAATGAGGAATTCAAAGATGTTCTCTACATTCCAAACCTTAGCTCCAATCTCCTCTTAGTTTACCAAATCACTCAAGTTGGAGATGGTCACAAAGTTGAGTTCCTTCCAGATTCAGTGATGGTCCGCAATCTTAGTAATGATTCATTGGCTATTGTGGGGAAACTCAATCATGACAAGAGGCTTTATTCCTTCTCCCACTTTGTGCCTAAGTCTCCTTCTTAAGCCTTGTTGACTCACTCTACTTCACACTTTACATTATGGCATGAGTGGTTTGGTCATCTTACCTTCCGCTACCTTCAACAAGTTTGCTTCAAACACAAGGTCAAAGGTCTATCTAACATCAACTTTTCTAAGAGTGAATGTTCATCATGTTCAATGGATATGCATCTTGACAAGAAGTATGATAAAGGTAAGTCTTCACAAGCACTAGTTGTTCTCAAGTTGGTTCACATGGTTTGAGTAGGACCCTTTACAGTGACATTAGTTAGCTAAGGCTGCTACATCCTTACTTTTGTTGATGACTTTTCACAATTCACATGGGTCTACTTCCTTCATCACAAGAGTGAAGTGGTCCATAAGCTTCAAGCCTTTAAGACTCATGTTGAACACAAATTAGGGAAAGCCATCAAGGTTCTACAAGTGGACAATGAGAATAGATATGTGGATAGAGGACTTAGAGACTTTTGCTGACTTGAGGGCATTGATATTCAAAATCCATCAACATTTAGTTTGCATAAGATAGATGTTGTAGCACTGAGGATTAGGACTCTCAAATCCATGGCAAGTTGCATGATAAAGGCCAAGTCTCTTGATCCTACATTAGAATTCAAAGCTATTAGTACTACCACTCACATACGTAACAGGTCTCCTCATAATGCCTTAGATGGGAAGACTCCTTTTGAGGCGTGGTGCAACAAAAAACTAGTTGTGAGTCATTTTAGAGTCTTCATTTGTCCAGCATGGGAAAACCTATCTTCTAGAGGTTACAAGGCACTAACACCTAGGCCTTGTACTTTTATTAGATATGAAGATAGAATGAAGGCATACAGGCTTATGGATCCAGAGACACACAAGATCTTTGTGGAGAAGGATGTACACTTTGAGAAAAGTTCACCCAAATTATCCTCTACTTTTCTCTACACTTCTTATACTGTGGAAACTAATAGTGACACCAGCGATAGTGCTTCAATAGATTCAAACACATAGGGTTCTATCGATAGTTGTAGCGAGAGGTTATGACATAGTTCAGTCCACATGCATACATTGTCATAGTGAAAGGTCCAACACAATAGGGTATATGTTATCTTCCAGCACCAGCTTCAGTTGACAACTTCTTGGAAAACATTGCAAGTTCATTCATGGAGTCACACACTGCAGACTTGGGAGACAACCTTGATGATTTTCATTTTCTCTTTGATGAAGATGATCCTTCTATAGTTGTTGTAATGGCTTACTCTGAGCCTCATGTCCATTCTCTACATCATCAATCTTCACAAGTTAGTGTGATTGTGGATACTTATGTACAAAAATTGGAGGAGGTCTCTTTGTCAGTGGAGGAGATAGTTTTGGAATAGGTTCTACAGACACTTGAGTAGGTTTTAGTGCCACAATACATCTTCATGATTATACCTTTGCCTTTGTTTCTTCAAAAGGGGAGGAACATCATTATGCACTCTTGGATCAGCTTCTACCTTGGAGCAGCTTTCATTGACAAACATTCTTCCTTTGGGGGGGGGGGAGACTACCTTGTCTCTCTTCCTCTTCCTTCTTATGGGGGGAAATTTTTCCTCTTATGAGGTTTTTTTCTTCTCATTTCTCACTTGTATATATTGGACGTATGTTGTAATGGGGGGGCCTTGATTACTTCATCCATCCATGCATCCCTTTTCATCTCTTTTTTTGGGGAAGAGTTTTTCCCATGAGGTTTTCCCTCTTTCCCCACTTTATGAGAGATTGCATTGCATTATGTACATGGGTACCTAACATGGCCTAGTAGCTGAGACCCATCATGCATTTCATCCTAGTATTCATAAGCTTAAGGGCATTCTCCTAAGTTGCACTTAAGGAGGGGTGTTGGTGTAAATAAGTATTTACTATTTACACTTACTTAAGTTTACTTAGGTTATTGTATATTTTTATTATTTATTATTCACCTAGGAGTATGTGTACTCTTGTGAGTTGTCATGTTGACAACACAAGAGTTTGCACCTCTTTTATGCACATGGTGTCTAAAACATAGGAGTTAGCACACTAATTAAGTACATGGTGTCTATAACCTTGTCATTCTTATCCACTCATCTAGAATGATAGATAAGGCATGTGCTTAGTTGTCATGATGCTTATCTTATCTCCTCATTCTTTCTAGAGACATTCTAGGTGCTTCCTAAGAGGCCTTTATATATAGGCACTCCTAGTTTGTTTGTACATACAATACAAAGCAATGTATGAGGGAATACTCTAATTAATTGATCATATCCATTTTTGGTCTACAGTTGTGCTTGTGTTTGTGTTCTATGATCTTGAGTGAATCTTGCCCTAAGCTAAATTCTTACACTTTTTTGTTTTAATAAGGACTAGTAGACAAGGTGGTTATTATTTATGGTAAGTTGCTATTTTTAGTAAGTTTTTCATGTTAGAGTAAATAATTAATAATTATTTATTTATTCTATTTACTTAAGCTTACTTAGGTAAATGAATTTCATTTATTAGTTGTAGTCTAGGAGTTTGTTATAAGTTGTTGAAAATACGAGAGTTTGTTCTCTCCTAAGTCATACTTATCCTCTCACTCTGTTCGAGGACTTTCCACCTCATGTGGATGTATGCTTAGTTGTCACACTTATCTCCTAGCATCTTCTAGCTTGTTCTAGGAGATTCCTTGAGGCCTTTATAAGTAGTCTCTCCCTCATTGTATCAACAATATCAAGACTTTTAGCATATTGTAAATACATAATTTCTTGTGTTTGCATATCTTGTTGTCTCTCATATCCTTATAGGGTTTTTCCCTTGCTCCACGCTCTTCCTTCCTTGGCTTCCCTTTGATAAGTTTTCACATGTAGGTGATCTTGGGCATCTTTGGAGGTTGATTTCATCAACTCAAACATGGTATCGAAGCCTTCCTATTGCTACTTTGTTGAAAGATTTTTGAAGCCATGATTTAGAGACACAAACCCTATTTTGTTTGTGCATTTTTTTGCAAATCAGGGGGAAAGCAATTTTTTGGAGCACTTTGAGCCCAAACAGAAACTGCCATTAGATCCGAAAGGCCGTTTGCAGTCAAGATTCATATAAAATTTGTTTTTGGAGACAGGGATCCAAGAGGCAAATTTTTTTTTTTGGAGAGGCCATATAGATGATTTTTGGGCCATTTATTACAATTTTATTTCAATATACATAGGGCCACCACCACACCACCATAGCCCTACTCGTGTGCCACCCAGGTGCACTACCGTCGATACTGCAGCCTCAGGGCAGCTGCTATGCAACTATCACTCTACGGCCATTACCGCTCGATCAGGCCATCACCCCTCACTCTATTTTAGCCTCCCTACCCCCCTCATGCTTAGTTCCACTGGTAGCTCTTCTCCTTTCTACCGCTCAACCTTGGTTTTTCCTTTGAACCTTCACTCGAGTATAGTCGGCTTCTGACACGTGGAGATAGTTTAGCAGTCTGTGTTTGATTCGTGCACCCAGTCAGCTAATCTGTGGATACTACATGCAATTGACACATGTTTTCTATAGCCACATAGCATGTGACATGTGGTAGGTCTGCCACGTGGCACTTTTCCACATCATCTTCTTTGCTACGTGGGTACCACATGGACCTGTGATGTGGTGTGCCATGTGGCTTCTTCTTTTTTGCCAACAGGTCATAGGCCATCAAATTTATGCCAATGTTTTTCTGACATCATCATGACATCATCTTGCATCAGCATACCTTGCTTGCACATCTCCTTCAAGGTCATTTTTGGACCTACTTGCAGCTTTTTGGCCATAACTTGAGCATACAGAGGTATTTTTCCGATCCAAAAGAACTGTCGAAAAGCTAGCTCTGAGATGGAGACATTGGTTTAGGTTTTTTTAGGTTTTGATGCATTTTTATTGCCCCTTTTTTTAGTTGAAGTTCAAAGTTTATTTTTTTACTCTAGCAAGCTTTTCTTTTGCATCCCATGTCAATTTTTTGAAAACTTTATATTTTTGAAAAGCTGGTTCTATCACCTTTTCAGAAATGTGATCATTTTACTTAGATTTTGGCCAATGCTCTTTCTATCATATTTTTGGCATTTTTTCTATATGGTTGATATCTTGAGTGTTTTAGGCATGAGGATCATTTTCCTAGCATGATTTCTTTTGTTTTGGGCTATACTATATTTTGTGTCAGCTTTTTTCCTATTTTGATCATTGTAGCTATCATTTTGAAGCACTTTTATGTATCACACTAAGATAAAGTGCAATTTTTGCATTTTGGGGGTCATGAACATTATTTTTGAGTTAGTTGTACCTACACTATTTTCATAAAGCACCACGGGGGGATAGTAGTTGCCATATTTATATCATCTTCCTTTGTCAAGTGAGTGTCCCTTTCATGACATTAACCCCATGCAAAGTTAGTTTGACCGTGTCTTTATAGGTGTCTGTACCTCTTCCTCTCTCATCATTCTTGGTTCATCTATAGGAGACTTTGACCCACCTTTTCAATTTCCTATCATCTCACCCTGTCTACATTAAGGGGGGGTTTATGTTGTTTTTCTAATGCATCTGTGATTCGATGGTTTGATAGTGTGAACTATGTATTCAGTGGTTGATCCTATATACAAGGCGATTGTAGTGGCTAACTACCTATGCATTTCGGTGAGATGGATCATCTACCATATAGACATGCTCAATTCATGGCTTCTTCTTCCATGGAGGTACTTCAGATCGGCAGTTTGCAGTTTCTTTCTGATGGCAAATTTTGCATCTTCTTCTTGCTTCAGTGATGCTCTACATGATCACTCTTTGTTCCTATTTTAGGGGACATTTCCCTAGTTGGAGGCTTCTTTAGTTCTTCACAAGGTTCCCTCTTGTTGGGGGAGGGTTTTTCCCACTTAAGGGGGGGTGTTAGAGTAAATAAATAATTATTAATTAATTATTCTATTTACTTAAGCTTACTTAGGTAAATGCATTTCATTTATTAGTTGTAGTTTAGGAGTTTGTTATAAGTTGTTGACAATACGAGAGTTTTTTCTCTCCTAAGTCATACTTATCCTCTAACTTTGTTCGAGGACTTTCCACCTTATGTGGATGTATGCTTAGTTGTCACACTTATCTCCTAGCATCTTCTAGCTTGTTCTAGGAGATTCCTTAAGGCCTTTATAAGTGGTCTCTCCCTCATTGTATCAACAATATCAAGACTTTTAGCATATTGTAAATATATAATTTCTTGTATTTGCATATCTTGTTGTCTCTCATGTTTGTTTAGGATTTTTCCTTTGCTCCATGTTCTTCCTTCCTTGGCTTCCCTTTGATAGGTTTTCACATGCAAGTGATCTTGGGGGTCTTTAGAGTTGGATTTCATCAACTCCAACATGTCATACAAGCTTAGAATGTTTCCTTTTTTTACATTAAGGTTCATTTTAGAGTTATAAGCCTACCATAAAAATCTCATTTCCACAACTTAAGTATCAATGAAGTTATTACAAATTTTTGGTGAAAATACTTGTAGAAAAATCTTTAAGCTCACCATTAGAGGACCTAGAGTGCCTAGATAAGGTCCAAAAACTCAATGGAAGGGTGCTTACATCATTTTGATCATGTAGATCAAGAGTTGGCATTTCTAAAAGGTGGCTATAATAGCTAATCAGAGTAATAGTTTGTGAGTTATGTCCTTTCAAAGTTGGGCTACCTGAAATATCTAAAATAATTATGAAAGATGTATTTGGCGGACTCTATATGTATTGTTAGGGTCCATCGGCCCTGATTATTAAGTTTTAATGTCTAGAACCTTCTCGGGCAATATAAAATTGCCTATTTAAAAAGGCCTAAATATTGTTTAGAACAACTCTAGGTGATAGTTGATAGCTTCTCTTGTAAATTATTCTAATAAAGGCACCCATGTGGGTTAACATATTGTACTTGTAAATTTTGTAATTCTGCATTTGTGGCACAAATAAGAAGTCCATATTTTATTCTCTTATTTTTTGTTGTTTCTTTATTTTTTGTTATGGTTTATGGTATTAAGGGGAGCACCCTTTATCAAAAAAGGTGGCTTAATATAAATAGACAATCTCTTCAAGATTCTTAAAGCCAAAAATAGAAACTTAAAATAAAAACTAAGAGAATCACAAGCCTATAACCCCACAAGTGACAGCCTCAAATCCCACTATCTGCTCAGGAGGGTTACCATGAAAAAATAATCATTCCAACTATAGTAACTTGCTAAACATTGGGACATTACAATATCTAGTGCATATGTGAAACATGCTACTTTCCACATCATGGTATGTGCAAGATCATGGTCAACCAAACTATGCTCTTTAGTGACAATAAAAAATTAAAAAATCAGGGTTATGTTAACTTGATGTGCAATTTTCTTCTTGTTATAAACTTTATATCAAAAAGTTGAAAAAAAAAAATCTCTAGGAAATTGAATTTAGTTTCTAAACTAGTAGGCCTTAGATGAAAAAAATAAAAATTGACTAGTCAAAATTTTGAATTTTAGTGCAATAGTACAAAAGTTTCAAGACAAAAATAAGAAGTAGATGTATGTTTGACCACCTTAATCAAAATCAAATGATAATATTTTTCAATAATATTCTAGTTATAAGAAGTAAACTCATGCCTAGATGTGACACATATTTTTGGGTTATTTTATTCTTAAAAAAAAAATTTATTAATTTTCTACTTTATTACTTTTGGAATAAGAAAACTCTTGTGTCTGACCACCTTAACTAATTTAAAACACTACAAAATTATTATTTTTTCCTTATAGTAGAAGAAGCATAGAATGTGATGCATCTTTTGGATTTCAAAAATGTTTTACCATTTGAAAGTTATAGTTATTTTTCAAGTAGTGTTTTTATCAACACTTTATATGTAACTCCATTATAGTATATGTAATAATTACTTACTAAATTTGTCAAGGATAAATTTAGTAGCTAATATTCACCAATTGGCTAATCTCACTCATCAGGGACCCTAGATTTGGATAATTTTTTTAACCTTTTGGAGTAGCCATGTCACTTGCACTTTACAAAAATTGGGTCCCATGCTTAGGCCAATCACCAATAATAATACATAAGTATTTGTATTTTAGTGATGACTTTGCCAATGTAATCTATTTTTTTGCTGCAATACATTAAATATTTTTTCCTACAATTTCAAAGGATTATCTTAATCAATGGTCATATTCACTAATATTTGGTAAAAATTTATAGAATTGACATGTGTCTCTACTCAAGATACTTTCTGTGAAACTTTTTATCCTTTCTCACTTTGGCCTGAAATAGATTGATTGGGGACAAGTGTCTTTATTTTTGGGACTTTCTTTAAAACTTGGTATTTTTTTAAAAGTTTGGCCCAAAATAGGATTTAGGCCATTGATTTAGGATCATCCAATGGTTATAAATAGTAGGGTACTACCCCTAAGCCACCATCCAATAATTTGGAGGGAACCTGTTATAATAAAAGTGGGCTAAATTAGGTATGTGTACTTTTGTCTATAATTTTTATCAATAATGAAAGATTCACCAGGATATTATAGAAATTTCATATGATTGAAAAAAAAATTCCAATAAAATTAATTTTTTTCCTACTAAAAAGTAAACATTTGCCAATAGAAATTAATTTTTTCCCCATGAACTAATGTTTGATTCACTAAAATTTTATATGTTTTTTGAAAGGGTGGTTCCTTAAAGTTATCCTTGGAACTCATAATTTGACAAAACTTACATTTATGGAATGCTAAGAACATTCTTAAGAAACCCTTTTTATTTCATTAATTTTTGAAGAAAAACAAAGTCGTCAGCTAGATGTTTGAAGTAAAAAAAACACACAAGAATAGGCTAAAAACACATTTTCAGGATATTTTTCAAGTTGACCATATAAGATTAGTATTGAAAGATATAGTAGGCCTTATAAAGGTATTAATTATTTTCATTTAGTATTAGGATGGGTGGGACAAAAAGTTGAAATAGATTTTGAAATGCTTTGAGGCAATTCAAAACTACATATTTTTCATATTGCCACTTTTTGGAACACCATAATCCTACACATACCCTTATATCTAAGTAGATCTAAATGTAGATGTGGTAGGGATATAGGACATGAGAAAGTATCTCAAAGAAATATATTCACATACATTTGATCAAATCATTTTAGTACCATATCTATATCTATACTAGTAGGTAGAGTGAAATATAAAGTACTACTCCCCTTCCTTGTTTGCCTACATTTGAAACCATCACTGGAAGGTAAGCTTCCCAAATATCATACATTAAATATTGAATATTTTAATGTAAGAAGAATAATGATACACTTTTCTCAATCTACTCCCTTATACATCCTATCGATATTCCACATTGAACATAATAGTGAACATCACTTCACATCATGGGAATAACAACATGAGAGCACACCCTAGGCACCTCAAGACCAAAATAAATCTCAAAGTCAAGGTTTCTAATTTTCAATTAAAAGTCTAAGAAGTGAATAATTTAATCAATATAAATATAAGTGAATCAAAAGTCACACTAGTTAGATCATGAAAGAATTTAGTGACTAGGTGGTTATAGGGAACATCGAATTTTTTTCAAGCTATCCTTTAATCACTTCAAATTTCAAGAAAAGATAAAAGTAATATAACCAATTGATGTATGATTCAAATAAATAAACTAAGTGACTAATACTAATAAAAAAGAGGGTGTAAAATCTATATGACACCTTGCATCCAAGAAGCATCAAGAATATGACAAGACTTCATGAAAAAAAAAATCATATGAAACACGTCATGCTAGGTTCTTTTGAGAGTATCATGAAATATAGTTATAAATTTATTGTCCAAAATATGAAATATGTGTCCCTCACATAATATAAGACATATTATCATTGTTAGATCACAAATCAAAACTAAAATTTGTAGGAACTCATAACCTAGTACAAAAGTCAACCATCACTTAATTATCTCAATAGATAATATAAATTTGCATCTTTCTTGCTTCACATGTGCATAAAAAGAAGAAATTAACTTTTTTAATCACAATAGAAAAAAAATCCATACTATACATATGTGGTAAGAAATGTGAATAAAGGAGGCAAAACCTAAGTTCATCAAAAAATTTACTCACACATATAAGTATATAATATAAAAGCAAAGAAGATAAGGAAAATAATCCTTTCAATATCGATTCTAAAGAACTAAACCTTGAGATATTAGTGCTAACCAAATGAAAAAGGAGCACTAATGAAAACTAGATCTATGAAGATTGGATGAAAGATATCCAATTCCTTAGAAACCCTCAATCTATGTGTCTAATAAAAGCTAGATATATTTAGATATGTTAAAAAAACAAAGAAGGAAAAGGAACACACATTTTAGATATATTTTCTTGTTCCTGTTATGACTAAAATGCATGAAAGTTTTCAAATCTATCATTAAAACTACACAATAGACAAAAGTCAAAAATCTTCCAATGAATTATCAAGGGAAAAATTGTGCATTAGGGTTATAGTGCGACCTTGATTAACTATGTGCAATGCAAATTCTGATTTTTTAGTTTTGAAGAGAGATGAAATGGGTACTCTAATATAAAACTTGTTCATTAATATGGTATATGCAACCCTTAGTAAAAAAAAAAAAATGTTAATGGGAGGTTCTCTCATTAGGAATACCCTTGAATTGAAATTACTCAAATAACATGAATGAAAAAAAAAAGCACGAATTCAACTTACAAAAGCTAGATCTCTTAAGTCAAATGCAACGTGAATTCTTCAAAATGGATTCCAACCAAGAAGATGAAGATAAATGGATGTAGAATATTCAAAAAAGGATCTTGAATGAATTGAAGAATATATCCTTCAATTGATTGAACACTTGAATCCTTGATCTCCAATTGAGGAATTCTTAAAGGCTTGGATACTTCAAGAAAACTTAAAGGCTAGAGCTTGTGAATGCTTGAGCACTTGAAAATGAGATTTTATGTTATGACATTATGATCTAATGAAAAATGGAGGAAATGGAATGGTTTATATAGAGCTCACAATTAATTAACTCATGTAGGCTGATGAACCTAAAGGTTAATACACCAACATCCTAGAACATGTGACCCAAAGAAATGGGCTAAAAATTGGACTTATTAGGGGTGTACAGGGCACCTTATTGGCCCATTAGTGATGAAAATTCCCATTATTGGTCAAGGGAATGATGAATCTATCATAATTAGGTGCAAAAATCCTATGAGATATTTCAAGGCTACAAAAAAGGTGTTAGGATCCTAAAATTAAGGCTTGATTCTGTGGAAATTTTGTTTTAGTGTGAGTATATTCCAAGTTGATGGATCAATAAAAATGAGGGGCCTAGGAGAATTAGATCCTTCCTTGATATTAACAACATGAAATAGGATCTTGGAAGAGGATCTATTAGGTTTTACCCCAATTCCACCTAGGAACAGGACATAAAAGGGTAGAAGAGATGAGCGTATGTGCAGGATCATGGTCAACCAAACTATGCTCTTAAGTGGCAATAAAAAATTAGAAAATCAGGGTTATGTCAACTTGACGTGCAAGTTTTTACTTGTTATAAACTTTATATCAAAAATTTGAGAGAAAATAATGTCTAGGAAATTGAACTTAGTTTCTAAAATACTAGGCCTTCTCTGAAAAAAAAATTTGATTGATCAAAAATTTGAATTTTAATGCAATAGTACAAAAACTTTAGGACAAAAAAAAGTAGACGTATGTCTAACTGCCTTAATCAAAATCAAATGATAATAATTTTAAATAATATTCTATATATAAGAAGTAGACTCATGCCTGGATGTGACACATATTTTTGGGTTTTTTTATTCTAAATAAATAAATAATTATTAATTTTCTACTTTAGTATTTTTGGAATAAAAAACATCTCATGTCTAACCACATTAACTAATTCAAAACTCTGCAAAATTTAATTTTTATTTATTTTTACTTATAGTATAAGAAGCATAGAATGTGATGCATCTTTTGAATTTCATAAATTTTGTGCCATTTGAAAGTTATAGTTGTTTTTCAAGAAGTGTGTTAATCAACACTTTATATGTAACTCCATTAGAAAATAAGTAATAAATACTTATTGAACTTGTAATTTGACAAACCTTTCATTTATGGAAAGTTAAGAAAGTTCTTAAGAAACCCTTTTTATTTCATCAAATTTTGGTGAGAAAAAAAGTTGCTAGCTACATGTTTGAAGTAAACAAAAACAAGAATTAGCCAAAAACACATTTTTGGGACATTTTTTAATTTGACCATATAGGGTTGGTATCAAAACATATAGTAGGACTTACAAAGGTAGTAATTGTTTTTATTTAGTAACATGATGCATGGGAAAAAAAAGTTGGAATAGATTTTGAAATGCTTTGAAGCATTTTAGAACTACATATTTTCCACATCACCACTTTATGATCTTGTACATACCCATGAAAGAGAGTAGAAGATTGATGATATCACATTAAATAGGTGTTAAGACTTCATTACATTGGGGTGATTTCAGTTTAAGATACTACATGTATCCCTCACTTTAGTGAGAGTGCAGAATCAATCCAAATTCTTGGTAAAGTGGAGCATAAGGCATATGATAGTCTTATTAAAATCTAGGAGAGAATGAATGAAGCCCCTGAGGGATATAAATTTTTTTCTAACTCCCAAATCAAAATGAAAGAGACACCCTTGACATAAAAAATAAAGAGTGATTAACTTCCCCAATAGAGTGCCTAGCCTACTTTGAATCACTGAAAGAGCTTCTATAAAAGATGGTGTTCACATAACTTAATCGAGTGGTAACATGCTAGTCAACACATTAGAAGACCCACCAATAGATCAATGTTGTACATATCACCATGGTAAGGTTTAGTAATGATGTGTTTACCATGTATAGGACTTAGGAAATTGTTATATGTTACCAATAGATTATATTTAGCATATGTGTATGTAAAGGAAAGAGAGACCCAAATTCCAAGGATTCTCACCTTTCTAGATTGAATGTGTGCATAGAGAATCCACTCTTTATAATTGTGCATAATCTGTAGAGAGATTCATAAGATGTGTGCATTGAAAGAGAATGATGAAATAGTAATGCATTGATTTGATGTTGACTTAGAAACCAATGCTAAATTACTCCAAGATAGACTTAGAATCCATATTCAATAACTAATGATTGGAATGTAGAAAATGAGAAGAGTGTTACCCACATGCTAAGTCATTGCTAATACTTAAATAAGAGAAATGACTGTAATAGAGTATATGTGTAATCATCAAAGGACATATATGCTATGATATTCCCCTAGAAAGAAAATAAATCAAGGGAAATAAAAACATAACATGCAAGAGCAAAAAGGGATCTCCTAACTTTGGGATTAGAATGATCATATAATGATATGTAGATATTATATCAAGTATGACATTTCATTATCCCTAAAAGGAAGTAGAACTACAAAAAAATGGAATAAACATACATAAGATTTAACAAGAAGAGTCTTTTTGAATCACCACCATGAAGACTAAAAATGATTGGTACTACCATGTTGTAAATCCAAGAAGACACCACAAGGATACAAGTGAATATAATAAAACATCTATAACAAAACATAGAATAAAAAATAGAAGAATATTAAAACATAGTGATTTATTTATCAGCTTGTGTCAATGGAGAAACAAGGATTCTTTAAATAAATCTAAACATACATTAAGAAAACATGATACAAGGGAAGTATATAACAACAAAAAAACACACAAAAAACTTATATGCTAGAGAAATCACTTCAAGAATGTTTCCCTACTTTCGTATCTCAATCAATCATAATAAGAGAAGGTGGATAACTTGTAAGAGGAGCTATGTCAACCATAGTAGGTGTAATAGATAACTCTATAGAAGGACTCTCAAGAGAGTCACTTTTCTTAGGTGTATATGTAAGTGTAATCATCATAGAAATCGTGTTAGGTAAATCAATAGCTAAATAACCTATCTCATGTTCATCATCATCTAAAGTATCCTTTTTATCTAAATTTATAGCTATAGAATAAAAAATAGGAATATGCATATCATTAACTTATTCAATAGACATGGGATAGAGAGAAACACTCATACAAGATTTAGCAAAATATTGATGGTTCTTTCAACATTCATGAGAATGTTGGTAACACTTAGTTTTATTAGAGATATTTTGAGAAGATAGTGGAGGAAAAAACTATAGGTTCCTTAACCATTGACGAAACAAGAGGAAGAAAAATTGAAAGTTGAGATGTAGGAGGAGGAACTGCACTAGGAGCCATAATAGGAGAAGGGTCCATACTAGTAGAAGGAACCACAATAGGAAGATCACGATATGCAAGAGGTGGTTAAACATTAGAAATGGAAGAATGAAAAGATATAGGCATGGAAGAGAAAATAGCATAAGGAAAACTTAACTCAGAAATCTTTTTGAATTTATATTCTTGATATGTGTTTGTATAAGTAGGAGGAATAGTACGAAGAGAAGGCCAAAATAAATCAAGAGTAGCAGATGTCTAGGATGATGATTAATCTTCTAAATATCACCATCATAAGTAAATTCAATGCATTTATGAATATGAGAAGTAATAGCTTACATGGTAGTTAACCAAGGTAAACCAAGCTTCACTTTGAAAGAATTGGAAGGAATGACAAAAAGGCTACCATTCACCACTTTACCATTAAGCTCAACTAGAAAAGAGAATGAACCTTGTAGAGGATACACAAAACTATTACAATTCAAGTATTAGTTAAGTCATATAAGTTATGATACTTCCTCTTATCATAAAGACATTCCCTAGTAATGACATCAACCATAGAAGTAGGATGAACAAGACACCCATAGAAAATATATTTAAAACTATATGTACCAATATAGAGAGGAACATCTAGAGTGCTAATCTTATCAACACTAGTGACTAAGATAGGAACGGATCTAGTACAATTATGATTCAATTTAGGTTTGAGTTGATTAGCCAATGTGGAAGGAATGTCTTCTTTAGGTGAAGATAGAGGTTGAAATACATTTTATACAATATTAATAATATTATAATTCTTTTGTCATAATGTATTATTAAAAAAATGCACTTATGGAGAAGTAGTAGAAGAAGAATGCTAAACAATAGTATTAGTAGTTTTTTGAGCTAAAGTATTAGTCTAGATTTGAAGATTATCATTAGGAGGTGCAATATATTTGTTCCCAAATATCTTGGCCCTTAACACATAATTCACTACCATTAATCAAATCTCAAAGCTTATGTTTCAAAGAATAATAGGCCTTAGTATCATGTCTAGGCTAGTGATTACATTGACAAAAAACTTGAATATCAAAATGTGGACCTGATGTAGTACAAGGAAAAAAAGTTTATCAAGGGGAAGTGTAATCATATTAGCATTAATCGACCTAGTCATAATGGAAAGGAGTAAACTTAAGGCTCATAAAAAGAGAGAGGAAAAAGTAGTGGCACTCTAAGATGGAGTAGCTACTTGATCATCTACTATATTCATATTTTTTTAATCTTGACATAATTATTAGATATGTGGAATTTTTTAGGATTAAGTGTGGCATCGCTTTCATCGACATGTACAAAAATTGTTCGAGCAGTGCTCTCAGACTAAGTGACTTGTAATTAACAATTATGAATCATTATATAAGGTTGTGAAAAAGAGGTCAACTTAGTAAGAAAAATATAATCTCTAATGTTTTTTTTTGTAAATTTATAATAAGCATATGCTGAATATGAATATCAAGCACATGTTAAGAAATATGAGCATGCAAATGCTTAAGTCTATCAATAAAATCAAGT
This sequence comes from Cupressus sempervirens, assembly GCA_028749045.1. NCBI lineage: Eukaryota > Viridiplantae > Streptophyta > Pinopsida > Cupressales > Cupressaceae > Cupressus > Cupressus sempervirens. The sequence continues at coordinate 145,015,584 of CM053789.1, read as the reverse complement.
CACTTTCACTTAAGGAACTTGTTTACAATACATTGAATCATTCAAAAATATAGAAGGACCAATGTTATTCAAAAAAAATTATATAAAGGGATTATAAAGTTTATGAAAAGAATCAATAGAATAAGCAAAAAAAGAGAAATATAATTGCGAAGCTTTTTCATGGAAGGTGTGACCAAAAAAATTAGCTAGAATCCTATGGTCATGAGCATAATCAGTACATAGAAATGGAAAGTCTTAAGATGTGTCATAGGATCACCTTTACCATTGTTGTTGTGATGTGGAGCCTAATGAGACTCATAGATTTATTCGATGCATTATTTCTCCCCATATTATTTGTACAAAGTTTGAGGTCAGCGCCCCCAAGATGGGGTCAAGGTGCACCACCCTTGTGGGTTCCTAGGGTAAAAGGCATTGGCTACTATTTTTATATTATTCCACCCCTAATTTTGTAAGAAAAGAAAAAGCTTGTATAAAAGGGCTTAGGGTTAGGGATTTTCATAAGATGTGATATGAAAATTGGTTCTTGTGGTAGTATTGAGTTGTAAGGGGTTACAAATTGTAGTCAAGTTATAATCACTAGATAATAATAATATTGGACTTGCTATTGGTGGATGTAGCCCAAGAATTGGGTGAACCATGTTAAATCTTCATGTCTTGTGTTCTCTTATGTGCGATCTATTATTTTTTGATATTGGTTATATTTGCATATAATTATTATTTATGTTTGGGGTTCATCCTATCAAGTGGTATCAAAGCTAGATGGTTGTCATTTTTTTTTTTTAGACTAACGATCACCGTTTGTTTTAGCGATCCTCTGTAGGAAGCTCTCATGGTTAAGTGGGAGTCTCACTGTTGAGCAAGAGCAATGGTAGATGAGGGTAAATTAAAGGTTGGCAAGTTTAATGGGAAGAACTTTCAGTTATGGGAGATGTAAATGGACAAATATCTTTATCAAAAGAATTTATGGAAGCCGTTGGAAGGAAAAACTAAAAACCAAGGAACTATGCCAAACGAGGAATGAGAGATTTTAGATAGAAAGGAACTTGGAAGAATTTAGTTGTGCTTGACACCGTTAGTGAAATTTAACATTACAATAGTGAAGATGATGGATGAGTTGATGGAAACCCTAGTGAAATTGTATGAAAAGCCCTCCACTTCAAATGAGGCATTTCTCATGAAGAATTTATTTAATATGAAGATGATAAAAGGTAGATCTACTATGGATCATTTAAATTAGTTTAATACTATTAATAATCAATTATCTTCAATGGGTATCAATTTTAATGAAGAAATCAGGACTCTCTTGATTTTGTGTTCTTTGCCTAAAAGTTGGAATGGCTTGGTAATGACTATGAGTAATTTTGTTTCTAGATCTAATACCCTAAAATATGATGATGTGATCAGAGTTTTTTTGAGTGAGGAAACTCGTAGGAAAACTTGAGGTGGATCTACATCAAGAAGTGCTTTGAATACACAAAGAAGAGGCAGAATGACTGAGAGAGGAAATAATTCAAGAAATTGTGGAAAATCAAGACGAAAGTCAAAGGGGAAGAGGTCTTAGTCTAGAGGACCAAGATATTTCTAGTACTATAGTAAACCAAGGCATAAGAAGAAAGATTGTTGGACTACAAAGAAAAATAAAGGAGATAAACTAGAAGGGAACAAGAAGGAAAATATGGTAAGTAACAAATCTGAAGAGGAAGTGTCGCTTCTTTCTTTAGAAAGTATCGATGATTCATGGGTTTTAGATTTTGGTGCTTCATTTCATGCTACACCTCATAGAGGTTATTTCATTGATTATGTCCAAGGGGATTTTGGGCTTGTTTATTTGGGGGATAATGAACCCTATCATATTGTTGGAAAGGGAAAAAGACAAGATTAAGTTATAGAATGAGAATGATTGGCTACTACATGAGGTAAGACATGTTCTAAGGATAAGTAGGAATTTAATTTCAACATGACAACTTAGTGATAAGGGTTGTGTAGTTACTTTTAATGATAAAAATTGAAAGGTTTCAAAAGGTTCCCTTGTAGTAGAAAAGATGTGAAAGCAAGCATCTTATATCTTTGTACATGTCATATTGTTCCTTCTACTTTGATTGTTTCAGAGAAAAATGAATGTTCAGGAACAAATAGCTCGTGTAGATTCTGATACAACATTGTGGCACAAAAGACTTGGGCACATGAGTGAGAAAGGTATGAAATTAATTCATTCAAAGAAAGTTTTACCAAGTCTAAAATGTATCAATATGGATTTCTATGAAATTTTTGTGTGTGGAAAACAAAAGAGAGTGACTTTTGTGAAGACTAGGAAGGAAAAGAAAAGTGGGAGATTAGAGCTTGTGCATACAGATGTATGGGGACTAGCTCAAGTATCTTCCCTTGGTAGCTCTCTTTAATATTTTATATTTATTGATTATGCAACTAGAAAAGTATGGGTTTATTTTCTTAGAAAAAAATCTGATGTATTTCAAACTTTTAAGAAATGGAAATGCTTGGTTGAAAATGAGACTGGAAAGAAATCAAAATATCTTAGATCTAATAATGGTGGTAAGTATTGCAATCATGAATTTGAATATTATTTCTCCTCTAATGGTAATTATAGCCAAAAAACTATTCCAAGGACTCTACAAGAAAATAGAGTGGTTGAACTCATGAACATGACTATAATGGAGCATGCAAGAAGCATGAGTTTGCATGTAGAGTTTCCCTTAAACATGTGGGTGGAGGCTATTAATACTATTGCATATTTGATTAATAGAGGCCCCTATACTCCTTTGGGCTATGGTATTCCAAAGGAAGCATGGAATGGTAAGAAGGTGAGTTATTCTTTTCTCAAAACCTTTAGTTGTGAAGCTTTTTCTCATATACATTATGAAAATAGAACCAAGCTGTAAGATAAGTCAAAGAAATGTGTATTTGTTGGATATGGCATTAATGAATTTGGTTATAGGCTTTGAGATTTTGAAAATTATAAAATTTTAAGAAGTAGGGATGTCATATTCAATGAGAAAGTTTTGTACAAAAATTTGTTACAACAACATGAGAAGAAAGAAAATGATTATGTAGTGTTGGATGATACTCCAAAAGTTAATGTTCTAGCAATTCCTCATGATCTGTAACAACAAATACCACACACCCCAGTGAATGTTAGATTGTCGACAAGGATAAGTAGACCTCCATAAATATTTTATCCTTCCTTGTATTCCATTTTACTTACTGATGCCGATGAACTTGAATGTTATGATGAAGTTGTACATGTAAATAAAAAGATTCAGTGGGAGTCTGCAATGAAAGAAGAAATGGACTTTTTATCAAAAAATAAGACATGAGATTCATGCAAGCTGCATATAGGTAAAAATGCTTTATAGAATAAATTGTTTTTCAAGTTAGAAAAAGAAGATGGTGGTAAGAATTGAATTAAAACTAGGTTATTTGTAAAATGATTTGCATAGAAAAGGGCATTGATTTTGATGAGATATTTTATCCTGTTGTTACGATGACTTCTTTTCGCATTATTTTAAGTATTGTGGCTACTAAAGATTTACATTTGGAGCATCTTGATGTTAAAACAACCTTCCTTCATGGTGATTTGTATGAAGAGATATATATAGCTCAACCACAAGGATTTGAGGTCAAAGGTAAAGAGAACTTAGAGTGTAGATTGAAGAAAAGTTTTAATGGCTTGAAGCAAGCACCTTGGAAATGGTATCTAAAATTTGATAGGTTTATGCATGAATATGGATACAGTAGGTGTTATTCAGATCATTGTGTTTATTTTAAGAAGTTGGATGATGATAACTACATTATTTTATGTTTATATGTTGATGATATGCTTGTAGCTAATTCTAATATGGATCATGTTAAGAGGTTAAAATGCTAGTTAGCACATACATTTTCTATAAAGGATTTGGAGGCAGAAAAACAAATCCTTGGTAAGAAGATTTCCAATAGAAATTGATATTATCTCAGGCTAATTATATTGTGGAGGTGTTGTAACATTTCTATGGAGAATGCAACTAAAGCTGTCAACACACCTTTACCTAGTCATTTGTAGTTGACTAAGGAGATGTGTCCCAAGATGCAAGAAGAGGAGGATGAGATGTCTAAGGTACATTATGCTTCAGCTATAAGAAGCTTGACATATGCTATGGTATGTACTAGGCTATATATTGCACATGTAGTGGGAGTCGTTAGTAGGTATGTGAGTCATCCAAGGCTTGAGCATTGGAATGCAGTAAAATGGATTCCTAGATATTTGAGAGGTATATCCAATAAGTGTTTACACTTTGGGGGCTCTACTACTAATTTACAAGGATATGTTGACTTGGATTATCTAAAGGATATTGATACCAGGAAGAGTATTATAGGTTATGTATTTACTATTGGTGGGGTAGCTATGAGCTAGGTTTCTAGGTTACAAAAGGTTAATGCTTTATCCACTACAAAGGCAGAGTATGTTTCTACTACAAAGGAAGCCAAGGAGATGATATGGCTTTAGTTCTTCTTGGAAGAATTGGGACACCCTCAGAAGGATAATTATTTGTTTACAAATAGTCAGAGTTTCATTCATCTTGCAAAGAATTCAGCTCTACATTCGAAGAAAAAACACATTTAGTTGTGATACCATTTTATTCGATTAATTTTGGATGATGGAAAATTAAAGCTAGAGAAGATACATACAGATGATAATCCAATAGATATGTTTACCAAGGTAGTAACAAGGGAGAATTTGAACTCCTCTTCAACTTCATTTGGTCTTCTAGACTAAATAAAATAAAAGAATAGTAGAGTCTAGGGTGGTTTGATATTACAATAGGAGCTATAGCTTTAGCAGTGCTATGATTAGTATCCAAGTGGGAGGTTATTGTTGTAGAGTCTGATCAATCTCCAAGTGGGAGATTATTGTGACATGGAGCCTAATCAATCTCAAAAAAATTTATTCGATGCTTTTTTTCTCTCCATATTATTTATATGGGGGTTTAGGGGTTGCAGCCCCAAGACGAAGTCAAGGGGCAATGCCCTTATGGGGTCTTGGGGTAGCACCCCAAGTGCACTCTCTATCATAGTACATGGTGGGGTCAAGGGGCAATACTTACACAAAGGTTTTGGAGGGTAATGCCCCCAAAGCCAAAAATGACCTTATATTGTAAAAGGTGTTAGCTACTATTTTTATATTATTCTAGCCCTAATTTTGTTAGAGAAAAAAATCCTTGTATAAAAAGGCTTAGGGTTAGGGATTTTCATAAGGTGTGATGTGAAAATTGGTTCTTGCGGTAGTATTGAGTTGTAAGGGATTACATATTTTAATCAAGTTGTAATCACTGGATAATAATAATATTGGACTTGTTGTTGGTGGATGTAGTCCAGGGATTGAGTGAACCATGTTAAATCTTGATGTTTTGTGTTCTCTTATGTGTGATCTATTATTTTTTGATATTGGTTATATTTTCATATAAATTTTATTTCTTTCTAAGGTTAATCCTAACAATTGTAAGTGTCAAGATGGGACATATCAATCTATAAATTAGTACTAGTACAAATAATATCAAAAGATAAAGGACTACCCATATCACATGTAGGAACATTAAACTTAGATTGGTCAAGGATGAAAGTTGTTATTCAAAGAAGAAACCATCTAATAAATACTAAGGATAATAGAATTACTAGAAGGAATAGATAAAACATGCATATTCAACACAGTAGAAAACATGTATGAATTGACAGGAATGGGAGAAACTATGGGTGTAATATGAGGAATTACAATAAAAGGGTTAGGGTAAGTAAAGGAAAACTATTATATGATGGCTTTGTAGTTAGAAATGAAATAGGTAGAATAGTCATAGGAAAATAAGGGAAAAAGGAACCACTAAGAGGATTAGATACTTGAATAGAAGTACTCATAATAGAAAAACATAAGTGGAAATTCTAGAGATAGGCATAGAGGCAAGAAAAATAGGATCAAGAGTATAAACATGATGAGCCATCCCTATTGCAAAAGTGACTTGATTCAAAGACTTAACATGAGTATGGACAAGGTGTAGATGCTCAAAATGGTTTGCATCTACTATTTAATCAAATTTACACACTAACCTATCTCATTTTATCATTCCACTAATTCCAATCTTTTGGCCAACTTTATTATCATTCGAGCATGTTTCAACAATATCCTTCATCATTCACACCCACTATCAAATCAACTATAGATCATTTTAGAACTGGTTCCTATTTTATCCAAACTGATTGGAATCAACTCCAAATCATTTCATCATCATAAAAATCTTATTAGATCAACCCTAAACCATTTCAACATCATCATAATCCTTAATCATCCCAAAATCATCCCAAATCAACCCAAAATCATCCTAGATCAACCCTAATAAACCTAAAACATTTCAAAAACCCCTAATAAATCATCATTTGTCCAACCGTAGGTATTATTGTGTCCTTTAGTACCCTAAAAATCTATCAAACCCATCAAACCTATCAAATCTAACGTTAACACTATCATGTCCCTCGGTGCTAGGTAAAAAATATCATTTTCATCATCCAATCATCACAACTTTTGAGTCCCTCAGTGTCAAATTGTGACCCTATACAATAAATTTAATAACATTGACCATGTATGTTGGATTTATTATAATCAATATTATCAATCAACTTCAATCATGTGGCATTTACAACATCCATTAAATGTCACATGTCCTTAATCCATGTCATGTGTCCTTGGCATGTTAGCAATCTTAAATCCCTTGATCAATTTGATCATTGCTTTGATCTACCCACCATGCTCCTAGTCAATTTGCATAGCCATCACATTTAATCAAAAAGATAATCTCACATATATTTCATCACATTGTCCAATAATTTATTAATTCATCCTATAGGATTAGTTAACCCATAATATTTTCCTATGTCATTTCAACCATTTTCATCCTGCCTTAGTAATTCTTTCTATTAACCAACATTCTCAATTAATTGATTCTCCTTTGAAAACTATGGTAATTCTAAATTTCCTAAGTCCTTTTTTCCACTTCTAATCTCTATTTTACTAATGTCCATGTGTGCAAAATTATAAATTTTTAATTCAAATATTCCACCTAATCTTGACACATGGAAATCATATGTCCTATATCTTCTCTCTACACTTGGATAATATGTGTCATATTTGACAGATATTATTCCTTAAGCATGACTATAATAAGCCACATTCGTCATAGATTCTTGTCTACATGTGGCTTTGATGTGTCACAGGCATGTCATAGATTCTCATCCACATTTAGCCATGTTTACTTTCATGCATCAGAGAATCCTATATGTGTCATATTGTATCATAGTTGTGATAGATATTCAAATTAATATCATGCCAAGTTGTAAACTCGAATTGACAAATATCCATCTCCTCATTCATGTCTCACTTCTTGTATTTTCTCTTTAAATTGAGCTATCTTGCACTCATTTTCAGTCTTCAACCTCTATCCTTAGAACATCCTTAGAATTCATTAGGTTTGAACTATGCTTCTAGTATTCCAAAAACCATCATCATATCATTATCATTTTCTTTCAATTGTGTTCACTATAGGAAATTGGAGCTACATAAAAATGGAGAAGAAAGAAGGACATGGGAACTACAATTGAAGAGGGGGTTTCATTTCTATTTATTCCTTTATTTAAATTGGTTTTTATGGTATACTAGAAGGGTTTAGCATATGTTAATTGATTTTTGTGGTTTCACATAATATGCTAGGTTCTAACCCATTCTCTAGTCCTACAATTGGTCAACTTGACATGAAGATCATGCTTACTAACTTGAGTTTTCATTGTTTTGTGCTTGTAGGTGTAAGGAAGGAGCTCATTTGAAAGATTCTAATGCTTGTCTAATCATTTATATCACAAAAAATCTAATTATGATGCCTAGTAACACATTTTTATCTTTTTTTTATGCATTTTTGTAGCTCTCTATCATAGGTGTGTACTTGGTACTGACAGGGTAGACTTGGAGGCCTTAGGAAATTGTTTTAGGGGCTTAGGACTCAATATAACCTCTATTTGATGTTATTACCTAACTAACTATTATATACATGAAAATGTGACCTCAGATCTTTCACCTACACTTCAACATGGTCTTTACCTACAAGATCATCCTGGAATGAACATTGAATTGTCCATCCGAGAGGTCCAACAGAATGACTTGTTGCCTTCTAACTAGAAGTATTTTGCCTATCTGCTCTAAAAACAAGATGCAGACAACCAAACCTTTCTAAAATGAAGGATTTTATGCAACTAAATGAAAGTGCAATTAATCTAGATGAGAGATGCAATTAATCTAATAACATATAAAACAAATTAAACAATATGAGTACATTTTAAATCTGTATGATATTAAATCTAAGCAATGAAAATCTATGATGATAGTAAGAAAATGAGTGCACAATTTGATAGTAACTCGATGCAATTCAAATTCTAACCCGTCCTCTAAAATAAGGAATTGAGAGCTTCTTAAATAGAATCTAAGAATTGATCAATGGTCAAGATCAATTTGGATGGATGATCAAGATTGAAGATGAGACTCAGACATAATGGAAACTGCCTTATGAAAAGGGAGTTAATAGATTACTTTTGAGTGGAATAAGAAGTTAACTAATTTAAATTTCTTTTATGGTTTCAATCAATTGAGAGTTTCCATTTCTAAACTGGAAGAGAGAATATTGGAGAAGATATTTGATTTAAGGAAATTATATATGACCTCATAATTGAGTATTCTAAATTGAATAATTAAATTCAAAAATTAGAATGAGAATATTTAATTAAATCAAATATATGTAATTCCTTTGTATATTAGCTAAAGAAGTAATTTAATTTAATTAAAGTATAAACACTTATAATTAAATTTAATTTAATGAATAGGTCTAATGTAGCTAATTTGAGTCAATACTTAGGAATTAAATAAAAAGTGTGATTAATGTAGATTAGGATTTTCTGCATTTGACAATTAAGCCAAGTAGCGAAAATCAAAAAAAGAATTGCCTAGTGAAATAGGACTTTAGGGTTGATCAAAATAGGCCATAATTGGTTGTCATGGAAATGAGCCAATTTTTGGGTATTACATTTTTCCCCTCTTTGACTGAATGTGCAAGCAACATCTTCAATTCAAAGAAAATCAGAAAGCATGATGCATAGATCAAGAAATGAGATTGGTCTGAGATTGATAACATGGAGACCAATTGGTAAGCTTTTAAAGATTATCTCTAGAAAGAAGCTTAAACTCAAGGAATCTAGATAGAACACCTAGATATCTAAGATGATAAGATTGGTTCTGAAAATAATGACATAGAGGCCAATTGATAAGCTTTTAAAGATTATCTCCAGAATGGAGCTTAACCTCAAGGAATCCAGATAGAACACCTAAATACTTAAGGTGACAAGTTTTTAAAGATTATCTCCAAAATGGAGCTTAACCTCAAGGAATCCAGATAGAACACCTAGATACCTAAAGTGAGAAGCTTTTAAAGATTATCTCCAAAATGGAGCTTAACCTTAAGGGATCCAAATAGAACACCTAGATACCTAAAGTGACAAGCTTTTAAAGATTATCTCTAGAACAAAGCTTAACTCAAGGGATCCATATAGAACACCTATATACCTAAAGTGACAAGCTTTTAAAGATTATCTCTAGAATGGAGCTTAACCTTAAGGGACCCAAATAGATCACCTAGATACCTAAAGTGACAAGATTTTAAAGATTATCTCCAGAATAGAGCTTAACCTTAAAGGATCCAAAAAAAACACCTAGATACCGAGATTGATAAAAGATAACAAGATTCAATCATGAGTCATAGAATCATCCCTAGAACAAGGCTTGATCCTCAGGGGTTGAGGTTTAGACTGTCCCGATACTTGTCCATCGAACTTTAATAAAGATTTTTATGAGATGCGATCAGCTAATTAAAAGATAAACTAGATGATGAAGATATTGAATAGAGGGGAACAAGATGCCCTGAGTGATGAGATGTCCCTAGTGGTGAGGACATAAGATGGGAACAAGATGCCCTGAGAAATGAAGATTCAGATTGATTTGAGGTTCAAGTTCAATGATGTAATCATCCTACTACCTCAGGAGCAAAATTGAAAGATGACACACCAAAATTTTGATGTAAAGCAATATATAAAGAGATAAAAAAGAAATCCAAGATTCAGAAAAATGTAGAAGGGATCAAAAAAATCAAAAGAAATTTCACAGTCAATTTGAAGTAATTTCAAGGTCTAGAAGACCAAGTTTGACCAAAAGGTTGACTATAGTTGACTTTTTCTTGAATTTTTAGAAAATTTGAAAATTTTGAGGAAAATTTGAAGAAAGTGTGATTTGAAAAGATTCCAAGATTCACAAAGTATTATAAAAATTGGACTGCATCAGTGTTTGATCATGTTGGTCCCAAAATTTTAAAATGTGATTTTGAGCTATTAAAGTGTGTCAAATTTTGAATTTGATCCTGAAAATGGATTCAAAGTAGCCAAAGTAGCCAAGAAGGTGATTAATCAATCATTTGTGTAGTCATGAGGAACATAATGCTTTGAAGAAGCTAACAATTGTTAGATTGTGGTGACTAATCAGGAAAGGATTGTACATACTTCATAATTAGTGGTGACTAATCAAAAAAAAATTGGTACTATTCATAGATTCGCCATTCATAGATTCACTACTAAAGTTATGGCTAATTTATGGCCAACATGTTATAAACCTAAAGTGGTTTAATACTTGTATAAAAGGGTTTAGGGTTGGGTATTTTCATTATGTTGTGATGCAAAATTGCTTCTTGAGGCGGTATTGAGTTCTAAGGGATTACAGATTGTAATTAGGTTATAATCACTAGATTGTAATAAGATTGGACTTGTTGTTTGGTGGATGTAGTAAATCTTGGTGCCTTATGTTCATTTTTGTGTGATCTATTATTTTCTATTATTGGTTATATTTGCATGTAGTTTTTATTTCTGTCTGTGGTTTATCCTAACAAAAATTCCTCATGATAGAGGATGCAAGTAGATCTGAAATGCAACCCTATGCTAGATGCAACCTTAAACTAGATACAACCTTGGGTTTGGTTACCAAACTTTGGCAATTATCATCACTGAGCCTATAGTAAAACTCCATACATCCTACAATTTCCACTAACATTGCAACCATAGGAATATGAATAGGACATATGTTCTAGTTTTGTAAGGATTAAATGTAAGCATTTGAGGCACAAGAAGCCAGAATGACCAGAACATTTGTCCTTTTTAATGTAGCAAGTTAACATCAGCATCAAAGCATAAACACTAGGATGACCAAAAAACTTCATGTGTGCAAATACACTAGACACACAAGAGATCCTTCTTATGCTAAGTAATCAGTAAATATCCTATTTGCAATGACCCTTGTGTTCATAACCTAAGACAGAAGTGTGCTATATACTCGCAGTGACCCATATGTTCCCTTAGTAAGATGAGTATCAATATTTACAATAGCATGAAGAGTGCACTCCAATGAGAAAGGAAAAGAACCAACCTCATTGATTTATCCATATAAAAGGAGTCAAGGTACACATGGCCATCCAATACGAGATGGAGGCTCTTATAGTGGACACCCCTTTTATATGGTTGCTTCAGATCATTGGAACTAAACTACAAACAGAAAGTAAAGAAAAGATTATGCCCCCAGTCCTTGCTTCTCTAGTCAAAAATGACATCATCAAGTTGCTTGAGGGGACATGAGAAATCAAAAGCAAAGAAAACAAAGAAAAGCTCAATAAATCCAAACAAATATATCATTTTGAGTTTTGTGTTTTAGGATTAATGTCAAGTGTCAATGTTTAGAACATGAACATGTTTGAAAGAAATCTCTTTACTAGAGTGATGATAGTAGACAGATGTAGTCAGGATGACTAGTGATTGAAGTCAAAGAGGAATCTTCAATTTAAAGAACCTGAGTAGGACTGAGTGACAATAGACAAACATAGTTAGGACAACTGGTGATTGAAGCTTATGAGATCTTCTGCAAGAGGAATGACACTTTTTCCTATTTTTCAATTTTTTTGTACTTTTTAATTTTTCCATTTTTTTTGAATTTTTTTGAATTTTCCAAAAAAATTTGTTATTACCAAGGCACATATTGCTAGGTTTTCACCAAGATAATAGATTTTTTTAGGACTTTTTGCATATTTTAGATTTTTTTAGGATATTTTCAAATTTTTAGAACTTTTTTAGAGATTACTAGCTCTCAAGAAGGATTACCTTGATTTTGTTCCAGTGTCTAGCAAGGTGTAGGATGAGATGTAGTAGCAAGCTAGTGGATAATTGGAGATGGATAGGCAAGGAGTATGAAGTGGTGAATGTTAGCCTTAAGGAAATTCTTCACAAGATTACCCAAGCTAGGGAAAAATATATAACAAGATAAGCTCATGGTTTAATGAAGGGTCTCACATAAGTAATCCAAGAAAATGACCATGTCAAGAGATTGCTAAGAACTAAGTTTTTTTCTTTCTTTCATTGATAAAGACCAAAGGGTTAACTAAATAGGATAGAAAATTTTGTTATGGAGGTTATGAGTGAATGACTTTGGGAATGAGGACATATGAAGGATAAGAAAGATCATGATAGGATTTCATGGATGGAAGAACTATGCATGATGCATGTTTACTAGGTTTTCATCATGGTTTTTATCCAAGGTGCCACAAGAAGTGGTTTTCACAATAGGATGGATTTATTTTTCTTTACTTTTGCTACCAAGGTGCCTGTTTCCAGGTTTTCACCAAGGCACTTTTTTTCATTTTTTATTTTTTTTTCCTTTTTTCTTTTTTGGAAAGAGCTCAAGCTTTCTCAAGTTAGATAGCACTTCTATAAGAAAGATAAGTTATGATAAGCCAAGGCCATAGCAAGGAACACTCAAAGATGATAATAAGGTAATGGGAGGAAAATGATAGGAAAATAAGAGGTAGATGGAGGATAAGGTTGTTGGTTTTGGAAGACTGAAACAAGCAAGGATAGCAAGTAGGCATAAGATTTAGAGGATCTCATGAGGGTGGATGAGATATTAGGCAAGATCAACATTGACACACACCTTGAAGGGTGATGGAAAAATGGGGAAATCATGGATTAAATAGATTGAAGCTTAGATATATGAGGTAGCAAAGCTATTTTGGATAGGGGTGGAGTAGAAGGTTTTGAAACCTTTTAAGGAAGATGTTTGGAAGAAGATGGAGTGGAAGCCTTTGGAAGCTTGAATGTCAACTTTGATTTGTTTTAAATATTCAAGTCCTTCAAAAAGAGACTTGGGAATCCATATAGCTTTTGATTTTTCATTAGATGCTTTAGAATGCATTTCTTCAATAACAAATTTAAGAACCCACACTTTCCTTGGTTGAGCTCTTTGAATAGTGGACCTTTGTAGTCTCTTTTGTGTATTTTCCTCCTTAACATTCACATGTCGATTAGAGGAGACATAGTGAACTTTTGAGGATGGATTCATGCACTTGTTTTTGAGTTGATCATCCAAATTGCTTCCAAAGGACATGGGACTTGTGGATGAATAAGGCCAATATGACTGGTTTAGATGGAAAGTTGAATGTGAAGAGTTCAAGTATGTGTATCTTTTTTGATCTTGGGGTAGGGTAGGAGGAACATGTAATGAGATAAGAGTGGAAGCCAAAGATAGAGGAACATAAGATCCCAATATGGATGGAAGACTTGAAGGTTTTAGCTTAGATGGGTAGGGACCAATGATAGATTTAGAAAATGTGAATGGACCATGAGTATGGATATCAACATCTTTAGAGTGAACAATATGACCAAAGTCATCAATAGATTTATGAGTAACTATTATAGGATAAATACCTTTAACATGAGTATTTAAAGCTTGAGTATAATTTTGAAGTGAGTATGGAGAAGTAGAACAAGAGGGGATACCTTTATCTTGACAAGGATTTTTGGATAGCATAGGAAAATCATTTTTCTCATGATCTTTAGTAATCTCATTAGGGATGGTGGAAGGAATATCATGATCTTTCCTAGTAGAGAGGCATGAAATGGAAGATGGAGGACTATGTGGCTCTTGAGATGGAGGGATGACATCTTTAGGGATATCCAAGGGTTCTTGATCTTGTTATTTAGATTTATTTAAATCCTCTTGACATGGATCCATTTCTAAGGACAAGGTAGGATGTGGAGTTTTCATGGTAGGCTCTTGAAGAGATAATGAAGGGCTAGTTGGAGTGGGAATAATAGGAGTAGTAGCACATGAAGGTTTTGAATCTTTAGTTTGACTAGTATGGGAGAGGTTTTCAGCTAAGTCAAGATTAGCTTGGGTTTCTTTTAGAGGTAGCCCTTGAGGGTACATATAGTCAACAAGGGGACTAGCAAGTTCTTTGTTTGGTGAATATGTGTTGGAAAGATTGGACATTTTAGAAGGTGGTTGTATGTTGGAAGAGATAAGTGTCACATTTAAACAATTAATAGACTTGGTTTCATGATGTTGATCCTTCTTGAGAGTATAATCTCTAGTAGATGAGAGCTTGGATTTTTGAATTATGTCATTGTCAAAGAAATCTTGGATCTTGTTTTTCAGCTCCTTACAATGTGAATTTTTATGTAAACTATGTCTATAAAAGGCACAATAGTTACTCATAAATAAAACTCCTGCTAAAGTGACCTTAGGTAACACAATGAGTTTCTTTTGAAGAAGTTCTTCCAAAGTTGATTCATAAGATCTTCCCAAAGGGGTGAAATCATGCTTTGGTTTAGGTTCCCATGTTTTTTCTTCAAAGATATTTCTAGATTTCTTGGGTGTTTGTGGATTGTTTTGAGAAGGCTTGGACTCAACATTATATGAAGGTAAATAATCTTGCAAGGAGAATTTGTTTGATGACATGTCATCTTCTTCCTCACTAGGAATATTGGATTTAAAGCATTTGTTGTTAGCCATTGTGATGTCCTAGGTTTATGTGAACAACCACACATAAAAGGTTTGATAGGTTTAGAATAAGATCATACCTAAAATGTCATCTCAAAGTAGGTGCAAGTTACAATAAGTGTGATGTTTCCAAGATATGAATAGTCAAAAGAGTGGCTAGAAAAATTAAGAGATTGAATATCATGATGATTATGGATAACAACATAGTAGAACAAGTAGAATAGTGGAGCAAAGAGACTAGTTAAAATGTGGTTCACAAGTGTTCAACCAAGATAGTTTAGCTTCAACTAGTTGCAAGTAGAGTTGTGTAGGGAGTTTTCTTAACATAGACTAGTGAAGATTCACAAAGATAGTAGAGTTATCATTTTCAAATAGTTTATCATCAGATGTTTAACTCACCATTTCACTAGTTTTGACCTGTTTGATGTTTATGCAGATTTTGGACTTTGAATACTCAAGCATGCAAAACACATCAACAATCCTATCAAGGCTTTCAACTAGGATATAAAAAGATAAATTATAGGGTGTCCTTGATATACACAAGGTACATGAGGCCCAAATCTATACATGAAAGAAAATAATGCCACACAGCTAGGAGGAGACGGTAACCCAAAACTCCACCTTCACTTCCCAAAGGTATAAAGTTGTTTGGGGCTTAGCCAAGAGTGACAATATTATACTTCCAAGAGAGGTGTCTTTCGATTCACCTCCCAATATTTATACTACGCCAAAACACAAGAGTTGAGGTCATCCCAAGGGGTGAAGAAATCCCCAAGCATGCCTCCTAAAAAAAATAAAACAAGTCCACTTATTTCTTGTGCACTCAAGATCACCCAAAGGTGTGAGAGGAGTGAATACGTAACTGGCCTTGGGGTTTAAAAGACACTCATTCTTTCCCAATGAATCTTTAGATTTTTTATTCTACTCTTGAAGAAACTGATGTTTGGTATGCAAGGTTCTTTCTAACTTTCAACATCGTCAACATAATATATCAAGAGTTCATCAACAAAAGTAAATAGAGCATTGTCAACATAAGAAATTGATAGGGAAAAGAGCCAATTACTTTAGACATTCAAGATTGAATGTATTCATTTTAAACACCAAAATCCAAATATTTCATTTCAATGTTTCTTTGATCCTTAAGCACTCAAGAGTGTGTTACTAACATGCATTCTAAGGAAAATGTTTTCTCTTTAAGGCACTCAAGAGTGTGTTTTACCATTCATTCCAATGAAAGAAATGTAGATTTTAATCCATGACATTCAAGATTGAGTTTTTAGTGCATTCATTCAAATGAAATATTTGTCAATTTATTAAGACATTCAAGATTGAATTTGATTGTTTTAGATTAGAAGGCATTCAAGAGTGTGTTTGGATTTTAATTTTAATTGCAACATTCATTCAAAGAAAAAGGATTTATCATTCAAGTTCATTCCTTTCTAATTTAAAATCCTCCCATGTCCTTCATTGTCACTTTCCAAATACATGCAATAAAAAAGTTTGATTAAAACTCAAGGATTTGCATCATGAATTAATGTTTTTATGAAAAAAACATATTAAAAAAACATTTAAAATGAATTTCTAATCAGAAAAATCTTAAACTTTTACTGTTAGCTCTTGAAAGTGTCCCAAATCATCAATAAAAATTTCACATCAAAATGTTGAGATTTATCTCATAAATTAATTTTTTTTTATGGAAAACCAGAAAAAAAATTATTAAAAATATATTGTAAATGTTAAAACTCTAAATTTTTTATTTTAGATACTCTATCATCAAAATAAAGTCTCAGTAAATCTTTTAGATTTTAATTCGATGATTTGGAGGGTAAATTAATTTTTTAATGGAAAAAAAATTAAAGAATTACTAAAAATCCAATTTTGAGCCAAAAAAATTTGCACTTTTTACTGTGAATGTCAGCTATTTTCCAAAACTTGCAAAAAAAAATCCAAATCATAATGCATTGTTTTACATGCTCAAATAATTCACATATGATAAAATTATTAAAAAATTATATAAAATAGAGCTTTTAACATGAAAATTTGAAAATTTTCATGTCACTTTTCCCTATTGTCTAGAACTTTTAGTAAAAAAATTTAGGCCAAAATTCATCAATTTGGTCTAGTTTTTATGATTTTTATGAAAAATCATAAAAAGATTACAAAAAAGAATTTTGATCAAATTTTTTTAAAAAAAACTTTAGAACATGAGAAGGAAGAAGAAGAAGATGAGAAATAGAAGAAGATTAAGACAAAGAATAGGAAGAGGTTTCTCAAATGCTCATTTTCTCATGGTTGTTGGATGTCTTCTGGAAGTGTCTCCAAACCTGCAAAACAAGATATTAAAAAAAAAAACTAAAATGCAAAACAAGAAGAGTGAGGCCAGAAAGTTGGTTTCTCAGCCCCACAGTGGGGACTAGAAATGTATATGTGAAAATGTGACCTTGGATCTTTCACCTACACTTCAACATGGTCTTTACCTACAAGATCAGCCTAGAATGAACATTGAATTGTCCATACGAGAAGTCCAACAGAATGATTTGTTTCCTTCTAACTAGAAGGATTTTGCCTATTTTCTCTCAGAACGAGATGCAGACAACTAGACCTTTCTAGAATGAAGGATTTTATGCAACTAAATGAAAGTGTAATTAATCTAGATGAGAGATGCAATTAATCTAATAACATATAAAATAAATTAATCTATATGAGTGCATTTTAAATCTGTATGATATTAAATCTAAGCAATGAAAAGCTATGATGATAGTAAGAAAATGAGTGCACAATTTGACAATGATTCGATGCAATTCAAATCCTAATCCCTCCTTTGAAATGAGTAATTGAGAGCTTCTTAAATGGAATCCAAGAATTGATCAATGGTCAAGATCAATTTGGATGGACGATCAAGATTGAAGATGAGACTCAAACATAATGAAAACTACCTTATGAAAAGGGAGTTAACAAATTGCTTTTGAGTGGAATAAGAAGTTAACTGATTTAAATTTCTTTTATGGTTTCAATCAATTAAGAGTTTTCATTTCTGAACTGAAGAGAGAATATTGGAGAAGATATCTGATTTAAGGAAATTAAATATGACCTCATAATTTAGTATTCTAAATTGAATAATTAAATTCAACAATTAGAATGAGAATATTTGATTAAATCAAATATATTTAATTCCTTTGTACATTAGCTAAAGAAGTAATTTAATGAAATTAAAGTATAAACACTTATAATTTAATTTAATTTAATCAATAGGTTTAATGTAGCTAATTTGAGTCAATACTTTAGAATTAAATAAAAAGTGTGATTAATGTAGATTAGGATTTTTTACATTTGACAATTAAGTCAAGTAGTGAAAATCAGAATAAGAATTGCCTAGTGAAACAGGACTTTAGGGTTGATCAAAATAGATCATAATTGGTTGTCATGGCAATGAGCCAATTTTGGGGTATTACAACTATGTTTTGAAAATACTAACTACACCCTTCTAGGTCCCAAGTGCACCAAGGGTGCACTTGGCACTATTAGAGCACACATGGTAAACTAGCTTTTAGTTTTGCATGTTCTAGTTGTCATTTTGACCCCATTTTACACTACTTTTCTCCTAGCTTCATAACTACACTATAAAACTACCAATTATTCTCTAACTAGCCCCAACTACACCATGAGTGCAATTGGTACTATCTGAGTGCACTTGGGAACCTTCTGAGTATTTCTAGCCTTCTCTAGCATAGTTTGCATTGTTAGAGTGCAATTGGTTCACATAAAGGTCAAGTTTTAGTCATATTCTACATCTAGGGTTTGATTTTGATTCTAGGACCAAGAGTAGAGGTTTTTGTGTTATTGATGATCTATTTGGAGCATGTGGTATTCATTAGGAGAAGACTTATCCATTGAAAACTTCTAATTGTTTGATGTAGGACATTAATAAAGAATTGTGTATTTGTTAAAACTATGTGTTTGGTTTTCCTTAGTTTAGCTAACACTTAGTTTGGTGCTATAAAATGAAGTTTCTTTTCTAGTTTGGGGTCTACATATTCTCTCCCCTTGCCATTCTTAGATCTTTTGCATAAGATAAATCCATGCAATTTCTTTTAGAGAGGCATGCATCCTAGAGGTCGACCTCAAAGTGGTAACAGGCCAACACCAGGTCTACAATCTAGCCACTATAACTGACTCGATGTAGTTAATTCCCTATCAATAGTATTTTTGTGTGATAGCTCTCCTCCAATACCCTTTTGGTGCATCAAACCCCAATTCTTGAGGCTAGGAGACCTTTTGATTAGTTTTATCATTCACTTTCCAAATAGAGTGCCCAAACTAAACACCATGTCTTCGTGGCTAAAATCCTTTGTATCCACTAGCTCAAGGTGCCACCCATGCTCTTGAAGATATCCCAAATTTTCATGGTCCTTAGTAAAGGAAATAGTCCCTTGGAGATTGATGACCCTTGGGAAGTGAATCTTGGTAGCCCTGAGAAATGAGTGCATTGTGAGGGGGATCCTATGGTGCCAATATCCTAGGTTGTCCACTCGGGATAAGCACATATAAAATTTGGATTAATTGGTAATTCATTGGATATAGTCTTAAGGACTAGGTTGTGATGTGTCTTAAATTTAATAATAACTAGTCTTGTATATTGTGTCTTCTGTATGTGAATAACCTTAATCAAGATAAATGCCAATTTCACAAACTTACACCACACACATTTGAACATTAGAAAATTGCAAACATTGTCAAAATATTGTAAACCTTTTTCTCAAAACATTGCAAACCTTCTGTCAAACACTTAAGACCTTGTAAACATGGAGACTTCTAACCTTAAAAGTACTTGGCATGATTTAGACTCCATCTTTGCATAGAATACCCTTCCATTTTCCATATTTTTGATCCTCATACTTGCAGCTTTAGTCCTCATTATAGATAATTCCTTAGTTTTCATAATACATCCCTTAGGCTTCATTATGTATATCCTAGTCTTCACCTTTCATCCCATTTTCTTCATCTTGTAGATCCCCCAAATTGCATTATTGTCTATCCTAACCCTCATTTTGTAGATATTAGTCCTTATTTCTCATGGCCTAAACCTCATTTTTCATCCTCATTCTGATCATAGCATTATCCCCTATCAACTCACTCTCTAACATAACAATCTGAAAGTCACCAAGTCCACAATCACCCAAGTTTTAACCCACTTTACCAACCACACTCTGAAACTACCATCTCTTCTCTACTGGTCCCCAACTACACCTTAAGAATATTTAGCTCTATTATAGTGCACTTGGTGCTTTTTAAGAACACTTGGTTTCCATGACAACCAATTTCGACTTCTAGATAGTATTTTGGGACCTTAAAATTACCACCAGATACTTGTATGTATCCTCATTCTAATCATGTCCTAAACATCATTCTTACATGTCCTAACCCTTATTTTTCACATCTTAGGCCTCATTTATCATGTCCTAACCCTCATTTTTTGCATCTTCATTCTGATCATAACATCATCCCTAGTCAACTAGTTGTTTGGCATAATAGTATGAAAGTCACCTAGTTCAGGATCAACAAATTTCCAACCTAGCTTCCCAACTAAGCTATGAAACTACCAACTATGCTCAAATTGGCTCCAATTGCACCCTAGGCACAATCATCTCTATCAAAATTCACTTGGTTCTTTCTAAGAGCACTTGGTTACAAGAACAACCGATTTTCACTTCTAGACTACATTTTTAGACCCTAGAATTACCTCCAGATGCCTCTATAGGTCCTCATTTTGATCATAACCATGGACATTATTTTTCACCTTAAACATCATTTTTCATCCTATAATCCTTGAATCTTTCATACCCAACTCACATAGCCCTCATTTTGATCCTCTCTAAACCTTATTTGGAACCTAAAGTCCCTATAAACTTAGTAAAAAATCATAACAAAGTATGAGTCCTAGAGTATCTCCTTATGTAGATGCATAATGGATCTTGACCTTAGTCCCTTTGTCATCTTTTTGTCATTTTAATGAACTTGATCTTTTCAATTTTTTGTCTCTTTTGGTCAAAGATCCAAAGTCCATCTTTGTAAGGTTAAACTCTTAGATTAATACTTTCCAAATATTTCTCTTAAGTTCAAAATCTTACATACACTTTAATAGCATTATCATATCTTGAGTCACCCTAAACATCATTTTTCTTAACCCTAGTTGCTTAATCACTTCACCTTGCATAGTCCAAAACCCTAACATTCTCTCCAAATAACAAAATCCCACAAAAAAATCTAACAATCAACTTGTCCAAATCATTTGTCAAACCCACCACTTTACTTGATCACACATCCCTATCCTTCATATCCTAAATTTCATTATCAACCTTAGCATATCCCCTTGCATAATCAATCTTAAGTTCCATACATTAACCATTAACATCATCTCCAAGTCTACGATCCAATATAATTTGCATTTTGTATACCTTAGGGTCATCTCCATATCCCTTAGTTAAAGTAAAAAATGTTAATTGCATTTGTATTAGTGCATCATTCCCTTAGGTTATTAACATCTTTCATATCCTAACCCTAGGTCATTTTTCACTTTCATACCTTGCATAACACACCTAAACCCCTAAAAATCTAAAACAACACTCATATTTTGCATACCCACTTCCAAATTATCAAGTTTTAGTCTATTTTACCAATTGCACCTTTGTTTTACCAACTACACACCTCAGGTACACACTTGGTAAGTAGGAAGTCCAACTTAGGTTCTAGAACCCTAAATTGCATTCTTCTATCTTGCATTGCATGCCTAAATCCTAAAAACACTTAGGTAACACATACTCTACAGTTTTGTTACCCAAACACCTCATTTACCAACTACACCCTTCTTGATACCAAGTGCACACCCCAAGGCCATACTTGGTATTGTCAAAGTGTAGTTGGTAGTTTATGTAGGCACTTGGGAGGAAAATAGTTCATTTTAAGATTTCCCCATTGCATCTACATCCTTAGGTATCTTTCCAACACTCACAATGACACAATCAGCTCAAAGACTAGAAGAATTGTGTCAGCCCTTATTTTCCAAAGTATAAACATAACCAAAAGCACATCTAGGGAAAAAGAAAACCAAGAAACCTCAACAAACATATGACACAGATCAAACCAAAGCCTCAAAACCCTTACTCATGGACCCACTAAGTATGTATCCACCAAATAACAACCCTCAAGACATGAGAGAACCAACCCTCAACAACATGTCTACCATGAAGTTCCCTCTAAACACTTCCCCTACACATGGAATGGTTCAATGGAGACCTAATTTAAAACCCATATTTATACCTATACCATTGAGATGCAGAGGTGTACTACAACACTCAATGATGAACAAATACATTCCTTTGAATTTACAAAGCCTAACACAAGTACCTTGGATCCTTCAACAATAAAACAAGGTACTTTGCACCTAAGTAATGATTCTGACACAAAATATAGTATCACCAATGAAGAAATGGCTATCTAGCATGTCAAGAAGAAACTTTTACAAAGAACTTTAAACTCTTGGCAGCCCAAGAAATTTCCACTAGTTTAATCCAAATTTGGAAGGACCTAAGTCTAAATGTCAAGACAACCTCATGTTTGAAAACATACAACCTATATTTAATTTAGACTTGGACAAGGGGAAACAACCTTTGGAGCATTCAACTACAAAGGTAACACCTAGGATACCTCATAAAGAATACACCATTGAGATTCTCTAACATACATTTGAACACATAAATATCAATCCCCTATTTAATGAACCCCCATCAATCAATCGAAATAAGACTCTTCAAAAATAACCCAAAAGGACATTAAGAGTTAACCTCAATCAAATGATACAACAAGAAGTGCCTAAGGGGACTTTCACCATAGGGATGCCAAACATACCTCCTTTGGAGGCCAATAAACAAAATGCACCATTGCACCTACCTTAACCAACTACAATGACATCAAATGCTATAGAGCCCCTTATGAGTACACTATGTGAAGCATCAACACTTATTGCAAAAAAATCTATCGAAGCACAAAGGAAAAGTCTTACCAACATTTTACCAATTCCTTAAAGGAATATGACCAATTGCCAAATCAATATTATATCCCAAGGTAAAGCATCCAACCCACAAATGTATCAAAACAAGGATCCTAACATAATGCTCGCCTCTAAAGGACATAGGCAACTTCCAAGACAACAACAACATGAAGTGGTGCAAAAACCCAATGTTGCTAACACACAACCAAGTCAAAATCCACTTAACATACATACAACATATCAACATAGACAACAACAATAGCAACAATAGCATCAAGTCGTACAAGGACCCAACATCCCTAACATGTGAAATCTACTCTAAATCCATGTAACTTACACATAATATATTAATAATAATAGTTCCAACAATAATAAGAAATGTTTTCTAAATAATAAGAGAAAATAATAAAATAGTTAGAATATAAAAAATGATTAGAGAAAATTATTTCGTATCAACAAAAATTGTTGCAACAATAATTGTTAGGATTAACCTCATATAGAAATAATAGTTACATGAAAATATAACCAATATCACAAAATAATAGATCGCACATAAGAGAACCCAAGACATCAAGATTTAACATGGTTCACCCAATCCCTAGGCTACGTCCACCAACAACAAGTCAAATATTATTATTATCTAGTGATTGTAACCTAATTACAATCTCTAATCCCTTACATCTCAATACCACAGCAAGAACCAATTTTCTCATCACACCTTATGAAAATCCCTAACGCTAAGACTTTTTATACAAGCTTTTTACCACTTACAAAATTAGGGCTAGAATAATATAAAAATAATAGCCAAATGCCTTTTACAATATAAGGTCATTTTTGGTTTCGGGGATGCTGCCCCCGATAACCCCCATGGGGGCATTGCCCCTTGACCTCATCTTGGGGGTGATGTCTCCAAACCCCTATAGAAATAATATGGGGAGAAAAACTACCCCAAATAAACCTCCAAGTCTTATTAGGTTCCACATCACAACAAAGTCTCAGGCACCCCAGGTGTGCTCCTTGTCACAATACAGGGTGGGATCTAGGGGCAACGATCCCGCAAGGGTTTTTGGGGGTAC
This sequence comes from Cupressus sempervirens, assembly GCA_028749045.1. Lineage (NCBI taxonomy): Eukaryota > Viridiplantae > Streptophyta > Pinopsida > Cupressales > Cupressaceae > Cupressus > Cupressus sempervirens. The sequence goes on along the minus strand of CM053789.1, from coordinate 144,991,517 downwards.
CGCCCTCGAAGCCAAAAATAACCTTATATTATAAAAGGTGTTAGCTATTATTTTTATATTATTCTAGCCCTAATTTTGCAAGTGAAAAAAGCTTATATAAAAAGGCTTAGGGTTAGAGATTTTCATAAGGTGTGATGGAAAAATTGATTCTTGCAGTGGTATTGAGATATAAGGGATTACATATTGTAATTAGGTTATAATCACTGCATAATAATATTGGACTTGTTGTTGATGGGCATAGCCTATGGGTTGGGCGAACCACATTAAATCTTGGTATCTTGCATTCTCTTATGTGCGATCTAATATTTAATGATATTGGTTATATTTGCATGTAACTGTTATTTCTATCTGAGGTTAATCCCAACAAGTTATATAAGTAGCCACAAGGGTAGTTGTTGGTGTGGAGAAGATAAAGGGAAAAAAAGGAAAGAGCCGAGCAAGACAAAGCTTGACAGGTTAGCCAAGGGAGCATTTGCAAAGGTTGGAAGCATGACATAGGATGTGTGGGTTCATGCTTGTTCACATAGATTGCTTGTTTGTGGCTATGGCTTTGAAGGCTTCCATGGTTGTATTGCAATGGTGTTTTTATTGAATACTACATAGTGATGGATGCTTTTGGAGGCTGGCTTTTTCTCTCGGTGAGGGTTTCCTAAGGTATATCTTGTGCCATATTTTTGTGGGTATGTTGTCTATTCTCTTGCATGTGGATTTTAATTGCATATTTATTTCAGATCTATTATGGGTTATGTAGAAATGGTTATATTCTTTGTTGCAAGTTTCCTTAGAACAACATATGCCACAATAAACTCAATAGATATCTCTATAACAATAGCCACATACATGGCCTTACATTCAACCAACTTCACCTTCAACATAATAAATGAGGTGACATTATTTTATTTATGCTTAATGAAATAGAAGATGAGAGAACCATTCATAACATTCTTATTACATTGGAGAAACCTTGTTAGTCAATTCTCATTGGATATTCTTGAAGAACAATAAGTTAATCTATGCATTGGAAACCTATTCCCTTATCTAATGTATGAACTCAAGATCAAAAGTCTAAGTATCACTACTAAGTTAATGAAAAAGGGAGATAACATCGAAGATTCCCTCATTTGTAAAGGCATTCTAAAAACAAACAAGGACATTACAAATGAAAACTTGTCTATTGACAAGGAAAAGGTTTTCTCCAAAAATAAGAATGTAACTAATGATAATATTGTGTACACATGAATGATCAACATGACACAACCCTAGATGAATCTCAAAGGTACAAAGCCTACAACTTCACAAACTCTTAACCAAATGCAACCTCAAGAATAGAAAACCAATACCTCTACAAGAAAGATTACAAAGATGCCCTAGAAACAAAGACTAAAAATTCACATCCTTAGGAATAACTATCCCATTTTCTCATTCCATTAATTCTGATCTTTTGGCCAACTTTATTATCATTCGAGCATGTTTTGATAATATCCTTTATCATTCACACCCCCTTTTGAATCAACTAGAGATCATTTTAGAATTGGTTCATGTTTTATCCAAACTATTTGGAAATGACTCCAAATCATTTCAACATCATCAAAATCTCATATGATCAACCCAAAACCATTTAAACTGTTGGAGTTTGAAAATGTTACCCATTTCCAATTACCCTGATGAGAATATGACACATCTAGGGGTAGCTAACTCCCATTATCAACACATCCATTCAGACACCAGGCCAACTATAAGGCATGACCCTTCTTCTTCTACAGGCTCTGCAAAACCTAGGCGGGTGGACCTACAGATTCTTTATATGGTACCAGTTGTCAAAGCATACACTGAATCTAATATGAAGCAGATAAAACCCTTATTTCTCCCGATAACTCATGAAATGACATCCATCTACAGTAGCTAAATGCAGATCTAGGAATCTCATGAGCTGAGTGAGGGCATTCTATTATAGCTCTGCAACATGAAAGGGGAAAAACATTTGATTATTGATGTTGATCTCATCAAAACCTCAAATATGCAGCAGTATAACAGGTAATCCTATAAGTGATCAGTGCCTTATCTATTGGGCAATTCATACAAAAACCTAACATACATCCCTGAAAATCACTGATATGTGTCATACATCAGGACTTTCTGATCTATCTAACCACTTTGTGAACTAGACATCTACATCCTTCTGAACCTCATACTTGACTTATCCCTTCATGAAATCTGCAATCCTATGATGAGGAATCAAGCATTTACATAACTCTTTGAGTCATAAGCAAAATAATCAACATATAAAACCAATAAGTTGCAACTGAGTTTCATATTCTTTGTTTACAAAACACAAAAGATGACAAACAACATGAATGAGAGACAAGATATCAAAATGAAGATTGACTTGCTGCTACCTTATCATTCATTTCCTTGAAACAAATTACAATAAGATGCATGAAATTTAAATGCAAAGCTACCTAACAAATCAGATTATCTATATTCTTATTTCTACTGCTGTTCACATGAGAGAAATTGCTGAAGAAGTATGTGGTATCACAGTATGGGAACATATCAAAACTGGATCCAAAATTTGGTATCTCAGTAGTGACTGGTTTTTCTCCAAAGACTGGAACCCATCAAACAATGAAAGATAGAAAAATATAGCAAAGGAAAGAATCTCAGATCTGATCTTCACGTGACAAGTGTCCATTTGAAAAGAAATCCTTTGTAACTGAAAAACTTCTTTCTTCCATCTCTCATTTTAATTTGATCTTGTTTCATCATTTATGTTACTGACTTGCACAATATCTCTGGTGAAATGATGCAACATTGCTGAGTCACCACAATATTTGATTTACCCATTGAAATGCTTGGCAAAAATCGAGTTAAATTGAGTGAATGTGAGAGACGTGAACTCCAACCGCATTCTTACCAAGTTTTACTGATCCCCTAATTGGATTTTTAATCTTTTACCCGTTCCATTGAGAAAAACCCCAAAATTTACATTTTTGGCTATAACTCAAGCCAAGAGGCACCTGTGCAAGAACCAACCTCAAAATTGAAAAATTTAGCTCTTCCCAGTTCTGGTGGTATATTGGAGCATCTATTTTGGGCAAAATTTGACCCAGATATAGCCCTCTGAAGTTCAAGCCTCTGCTCATGTCTCTATGACAATATTTCACAAATATATGAACTTTCAAAAGTTAAAACTATATCAGAAGTTCAAACTTTATTTTAAAAAAAAGTCCATGTCAATTTCTTGGCAAAATAATTTTAAAATAAAAATTTTAAAATCATTTTATTTTTCCTAGCCTCTTTAATTTTGGGTCAACTCTAGGTTTGACCAATGCCACATGTCACTTTCTGATTGGCTGTTGACTCTTGCCAGATTCTTGAGTTTTCCGGCGACCTCGCTATGTCGCTAATCGGATTTTTCAAGATTTTTCGGCTAGCAAGGTAGCGACCGCCGGATTTTTGGACTTTTTTGGTCGAATTTAAATTTTTCGGCAAACTTGAATTTTCTGGCAACGTTTTTGGATTTTGCTTCAAAATTTAACATAGGCATCCTGCCAACTGGCCGACCATAGGCCCATGCACATGAGCTGGCTTTCACAAAAGCCTCTTGTCTTTTAGACATTATAAGATGTGTAAGCCTTTGTATTTAAAGACATAAGAAAATCATTTCCCACTCAATGTGGGCTAATACTTGCTGCATTTTCCTCAACTCCCCTGTAGATGCTGATTTCTACACAATGAAGAGCTATCCAGCTCCTTTGGCATGAGTTGCTTATTCTAAATGTGGAGCTCCATCTTGCTGGTCATTTTTTACTATGAATCTACAAACTTTTCATGGTAATAGTCATTTCTTATGCACATGGGCATTTATAATGTTGCTGCTCCCTTCAAAAACGTGGATGCACCTTTAGAGAGGCCACGGGCTTGAAAAATGGGGGTTCTTTGCTTCCTTTTTTATGCACATATGGTCTTTTATTGATTGCTTGCTGCAAAAACGTGAATCACATGCTGCCTTGAGCTTTGTTTCACCAACAAATTTGTTCATTTCTCTAAAAAACGTGGATGCTTCTTCCTCTATGGATGTTTGACTCTTTTCCTAGTGATGCCTCTGTTATGGCATGAAAGCCCTCCATTTTGCTCAATGCATCTGCACATTTTCTTAGTTTTCTTCTTGTGTTAAAACATTATATTGTCAAAACAAATAGCCCCTCACATTTATTTGATTCTTTTATCATTGAGAAAAAGTCCAATCTCATACATTTAGTGAACTAAGATAATGGCAATGACTACAGTGAAGCATTGTAATGATTGTATGTAAAACAATCAATTTAAAATTTCATTTTAAATCATTTCCGCACTAGTGTGAAATTTGTGTCTGAAGGCCCGCAAGGTGGCCGTAAAAACTAACTCAATCAAGTAACCAGGCCATGAAAATCGGCATGAGTGTTCAATCCTACATACTCTATCACGCTGCAAATTTTCAACCCATGATGGATTCCCAGTCAAAAGATTTTAATTGCCGAAAATCCATACTTCAATTACTCTGCAGGCAAACAATGTTCAAAAACATAAACTGGGCTCGGGTTTGGCATTATAAATTGGGTTATTGATTACTTGGGGTTTTGAAAACTAAGATATAAGTTCTTTGCCATGAAGATGATATAATTCCATGTTTTGGGCTCATGAAGAATCACAGGGCACATTTGGCAAATTTTTGAAAACAAGCACTTGGAAATTTTAATTGGCAAATGTGTCAAAAAGTGATTTTTGGCAAATGTACAGACATAAGAAAGTATGCAAATGGATTCGTCATGACTTAAGAACTGGTATACTTCAAGGATTTCTAGGACACAACACAATGGTACAATCCATTTAGGCTAGCCAATCACAGGATCAAAGTTATAACATGCCGAACAGGGGTACAGATCAATCTGAATACCTTAGCCGTAACAAAACAATGCAAACTGGGTTTTTGATCATGTTAGCAAACTGATCAAATGGATTCGTCATGATCTCAAAATTGGAACATATGAATTTTCTTACCCCTATAACACAATGCAAAAAGAATTTTTTCATTTGGCTCAACTGGGTCAAAGATATGATTGGTCGAACAGGGCTTCCCAGAATTGTGAACAACTAGTTAAATGCACAAAACAGTAAATGACCAACTTTGCGGGGTGTAAAACCTAGTCAAACGAATTTGAAATGATTTGAAAATTGAAACATAGGTTATCTATTATGGAAACTAAACATCTCCAAAGTGACTAGTCATGAAACAGTCTTGGGTAAAAGATATTCAGATGCAAACTGGGCCTCTGATCGCTATTTGACACTTGGTAGAATTGCAAATTTTGACACTAGCTCAAAATGGGACTTCACAGAATGATTCGGGATGGAAAAATAACATTGTGGATCATATGCACATGCCAAATGAAAGGTGTTAAGCCACTCAAGCACCATCTAGTCCTCAAGCTACCAACTGACCACATGCATAAAAGGCACTTTAGGACATGATTTTCCAAAATTTTCAAAATGTGACTAAAAATGAAGCATGCAATTTTCAGTCCCAACATAAACATCATCAAAATCCCTTTTAATCAACCAAAACTCTTCCCAAATTGACCTAGAGTCATCCCAAATCAACCCTAATCAACCTGAAACATGTCAAAAACCCCTAATCAATGATCATTTGTCCAACCCTAGGCATTTTTGTGTCTCTCAATTCCCTAGAAATCTATCAAACCCATGAGACTTATAAAATCTTACCTTAGCACTACTATGTCCCTTAGGGCTAGGTCAAATTTGTCATTTTTAGCATCTGATCATTAATATTGTCAAGTCCCTCAGTGTTAGATCGTAACCCTATCTAATCAATTCAATAAGATTAACGATGTCTATTGATGTTATTATCATCAATATTATCAATAAACTTCAATCTTGTGGCATTTATAATGTTCATTAAATGTCACATATCCTTAATCCATGTCATGTGTCCTTAGCATATTATCAATCCTAAATCTCTCAATCAATTTCCTCATGGCTTTGATCTACCCACCATCATCCTTATCAACCATCACATTGCATCAAATAATCTCACATTTATTTCATCAAATTGGCCAATCATTTACTAGTTTTTCTTGCATGATTAGCTAACCCATAATCTATTCCTATGTCATTTAAATAATTTTTATCATGCATTACTAATTGTTTCTATTAAATAAAATTCTTAATTAATTAATTGATTCACATTTTCAAAATATGGGAATTCTCAATTTCCTATGTCTTAGTTTCTACTTCTAATTTATCTTTTACTAATTTCCATTTGTGTGGAATTATGAATTTTAATTCAAATACTCCAACTAGTCTTAACACATGGACACCATGCATCATCGATCTTCTCTCTACACTTGGATAATATGTGTCATAGTTGACAGATATTATTCATTATGCATGACTATAATAAGCCACATTCATCATAAATTCTTTTCTACAAGTGGCTTTGATGTGACATAAGCATGTCATAGATTCTCATCCACATTTAGTCATGTTGACATTTGTTCATCATAAAATCCTAAATGTGGCATATTGTGTCATAGATGTTCTAAGGAATATCATGCCAAGTTGCACACTCAGATTGAAAAATATCCATCTCCTCATTCATGTTTCACCAATTGTATTTGGGCTATAAATTGACCCATCTTGCACTCATTTTTGCCCTTCAACTCCTATCCCTAGAACATACTTAGAACCCATTAGGGTTTAACCACACTTCTAGTATTCTCAATAGCATCATCATATCATTATCATTTTTTTTCAATTGTGTACACCATAGGCAATTGGAGATACATCAAAATGGAGAAGAAATAAGGACATGGAAATTAAAATTGAAGAGGGAATTCCATTTGTGTTTATTCATTTATTGCAATTGGTTTTAATGTTATATTACAAGGGTTTAGTATATGTTGTTTGAGTTTTTGGGTTTATCATAGTATGCTAAGTTCTAACCCATTTTCTAGTCCTACACAAGGTAAGAAAGATCACACAAAATACTAACACAATGTTCATAATTACGAGTCACTCTTTCAAGAGCATAAAAAGAAGAAATAATCTTAGTATTGTTATTTTCTTGTAAAATCCAATTGTGCATTTTTATCAATCTCAGTAGAAATATTATCAAATTATTCAAGAGGAACTCTTATAGCCTCATCCTCATCATGAGATGAGTGAGAAGATTCATGCTTCATAGAAGGATTAGGATCATAAAAACCATAGGGCCACTTAGGTTTTGAAGAAGAAGAGAAGATAAATATGGATAATAAAGAGCCTTGAGTCTATGACTTCTTATAGGAATACTATAAGTAGAACTAAAAATAGAAAAGATCATTAACTAAATAAGGAAAGAAGATATTGAGAAATCTAACCTTATGATATGAACTCCAAAGAAATATAATGTACAAAAAGATATATAGCATGCAAAGATAAAATATAAAAGATAATGTTGAATGCAAGGTCTAAATAGATAATCAAAAGTGGAAGTATTATTAGTTGGGTTCACCAAGAAATATGGGGTAAGAAATGTGAATCAAGACTATAAAACCTAAGTTCATCATGTAACCTACTCACATGTGCAAGTATATAATATAGAAGGAGAGAAGATAAGGAAAAAAATCCTTACAATATCAATTCTAAAGATATTAGTACTAACTAAATGAGAAAGGAGCACTAATAAAAATGAGATCTAGGAAGAATATAGTAAATATATCCAATTCCTTAAACCCCACCCCCCCTCCCCCCCACCTCTCTTTCTCTCTCTCTCGGTGTGTGTGTGTGTGTGTGTGTGTGTGTGTGTGTGTGTGTGTGTGTGTGTTGAAATCAATATATATCTAGATATATTGAGAGGATGTATAAGAAAAAAGAAAACACCTTTTAGATCTATTTTATTTTCAGCATTCTGACTGAAATGAGTGGAAGTTGTCAATTCTATGATTAAATTTGTGCAATAGAAATAACCTAGAAATAATTCGACAAATTGTCAGGGGAAAATTGTTCTAACATATGGGAACTAGTGCATCAGGGGTTCAGTGTGACCCTGATGGACTATAATTTATGGTGCTGATTTTGATTTCCCAATTTTGAAGAAAGTCAAAAAGGGTACTCCAATCTATAACTTGTTTATCAATTTGACATCCATAAGATGAAATAAAAAATGGATTTTTGTTATTGATGGGGCATTTTCCTCAGGTCAAACCCCATTTAATGAATTAACCTTGAATTGAAGTAATTGAAATAGAATGAATGTAAATAAAATGTATGAATTTACCATACAAAAGCTAGATCTCTTCAATCAAATACAATGTGTTTACTTCACCAGTGGATTTAGACTGAGGAGATGAAGGAAAATGGATTTAGAAGATGTAACAAATGATTTTGAATGGATTAAACAAGATCTTGAAGATAAACTCCTTAAATTTATTGAACACTTGAATCCTTGATCTTCAATGGAGGAATGCTTGACTGAATTCTTGAAGGCTTAAAGACTTGAACACTTGAAAGCTAGAGCTTGTAAATGCTTGTGCACTTGAAAATGAGATGTTGTGTTATGATCCTATGAAAATTGGATAAAATGGAATGGTTTATATAAATCTCAAAATTAACTAACTCCCACAAGTGGATGGACCTAGAAGTTAACTACCAAATATCTTGGAACACAGGACCCAAAGAATGGAGCCAAACTATGGCCTCATCAGGGGTGCATTTTTTCCCTAATTAGCCCATTAGTGGGAGATTGTGCCCATGGTTAGTTAGGGGTGCACTATACCCCTGATAATTAGGTATAGAAACCCTCAAGGTTGTCTCAAGTCTCCAAAATAGGTCTTGGGATCCAAAAATCAAGTCCAGATTCCAATGAAATCCTTTCTTGGTGTGAGGAGTAGATTATAAGTGGATATGTGGATGAAGAAGGAAGGATAAATAAGAAATAGCTCATACCCTAAGTTTAACACCATGAAATAGAAGTTTTAAAGAAGATCTATTAGGTTTTACACAAATTCTACCTAGGAGAAATATAGAAAAGGAAAGAAGAGATGAAAGAGAGAAGAAGATTGATGATCACACACTAAATGGGTGCTAAAAATTATTTGAATTGAACTACTTATAATTTAAGATGATGCAATACTAATATGAGCTAATCAATTTATCAATAATATCATATTAAATATATCTAGTTTGATAAATTTTGAATAAGAAGCAAGTTAAACAAGAAAATTACATACATAAGTACCACCCTATCCTTTAATGTTAGAAGTAATCATATCTAGGAATCTCAACAACCAACCAAACAACAAAGACATTTATGTGTCATAGGATTATGATTAACCATAATGAACTAATGTAGAAGCATCCTAGGTTGCATTTCTATCCTGCATGGTTGCCAAGTTTCTTAGTTGCTATTGAGTTACCCTTTGGTTGTTGAGTCCTTTTTGGTTATCAAGTTCCTTTGGTGGCTGAGTTCATTTGGTTGCTGAGTCTTCTTTGGTTGCTGAGTTCATAGTGTTTCTAAGTTCTTTTGGTTGTCGAGTGTTGTTGAGTTTGCCAAGTTGCAATATTTTGCTTGGTTCTTCATTTTTTGAGTTGTCTGTGTGTGGTTTCTTGTTGGAACCAACTTTACATTAAATTTTTTTATAAGTTTTTTCTAAGAGATGACTTGTGGCTTGTTTTAGCATTTTATAGGAGGGTTTATTTTGTTGTATTTCACAACAGGCTAATTTGTGGTCATGTGTGTATTTAACAAGGTCTTTGGTAGAGTTTTAGGGGCATGGGAGTTAGATGAAAGTTAGATTGATGAAGCTAGGAAGAACATAAGTAAGGAAATATAAATTTTATCTTCATTGTTCAAATTCTGAATTGTAATATGGCCATAACCTAGAAGACCTTATAGTTGGCAATGTATCTAGTTATTTGATGGATATATGAAGGCATTTTTGTTTTGCTATCTCTCAAGTTGGTTATTATTTAATGTGTTTTCCATTGTGTTTACAATCATAGGTGGTTTGAATATTTGGGTTTGCCTTTGGCCTGGTGATTACTTTAGTAGTGAATCATCACCTTTTGGCGATCTTGTCTGACAGGGAAATCATCATTTGGTGAATATTTATCATATTTGGGTTCAACCACATCATTGGATATTTATCATATTTGGGTCCAATGCTCGGGGTAGTCGCCCATTAGTTATCACATGATTGGTCAAAAATATCGGTGCAATCACCAATGCGATATACAGTTTGGATACATTTATTTTAAACATATCACCAACCTATGCATGTTGTTTCTTATTGGCTGACATTATTTTTCCATTACTACAACCATATAAATTTTTGCTTGAGTTGGGTGTCGCCAACCATTTTATTGATGTGTGTTGATCACCTGCCCCATTTTGCCAACTGTTTCCTACTACAGGCTTGCATTAGAAGGTACATTTCACCTGCATTTGACATTCTCACTTGCTAATCCTGCCTAATTTGCCAACCTAGATTGGACTATAAGAAATTATTATTCTAATCAATTCACTATTTTTTGGTATGGAGATTGGTATTTTTTATTGTTGCCAAACTTTCAGAGTGCTGAGCGCATTGGCCATTGACTCGTGGACCCTAGTTTTTGTAAAAGGCAAGTGATTTTAAAATTATTTTGTAAGTGGTAATAGTTATTTTTTTAGTTTCACTATCCAGTGTCCACTAGTGACTAGACATCTCACATGCTAAGATAGCCTATAGGTATTAGGTTTGTGAATTATATTGAGTAGTACCATAGACTGTAGTAGTAGTACCCTTCTTTTAGAATGAATCATATTATTGGTATTATATGTAGTCTAAGTAGTTAAGTATTTTGTTCAACAACTAAGTTGATTTTTTTTGCAGCCTTTATCAGTTTGCCATGTCAAACAAGAGGGGTCAGATCCTTGAAATCCAAGAGAGGCCACCATTTCCAAAACACAGAACCATAGTGGCATATTTTGGTGGTGGAAATGTTGGCAACCTACAAGATTCATAAGTTAGATCTCCAGTGGTTACTTAAAAAGGAGATTCATCACAAGTTGGACCCTCAAATAGTATTGAAGTTCAAGTTGGTGAACCTGATATCTCGGTTGAGGACAAACTTGAACAAGATTTGGAGGAACTCGCCATGACTAGGGAGTCACAAACTGAGATTATAGAGTTGGAGTTAGTCCTAGACTAGTTAGTTGACAAAACCAAAATTGATTCCATAAATCAGGTTCATGCACAAAAGGGGAAAAGAAAACTAGAATCGAATAAAGATCGATCTCGCTAGGATCTGTCAAAAAGGAATTTTTAGTTAGAATGGGTGGAAAAGTACTGGTTCATTGAACTAGTGCCCAATCCAAATGATGGTGAGCCTCCTACAAAATGAAAATGTAAGATTTGCACAAAGATAACAAAGAAGGAGAAGAGGTTGCAACTTAAAATTGATACCATAGAAAAGCATGTCAGTAAAGTTTACAAGAAGGAAATTATAGATGGAGTCAAAAAATCTGTGAAAAATTGGAAAACAAAGGAGAACTATTTGCATATCAGGAAGCCTGAAATATATGAGTTACACTAGCAAATACAAGAGAAGCGTTCTATAGTAAAAGGTTCCATTGAAGATTCCATTGGGAAAGCAACAGAAGTGCAAAATATGGGAAAAGTAGTTCAATTAGGTGTGGTCTTTTATATATTGAGTAGAGGATGCCCTATGATGGACTACCCTACAATAACTGCATTATTACATTTTTTGAAAACTCAAAACTATCCTAACAGTCACTAGTCAGTAAATAGTGGGTGGGAATGGGCTAAATGTCTTGCACAGGTTGAAATAGAAGATATGAAGGAATCTATAAAAAACTCAAATTTCATTGCATTGTCTCTAGATGAAGTTACAACAATTGATAATACTTTCTAGGTGTGCATGCATGTTTATACTATAAATAATCTTTGTCGTCAACCATTTCTACTATCTATTGCTAAATTGAATCGTAGTGCGATAGCTGAAAACTTATCTGAATTATTAAAGACTACTCTAGTTGAATCTAGAGGTTTGGATAGCATGGAGATTGCCAAAAATTTGGTGTGTGTTGGAGTGGATGGTTCTTCAGTTATGCAAGGTCATAAAGGTGATCTTTGCAAAAAAGATCAAGAATGATTTGGCACCCAACACTATTACCATTCATTGCGTGGCCCATCGAATGAATCTAGCTTTCAGAATTGTCAGCAATTTTGGTTGTGTATGTAAAGTGGAATCTCTGATCAAAGAGATTTACCAATACTTTTTTCAAAGTCCAAAACGAGTCCAATAATTTCAATACTTTTCTGCATAACTTACTAATGGGAGGAAGCTTCTTAAAGACAATGATATTAGATGGATCTCTTTGGATGGACTAGCATATTGAGTAATGTTTGAATACCCATCATTTCTTGGACTAATCTACTCTTTGCGAGATAGATTCCCTTGGCTATATTCAAGCCTAACTAATGTTAAGGTACTCTTAACTTTAGCAACTATTCTCCCCATGCTACAGGACATGAGAAATACTATAAAAAAGGTTCAACAAAGAGCTATGTACATTGTAGAATATAATAAGTTAAGTAAAATGTCATGTAGTAGCCTAGATACTCTGTACTGATTATTACCATTAGATGAAGCAAAGTTTGCAAAGTGGTTAGAAATCTCAGATTTGAACAATCCTAGGAAATTTCTATATATTGGTGCAAATGATGAGGTATATGCTAGGGTATGTGGAGTTGACATACCAATGCAGTACTATGCCCATGTCAACCTCAACTCCAACTCCAACGAAGCAAGAAGCAAAGTTGAATCTGAACTAGAGAAGGTACTTTCACATGTTACAAGTGAAGCCTTCAAGAAAATCAAAGACTCTGTGCTTGACTCTGTCAAGCGAGTTTGTACAATTTGTTGTCAAAAATTAGATTCAGATTCCCTCTAGAGGAACTGCTGGAAGCAATGTCAATTGTTTTTGCACAATATTGGTCTCTAAATAGTCCAACTCATTTTCGAAGAAGGATGACAACTCTAGTTAAAAAATTTTGCACACCTAAAGTAATCAATGGAGTCACCCTAAATGAAATTTTAGATGAAACTCGACTAAGAGATCAATCATACTCTTTTGCAAACATAATGCGGGAATAATATGCTATTATGGAGAACCCAAATGAAGAGGGAGTGACGACAAAGCTTTGGAAAAACCTTGGTGAGAGCAATCAGTTGAGAGAGGCAATACCAAAATATTTCAAGCTTACCAATTTATGTTTGACAATGATATTGGGTTCAGTGGAGGATGAGAGAGTTTTCAATCCTTTGGGCTTCCTTAAGTCAAAGGTTAGAAACAAATTAAACAAAAATTTGGATAATTGTCTGAGGCTCTATAATTCTAGGTATGAGGTAGAAAGTTTCCCTTATGATAGGGCTATCAACATTTGAAGAAATCAATGTCAAAGAAGAGGGATTGCCAACATTTCAAACACAAGTGGCAGTGGTAGTGGCAGTGGCAGTGGGGGTGGCAGTGGTTCATCTCGTGATATTGAAAGCCAAAGCAATGAAGATGATGTTGAATTTGGCATGCATAGTGAGTTTGATGTTAATAGTGAATCTAAAGAAAACACAACAAACAATGAAATGTTATATGCAATAAATGAGGAGGATTCTAATGATAGTGATGCTAAGTTGGTCCAGGCAGAATGGCAACTATAGCAGCTTCTCAACCTTCTGTGTGAGTCAAGTAGTAGGCTAGTAGCTCTGATGTAAGACTCTACCTACTAATTAATTATGTAACATGTTTGTAGAAGTTAATTTATAGCCTTCATTCACTGTCCCTTTATAGATGCTTAATTTTATTTATTTATTTTTGAAGTTTGAACATGTTAATGTTACAAACATAGTACTTACATGTGGAGATTTTCATTGATTGTATTTTTTTAACATGTTGAGATTTTCATTGATTCTAGTTTCTTTAAGAAATTGTAACATAATGCATTTAATAGAATAAGCTCCATTTTTACAAAATTGTATTATAATTTATAATTACAAATTAGCCTGTAACATAATACATTTAACGATTGTCAATTACAAATAATTACAACCCTTTGCAAATGACACAATGTCAAATTGCAATGACCATGAATTCCCTTTTGTAGATACAAGGGAGCAACAATAGTTGTAGGTCAGTTTGTAATTATATATATGATTAGATATGCTAGCTCTTGATTCCTGATATGCCATAATATGCTAGTGCATGGCTGCCCAACTATCCTAATATGTTGGCTCTTGATTCCTGCAACAATTAACATTAAAAAAGGTTGAAATTAAATCCAAAATTTGAAATTAAAGAGAAAAAAGTAACAAAATGATTAAAGTTCTATCACTTAATAAGTTGTTACAGTGTTACTACTTAGTGCTATCAGCTATGATTGCCACTGATAGCAATAGCAACCATTTGAGAAGATGACCTAGCTTCACTAGATTTCGTTAGGGCACTCCATTCTACATCATTTGGAAGCCCTATTTTTTTGAGGTTGTAGCTAATTAGTTGTAGTCTTTGTCAACAAAAACTACTTCTGAGAGATAGAATCATATGATAGGAGGAATCTATCTATAGCATCACTCATTGTTCACAATGGTTTGATGCAACTTGCAATTCCCTTTGGAGTGAATTCCTCAGGCAATTCCCCTAAATTAGAATTCATCCTTCCCTGCAACTTTTTCATGTAATTTTTGTTTCTAATGTATGTACTTTTTGAGTTAGCTAGATTTGGCAATCCAACATTTACCAAGTTCACTATGGTGTTATTCATCTTCATCAACTATTTGGAAATAGAATTGAGTGATTCACCAATTCACGTTACTTCTTCACAATGTTGAGAGACATTAATGGCCATTACAAAGGCATCCAAGCAGTTGTTTATTCCATGGTTTTCCAAATCCCTATCACTAGATCTCTTTACTTTATTGAGAACTTGGTCAAAAAGATCTTATAAGGAACTAGTGAAGATTTGTCTTTTAGCCTGAAAATCAATTTTTACATTTTCAAAGACAACTCTGAGATTGTTATTTAAATCAAGCCATTCAACCAAACCATCACTGATCATCATTATTTTGTCCCAAATTTCTTGTTTGATAAGCTTAACTATGTTTATTATAGTATCCTTCACATGATGGTCTTCAAAAGAGGTCGTTCTATTTTTTGCCATTACATTCTCCACCTTTTTCTTCATTTTAGACATCTCTTTTTCACTCTTTTTCTGCATTTCCTCTAGTTGCCTTTGCCAATCAATCTCTCTCTTCCTCTCATGCTCCAATTTCTTCTTCAAATCTTGGATTTTATTTGCAATAGTTACCTCTTTTTTCTTCTTCTCCTCGAGTTCCTTTTTCAAATCATGGTTTGTCTTTGAAGTGGACTCCTCCATTTTCTTCACACTATCCAATTCTTTCTTCAAATCATGGAGACTTTGAGTAGACTCCTCTTTCTTTGTGTTCTCCAATTCCTTTCTGAAATCAAGGTTTTTCTTTGCAGCTGACGCCTCTTTTTTCTTTGCATTCTCCAATTCCCTCCTCAATTTGTGGATTGTGTTAGTGCTTGCAGTAACACTAGACTTTGTTTTCTTTGCATTCTCCAATTCCTCCTTCAAATCATTGATAGTTTTTGCAGTTGACAACTCTTTTTGTTTCATATTTTCCAATTGGTTATTCAAATTATGGATTGTGGCTATAGTAGACTCCTCTTTTTTCTTCTCATTCCCCAATTCCTTTTGCAAATTAAAAATCATACTTGCCCTAGACTCCACTTTTTTCTTTTCCTTCTCCCATTCATCCTTCAAAATTTGATTTTCCTTGGTAGCAGATTTTGGCTCAATTTTCAATTGATTGATGACTAAAGCACTACTCTCTATAGACTTGAACAACTATGCAGTAGATGCTTGTTCATTCTTAAGTCTTTTTTGGTACTCATCCAATTCTTTAGTCAAATGTTGCACTTGTTCATTCATCTTTTCTCGCTGGACAATTGCCTCTGTAGGAGAAGATTTCTTTATCCTATTTTGCAATTCTTTAAACCTATTGTCTACTACTTTCTCCTTCACCTTCACATTATCAAGGTTTGCCTATAACTTTTCTATTTGTTTTGTAAGCCTTTTATTTTCCCTCTCTGCTTTCAAAAGAGTAGAGTAGACCATTTTGTTGCTCTCTTTTGATATATTGATTTTGTCAATATTTTTCACTTTTGAAAAATCCATTTGAAGACTGGTAACTTGTATATCATTATGATTTATTACATTTTGTGGTGGATTATTATCTCTACTCAGGGGCATAATAGCCATGAAGTTCTTCATTTCATTGTTTGGATCATATGTTGGAAATATTCTTTTAGTAGATCCCTAACATTCGACAACTACATGACTTTTTGAAGTCTTCATAATTTGCCTATTTCTTTTACTTGTCTATTCAAACTTTGATGTAAACTTGTTCAAACTAAAATTTGGATTTTCTGACACAATTGTGTTTGAAAGGTGAATTATCAACTATATCATTGAATGTTGATGCTCCTCCATCTCCAGCTAAACTTACTCCACCTATAATTGTATTTTGAAGATTGCCAACATACTAAAGATGGCCCATTCCAAATCTTTGAATTTTAGGACTATTTTCAAGGTTTTGTACAGAAGCCACTGGTGCATACATTGCTGAAGTAACCGCTAACATTTCTTGTGGTGTAATTGTCATAAATTTTTTCTTTTTTACACAAGGTTCATCCATGCTAGTCCTAGTGTTAGTGCCAGTGCCAGTGGGATCAACTACAACTAGATTTGAAGATTTAACAATAATGTGTTGGGATGACCTTTAGAACGAGAAGTATAATGTTTTTTACCCTTTTTAGATGAATCATCTTCAATCTCAGAGCTTCCAATGATTGGTTTAATTCCTCTTCTGGGTGGGTCTGGTAGTGGAACTGGATTCCAAATCCCATCACCACTTGCACCAATGGGCCCTATACCTACATAACTCATTTTTTGTATCATAGTTGCTCCTTTAACATACATTTGTTTAGTAGAATCACTCATTTGAAGTTTAATAATATCTCTACCTCTGGTTGACCTGGAATCCTAAATAGCTTGAATGTTAGCATCATACTAGAGGTCCTCTTATCTTTGAATATCACTATCACTGTAACTATCAAGTTGATATATTATAGTTGGATGTTCTTTATCCAAATAAGTGTTGAAAAGGTCATCCTCATCAATTTCCTCAAAATTTACTGATGTCTTTGGTTCAGCCAAATTTTGCCTCATTTTCCAAAACTCAATTATCTTGGTTTGACACCACATTTCAAATATGCATGCCTCTTTAATTGCTTTCGACATAGACTTCTTAGAAGGTTCAGATTTTTTATCATAGAAATTTAAGTATGTCAGAGGCCCTAATTTGTGTGACTTTGATATGTGCAATGTCATAACTTGGGATGATAGTTGTTGCATTGAAATATTATTCGTTGCTGCATGTTTCTCTATCTCTTTCTTAACCTCATCCCACAAATCCTTTTTTTTTTAATTTTCTATCAATGGCATCTCCTGGTGTTGATATTTGCTCACAGAGTTCCTATTGGAAATAAGTATTGTTTTTATTATTTTCAGTGGATCATAATTCCAGTGACTAACAAAATGAAAGCCAAAAAAGTTACCAATTTATTTGCCACTTTGAAAGCCTTTCTCTCAAATGTGAGGCCTCCAATTGCGAAAGGCAAGGAAGCAAATATCATTTTCTTTTGTTGTCCACTGAAATGTTCATCTACCTTACATATTCTAGTGCAAAAACCATTTCTATAACATGCATTGGAAGTTTGCATGGTTCAACTACTAAACTATAAAACCTTAAGACAGTGTACTCTTCCATGAAGAACCAATCAACCAATTGAATCTGACTTCCCAATTGAATGCAATCTTTACAAGACATAGGCAATCTAGGCATTGTAGTGCCTATGATTTTTTGGTAAATAGGTGCCAAAAAGAAGTCTACAAAATGGTTGTAGTTTTTATTGTTAGCAGTCATCCTCATCTTATGTGTCCACTCATATACTAGACTTGGTGTCTGATTTCTTCTGGGTTTTCTCATCAAACTTATAGACCTCAATATCAAGCTTGTTGTTCTCTATCTCAAATATTAGATGATGCTTTGCTAAAAGAAGGTAGCACAAGTAACTTGTGAACCTAAATGTCTTTGTCTTGCCTATAGTTGTACTTTGTTTAATCATTAGTAATTATTATTGCATAGATTCAACAATGTACCGAACAAAATCATATCTTACTGCTACATTGTCAACTGACTGACCTTGACAATGGATATTATAAATCATTTCAAGAACATTGGCCCCCACTTCCTTGTTACTATCCATTCTCAAGAAAAATGATAAAAAAGAAATAGTATTTTGAACCCATGGCACAAAAATATCATACTGATAAGGAGGCTTATGGTCTTTTTCTAGTGTAACCGTAACACTAGTAGTGGACTCTGAGGGTATTAAACCCTTAATATATGAATCTTGAAAACTTCTTTCCAAATTGTTATAATCCTGAGCTACTTTATCCAAGTCAATGTGCTCCTTAGAGCTTTCTATTCTAAACCCTTAACCCTAGGTCTAATAGAGTGAAAAATTCACTCTCGGTTATTGATAAAATCTCCTCCTGAGTGTTTTGGTTTATAATTGCCTTTCTATTTTCATCATAATTCTGAGCACATAACATTACAATTTCAGGGCAAGGGAATACTTTGAGTACAACAAGGTTTGCTAATCCAGTAACCAAAGTAGCTAGTTTATTTGTATATGCACCAATACTGCTATTATATTTGTAATAAATTCTCCCCTTTTGGGGATCTTACCACTTACTAAAAAATAAACATCTAATTTTCATGATTCTAGAATCTCCATGGATAACAGGATAAAAAATATCATGACATTCATCAGTGAAATCTGGGGTTTGTAGCACTTGTTTGAGTTGTATAATGGTGTTCTTTTCCATTATAGGTGCACTCGTTTGGGAGGTTTTTGACTTTGTTTTGCCCATGCCTAGCTACTATTGGTTATTAGACTTTAGACCCTATTCAAAATAATTGTACAGTGTAAACCTAAGGAAATTAAAATCAAGATTTATATTGCTACAAATTGCAATGAATTTTTTTGAAAAAAAATAAATACCTGGAATTGAGATTGGATAATTGGTGTTGTCATCTGACACCCAAGTTTCATGAAACATACTTTCAGTCTTCAGAAATCAGAACACAAAATGGAATTCTGCTAGTCTTTGAAAATTTAAAATTTGAAAACCCTATGGCTATTGTATCAGACTCTTGTCTTATAGTTTCAAAACTCTCAGCCTCATACTCTAAAAAGGTAATACTTGAAGTTTAATAGTTAAAACGAAAGTAATAAGTAATTAATGGTTTTAACTTTTATGTACAATGTACATCTAACCGTAATAAATTGTCAAGACTCAAAGTTAATATTAAATAATGTAGTGATGCACATAAGTTACACATGTCACGATTCTGGATGAATCTTGGCAGATGGAAAAGCATTCCCCAAATCAGCCCAAAATTCATCTCAGGCTGTCAATTCATAGACTATCAAATAGTTATTAAATTTATTATTGTTATTATATTATATTATTTAATATTATTTATATAATATTATATTAAATAATATAATATAATATAATGATAATAATAATGACCATCTCAATCCGATAAATTGAGATTCATCTCGGGGCCTGGGCCATCGATGACTCGATGGTCATTATTATTATTATATTATATAAATATTATATGGTTATAATTATATTATATTATATGGTTATGATTATATCATATGTTCTATTATTTTTAATTAAATTATTAAATTATTATTGTTGTTAAATATTTTTAATCTTTTTTAATGTAAGTGCTTTGTTTTATATTTTATATTTTAATAATGTATTTTTTTATAAATTATAATATATTTTTTTGCATTCAATTAAAAATAATATTACTTATATTATGTAATCATTTAAGATTTTTTTTTTTTATTAAAATAATATTATTTTTATTTACAATTATTTATTATATAATAGAACCTATAATATAATTATTTATACTATATTATCATATAATATAATATAATATAATATAATATAATAATAATAATAAATGTAATAAAATATATAATGACCATCAAGAATTTGGGCAGATGGGAAAAGTTTCAACGACGTGTCACGATTCTGGATGAATCTAGGCAAATAGGAAAAGATTCTTCAAATCAGACAGAAATTCATCTCGGGCTGTCAATCTATCAGATTGAGATGGTCATACTCATTATTATTATTATATTATATAAATATTATATGAATGGTTATAAATTATAATTATATTATATTATAAATAATTATATTATATGTATATGATATGGTTATAATTACAATTTAAAAATATAATTGCAAATGCTCTATTTTTATTCATATTTATTATTTAGTTTCAAAATTAAAATATAATATAGTTATAATATTTATAAATTATTAAAATTTAACATATATTGAAAATTGTGATAATTGTTTATAAACTATTCTTCATCATTTAAAAGATTTCATAATGAAAAAAAAAGTTAGGAATAGGTGACAAGATAGGTATAAAATAAAAATTTGACACATAAATTATCAAAATTATATTTAACTTTGTTAAGGTTATAATATATTAATCTTTAGTTTTCTTTGAAGCTCCATTTGTTAACTTTTAACCAATCAGATTAAAGGAAAATAGTTAATTATTAATAGTTCACTATTTTTAACTAAGTAGCAGACTAATAGTAACATTTCAACATTGCATAATTTGAGAAACAAAATACCAAAAACAAACTTACAAAGTTGTAGACTAAGAAGAAGAACGATTTGAGAAGCCAAAAACTATTATTTTCATTAATAATATTTTAGATTGTACAATGTACGTAATACTGATTTATAGCTTACATATTCAAAATAGCTGATTAAATCACTAATCAACCTGATTTTACTATTTCATAATTTACAAAAATGGGCAGGGCCCAATCCAAAGAAAAATACAAATATCTTGAAAACATTTTTTTGGAAAACTTTTTCTCTAATCAAAATATTTTTTTCCCTTTAATAGGGAACCAGGGAACCAAGGAGGCTGGAAGCATGAGTGGGCTGAGGGGCCAAGGGATTGAAGCCTTTAATTAGAAAGGTCTTCAATTCTATCCATAAGGAATCTATTGGAGAAGATGATGCCACTGAACTCATCCAGCCATGTGAAGTCTGCCTTACTAACGTCATTGTCCAACAACAACCATTTCCACAAAAAATCCCTTCCGAGCCACAGCTACTTTTGATGGCGAGTTAGTTGCCATTCGTTCATGTCGAGAAAGAAAGGATGCTTATGTATAATGCACACTATGCCTTCCTCCCTGTACTTGTTTGCTACATCTACAAAAGGGATGCCAATACCTGGCCCCCGTACCTACTCGACCAATACAATAATTTTGACATCATCTTCTAAAAATATTATGCAAAAGCATCAACATGTCTATTTGCCTGCCTCCAAGGTCAAGAAGAGATTCGAGAAAGCGAGAGTTAATATCTGTAGACATATGGTAGCTCTTATCATTTCTCAAGAATTCATGGCCGAATACCATGCATATAGCATGGTAGATAAAAGGACTTCGACCATCTACCTTGCAAACCATGGCAAGGACATCATTAGGAATTTTGCCTAGAAAGGGCTTCTGTAGAGCCATATTAGTGCATTTCAGGTGAATTGGCATATCCATGACTATGATTCAAGAAACTGAAAACTCTACAAAGTGCAATTACAAACCAAATTCAGATTGAAGAAATTAGAATATGAGAAATGATATTCAAAGAGGAATTGAAGAGCCTATTTAATGGTAGACTACAGTTGTATCTAATTCTTTAGCAACGTGGCATTCACAATCTTTCATATCTTATTTTTTTGTATTCCTATTAATTTTCAAGTGTGTGAAATGCTAAAATGTGCTGACATTAATGTTGAACAGTCAATAGTACCTAACATGATTAATGATTTCCATGTAAACTTTTCCACGTGTCTCCATTTCGGAAAATTACGTGCAACTCCAAGTCTTTTCAAGCAAGTGGCCTTGAGATGCATCTACTATCGTTGATCTCTAACTAATCAACGGTCAATAAAACTATTGTATTTACTATTAACGTAACAAAAATGCCAACTTGGTAATTGTGACACTGACATAATGATGTTACGACATTATTAATAACACACCTAAGATAGTACAGAAGTTGAAACTTGAAAGTGACTACTCAGCAGACAATATAGTCACTAACCAATACATGTGCAAATTTCACTTTCAGATTAAACAAATTTTCAGTTTACCACTAAAGATTAGCCAAGACCATTATTATTCATTTTCCTACAAAACAAGTAATTTTCCTTTGACATTATTAATTAATTTTTGGCAAGGGAAAAAATAGCCATCATTTATATATCCATCAGTGAAAAAAAATATTAATTTGCCACATTTAAAATGATTTTTGCTAGGGCAAGAAACAAATTGCCAACATATAATATTTTATTTCCCTATATGGAACAAAAAAATCACCCTCGATATTAAAATTTTCCTGCCCCCAAGATGTTGGATTTGCCAGCATTTTAGGCTTTTTTTTCGAGAGTGATTTCTTAAAGTTATCCCTGCTTTGGCCCTGGTTATCTCATCCCTCCCTACATTAGGTGGTATCCAAGCTAAAGGTTTGTCATTGTGGAGATTGGATCATGTAGAATTTTAAATGAATTTGAGTTATAGGGTTGCAAATATATGGATTTGACCTATAACTTGTTGAGGATTACAGTCTTGCAAGAACCTGATTGTAAATATGGTTCAAGATAGAGGAAATTCTAACAATGTCATGTTGGATACATTGAGATGAATTGTAGCTAGATTAAATGATGTAGAGACAACCCAGAGAAGAGGATCACATCTTGATGATGTGAGTGATGATGAAGCAACAACACCAAACCCTAATCCAAAACCTAAAGAAGATCAAGATGAGGCAAGGTTGTTGAGAGTGTTGTGTAGGGAAATTCAAAACTTGTTTTAGAAGTTGTTCCTTATGTTGGAAAATTGGATAACAATTTTATGTTGGATTAGAACTCTAAAATGGAGAATTTCTTTGAGTACGAAAACACTCCTGATAATGGGATGGTGAAGACTGAAATTATAAGGTTGAAAGGACATGCCTCGCTATGGTTTAAGAATTTACAAATTGATAGACAAAGGAGAGGAAAGGAGAAGATTACGACTTGGGAAAAGATGGTGAACAAGGTGTTGGTCATGTTTTTACCTCATTCTTTTCTGAGTATGTTTCTCAGACAATTTTCTTAGTTCCTTGTATGCAAATTAGGGTTTGGTTTATTTTAAATTTTGTTAACCCTAAGAAAACCCTAATTTACATTCTACAAATTTGTCCCCTAAGTAAGTCTTTTAGGTCATTTGTTTCTTCCTCTTAATCGAGTAGGAAAATCATTATAGAATACCTTTTCAGGAAAGATTTTTTTTTTTTTTTTCAAAAAATGTCTGAAGTGATCTTTACTATTGGATCTTTTTAAGATCTATGGTAGTCACCATGTCGCTATAAAAACTTGCATGTATTTTAACAAAAGAAACATAGTGACCAAGCAAGTTTCTACAGTAACAAAGCATAGTTTCAAAGTGAATCATCCACATCGTTAGATCTTTTAAAGATCAACAGTGGTCACTATGTCGCGACCAAAAGTTAGAAGGTTTTTATCACATGCAACATAGTGACCACCACAAAAGAAACATAGTGGGACCAACTCCAAAGATAGGCATCAATATTTTAATTTCTATTAATGAACTTAGTGACACAATGGGGTGTTAGATATGTCAATTGCAATCAAAGAAGTATCATAATGAGAAATTGTTGTTGGTCTTTAAATGTTAGATTTCCATGACATCAATGATGGTCAATATGTCACCACCAAAAATTATATGAGCTTTACCGATCATGATACGACACCCTCCCATGAAAATAGAATACAGTAGGTCCAAGTTCAAAGGTGACGTCATGAATTCTACCATTAGTGAGCCTTGTCTGCATGATAGCTTGTCATAAAAGATAGATGTACTTAAAGACACATGATAATAGGAAAATATTGTTGAAGCCACACTATTAGATCTTTGCAAGATCGACGATGGTCGCCATGTCGTTATCAAAAATAACATGTCTTTTACTATTAGTGACATGGAGACCTCTCTAAACAAGGGGAACTATTGTGGACCAAATCTTAAAAGTGGCACCATAAATATTATGGGTCATTATGAGCCAATTCAACATGTCAAAATTATCTAATGTCACATGCCACCATGGACTTGCAGTTAGAAAAGTATACTTGTTGATTTGCATTGTCAGATCTCTCCTAGATCAATGGTAGTCACCATGTCTCTATGGAAATTTGCTTGATAGTTAGTGCATGTGACATGGCAAAAAAAGGGAAGATAGAAGGACCCACCATAGCTATAGTAATTAATCACAAAACATTCATCATCCAATCATGGTAGCATCAACGGTGGTCACTATGTCATTATAAGGAGTTGCTCAATGTTTATGCATAGAGACAGTGAAAGAGGGATGCATGTCTAGAAGTGCCAATGGTTTCAATCTAACTTGCCAACTATAAAAGGAAAGGCCTATGTGGAACGTTTTGATTGGGTTGACTACCAAAAAGGAGGAGTGAAAACTGATTCATTAACATTTTTATTCCTATACCATCAATTTTTAAAAAAATTGACAGCTTATTTTTTAAATCAAAAGGTGGTGCCACCTTGTTTTCCATTCAATCCATTTATGAAAATTAAGGCTCCTCATATGAACTAGAACTAGAGATATATTGTAGAATTTCACAAGTTCCTCTCTACAAAACAAATTTTAGATTTTCAAAGAACTAGAAGCTTGTTGAAGAATTGTTTCTCACCTAGTCAAAGTTGTAAAAGAATTTTCAGTAGTCACTGATTGTTGTATAGTTTGATAAAAAGTAATAAAGAGCCAAGTAAGTTTCTTAATCCATCATATAGTGTAAAAAAAAATTTAGTATTCTATAACATTGTCAAATATGCCTCCAAAGAAGGGTTTCTCCAGAAAGGTAGAGTATGCCAATAGGAACATACATGATGATTTTTTGGAATAGTTACCTAAGTCTACCATTGAATTAGCTCAAATTAAAAAATTAATACTTGTGAACCCTAGGTTTAAGAATGTAGATAGCTTATATGATAAGGGAAATTGGGTTAGGGATGCCATCACCTCAAAAATAGGACTTTAGCTTTTTAGGAAGTGGTTCTTAGAGAGGAAGTTGTTTGCACCCCATGGGAATGTTTGGAATTTTGATTTGGGAAAATTAGTGGTCCCTAGTGCTTTCATGGACTTAGACCTCCTTACCACCATAGCCAAGAATTACAACTCCATAACTAGGGTAGTAAGGAGAGTGGATGGGGAGCTTATAATAAGAATTAATGTTGAAGAAATCTGAGAGGTTTTTAGTCTAGAGCCATTATCATATTATCATGAACTCATTGATTTTTAGAGCTTGGAGAAAAAATATTTGGCTAAGAAAGATAAGGTTAGGCAAGGTACATTGAGAGAACATCCAACCACAATCGGGAACTTGACTTTTTTTATAGCCTCAAATAAAGAACCTTTTAAGAAGGAATTTTTCACAAGCAGAGCTATAGATATATACATGACCTTGTGTAGGGTTTTTGGCAATGATGAAAAAAATATTATGCCAATAAAATTCATGTATATGATGACACAGAATCTCTTCTTTTGGTGTGGACATCATTTTTTATTTTGCATCTTACATAGCAGAAGAAATCGACATAGGATTAAATGGAATTGTAAAAGACAAGGTGGAGAAGACTTTTGGTTATTATTCATTATTGATGTACATGTTCTTGTTCAAATGGGTTACTTATTTCTAAAAGGAGATGGTTTTGAACAAAGAGTATGAAGGAGAGGATCTACTAGTCTATTTATGGAGTGTATACATGACCTGGGATGTAGAGGAAGCTAGTTTTATTAGATTTGATAGATATTTTGCATCTAGGTTAAAATGCCTCATATTAAGGGACAATCCTAGAATCCCCAAGGCACTACTAGATTTTATTAGGCCCATGGACAATCCTTCTAGCTTGAAAGTATCCCATAGTATGGAATATATTATACTTTACCCTATTTCTATAGTTTTTAGGGTTATGGCTCCCAAGGAACTTCCCATGTACTACCCTACCAAGTACCTCTTAAAGTAGGGATGGTTGAAATGTTGTAGCAGATAGGAGGATTGGAAGAAACACAATTGACTGGTAGATCCAGAGGCTCAAATTTTCCCACCTATTCTATCACTCACCATGTCATAATCATTAAGGGTGGTTGTGTATTCTTGTATAAATTTTTAGATGAGTACAAGATGGCTATATCCCATGCTCATTTTTATGATATAGAGGGATTTTTTAATGTGTTTAGGCAAAGAGCTAAATTTTTTTCAAAAGAACATCAATTCTATTTCACTAAAGATATAATAAGGAATGAATTTTCTTTGTAAGAGCAAGATATAAAAAAGGAGAAATGGAGGGTTTATTCTTGGGTTCTAGAACTCATCAATTGTTTTGATAACAAATATAAGCCTCTAGATGATGCAAAAATAGAGGCAGACAAGTTGAATAAGCTAATGACTAATTTTCCTATGATGATGGAAGTTTTGAATGAGAAAAGGTTTTTTTTTTATTAATTCTTTTCCCAATAAGGCTCGAGAGGTCATGAGGAGGCTATCTTTCACCCCTGTAGTAGGATTAGGGTAATTAATTGTTTAGAAAAGATCTAGTTATATTGTGATTCAAAATAAAAAGGCTATAGTAGATAAGGGAAAACAAATAATAGGGTCTACCAATGTTGTTCTAGAAGAAAGACCTGATGAGCCCATGCCCAAGAGGTAGAGGATAGAAAGGGAACATGTGCCTAAAATAGAGGAGTATTCACCCACCCAATCCCCATTACACATAGGAGATGAACAAATTACCAAGGAATAGATGGAACAATTGGGATCCCAAGGGGGAATTTTCATTAATCCTTTAGAATTGGAGGAGGGAAATCTCGAGGAAACTCCTATGCCAAGCCTTGATTTAACTATTGTAGATTATAGAGGAAGAGAGTTGGACCCTATAATGGAACAAGCCAGCCATGAATTCATCTCTGATGATAATTTTGTCAAATCCAAAGCCTTTTATCAATTTTCTTAGAGAACAAACATTAGATTTTTGAAGAAAGATGTAGCAAATTGAAAATAGATCTTCCTGAGATGGAGGAGGCAGACTTACAAAACTAAATAAATGAATAAATGATGCAGGAATTTAGAAGCTTGACTCCTGAAGAAGGTAGGAAAATGATAAAAGCATTAGGGGTTTTGCTGGTACCTAACTGGCATATTGCAGATGCAATGATTTTCAATTCTATTACAAATAAAATGAGTGTGAAGGAGAAAGGGAGGAAAGAACTAAAAGGTGCTAAGTTTAGTGAAGACCATGCAACATTAGTGATATGGTCAATGAAAAAAGTGTGTAGGATTAGCTCTTCCTAGCTTGATGATACTGGCTTGATGGGAAGCTTGATTATGAAAAGAGTGGAGGAGAATAATAGTGTAGAGACTATAGAGTTAAGTGTTGGATCAGCTAGCTTCACCTTAGCCACAACTCAAAGAGACTAGAGGGAAAGGTTGGAATTGCAAGATAAGTATGAGAAATTTCTAGCTGCCTTTAATAAAGAAGTTCAAAAAAGGATTGAACTAGAAAATAATGTAATGGGACACCAAGGGTAGTCTACTAGGCCTAGAATCACTTATCCCTATCCACTAGTGGATCCTTTTAAATCCACTCCTCATATTGAGATTCTAGATACACTACAGAAGCCTCAATATTACACTACAAAGGATTTTGAAGAAGAAGATGCTAAACTATGGGCATTGCATGTAGAGTTAGAGATTCAATATGAGGATAGGCCGAGGGGAGCTATCATGTATTTAGTTAGTAAAATTAATTGGCCTACTTTCCATGAGAAATTAACTAAAGTAATAAATACATTGGAGGAACTGAAAGAAAATGATGATGCCCTATAGCCAATTGTGAATAAGTGGAGTAGAAGGAATAAGGAAGTTACTCTCTTATGTTTTTCTATTATTAGTTTATCCTATGAGCATATAGAGAAAACTTATGATTTGAGCAATGATATATTAGAATTTGATGATAAGAGAGTTGCATTGCAAAGAAGAATCATAAGTTATCTTGATAAGTATAAGAGTGTCAATTTTGAACTATTTCCATGTGTTATAGATGAAAGGAATAAGTTGAAAAATAAGGAGGAATGGGCCCAAGAATTTAATGATCTATTGTGCCTTTGAATGAATAAAATCATAAATGAAAAAGGAAATGCATGGTAGGCAGCCATAATTGAAGAAGTTGTAAAAATTCAATTATTCTTTGATTCTTTAAGGTAAGATTTTGTTGAGATTGACAAAATTGGAGAGTATGTGATGAAGAAGCAGTATGATGTTCTACACTTTGATTGGCTAGATGACACTCTTTTTGATAAGTGGATGGCAGAATTAGTTCATGCAAAGTAGTTAGAATATGGTGAAACTAATGATGATGAAATGGAACAAGATGAAGTACAAATAATTGACACATCAATAAAAGTAGAAGAGGACAGGGAAAAGAAACCAATTGCAGCTACTAGAGTACAGACCCAAAGTGATGACTTGACAATAGGATAACCAATGGTGACTATCAATCTTCTAGTATGAGAGGACACATATGGAATATATCAAGTCTAGCTCAGCCTGCAAGTACCAGAACAAGGCCCACCACATGTAGAATCATTAATCACACACTCTGAGGATAAACCAAAACAACAAGGCCAATCATAAAATCCTCTTGGCAACAAAAGATGTAACAGAAAGTGGTCCCCACTAAAGAATATTCATGATGAAAGATTTTTTGTTGCATAAATCTTTGTTTTTTGTGATAGTGACAATGTAAAAATCTTCTTGTCTTAAGGACACCTATCAGTTTCTTTATGCCTAAATCTTGTTGCATCTCACACTATAGAAGTGAGATTCCAAGGCTAGAGAATGGGTCTGATTCATTGTGCAACTTCTAGTATTTACTAAGCTTTGTTCGGTCCATTTTGTTGATGCAAAGTTTATGATGTATTTTCTCTGTCAAAAATTGAAAATACATTAATGTTATAGGATCATAGTGTCTTATATTTGAGTTTTTTTGAGTTCTACTCCAATTCCTATACAATTTTCAAAGAAAATTAATACAAAGATGAGTTGTCCCCACATCTTTCCTTTCTAAATCTTTTCTCCATTTCGTTACCTAGTTATCTTGAGATTGCATGAGCAAAGCTTTTTCAATTGAATGCAATTAGGATAAATTGTATATCATTTGATTATTTCTTTTAATTCAATGGATTAGGTCAATGCTTTAGTGAATATGATAAGATCTCCAAATAGTATGAAGGATATATGTAAGAATGAGTTTTAGTGAGTTTTGTTGATAACATTGTTTGTAATGCAATAAATTAGGTCAAGAAATTGGATAGATTCTGAAGCCTAATAGATGAGGCACTAATCCACTAAGTTCAGTCTGTGATTAGAGAAACCATGAAATAAGCATCAAGCTTGAAATTTAATAAATTTTACTTTAATGTTTGAAGAATGTCAATGCTGGTCAACACTTTTTTACATTTTATTTTTGAGTCTTAGTTAGCTATTATTGCTTAGAATTATGTATAGATCTAAGAAGAATTGTGACCAATCTACTATAAGAGGATGATTATTGTTGTAAATGTTGAATGAATGAATTATGAATGTAATATCAGGTTGTGAATCCTTTATCCCTCAAGTGCACCTACCTTGGTTTTGCAAAGCCAAAAGAGTAAAAAGCTTTCCAGGTTTTGTTGAAGTTGGATCTACATCTGAAGAGCATATAACTATTTATAGGAAATAGCTAATCCTTAGGTTATTGTGTTTTTCATCATCTTGGTATTAAGTACTTTGTTTCTTATTAGTGTAAAAACACCAACACAAGTTAAAGAACAAGTTCCTTCTTGTTGATTACCAAGTTAGTTTTTTGAGAAAGATCAAAAATTTGAGACAAAGAGACATGATTATGAAGGATTATACTAAGGAATTCTATAGATTGGATATTAGATCTGGACATTTGGATGATGATGTTGTGAAAATTGAAAGGTACATAAATGGATTGAGATTTGGAATTCAAGATGAGATATGTTTTTTGAAATTGGAAAGTGTGGAAGAAGCATACCAATATGCCTTTAAAACTAAGGATATCTTGAAAAAGAAGCATAAACAAATAAAAAGAGATAGAGGTGGTAGATTCTAAAGAGACAGAGGTCAATCTTATGGAGAAGGTGGTAGATCTAATAGTTTTTTACTAGATAAGAGAAAATTTGAATGGAATAATGATGATAAAGGAAAGACCAAGTGGAGAGGTGGTGATTCCTATTGAGGATGCACTGGTTCTTACCGAGGAAGTCTTAGAAATATAGATGGAGTAACTAAGAAGGGGAGGGGGGGGGGGGGGGGGGGGGGGGGGGGTGAATCAATTACCACAAAATAAATCCATAGATCCTTTAGATGTCTTAAAACAAATACTAGTACAACTCGGTAGATGAACTATTAACTTATTAAGCATTCATAAAGATTTGACATGTGTGCATAAAAGAAATAACATGAACATAAGAGACACCATATTTAACATGGAAACCCAATATGGGAAAAACCACCAAGCAACTAGCTACCAATTTTCACTCTTTTGAAGTGAGCTCTATTAGGAACCAACGTGGTTAAATGTTACAAAACACACTGTTAGGTGTTACCTTGTTAGAGGATTTAATCACCCTATTAGGAGTGGCCTTGCTAGAGGTCTTTAGAACAATTCAATGTAATTGTCCACCTTGTTAGAGGATTTACAAAAAAGGTTGCTAAACCAACTCGGTTAAGAGATTTAGAAATCACTGCTACAATGATGAAGAAGTAACAATGAAGTGACCTGAATGAGATGCAACTTAACTTTTCTAATATAGATCTCTTGTCTACTTCAATAGATCCTCACTGATCAAATAGAACTTTGTTGCTCCTCAAGGATATCTGATCCTTCCTCAAAATTCACTCACATAATCAATATTCTTGCATGCTCGCTCATTACACCCATCCATTCATTTGAAATCACAACTTGACCTTTTATTTATACCTTACAAATTTGTCAAGTCGGATATATTACAAGTACATTAACCAATGATCATTACACTAGTCGGCTATAATCATCACATAGAACGATTAAGCTTTATTTCCTAAAATACTAAAACCCTTCATTGGTCGACCTAGCTTGGTAAACACTGCTCCAAAAATAATTTCCAATGTTGACCAACTACAACTCGGTAAACACTACGAATCTTTGAAAAATTCTTGGAGACTAAGTGAACGTGCTAAGAACTAAACTTCCTTCACTAACCTTGACATCTTGGTTAACACCAACTTCTAACTCAGAATCCTTCAATTCTCGAGTGAGCTCGGTAGAAACTATCTTCACCATGTAGCATATAGGAGTGCTTAGTAGACTTTGTAACTCACTTTGCTAACCAACTAAACTTGGTAGACTCTAACTAATAACTAATATGAAATTTGTGTAACATCAAAGACAACACACAATTGAACAATTGTATCCAACAATCTCCCTCTTTGGTATTGATGGAAACACAACATGTCATAGCAAAATGAAATTTGAAAACAAGTCTTTTTTTTGAATTTTATTCCTCAAACTTTAGTTATTTGTAGGAAAACTCTCCCTCTTTCATAAACTCTCTTTCTTGAAAATTTCAGAAGGATATGATAGTAAACTCTCCCTCTTTGGCAACACATGCCAAAGACAACACAACTCAAATGAATTTTAATGTACCTTAAGTATTGATTCATATGCAATATTTTTGTGACTATCTTGCATCAACTAAAAGATCTTCAACTTGATACCTATTAATGCATCACTAAAACTTCATTTTAGTGAGCTTCAAATAGGGGAATGACCCCTAAGTTACCTCTTAGATACAAGAATGTATCCTTAGGTAAAGGCTTGGTGAATATGTCAGCATTTTTTTCCTTTGTGTGAACATATTCTAATCTAATCTCCTTATCCTACACCAATTCTCTAACAAAATGATATTTTATTGTAGTGTGCTTGGTTTTTTAATGCATCATTGTATTTTTAGAAATGTTAATTGCACTTGTATTGTCATAGAACATAGCAATAGGTTCTTTGATTCGTACCTTCATGCCTTCCAATAATTTCTTGAACCAAACAATATTAGAATAGTTTACTGCTGCTGCAACATACTTTGCTTCAGCTGTAGATTGGGATGTACAATTTTTCTTTTTACTTGTCCAAGAAACCAACCTCTTTCCAAGAAACAAAGCTCCTCCACTTGTACTTTTTCTATTATCAATATTTCCTATCCAATCTGCATCAGTAAACACTTTCAAATCTAGATTACCTCCAAATTTGTACCATAATCCATAATCTTCAGTGCATTTCAAGTATCTCATGATCCTTTTGATTTCCATCATGTGATTTTCTCTTGGTTTTGCTGAAAATCTTGCTACAATTCCAACTACAAGGGCAATATCTAGCCTTGTATGAACAACATACTGTAACTTTCCAATCATAGATCTATATAATTTCTAATCTACATCTTTTGATTCATCATTCTTGGTAAGCTTTAATCTAGTACATATGGGAGTTCCAACTGGTTTACAATCCTCCATACTAAACTTTTTCAGTATCTCCTTGATGTATTTTGACTGAGTAATATAGATACCATTCTTGCTTTGCTAAATTTGAAGACCAACAAAGAATTTAATCTCTCCAAACATAGACATCTCAAATTCCTTGCTCATTTGTTCTAAAAATTCTTTGCAAGGATAATCATTACCTATGAACAAAGTATCATCTACAAATATTTCTACCAAAACAATCTTATTATCTTGTCCTTCCTTGATATACAAACTACTATTATCATTAGTTCTCTAAAAATCAATCTAAATAAGATAGTTATGCAATCTTTCATACCATGCTCTAGGGGCTTGTTTCAGACCATACAATGCTTTGTGCAATTTGCAAACCATGTCTTTCTTGTCTAGATCAACAAAACCTTCAGGCTATTCAATATAGACTTCTTCTTCCAGAATACCATTGAGAAATACAGATTTGACATCCATCTAATATACCTTAAATCCTTTATGTGCAGCATATGCAAGTAAGGTCCTAACTCCTTCCAATCTTGCAATAGGAGCAAAAGTCTCTCCATATTTTATTCCTTCTTCTTAAGAGTATTCTTTGCATACTATTCTAGCTTTGTTTCTAGATACCTTACCATCTTCATTCAACTTATTTCTGAATACCCACTTAGTTCCAATCATATTTTTATCTTTAGGCCTGGGTATAATAGTCCATGTTTTGTTTTTCTCTATTTCTTCATTCATAGCCTCTATCCAACTTTCATTTCCTAATGCATCTTTGACACTTCTAGGTTCAAAATCAGGAAGTAAAAAAGTACCTTTCAATTGACCTCTTGTCATAGTACCTTCAGATTTATCTCCAATGATCTAGTCTGGTGCATGATGCCTTCTGACATACTTGGCTAACATAGGTTCCTTTCCTTTTGAATGCTTTACATTTTCATCCTCTTGTACTTTAGCTTCAAGTTCTGGTTGTTCTAGCTCAGTAGCATCTGAATGAGACTCGATTTCCTGTAGCTCAGTTTGAACTTCCTGCAACTCGGTTATAGAAGTCTTAGGAGTATAAGATTCTTGATTGATAGATGTAATTTGTATTGTATTAGGTTCAATGAAAATAAATCTCCTGTAATCTTTAGGTTCCCTTTTTCTTTCTTCTTCAGTTCTCTCTGTAAACTCATCAACTTTCACATGTACACTTTCTATGACTTTGTGAGTTGAAAAATTTAAACATATATATGCTTTACTCTTTCAAGAATATCCCAAAAATATTTCTTCATCACCTTTCACATCAAATTTTCCTTTTCTAGATTCTTTTAGAATGTAACATTTACTTCCAAATACTTTTAGGTAACTCACATTAGGTTTATAGCGATACCATAACTCATAGGGGGTTTTGAATGAGTCCTTCTTTAGCTATACTCAGTTCAAGGTATAAATTATAGTGCTAAGAGATTCCTTCTAGTATTTGATAGCAATGTTCTTTTTAATCAATGAGGTTCTTGTATAGTCCATGATAGATCTATTCCTCCTTTTAGCTATTCCATTTTGCTCGGGAGTTCCAAGTGCTAATACCTATCTGACCTCTAGGAGTTCCATTAATGCAAAAGTTATTGAATTCATGGGAGATGAATTCACCACCTTTGCCTGACCTCAAGCATTTTAGTCTTTTTCTTGTTTCCTTTTCTACTCTAGTCAAATACCACTTGACTTTCTCAAATGCTTTTGATTTCTCTCGTAGGTACATGACAGTCATCATTCTTGAGTAATCATCAACAAAAGGAATGAAGAACTTTTCTCTAGTATAACTTTCAATTCCAATGGGTCCACACAAATCAGTATGCACAATTTCTAAAATTTCTTCAGACTAATAGTTTTTACTTCTAAAGCTAGTCTTTCCCATCTTACCAATCTGACAATTCTTGCATAGACCAACCTCAGGTTTCTTTATACTAGGAATACCTCTTACTTTCTTGAATTTTTTTATTTTCACCAGATTATCAAAATTCACATGACATAGCCTTCTATGCCACAACCAAATTTCTTCAACTTGGGCAATAAAACATGAGCATTCACCAAGTTCAAGATAGAACAAGTTACCTTTTGTCTAAATGCCTAATCCAATCAGCTTTCCTTTGCCATTTAGTATTATTTCTTTCTCATGCATGAATTCTACTTTAAATCCATTATTGAGTGGTTGTGCCACACTCAACAGATTGTGCTTTAGACCTTCTACCCAATAGGCATTATTGCATATAAGTTCTTTTATTGGTGAGATTCTTCCTCTTCCTTTTATACAACAAGGTTCATTATTACCAAACCTCACAGTACCACCATCATAGTCTTCAAAATGTTCAAACTAAGTTTTATCACCAGTCATATGATGAGAGCAACCATTGTCTATAATCCATGTATCATTTTTGCTCACATGAGAAATAAGTGCCATCTTATCTTCCTCATCATTATCAAAATCATCTTTTACAACAACGTAAACAATTGCATCTTCACTATTGTTAGAATCCTTAGAATCTTTAGCCATGAAACATGTTTTGTTACCTTTGTCCTTGAATGATTTGAAATCTTTCTTTCCATTCCATTTGTGAATTTTCTTTTCATCCTTGACTTGCTTGTTTGGGCACCTAGCAAAAATATGACCAATTTCCTCACATGAAAAACAAATTAGAGGAACTTTACTTTTATATTTTCCTTTGCCTCTAGAATATTTCCTTGCTAGTAGAGCTTCAATTACCTTAAGATCACTATTTGAACTCTATTCTAATTCATCTTCACTTTTTAACTAAGATTCCTTTAACTTTTTTCCTTTCTCCTTGAGTGAAATCTTGGCTTCAAATGCTGATTCAATGTTCTTGGAAGCTGGAACATAGTTTTTATAACTGTCTAGCTCAAATGCAGTCAATCTTCCTACTATGGCCTCTAAATTTATCTTATGTTTTGCTTCACATCTTCTTTCATGAATTTTAGAAACTCTAATTTCATAAATAGGAAGTAAGGTTCTAAGAACTTTACTTATAACTATTTCTTCCTTGATATCTCCTCCAGAAGCTTTAATTGCACTAACACTCACTTTGACTCTTTCAACATACTTGGCAATGTTCTCATCTTCTCTCATCCTTATCTAATCAAATTGACCTCTTAAACATTTTTCTTTAGCTCTCTTCACATTTTCATCACCTCCATAGATATCTTTTAGTCTATTCCACATTTCAAAGGTAGTCTTACAATCCTTGACATCATCAAAATCTTCATAGCTTAGGGTAGATGCAATGTCTATCATCATGGTGTTATGAGTCTTTTACTCAGCAATTTCAATGATAGATAGAGTACTAGAAGGTGTTACATATTCTTCATCAAGATATTTCAATCTTTTATCTCCAATGGAAGCTAGATGGAGTCTCATGATAATTTTCCATGCTGAAAAGTTATCTCTGTTAAGCCCTGGAATTTCCCTCGTGTAAGACATCCTAATCTTTAGCTTAAATCCTTGAAATCTTTCTGCAAGCACCAAAATCTCTAATAAAAATTGTTGGAAATATATATGGAGTAATTGAGGGGGGTGTGGGGGTGAATCATTTACCACAAAATAAATCCATAGATCCTTTAGATGTCTTAAAACAAATACTATTGCAACTCAGTAGATGCACTATTAACTTATTAAGCATTCATAAAGATTTGACATGCATGCATAAAAGAAATAAGATGAACACAAGAGGCACTAGATTTAATGTGGAAACCTAATAGGGGAAAAACCACCAAGTAACTAGCTGCCAATTTTTAGTCTTCTGAAGTGAGCTCTATTAGGAGCCAACCTGGTTAAAGGTTACAAAACACACTGTTAAGTGTGACCCTATTAGAGGATTTAATCACCCTATTAGGAGTGGCCTTGATAGAGGTCTTTAGAAAAATTCAATGGAACTATCCACCTTATTAGAGGATTTACAAAAATGGTTGCTAAACCAACATGATTAAGAGATTTAGAAATCACTACTACAATGATGAAAAAGTAACAATGGAGTGACCTGAATGAGATGCAACTTAACTTTTTTGATATAGATATCTTGTCTAATTCAAAAGATCCTCACTAATCGAATAGAATTTTTTTTCTCCTCAAGGATATCTAATCCTTCCTCAAAATTTTCTCACATAATCAATATGCTTGCATGCTCACTCATTACACCCATCCATTCATTTGAATTCACAACTTGACCTTTTATTTATACCTTAAAATTTTGTCAAGTCAGATATATTACAAGTACATTAACCAATGATCATTACACTTTTCAGCTATAATC
Organism: Cupressus sempervirens; assembly: GCA_028749045.1. NCBI lineage: Eukaryota > Viridiplantae > Streptophyta > Pinopsida > Cupressales > Cupressaceae > Cupressus > Cupressus sempervirens. Next base: position 144,954,237 of record CM053789.1, on the reverse strand, counting down.
ATCATATAGAAAAATTAAGCTTTATTTCCTAAAATACTAAAATCCTTCATTGGCCAACCCAACTCGATAAACACTACTCCAGAAATAATTTCCAATGTTGACTAACTGTAGCTCAGTAAACACTATGAATCTCTAAAAAATTCTTGGAGACTGAGTGAACTCAATAAGAACTTAGCTTCCTTCACTAACCTTGAGATCTTAGTTAACACCAACTTCTAACTTAGAATATTTTGATGCCTGGGTGAGCTCAGTAGAAACTGTCTTCACCGTGTAGCATACAGGAATGCTCGGTAGACTCTGTAACTCACTTTGCTAACCAACTAAATTTGATACACTCTTACTAATAACTGATATGACATTTTTGTTACATCAAAGACAACACACAATTGAACAATTGTATCCAATAGGAAGAGGTATTTCTTATTACAAAGGTGGTTTTAATCGTAATTGTTTTAGATGTGGTAAAGAAGGGCATAGATCTTTTGAGTGTATATCTTCTAAAAGTGGTAAAGGTAAAAGAAATATTGTGGTACAAGGAGACATTGAGGATTCATTGAGTGGACCTAAGACTGGAGAAAATATGATAGTGACAAGAACCTTATGTAATAAGAGAAGTGATGAGGAACATGTCCTAAGGAGAAGTCTTTTTAAGAATAGATTTAAGATGGATGAAAAATGTTGCACAATGATCATTGATAATGAAAGTTCTACAAACTTGGCATCAGAAGAATTGGTTACAAATTTGTAGTTGGGATATTGGAGCATCCTAAACCTTATCATTTTTCATGGATCAAAGATGAGCATAACATATTGGTAAGTGAACAATGTATTGTGAAGTTCGAGATTGGACATTACATTGTTGAAGTTTTGTGTGATATTATGCCTATGAATTGTTGGCATATTCTGTTGGGTAGGCCTTCGCAATATGATAGACATGCTATACATGATGGAAGATTAAATCAATACACTCTTTGGGTGAATGGGAAAAAGGAAATATTGCTTCCTTTGATTGAAAGTCCAAACAAAGTCAGATGTACTACTGTGAGAATTTGCATGGTTAGTGAAAAGCAATTTGAAAAGGAAATGAAGAAGAATCAAATATATTTTTCTATAATCCCTAGGAGATCAAGTTGTACTAGTAGCAACCGAGTATCATAAAAAAGTGCTAACCAAGTGCCAGTTAGTAATGACTGAGTAGTAGAAGCTAGTGGTAACCGAGTGATAATAGAAACTGGTAGTATTGGTCAAGTGCTAGTATAAATTACTAATTTCTTGAAGAGTATAAATATATTATTGTAAGGGATATTCTTTATGGTTTACCACCAATAAGAATTATAATTCATTGTATGGATATGATTCCAGGAGCTAGTTTTTCAAATAAAGCACCATATATATTAACACCTACTGAGAATGAAGAACTTGACATACAAGTACATGAGTTGTTGTACAAAGGTTTGATCAGAGAAATTTTGAGTCCATGTGTGGTACCTCTCATATTAACACCTACAAAGAACTAAGAATGGAGAATGTGTACTAATTCCAAATCTATTAACAAGTTCATGGTGAAATATATGTTTCCTATGCTAAGGATGGATGACATAATGGATTGTTTGAGTGGAGAAAAGTATTTTAACAAGATTTATTTGAAGAGTGGCTATCATTAGATCATAATTAGAGAAGGTGATGAATGGAAGACTACTTTCAAGACAAAAGATGGTTTGTATGAATGGTTGGTAATGCCTTTTGGTCTTACTAATGCACCTAGTACTTTCATGAGGTTGATGAATGAAGTTTTGAAGAGATTCTTTGGTAAGTTTGTGATTTTTTATTTGAATAATATTTTGATATTCAATAAGACTAAGGAAGAAAATCTGAAGAAGAAGGAGCAGAAGTTGATGATTAATCTGAAGAAGTGTTCTTTTATGCAAGAAGAGATTTTGTATTTGGGATTTGTTATTTCAACTGATGGATTGAAGATGGATCTTGAGAAGGTTCAAGAAATTTTAGAATACTTTAGAATGTTGGTGAGGTACGATCATTTCATAGTTTGGCTAGATTTTACAAGAATTTTAGAAGGAATTTTAGTTCTGTTTGTAATGTTATGATTGAAACAATGAGAGGAGATAAAAAGGAATTCAAGTGGACATTTGGAGTTGATAAAATTTTTGAAACTTTTAAATAAAATATTTTTGCGATACCTATATTGGCTTTGCTTGATTTCAATAAGGTATTTCAAGTTAAATGTGATGCAAGTGGTAGTGCAATAGGAGTTATATTGAGTCAAGAAGGTAAACCTGTTGATTTCTTTATCAAGAAGTTGAATGATGCTAAAAGGAAATATTATGTGTGTGATCAAGAGCTTTATGCTATTGTTGAAGCATTGAAGAAGTGGAGACATTATTTGATTCTAAGGATTTTGTATTGTGTACTAATCATAAATATTTATAGTACTTGGGAAGCAACATAAATTGAATCAAAGACATATGAAGTGGGTAGATTATTTGCAAAGTTTTATATTTGTGATTAAGCATAAGAGTGGAGTTACTAACTGAGTTGTTGATGCATTGAGTAGAAGATGTTCTTTCCTAAACAAGATGAAAGTTGAAGTACTTGGTTTTGATGAGATGAAGGAGTTGTATAATATTGGTCTTGATTTTTATGAGATGTGGAGAAAGTGCAGAGCACCTAGTTTTAGAACAACCAAGTAAGTTTGATGATTATTTTATTTAAGAAAGTACGTTGTTTAAGGGTCTTCAATTGTGAATTCCTTAGAGTTCTATGTGGTTGGATTTGATTAAGGAAAATCGTAGTGGTGTATTGGCTGGACATTTTTGGATTGATAAGATATTGAGTTTGTTGAATGAAACATATTATTGCCCTCATATGTACAAGGATGTTCAGAAGTTTGTAAAGAGTTCTGGAGTTTTTCATGTTGCAAAAGGAGTAAGTTAGAATATTGGTTTGTATACACCTATTTTTGTTCCTTAGAAACCTTGGAGTGACATCAGTATGGATTTTGTTCTTGGATTGCCTAAAACAATGAAGTGATATGATTCTATATTTGTTGTTGTGGATAGATTTTCCAAAATGGCTCATTTAATACCTTGTAAGAAGACATCATATGTTGAGCATATTGCTAAGGTTTTATTTAAAGAGATTGTTAGATTGCATGGATTACCTAGAAGTAATATTTCTGACAGAGATAGTAAGCTTGTTGGTTATTTTTGGAAGAATTTGTGGAAAAAGATGGGTACTAAATTGAAGTTTTGTTATACATTCCATCCATAGATAGATGGATAGACACAAGTTGCAAATAGAAGCATGGATAATTTGATGAGATTCTTAGCTGGAAATGAGTCATATAATTGGGAGATGATATTGGCACAAGCTGAGTTTGTAGATAATAATTCTCTAAATAGGAGTATAGGGAAGACACCTTTTGAGATTGTTACTGGAATGCAACCTAGAGGAGTATTAGATTTAAGGGATATTTCTGGTGAAGAGAACAAAAGTGATGTAGGAGAAGAGTTTTCTAATTTTATGGAGTCTTTACATAAGGAAGTGAAGCTAAAGTTGGAAAAAAGTAATTAGAAGTAAAAGGAGAATGCTGATAAGTCTAGAAGACATCATTTTTTTTAAGTTGGTGATGAGATGATGGTTCATTTGAAGAAAGATAGATTTCCTGTTGGAGCATATACTAAGTTGAAAATGAAGAAGTTTGGATTGTGTAAGATCTTGAAGAAATTTGACAGTGGTAATGCTTATGAAGTTGAGTTACTTGATGACATGGATATATCTCTTTTATTGAGCATTGCTGATTTGTACAAATATCATGCATTAGATGATGAAATTTTTGTAATAGATAATTATCCCAAGATGCAAATTGAATAGGCTGAATAGATATTTGATCAGAGAGTTAGTAAGATAAGAGGAAAATATTACTATGAGTATTTGGTAAACTGGAAGAATAGACCAATTGAAGATGCTACATGGATTTCTCAATCGGATTTGGATTCAGATTATGTTGTGACATCCCAATGATTTAGGAGAACTATTTCTTTTAACCCTATTTTCCTGATGTAGGAGCATCATGGGTTCCATCATTATCTTGGAAGGTTGTCAAGTTTCTTAGTTTTTGCTGAGTTATCCTTTGGTTGCCAAGTCTTCTTTGGTTACTGAGTTCCTTTGGTTGTAGATTGTTTATGAGTTCTTTGAGTTTCATCATTTTTCTTGGTTCTTTGTTTGCCAAGTTATTTGTGTGCAGTTTGTTGTTGGAGCTAACCTTTGCATTTAATTTTGTGATAGATGTTTTTAAAGAGCTAACTTGTGGCTTAACATTTTAGCATTTAATAGGAGGATTTATTTTTTTGTATTTTGTAATAGGCTGACTTGTTGTCGTGCATGTATTTAACAAGGTATGTGGTACAATCTTAGGGGCATGAGAGTTAGATGAAAGTTAGATCGATGAAGCTAGGAAGAGTGGAAGTAAGGAAATGTGAAATTCATCTTCATTGTTTGAATTTTGAATTATAATGTAGTTGTAACCTAGAAGACCTTGCAACTAGGGATGTATCTAGTTATTTGGTGAATATATGAAGGCATTTTTGTTCCTCTATCTCTAGAGATTGTTGTTATTCGGTGTTTTTTTCCCATTGTGTTTACTCTCCTAGTTAGTTTGAATAGTTGGGTGTGCCTTTGGCCCTAGTTATCTCTTCCCTCCCTCCATTAAGAACTCAAGGCCCTAGTGTGGAATAGAGATTTTTGATACAATATATAAAGTTTGCAACAACAAGATAAGTGCCACATCAAAAATCTCCATTAAATTCATAAAGTCAACAAGAGTCAAAGGTCATTTGAATATTGACTAGTTAATAGTAATTTTAATTACCATCAAATTTGAATATATATATATATATATATATATATATATATATATATGTATGTATGTATATATGTATATATATGTATGTATGTATATATATGTATATATGTGTATGTATATATATATATATGTATATATATGTATGTATACATATATATATACATACACATATATACATATATATATATATACATACATACATATACATATATATTTATACATACATATATATACATATATATATATATATATACACATATATATATATATATGTATATATATATATATATGTATATATATGTATGTATAAATATATATGTATATGTATGTATGTATACACACACACACACACACACACACACACACACACACACACACACACATATACATGCATACATATGTGCATGCATTAATTTATTGATACATAGATACAAATTTATAAATATGTATGCATGCATGTATGCATGTGTGATGTATTTATGTGTTGGAATTATAATTTTAATAATTGCTATGTTTCCATACCAAACCTTATTGGTGAGATAGTTGCTACCTGAGTAGAGTTCCATATCAAGATGATTGATGAAGAGGGTTTGAGAAGAAGAGATAACAAAATGACCTCATGAGATGGTTGAGTTATATGAAATTACAATGGGTACTTGATTAGTTAGACTTTGGAAAGATAATTTGATGTTTAATCATAGTACTAAGTGAAGAAGGTAGTTATATTGAAGCCTAGATGAATGATCAAAGAAAGACCAAATGCATAGGCTTAACCAAGCAAAAGAGAAGAAGATTAAGGAACTAGAAGTATATATTGACCAAGTGATGCTAGTGTTGATTGTTGTGGTTTTCACAATGCATGCCCCATTTTGCCTAGAAATGGGGATCCCCTACTTTATTTTTTAACTTTTTGGATCCCTAGTCTGGGGTCTAAGTCTTTTTAGGATTTCATCTAGTGTTTTTTACCCAATCTATGTCTTGATTTGAAAACCCAAACTATAGGAATCAAATTTTAGAGTGCCAAGTCAATTTTGCAAAGAGAAAAGGCACACCAATGCACCTCCACAAATGCACTAGTGCACCAAACTACTCAGTAAAAGGGCATTCCCCCTTTGGTAATGAATAGTAGCATAGTTGCACACTTGCATAACACCAAAGATGTGTGGGTTCCCAAGTTTATAAAACCCAAGGCTTCCTTATGCTTCCCATCATTTTCTCTTCCTCTGGCTCCTAGACTGCAGTGGAGCACCAGTTGAGGCGCGCATCACCTCCTCTTAACCTAAAAACCACACTCAAACTCTAAAAATAACCTAAACTAAGGTGTTCAATAGTGCACCTAATTAGATTCACAACTATGCACCTTATTTTTGCTCTCCAAAACCTTTGTAAAACTTAAGAACTTTTAAAACATAAAAAAAAATGCAAGATTAAGGTGGGCATCAACACACCTAATTAGGTGTGCTGCTATGCACCCTATCTTTTAAGCTTTGCTAAGAAAATAGCACACAAAGCACACCTATTAGGTGTGCTAGGTGTGCTCTTTTTTTCATAAAATTGGTTTTTAGGTGTTTTTGGGTAGATTAGCTTTTTTGGGTTTTGTTCGTGTCAGTTTTAGCATTTGATTTAATCATTTTTTCTTCAATTCTAAACTAATGGATATCATTTTTATGTAGATTCAATAGCTTCCTCATCATCCTCCCTCACTGTAAAGATGGTAATAAAGCCTATAGTATTCAAGTTTCAAGGTGTTCTAACCAAGTCATGATTTCAAGATGACTATTCAGAGATCTAGGACACTGAATTGGGTCACACAAATTTATGTGCATTCCTAACATTATGTAATAAACCCATAGAAAGGTCTTCGATGATATTCACCTTGATTTGATTAGGATTGGTTAACTCAACATCACACCTAGTTTCAGCATAGTCCTCAAAATTGGTCATGACACTAGTGGAGAAATATGTTCCCGAAGAAAGGGTTGTGAAGAGCACAACTTGAGAGATTGTCCTAGATCTTTGACCCAACAACATAGAGAAGGTGTTCTATCTTCCAAGGTTGGATCAATTTATTAGATTGATCTATCACCAAGCTGAGAGATGGTATAGTGAACATAATGATGAAGCTTCTTAGATCATATAGTCATCATATCTCATCAAGAAGACTCCTCTAGGGTGAAAAGCAAGTAAAGCAGATATGACAAGAGGTTACATGAAAGAGGATATTGGATATTCCATCATACTCTTGAGTAGAGTCGTGGGTTTTCCCTCTTCTAGATATTTGAACATATGGATGGTTCATTTCATTGAAACTATTAAGATGGAAAAGATGTCAATTGATCGGGCTTCTATTCTTAGCGAGAACTTGGGTGAGCAGCTGGTGGTGCTTAGGAATAACTATAAATTTTACATGACATCATAGTTGGTGTACTTATTAGCCACAAGGGCAAAAGATTATCTAGGGCTCTATAAGAAGGGTAGCATGCAAGATGCAAATGCATGGCCTTATATCGTATATCTTTAACTGGTAAAGAAGAAGCTTTTAGAGAAAAGCAAGGAATACAAGATCATAAATGATGCTTTTATATTCATAATAATCTAGTTCATAGAGGGGGATTATGTGAAAAGGATGGCAAAAGAGGTAGCAGCTAAGATAGAAGAGGTTGGAGCCTACTACATCTAGTTCCAAACATTTACATATTAGAGGGTAGTGGGTACAACTATCGATCCTAAGAAGCTCCCTAGGTATCCTAGTGACAAACTTATTCTACTAGAGATTGCTTGACAACTCTTGTCCACATATGACAGAGTCAAGAAAAATCATAAAATATGTTGGATATGGCCTATTACTATAGGACCTTTCAGTGTGGTGCGAAGACAAGGCATTTCATCTTTTGAGTGTGAATGGGATCAATATCCCTTAGAATAATATAATTCTCCTTGGCCTTATTTTGATAATAGTAGAAGAGTGCAACATCTAGCTAGTAAGACATTTCAGCATGAGGATGTGATTGAGGATCATTGGATGAATGCAATAGATGACTATGATGTTCGCATAAAGGATTATTCTAGGATGACTGTGTATCTTTTAGAGAGTACTTTGAAGGTGAAGATTCTATTGAAGATTGTGCAACAAGATATGGAGGATCTTCTCAATCCATTGTTCAATAGGGATAAGATTGGTGATCGACCTATCATGAATGTCAAGATTGATAAAGAAGAGAACTTGGAAATTAATTAGAGGGTGAGGCACATCATCAAATTGAAAAAGGATTAGATCAAGAGACCTTTCAAACTTGATCCAATTCCTCAAACAATGGTTTTTCAAGTGTAGGCCATCTAGCTAAAGGTCAAGGAATAAAGGTCATTGTGCCTACATTTATAGCCTAGTTGCCAGTGAGACCCAAGATAGTACACCAACTTGATAGAATAGTTGGATATTATAGGGCTCAAAAGGGTAAAGGAAAGAGGAAGAGAACTTCTCCTCAATGATTCAAGCTAGAAGAAGAAGTGATTCAGGCACCTCCACAATAGGTAGAAGAAAATGTACAAAGGTTAGAGAATGTGGAAGCTGCACAAGCTCAAGATGATCCTCAAGTACCATTAGCTGAACAAGCCCAAGGAGAAGCTAAGATTGAAATACAAGAAGTGTCTTCACAAGAAGTACAAGCCTCCCCCTTTGCTCCTAAGAAAAGAAAAATGTCATAAGGAAAGTGATTCCTTTCCCATCAGTCCTTGAACCTATCCACTAAGAAGTAGAAGAAGAGGATGAGGAGGAGGAAGAGGATAACACTAGTAAATTTAGCCCTAAATTTCAATGAGAAAAGGTCAAAATTTTGACCACAGTTGGTCAAATAGATGACTAAAATTGACGTCGATCTTTTTTAGTCAATTTTTTTCATAGTCATTATTCATCAAAATTTTGAATTTAAAAAGGTTGACTTATTGATGAGAGGTTTGTTGAAAATTGCAAAAAATTGATGGCACAATTTCTGCCAAGCATTGGTCAAAATTTTCACCAACACTTGGTCAAATTTTTTTTTTGAGGCTCACACTTGTTGAGGTCCACTTCAACAATAGCCTTTCTTGTGAAATTGTTTTCTAAAACCTTTCTAATGAGATAATGTTTTATGAGCTCTTCATCCTTGGGATGGAACGTAAATCCAGGAGGCAGTTGTGCATCACCCATATCATGATTGTAACTAAAGTTAAGAGCCTCTATTATTGAAGAGACTTTAATAATAGAGGCTCTTAACTTTAGTTACAGTCATGATATGGGTGATGCACAAATGCCTCTTGGATTCATGTTCCATCCCACTGATGAAGAGCTCATAAAACATTATCTCATTAGAAAGGTTTTAGTTAGCAATTTCATAGGAAGGGCCATTGCTGAAGTGGACCTCAACAAGTGTGAGCCTTAGGGAGGGTTCAATTCCCTCCTTTATTATTCACTATGCATATAATCCCACACACCCATTTGATCTCAAATGATGATATGTATTGAATGCTTAGTGTATGTTTTGAGTGCTCCAAAACCATCCATTTCATGCCTTCATCTATACACAATGTCTTTCTAGTTTCTTTCTACTTGCACACCCATTTCATTTCATATGATCATCTAAAAATTGTGCCACTCTAAGCTCTCAACTGTTTCCTCTTGATTGATCATCTCATAACTACTAAATGAGAGCTTTGGAATAAGCTATAGGCATCCATCAAAGCATAAAGGATTTTGTCAGACAGTGTAGATAAAGTAGCAGCATTTTCCTTGGAAGACATGCTTGCAAAATGGAATCATAGATAAGTCATGTGAACTATTTGACAGGATGCCTAAATGTAATGTGGTCATAAAAAGCCATGGTTTTTGGATATGCACAAAATAGATATATTGAGAGAATATATTTTTCTAAGTTGCAACTACCTTGGTAGACATGCATGCAAAATGTGGAATCATAGGTAAGGCATTTGAACTAATTTATTGATTGCCTCCATGAAATGTTGTCTAATGGCAAGCCAATATTACAAGATATGCATATTTTCCCAATAAGAACCAACAACAATATTACATTAAAAAATCCTAGAAAATCCATAATGCATACTAGTTCTATTTTACTTTTAGGTGTACAAAACTGAAAATCCTTATATAAAAGGAAAACTATTTTAGATATGATTATATACTCTATTGAAGCATTGAGAATTTGGCATATTGTATAACCCAAGGCAAGGATAGAGAACAATCTAATTTTCATCTTCCATCAAATCCCCACCTAAAAACTATGATGTTAGAAAATTGATCTTACACAACCTAAGAAGGTGAGTTAAAACCTAGGTTATAGGTTAGAATAGTTCTTAAAGGAAGCAAAAGAATTTGCCAAAAAACCTTTGGTATATATCCTTTACTTCTTGTTGGTAATGTCTACACCAATTAGAATGATTTATGACATCTGGAAAAGGCTTATGCTGCATTAAACGAACAAGGATCCAAGGGTAATGCTAGTTGAAGCAAGAGCACCTTGTGAGTGATAGGCCCCAGGTAAAAATTTCACTAGGTTTACTTAGCCTTATTGTATATCTAATCTAAATAATAATATTAGAATAATATCAATAGGACTTGGATATTTACTACATACACAAGCCAAAATATGTACAATTTGATTAATGCAGGTTATAAGAGAGTGGTGATAATTTTTTCAATAAATGCTCCAATTAAAAATATCTCGCTTAATTAATTTGACATATCTCTTGTACAAATTGACTTTGAGGATATCATCTATATTTTTGAAGTAGCGAGAGGAAATTTTTTTCTTAATTTTTTTTCGGAATACAACTAGGACCATGTTCCACAAAGAAGTACTAAGTGTTCCACTTAACTATCATGAGAAATCAGACTTGAACCAATTCAACTTCAATTCAAATAGCTTCATTTGCAAAAAATATTTGACAGTTATAATTAGTTATAAAATAATGACCCCACATGGAAATTAGAAGTGAAGAGTAGCTATCAATCTTAGTATGTTGTGGATAGCTAGTCTCTGATTGTTATTGCTAAAATTAAAAGGTGATAACTAACAATATATCAACTCACCGATGATTAACAAATAGAATAGGTATTGAGAAGATTAATGCAAGTATAGAGAGACCAGTGATATATTTCACATCAATACCCCACTTGCAACATTTACTCATGTGACAAATCTCCATAGCTATATACAATTGGCCTAACAAAATATCAACTATCAACTATTATGTCAGACATGGCAAAGGAAAATACTTTAGCTTATGCTCTCTGCCAAGCACCAACAACATATTCAACAAAGTAGTGCATAAGTTTTCAAGAATTAGGAGAAATCAAACTTGAGCCATCCAAATCAATTCAAATATGCAAATTCTTCATTTATAGAAAAAACAAATAGTTGTTATCTAGTATAAAATAATAACTTCACCTAGAAATAAAAAGTGAAGGGTAGATGTCTAACCGAGGTAAAAAGCCTTTTACTTCTCTTGATGCTATAACTACAAATGGTTCAAGATTAATATCTTCCAAAGTGAAAATTTATCCAATACCTACAAATAGCATTCGCTATCCAAAGGATTAGAAATACCTCTTGTTCAACTTTTCTCTTTGCTACAAGATTGGCCTTACTTCCTACCAAAGCCATCACCAAGTTTGGGTTTCTTCTAATAACAATTTGCTCTGTAGACTCAAAATGTAACTGATAAGTATATGCCTTGCAAATAAAAACCTAAGTGGTAAAATATGTATAATTTCAAAGAAGACTTCAAAAATAAGAATGAAAGTTACAAACTTAAAGCCAATTACAGTGGAAAAATAGCTTGAATTCAATTTCCTTCACTAAGCATATTTTCAAATAAAAAATTAGAAGATATCAATCATCCTTATACAAGCTTCCTTGTGTAGTAATTTTAGCTAATCTCACACTTCTCTACCTTAGACATATTGTAGACAACATCCCCGAGTAGAAGTTGCTTCCAAACTAACTAGAACTTGAAAAAACTAGAGATGGCTTAGAAGCTCACTAAGAACATGATGGACACACTTACCTTGTCTTTGAAGTTCCTATACCCATTTCTTTGCTTGAGTAAATGAATCCTACAATACAAGAAGCTTTGCTAAGATCTCTACAAAAGCATTCAATATTAACTTTCATAAAAAGCTAAACATTCCTCCCAGCAAGCAGAGCCTTTTAAGTTCTTATGATTTAATTTTTTCATGAAATTTTGAGCATAAAAAACCTTAGAAAAAAAATGCTTTCATCTAGATCTAAATTTGTAGTATTATTATCTATGATAGCTAGTACAAATTTGCAAAACAACATGAAATTTTGACATCAATGATATAGTAATGTTTTCTCACAAACACCCATCCTATACTATAAAGAACCTGGGTCCTAAACTTAAACCCTCAACTCTAAATAAAATTAAGAGCACCTTTTCAACAAAAGAGTGGTATGCCATGGAAATAAAAATGTAATCCACATAAAACAAGTTCAATCAACTAGTCCACATTTTATCTACCATTTGAAAGATGATTAAGATTTTATACATTCGAAGGATATTCAACAATAAATAAGTTAATAAACCACTCTTTGGTAACAACATATATATGCATTTGATATAAGAAAAAGGTAAGAAATCTTGGATGTCTCACTTCAATTGGTGTCATCAATTCTAAAGGCTTCTCCCAACTACACTACCTTGTCCTTTTATTATAATAGTATCTACATGAAAAAAAAAATCTTAAGCTCACTGATATGACCCACATATATCTAAAACATGCATGAACAGAACTAAACTTGATCCTATAAAGGAATACTATGTACAGACTAAGTCAACAACCATGGCTAACAAAGAGCATCCCCCATTGTTAAAAATGACTATCAAAACCTCAGAACAACACTTTGTGTCTTTTTTAAAAGGTCAAATAAACATATATGTAAATAACTACCAAACACATATCTCAAAATAAGACCATATCAAACTTGACTTGACTCAGTAATGCTATTTATTAAAACAATAAAATCTAATGTAGTTCAAATGTATCAACTTAGTACCTCCTTGCATCTCCAATAGTATGCTCTTGCCACTCTGAAGAATTTTTTGAATTAGAATTCAAAGGTTGTACAGGAGGCCTCTGAGGAAATCCAAAAGAACTATTAATTTCATGGAAATAACATTCCTTATGGCAAGTTGAAACTAATGACAAAACCCTTTTCAATACACTATGCCTAGTAAAATCTATGGGATGGAATCTTACAAAAGCAGAAGTTTCCTATTGGTTTGTTTGTACTACCTATGGTACAATACTATTTTGACCTACAAATCCCCATTGTTGTGCTCCAAAATTTACTAATGACATATGTTGAGGTTGCAAAACATATTGATAGGCTGGATTTGCATTGAATGAATTTGGCAGTTGTCCATATGGAGAGGACGTAGCAAACTAAAAGAGGATAAAAGGGAAATAAGCTTATCCATAGTATGCACACATAACCAACTACTTATGCAGAATTTTTTTATGGAAACCAAAAACTATTGAAAAATAATTGCAACATATGAAAATAATTCTACTGTATAGGATGATGATGGTGGCATTCCCATGCCCTCCAAACCTGGTGGAGGTGGCATATTCACAGGCTATGATGATTTCTAAGATTGTTGGGATTGAGAAGGCTCAGTTACCATTGGCCTTGGTTGCTGAAGATATGACATAGATGGTGCCTATGATGATGGTGGTGCTTGATGCTATTTCCCTGGGTGTGGAGGAATGTGTTGCATCTGTGGTGGGTATTGAATAGCTTGTGGCTAGAGAGACATGTTTGGTGGTGGCATTCCTTGTGCTACAAGCTAAAACTGTTGGCTACCCGAATTCATAAATTATTGATTTGTCTATGGAGCTACTCCTGGTCTAAATTGTTGTTAATCATCAGACTTCTTAATTAAAAATTTTAGGGAGAATAAATCCAAATGATAATGTTTTTGTGCTAACTTCAAAATCAAAATTAGAACTAATAAAATAGTTATGATTAAAAATTTGTCATAGGTGAGACAACATACTTGGAATGGCATCAGAGGTCCATAGTTATGAGGCCTTGAAGATATCATACTAAGGGGTCAAGGTAGCTGACAAGAGATAAAAGTAGAGAGAATGGGGGGGGCAGAGGGGGGGGCGTGTGGGGGATAGAAAAGAAAAGAAAGAACAAATAAATTTCAAATCATTAGATCTCTGTAAATGTTAAGGAATATTTATTTCAAAATTTTCACAAATGCTTATTAGCAGTCCAGAAGATGGAGGGTTCCCTGCCATGTGAGCTTAAGGACTAGAAGGATGCCTAGAGGTTGATGGAGTAGTTAATGAGGTTGGCCCTAAAATTTTGAGTAGATAAAAAAATATAATTTATATTCTTGGAAATAGTTAAAATAGGACCTCAAGACTACATAAAAGGAACTAAATGCTTTAAAAAAATTGTTGTAAAATTTGTAATTATGTACATTGTCACAACTAACTGCTCAAACCCCACTAAACATCACCAAAACATCAGCAACATAGCACTAATAATAACAACATAACAAATCAAGACGTGCTCCACACATCACTTCAAACTATTATGCTCCAAAGAAGAGGTGTCTGTGGTCAAATATTTTTGGTTGCAATGGAAAATAGAAAAATAAAGCACTGGGGAAATTAGAGACACCGCTATATATGGTAAGCATGCTCTTCACAAGTGGATTTTGGCACCTTCTACATTAATCATTAGGCTGGTTAGTGAACAAAATGATAGTTGTGAGACTGAGAAACTAGGGTCGGATTAGACCAAATTTTAATCATATACATCTTCCTTCTATCATATGCAATATCATTTTACCCTTATTCATATACCAGCAACCTAGAAATGGCATCCTACCCAACATAGAAAGTCATAGTTACCATGCATCAAAAAGAAACTATCAATCTTAAAATCCACCAATTTAACAAGTGGGTATGATGGACACAAATATCTCCCTAGTAGTAGACACTAGCCACTACACAACAAACTTTAGTTGAAAGACAACAATCCATCCCACTACTCATGCCCTTGTTTCCAATTAAACTTCATTACAATGCAATAATGATAATAGTTATAACTGTAGGCACCCAAAAATCTTTAGAAAATAAAGTATTTTTATTTTCTAAAAAAGTTCTGATGACATCATCATTTATTAATTAATTAATTATTTAATTTATTTATTTATTTTTATGCCATTAAATCCCTTTATCTTAATTAAAAATATTTAATTAAGGAATCCCTCCCAAAAATGTTTAAATCTTATTTAAACATTATTTCCTTATTTATTAATTATTTAATTAATAAATTGACCAAAAAATCCTAAAATAAATTAAAAATTTATTTTTTGCCCAAAACTTGGCCAATTTCCTTATGACCAATAACCTTTTCCAAAATCTTTTAATCCTTCTTTAATTTCGATTAAAGGCTAATCCCATCATTTCCTACCCCTAATCCCAACGCAAAATATTTAATTAAGATTAAATATTAATCCTCATGTTTATTAAAAATATTTTAATAAATATCTCCTCAACCCAAACCCTTGAAATAAATAAAACTTTATTTATTTCATAAAATCCTCATCCTAAGAAGTTCTAGACTCTTCTAGAAAGTCTTCATCCTCATCCTAGGAAATTCTAGACTATTCTAGAAAGTCTTTATCCTCATCCAAAGTCTAGACTCTTCTAGAAGATGTCTTTAAACCTAATCCTAATCCCCTCCTAACCTTGTCACATTCTCTAAACATGGGTTAAAACTTACTAACCCAAACCAAAGTTAACAAATATCTCCTCCTTCACCCACCCTCATTAAATTCCATCCACTTGCCTATCCCTAAGCTAATCTTAAACCATCCTAATCCATCCTCTAATCATTTTCACAAGCCTAAGCAAGCTTAAAACCCTCCTAATCAAGCCCAAGTCGAAATTGCTCTCATCTCCCTCAAAATATCTCAACCATAAAACTTTATGGAGTGCACTAGGTCATAAATGACTCTTACAAGCCCTTTTATGGCTCTTACAAGTCATTATGAGGGTCTTTATGAAGATTTTATCCCTTGAGCCTCCTTTGTTGACTCATCTTTCCCCTTTCCTCCATCCTCTCATCATGTGACATGTGTCACTCTTTGATTGGCTATAAGGAAGCACAATCCATGTGCTCTCTTCTCATGAAATTTGAGCCCTCCATGAGCTTTTTTCCATCCTTGCATCTTAGCCCTCAATCCCTCAAGCCTCTTGCCTATAAATTGGATCCTTCCCCTTTGCAAAATAACACAATCTATGACGTAAAGTTATAATGCTATTTTGAGAGCCAAATCCATACTAAAGCCATCTATCCACACTAAAAATCCACAATCATCCATTGAAGCCTTTGGAAGCATATTGAGCATACATCCTATCCATTTAGATAAAGCTACTCAACAAGAGAGCTTCTTATTGAGAGAGTCCATTAATGGCTCATATTCTCAATTGAGAGTTCATCTTAGTCTATCTTGAAGTTTATGAATTTTGTTTAGTTTGTAGAAGCTTTATTTAAATTTGGTTTCTATTAGCATACTAACATTGCTCATATACATTTTGGCACGCCCGGTGGGACCCCGCATGGGTCATCTTCATTAGCTTTTTTAGTCAAGTTTTGTATGTCATTTGCTGATTTTGGCTGATTTTGCTTTTTTTTGTGATTGGTAGGATTGTATAAATTTGTTTTGTAGGTCCACATGAGCATGAAGAAGACAAAGGAACTCATAGTCTATCTCATAGTATTTGCAGATTTTTCAAGCTTATAGGTGGACAAAGCACTTGGAACTCTTCTTCCTCTTCTTGTCTATATTCTTCTTATTCCATCTACTTCTTCTTCTTCTTCTTGTGGGAGATCTTGGCAATTTTTTTTTAAGGAAGCACAATCATACACACTTCTTTTTAGTGCTTAAAATGAACCCCCAAATCATACTTAAATCCATTAAAACATTAAAAATTTGCAAAAAAGAAAAAATCTTTTAACAAGTGAAACTAAACCAATCTAATCATTTGCATCCTTGCAACATCAAGGTTTTAGATGCATTCATGCAAAGTTAGGAACACTTCATTTTTGAGAATTTAAAAAGAACTTCAAGTTTCCATTTCAAAAGGTTCAAAATCAACACTAAGTGCACACTAAAATTTAAATCAAACTCAAAGCATCAATCAAGGATAAAATGAACCTCATTTGCAAATATGTTAAAGTTCTTTTAAAAATCTCATGAAAACTAAGAGTCCTAAATGGTTGCCAAAATTGTCCTAAAAAGCTTTGTTATTTGTTCCAAACAAATGTCTTGTTGCAAAATATTGAATGTTTCTTAGGTTTTTTATGCATCAAAACAATCTAGGAATATCATTTTTGGGCTTAAAACATGCAAACTAGAACACAAAATCTTGAATGAAAAGCAAAGTCCAAAGAGTCGTTTTCACTTTTGAGTCTAAAAACAATTTTGAATGATCTAAGGTTAAAACAAAGCACTTCAAAGTTCTTAAAACAACACACAAAATCTCAAATTTTGAATGCTCAAAGGAAAAAACTTGAATGTTTAATCACTTGTCTTTGAATGCATGTTGCTAAAATCACTCTTGAGTGCCATGGATTAAAGTCAAAGTTTTTTTTTTTATGAATGCATGATTAAAACAACAAATCCAATCTTGAATGCCATAGATCAAATAATCATCTTTTGGAGCATAAAAAGAATCTACATTTTTGTAATCTTTTAAGTTATAAAAATAAATAAAAATGCTTTGAGTGAGTTTGTCGTTGGACTCACCCTCTTTAATCACCCATCAATTTAACCATTGGTTGTAATCTCAGTGCCATCTATGGGGATGGGTCCACCTAAGAGGGTGTTAAGTGCTCCACAAAGATCAAACTCCACTCACTTGGGTTTTTAGTGGTTTTTCTAAGTTAGAAAATTTCTTGAATGCGCATTAATCTCGCTCACACTTCACTTGGGCATAAAAATCTGACAAATCTTGACGTGGATGGCCTCCGGGCGCGCGCTTGAAATCGAATCTCACACACTTTTGTTTTGGGCTTAAAATAAACTCACACTCAATCTTGAATGCCTTAAAGAAAAATCAATCGATACTTGACGTGGAGGGCCTCTGGGCACACAGGTTTACCTTCTTGTTGACCCTAACTCTTCTTCTTGTTCACATTCTTCGATCAATTTTATTTTTGTCGATGCTTCAAAGTTGGAATAAACATTGTATCTTAAACATGAGTGCTTGCAAAGTCTAGATCAGAAAATTTAAGCGTTAGTTGGTAAAAGAACAAGTGTGTTTTTTAGCCCAAGGTCATCCAAGTCTTCTCTCCCCTTGTCATCTTTCGAGGCCATCTTGGGTGCATAAGATTAGGATCCAAAACCTTGTTTCACTTTTTAGGAGGCCTGCTTGGGGATTTCATCACCCCTTGGGATGACCTCAACTCCAACATTTCGGCGGAGTATAAAGATCAGGAGGTGAATCCAAAGACACCTCTCTTGGAATCAAGATTTTGTCACTCGGGCTAAGCCTCAAGGAACTTTATACCCTAGAGAAGTGAAAGAGGAGAAGTGGGTTACCGCTCCTCTCGGCTATGTGACATCTTTTTGGTTTCATCTACGGATTTGGGCCTCACGTACCTTGCATATATCGAGGACTCCCTAGCTAAACAAAATTTCATCCTTGTAGAAAGCTTCCTAGGATGTTGGTGTGTTTGAAGTGCTTGCTCCAAAATTTTGTCTGCTTGTTTTTTCATAGCTTTTGAATGAATGTTTGCCAATTTTGGTCGAAATCCCAAAAAAGTAGAAATCTCCTAGCTCAAGGCATACTTAGCATAGTCACTGCCTTATCAAAAAATTATCCAAGCTCCCCCGCTGCAACCGAATCTATCTAGTTCTTTGCCTTAGAACAATCCCAAATCCAAAGTCCATCCAAATCATCCCCCTAGCCAGCTAGCAACCCAATCCAAAATCACCCAAGCCTTTAAAGAGTTGTTGTCACTTTGCCAAAATTTGCTATCCAATCAATCTATCCTACCAACCAACCAATCTCACCAAGGTTATCCCTTTGAGAGAGCATTGTCTAGGGTAATCCAGCTTTGTCACTTGTATCCCTCATCACCTTGAGCTAAAAGTTGGGATCCACAAGTGGTCAATCTCGTGTCATGCCATAGGATCACTAGTCTATCCTTAAGTTGACACAATCTCCACCAATCCAGCGCATAGGAAAGCAAAACTCTCACTTTTTGACAGCATGCCCTTGAAGTCTTCCATCCACAGGAAAGCCAAAAATCTCCAGCCAATCCTCCTTAGGTCTATCATACAACTTTGACTCTCCCTAGGAAATCTTTCATCAGCCAATCCAAAATCTGTGCTTAACCCAAATCCAACCATGAGCTTCTGTGTTCATCCATACGCAAGACCCCATCCCCATAAAACTCATCATCAAAGCATGAAGTACCAATCCTATCATGATGTATTTGGTCGCATTGTCCTTGCTCTCGCCACCTCCTATTCCAATGATGACAAAAATCTTGTTGACTATGATGGGTATATTGAAAGCCTTAGAAACATTCCCCCAAGCATCCCCCAAAATCCAAGAGTTATTCCAAACTATCTAGTCATGCCATCTGATATTCTAGCTTCCCCTCCATCACCCCATCAACCAAGCTTCCAATCTTCCACCCCCATTACACTAGCTATTCCTGTGAATCCACCTCCACCTTCGACACATGAGTCTCCAAGGAATCTCCTAGAGGAAATACAGGAAAAGTTGCCTCCAACAGTCGATAAGCCATGTCATCTAATCCAACCATTTGAAGTAGTTAGTGATGAAGCTTCCCCATCTATAATATCACCTCCATCTCCCATAGCTATCATCCCCATACCATCCATCAAATTGCTTAAAATCCTTCCACTTCTCTCAAGCATCAAAATCCCACCACCTGTCAAATCCCTCCAAATCCTATCCACATCGCCTCTAAGCATTTCCCAAATCTCTCATAATGACCCTTATGCATCCATCTTCTACTCACCCATCTCCACTACTGAATCTCCCATCTATCCATCCGCTGCCTTTGAAGAATCCATCCCTTTACCTCCTATTGCACCATCCACTCCAAACCAATCCTATCAAGATCCTGCCCAAAAGCATGTTGACATCCCCCAAAGCATAAATGAAGATATCATCGTACCATGTCTTCCATCCATAGTGCAGTCACCATCTCCTCCATCTCCAAAACCTCAAGCCATATCTTCTCCACTACAAGATATCTTGTCATCCCACCAGCTACATCAAGATCCTATCCTTCCATCTCCCCCGCTCCATGCTTCCATCTTACCACCTATCCAAGCTATTCCACCATCTATAATCTACCCTCTTGGTTCACTTACATTAATCCACAGTGGCCCTCTCTCAGCAGAAGAATTAAGAACAGTATCTCCCCATTGCAATACACCTAATAAATCACTTCTACCATTTTCTGCAAGCAAAAAGTTTCCTCAACTTGTTCAAATGCTCAATCAATGGCATTATCAAGGTCAAGGTTTAGGACCACAAGAGCAAGGAATCAGAGAGCCTATTATTGCACAAAAAAATCTAGGATTTCATGGTCTTGGATATGTATCCAAAGGCTCACCATCTAAAGGTGTTGGTACACCACACCCCCAAACCAAGCCTATCTCCAAGCCCACCATCCCAGCCTCCCATCACTTCTTCAAGAAATCCTATGTCATCCCCCCTCCACCATCTTTGCAACCCAAAACAACCTACCATATCCCCCCTTCATCTGCTAAATCCATTTTGGGTCCCTATGTCCCAAAATCTACCATCCTCCATCCTCCTATCAGCCATCATAAAAATCCTATTCCATCCATTCCTATGCATGATCAACAAAGGCACATATCAGGGCACATCATCCATCATCATCCCCCTACATGCTCTTTCATATCCCCTCCATCTCACAAAGCTTCTCCTAACCATCTTCCCAAAGCTTACCACAACAATTTAAATGCCAACTTCAAAATGCATAAAGCTAAAAATCCACATCCTAGGCAATCATATGTCTATTCTCAAAGACATACTCCAAAAAGGAAAAATCCAATCAAAGAATGCAAAACAATGAAAAAGCCTATGAAAAGAAAATCCAAAACCATGTGGATCCCCAAGAAAAAAGTTGAAACCCAATGCATAATGGCATCCACCATTGCTAATCCCCCATCTAGTGACTCATGTCCCCCATCTCCTAACTCCATCTTGGGTGCCTATATCCCCAAGTACGCTTCCACAAATCCTCCATCACGCCCACATCTACCATCTATCCCCCATATGCTCTTTTCACACCCATCCCAACATGTGCCAATGTTGCTCTTGCAAGCATCCCCATCTCATGCTCCTTTCCAGCATTTTCATCCCTCCATCTCCTACCATCAATCCCATTTAATCTGATCTATTGCATAAATCACACATCCGATGTACCAACAACTAGCAACAAAATTGAACATTCCAACAGCTAGTGAAAAATCCCAAAAAAGCCAAAATAGTTGAAGAAAGCCAAAATCATTCCAGCTAAGTCCAAAGTCAAAAATTCAAAAAAAGAAAAGAAAAATAAAGCGTCCACTGGTGAAAACTTGGCAATTCAAGCACCTTGGACAAGTACCATGATGAAAACTTGGAAAACAAGCGTCATGCATAATCCTGCCATCCCTAGCTTAGCCTATCACCCTCATGCTTTTGGTCATCTCTTGACATCCACCTCCATCTTCCAATCTATCCACCTATCCTCCATCCTCTAGCTTCCATCTCACACCATCCACTAATCTTATGCAGCTTTAGCCAATCATCTCAGCTATCATCCATCTCCCTAGCCCCTTCAGCTTTTTCCATCCAAGCTTCAATCCTATCACATCCATCATAAGACCTCCATCCTCCCTTGTCATTGATATCTAGCTCTAGGCTATCCTCATGCAAACCCAATGTCATCTCCTTATATCCATCATAATCCTAGCTATCTACCATCCTATCCAGCCATCTCATCCTACTCCTCTAGCTATCCTTGGTCACAAAATCTCTCATCATCATTGGATGCATCTTGTCAAATCCATATCTTTCGTTATCACCTCATCCTTAGCTTCTACCTCTTGCACCAAATTGAGCCATCCCGCTATCCTCTCATCCTGAGCTTTTTATCCATCTGTATCATCCCTATCATTGGTCCATTAGCTTGTACCATATCTTGATTAGCTCGCTTGTAAATATCTTGGTCTATCAGCTTGTACATCCTCTTTAGCTTAGTACCATTGCATCTATCCAATGTTCATGTCAGTTCATCCTTGATCAGCATCTTGCACCCATCGCACATCTTGGTTAGCTATTCCAATGCATCCTTTAGCTAGATTTCCTATCACCAAAGTGTTATCTTTCTTAGTTCAGCTTGCCAGACGCATCACTCATCCAAATCCACCAGCTTAGGTGCTCTCCGATAGGTCCTTGCAGGATATAGCTTTCCTCATGTCTGATCTTGGTCTGTTAGTACCTCCTCCTACCCATCTCATTGGCAAACGGTTCTCTTTTGGATTTTCACTTTGTTTTGATTTGGATTCTTCCCTATTGGGTCTTGAAATATCTTTTCCAAGCAATCTCCTTGTTACCTCCTCAAGGTTGCCACGATCTTCCATATCATGGTATACTGTGAATGGGGCAATCAAAGCATAAGGTCTTGATCATGTCTTTTGCTTGTTTTCTTTTTTTCTTGTGGGTTACCCAGTGTCGTTTCCACACTGCTTCCTCTGGGATTCATGTGTGATACTGGGGCAATCCTTGCGTGTTTGTTTTGAGTCAGTTTGTCAGTCCTCTAGACAGTTGGTGAAAAGGCCTTGATGTTCTTGGTAACCTTGGCAATTAACCAACAATCCTATAGCAAATCTAGTGCTCAACTACATGGTGGTACTTCTCTTTGAAGTATCCCCCTCACTCAAAAAGCTTCAATGGTTTTCCTTCATTGCCATTATCCCCCATCCATATCTGGCATCCGTCTCTCCTACCCCAGCTTATGCATCAGTATCTCTTTGAATCACTCCTCACCTTTAGCTTTAGGGATCCACAATCCTAGTCTTAGGGATCCACCAATCCAAATCAATCCACCAAGCCTCATCTTTTGAGATCCACAATCCTAGTCCTAGGGATCCCCGAAACCCATCTTTTGCCAATCTAACTCTTTGAAATCCTATTGCATCAGCTTTTTTAATCCCCTCATCCATCTCCCCATCCTGGATTCCTTTTATAGCGCTCTGCTCCTTCATCCTCTGCAATCCCTGAGATCTTAAGCTTGCTTCCTCTTGTGCCTCTAATTCTCCCTTTATCATTCTCCCGTAGTGAGAGTTTGAGCTAACCAAACCTCTTCTCTTAAGCAAATCTGAGTCTTCTTGCTCATCTCAAATTCTTGTACTTTTCAAGAAGTCATCGAGCCTCGCTTTCTCTCCCCACTGCCTTCTTGAGGGGGCATCTCACAGTCCATTCTCTCCTCTTCTGCTCTAGCCTTGGGCATCTTATTTTCTTATCTTTGATGCCATGCCACTTGCGGCATCACATCAAAGAGGGGCAAAATGTAGACACCTAAAAATCTTTAGAAAATAAAGTATTTTTATTTTCTAAAACAGTCCTGATGACATCATCATTTATTAATTAATTATTTATTTAATTTATTTATTTATTTTTATGCCATTAAATCCCTTTATCTTAATTAAAAATATTTAATTAAGGAATCCCTCCCAAAAATGTTTAAATCTTATTTAAACATTATTTCCTTATTTATTAATTATTTAATTAATAAATTGACCAAAAAATCCTAAAATAAATAAAAAATTTATTTTTTGCCCAAAACTTGGCCAATTTCCTTATGACCAATAACCTCTTCCAAAATCTTCTAATCCTTCTTTAATTTTGATTACAGGCTAATCCCATCATTTCCTACCCCTAATCCCAATCAAAATATTTAATTAAGATTAAATATTAATCCTCATGTTTATTAAAAATATTTTAATAAATATCTCCTCAACCCAAACCCTTGAAATAAATAAAACTTTATTTATTTCATAAAATCCTCATCCTAAGAAGTTCTAGACTCTTCTAGAAAGTCTTCATCCTCATCCTAGGAAATTCTAGACTATTCTAGAAAGTCTTTATCCTCATCCAAAGTCTAGACTCTTCTAGAAGATGTCTTTAAACCTAATCCTAATCCCCTCCTAACCTTGTCACATTATCTAAACATGGGTTAAAACTTACTAACCCAAGTCAAAGTTAACAAATATCTCCTCCTTCACCCACCCTCATTAAATGCCATCCACTTGCCTATCCCTAAGCTAATCCTAAACCATCCTAATCCATCCTCTAATCATTTTCAAAAGCCTAAGCAAGCTTAAAACCCCCCTAATCAAGCCCAAGTCGAAATTTCTCTCATCTCCCTCAAAATATCTCAACCATAAAACTTTATGGAGTCCACTAGGTCATAAATGACTCTTACAAGCCCTTTTATGGCTCTTACAAGTCATTATGAGGGTCTTTATGAAGATTTTTTCCCGTGAGCCTCCTTTGTTGACTCATCTTTCCCCTTTCCTCCATCCTCTCACCATGTGACATGTGTCACTCCTTGATTAGCTATAGGGAAGCACAATCCATGTGCTCTCTTCTCATGCAATGTGAGCCCTCCATGAGCTTTTTCCCATCCTTGCATCTTAGCTCTCAATCCCTCAAGCCTCTTGCCTATAAATTGGATCCTTCCCCTTTGCAAAATAACACAATCCATGAAGTAAAGTTATAATGCTATTTTGAGAGCCAAATCCATACTAAAGCCATCTATCCACACTAAAAATCCATAATCATCCATTGAAGCCTTTGGAAGCATATTGAACATACATCCTATCCATTTAGATAAAGCTACTCAACAAGAGAGCTTCTTATTGAGAGAGTCCATTAATGGCTCATATTCTCAATTGAGAGTTCATCTTAGTCTATCTTGAAGTTTATAAATTTTGTTTAGTTTGTAGAAGCTTTATTTAAATTTGGTTTCTATTAGCATACTAACATTGCTCATATACAATAACATGCATTCACAAATAATAAAATCAAAAGCAACCAATACAACTTTAGGACATTAATAGTAATATATTCAAAACATATTGTTATTGATGATGGGAAAAACCACCTCCCCCGTCTGTAAGCCAAAATCAATTTTCAAAAAAACCAATTACTCTTTCCATGAATGGATTCTACAAGAAAAGACTACACTACAAGTAAATTTATCACTACCCAATCTAAAAAAATGTTTAGTACCATTCCAATAGCCAAGAATATTGTAAAGATTATCATTTTGAACAAAAAGCGGGTAAATATTAAAACTAAGTTAAAGTTGTCACAATTTTTACTTTCTAGTAAAAAATACAATAGTTTTTACTACACTCCTCTATCTAAGAAAAGGAGAGATTTAGAAAATTGAATTGATCCCTCTTTTAGGAGGGTTCCAAAATAAATGCTCATTGGTTCAATTCTATCAAAAGCATGAACAATTAAAGATTTACCATTGCATCTTTATAATTACACTTCCCAAATTAAGCTAGATGTGCACAAAATGTACATCTTGAGAGTTTTGAATCAAGATGACATGTGCATCTTGCAAATTTTAAAAAGTGAAAGATTGTAACTTACCAAAAGTAGCATCAATTTCATCCATGACATAAAGTGGGGTAGGTTCATAATGGTGAAGTGCAAAAACCAAAGCTAATGAACTTAATTTCTGCAACAATGATAGAGCCTGAGTATAAGAATCTGGAAAAAGAGCTTACAAAATCATCAAATAGATCTAGGATTACTTTATTCCTAAAGCATGGAAGTTATTTTATTCAAATTTTCATAAGAACCAGCTATACATAACAGATATTGATCAATTGTTGACTAAATAGTAAATTGTATGCATGTCTTGGAGTCCTTAAAAACCAAGTAAAATGGTCTTTTCTAGCAACTATATTAATCAATAATCAGAATTGGCTACCATTCATTAACACTTAAGTCAAACATATGACTCAATAGGACACTTGATATATACCTTTTCACCACCAGATAGGTTAGTAATATTTTTCCAACTCTTTTTGGGAGGCTGTACACTAAAAACAACACCTTCAACAAAAGGGTATAATGAGTCAAACAACTCCAACTCAACATCACTACCCAAAGTTATCATCTACATATATTTTTTATTCCTTAACATTTTATTATGTAAAGTATTCATAAATTTGACTTATTGATGATAAAACTGCATATGGAAAAATAGATGGTACAATAATTTACTCTTGTATGGATTCCAAGCTTGGCTTTAACTCCTTTAATTAAGCTTGCAATAAAGTTACTTTCTTGAGTACTCTTTCAAGGGTACTCAATTAAAGCAATTGTTCATTTCCTAGTGTTGTTTGAAGCAAATTAAGATCAATGCCTTCAATTTGAATTCTCCAAGGGCAATAGCACCACAAAAATTTATCAGCATATCAGTGTTTATTAAGAGATTGCTTCAAGTTCTAGTACCCACATCAGAATAAAGCATACCATAGTTTGACAGCCATTCCAATCCCCACATTGGAAGAGTGCAACACACAATTTGGTCGGCATGCATATTTAATAACATGCCCAAAACTAGGGCTTTTGCATGCCTAGAAAATGTCAAGGTCCAATAATGTTCACATTTACTCGTAAATCAATGAAAAAGGTAGATAAATGACTTTAGATCTATTCACAAGGTTTGACCAGGTAAGAAGAAAGGAAACCCACTGCTCAATATGTTGTTCAAGTGCTTTGCTTAGTTCTTCTAACTTCAATACCCATGGCCCTTTTCTTCCCACTCTTTAGATATCTTCTTTACATCTTCTAATTTGTATTGCACATCAACCTATAAATGAAGCATATTTTTTATTCAGTTAATAGCAAAACTATTTGATCATGCATGAACTGTCTATTTCACTAAAATCATGTATTTTTTCCATCCAAGGTTTTCAAACACTTTATGTGAGTTTTTCATTTAAACTGGGGCAAAGACCACTTGCCTCTCCTAATTGCAGCTCATCCACAACCTTTTTAAGTTCATTGTATTCATTCTTGGCTAATAGCTTGTTATCAAATTTGATCAATATAAAAAAGTTTATGTGCACAATAAAATAGTTTAATTGCCTAATGTTATCACCTTGTTATCAAATTTGATCAATATAAAAAAATTCTATCGAGACTCAACAAACTTTATCTTAATTACTTGACGTCAATGATTGAGAATTTCAAATTAGTCATAAATGAAACAAAATTGTTTCTCTGATTTTCAAATCAACAAGCAATAATAGCATCATACTCAAAGAGTCCTCTTATGTTCTTATGTTCTCCTATTGACAACCAAAATGACATTGCAGTAGCTATGTTTTTCTAACTGCAGTGACCAATTTATCATGGTGAGCTTCCTAACAATTTGCAGGCAACTAGTTGCCTACCATATTATGATAGATATTGGTATTCATTCAATTTCAATATGATATAGTATAATCCCTACCTACATAAAATACACATCATAATTTAGAAAGGGTAGAGGGCCTAAGACAATTGGCATCACATCCAACATAGGCTTGCATTTTCCTTCTTTCTTTATAATAAGGGCACTACACAAATACACAATCAGTGAACATCCTAATAAACCATATTTGCAAGGACTTAAATGACACTATTTTACATTCATTTCATTGATTAGGAAATTGAAAAAATAAAAATAAATTACATCAAATGAATATACCATGTTACCTTAGTTGGATCAATAATTCTTGCAACCATCAAATCTTCATAACCACCTATAGCAGCATTGTATCCATAATTGGGATTATCATTGGAAAGGACCTGTAAAAAGATAAGGATAGGGTTGTCATGTTACTACCATGAAGACTAGAAAGAGCTATTCACATCCAATGCGACATCCAATGGAATTGAATAAGATTGTTGCATGGATTTGTTATGAGAATTCCTTCCAACTTCTTGTTGAGATCTTTGGCCCTCTTGTTGAAATTTGATTCATATGTATCTAATCTAACCTATCATAAGATATATTGAGATGTAAACTGATCACATAAAAGCAACAAGTGCACATTTATTAGATAGGATTTGTAAAGCAAGAGAAATCCAAAAGCAACATATTGACATTTTTTTTTAGTGCCCCCTACAGACTATTTAGTTCTTTGTGTACATAGCTCACATCAAGGTACTAGGCTAAGCTTTATACAAAAAATAGTAAACAGAGAGTTATATTTAAGGCCAAAATCACAATTCATTGCTAAACCAAAAAACTTCTCCTTTATGTACTAGTTGAAGCCCTCACACCCATTCATAATAGAAGAAGAAAAATAGGTTTTAGGTCACTCCTGAGTGAGAAACCAATTTAGTGTATGAGATCCCCTTATGCAAACACTCTGAAAGGTATTTATTTTCTAATTTCTTGATAAATTGTTCAAATAAAATGTACAACCATCCCCAAGATTTGAACCTATAACCTCCAATGTACTATGTGTAGGCCTTTCCCCATTAGACTAACTCAAACTATACTCGGGGCCCCCAAAGTGCAAACTGAATTCAACAAAAACCATATTTTGTAAAGAAAATTTACATTTAAAGATGTGTGATCAAAAAAAAGAAAATAATAATTAGACAAATTTCATTTGACCTTACCAATCACTATTATAATTCTTTAGAATAACTGATGGGGGGGAGGGGTGAATTAGTTATTCAAGGTCCAAATGCCATAATAAAACTTTTTTTATTTTCTCTACAAATCCCTAAAGGTGCATAACTGAACCTATCATGCATGCAATTTAAATATTGAAACAACTAAGAAAAGTAAACATGCATCACACCATAACACTAAGAATTTGATAACCCAGAAACCCTCCAGGAATAAGAAGTTAAAACTAGGGTGGGGATGATACCCACAAAATAACTGTGCAATTGATTTTAACCACTTTTGATGGTATGCCCTATGAAAAGCCTGCCCTATTAAAGGCTACAACACATTTTTAAATGTGACCTTGTTAGAGGATTTCACCAAACTGTGAGGAATGGGCCTAGTTAAAGGACTTTGGAACATTCACTTGGAATGTCACCCTATTAAAGGATTTACAATATGGCTATTAAAAAAACCTAAGTCCATAGGTTTTATCTTAACTGTTACAATTGCTAGAAAGTAACGACAATGGCTTTGATCTGATTCAACTTACAACATAACTTGCAGATTATAGATCACACTTCAGTTCAATCCTTTGCTTGGCTTTTAATCACTTTAGTTATGTTAGCTTGTCTTCCTCTCAAGCTCTGTTTCCTTGAGTCTTCTTTACTCATCAAACCAATGCAATCATATCTATGGTCACCCATTGAAATAGAGTATTCTTTGTTCTCTTACTCTTTAGCACTTTTCTTCAGCAGCTCATGATTTCATACTTTCTCACCACCACACTTTTGCTTTGTGACCTTATGACATTTTAAATAGAAATCTGAAATATCTTTCTCACTTAATTCTCCCTCTCCAATTTTAGGTTTTCAATGGATTAGGTAGGATACAATGTATCTACCCTATTTTTCTTCTTCATCTAGAAACCTTGTCTTGCATCCAGTTGTTTTCGCTAAAAACCTTTTTACATAGTGTTTTATGCCACTAGCTCATCACTCTTATCTTCTATCTAGTTTACAAACTTCTAGGTAACAACCTTGTCGGCTTTGATTTCAAAATAATGTAGCAACTCGACATTATTGGTCTACTAATACTTGACTTGTTCTGTGTTACTCAGCACTTGTATCCTACTTCACATCTATATCTCTACTTGCCACCTATTTCATGCTCGGCACTTGATGTTTACTCAGCACTTATTTTTTTCTCGACATCTATATCTTTACTCGGCACCTATTTCATGCTAGGCACTTGATGTTTACTCGGCACTTGTTTTCTACTCGGCATCTATATCGTTACTTGGCACATGTTTCATGCTTGGCACTTGATGTTTACTCGGCACTCTCTCTTTAATGAACTTAGTTAGACTTTACAAATGACTTAGCTAAAACCTTACATCTTTGATATGTTTCAGTGTGCCCATTCTCTGTGTCTTAGAGTATGTCATCAATACACTTTTTCATCAATGGCTTAGTTGATCCTTGTATTTCATTACAACATCATAACTTCAACCTTTCTCTAGGTACTTTAGTTACATCTTATTGATTGCCTGCTCCTTGTCAATCAACCAATTGATAGTATTTGGATCACTAAAGCAATTGTCATTCTTGCAAGTAGCAAGTTTGATAGCAATGACAAAACAATGATTGAGAACATTCTTTACCAGTTCCATTACTTTTTATGTTTAATCTCTTTAGTCATTTCCAACAATCTCCCTCGTGATCTTTTTCAATCATTTCCAACAATCTCCCTTTTTGGCATTGATGGCAAACCAAACTAATCATTTGATCAACTTAGTTACATATGTTTTTCTAACACTTTCTATTTCTTCCTCTTTTTCTGTAGTTTTACTACTAATCATATATCTTTACTTTTCAGTTTCTCATAAGTCTCCCTCTTTCATATATATCTCCCTCATGAGTATCTTTCTCTTATTTTGTTTATTTTGGTTAGTTTCTTCATATCTCCCTCTTTGACATAAATGCCAAAGATGTAACATCTTTAACATGTTAAATATAGGCTTTGCATCTCATATTTTCTCTCTCTATCACCATGCTTGTGACTGATTTGGAGTTTCTGCTCTTGCTATCATCCTCTACATCATTCTTCTGATATTTCAATGATTTATTCCTATTGATGCAGGGCAGCTTCCTTGTTATTTTTATACTGCTTGAGTTAGGGGTATTACCCCCAACTTGCCTCTAAGATATTCATAGGCATCCTTTGGCAATGGTTTGGTGAAGATATCTGTAGTTTGTTCCTTTGTGTGAATATACTCCATCTTCACTTGTTTGTCTTCTACCAATTCTCTGACATAGTGATACTTGATTGCAATATGCTTAGTTTTTGCATGCATTACTGGATTCTTGGATATGTTTATAGCATTATTGTTATCACAATACAATATCACAGGTTTGGTTACTTCTTCTTTCAAAACTTTCAATAAATGTGTGAGCCACACAATTTTTGTGCAATTGACTACTACTGCCACGTATTTTGATTCTGCAGTGTGCTGAGACATGCATGTTTGCTTCTTACTGGTCCAAGTAACTAATCTTTTTCCTAAAAATAGTGCCTCCCCACTTGTGCTTTTTTTGTCATCAATGTTACCTCCCCAATTTGAATCTGTGTATGCATTGAGCTCAAACTTTTCATTCTTTTTATAATATAGAACAAAATTATCAGTTCCTTTGAGATACCTCATTATTCTTTTTACTACTATGAGATGATTTTCTTTGGGATTAGTAGAGAATCTAGCCACTATTCCAACTACTAATGCTATGTCTAGTCTACTATGTACAACATATTGTAGTTTTCCAATCATGGATCTATACATTTTTTAATTAACTTCAGCTGAGACACCATTTTTGGATAGCTTATTTCTTGTTGCCATTGGTGTGCTGACAGGTTTGGAATCTTCTAATCCAAATGTTTTAAGTATCTCTTTGATGTACTTTGATTGTGTCATAAATATACCATGTTTTAGTTGATGTACTTGCAATGCAACAAAGAATTTGATTTCTCCAAACATAGACATTTCAAATTCATGTTTCATTTTGTCAGTAAAACTTTTGCAAAGCACTTCCTTTTCTCCAAACACTATGTCATCTACAAAGATTATAGATACAATAATGTCCTTACTTTCTTCTAATTTGATATACATTTTGTTGTTGTCATTAGTTCTTTCAAATCCAATTTGCACTAGATACTTGTGAAGTCTCTCATACCATGCTCTAAGTGCTTGTTTCAGACTATAGAGTGCTTTATGTAGTTTACAAACCATATCTTCTTTTTTTTCATCAACAAAACCATCTAGTTGTTCAATATAGACTTCCTCTTCCAATATACCATTCAGAAAAGCAGACTTTACATCCATCTGATAGACTTTAAAACTTTTATATGCAGCATATGAAAGTAAAGTTGTTACTCCTTCCATTCTTGCAACAGGGGCAAATGTTTCCCCATAGTCTAATCCTTCTTCTTGAGCATAACCTTTACATACTAGTCTGGCTTTGTTTCTGGTAATTTCTCCATTCTCATCTAGCTTGTTTCTGAATACCCATTTGGTACCAATCACATTTTTGTCAACTAGTCTGGGAACTAAATTCCAAGTTTTGTTCTTCTTAATTTGATCAATGTTTTCTTCCATAGCTTTATACCAGTCACCATCTTGTAATGCATCATACACTGTCTTAGGTTCAATTTTGCTTAATAGACATTATTCATTTCTTAGTCTATTCCTTGTCATTGGTCTTGTATCTTTGTCACCAATTATCTATTCAGTAGGGTGATGGCTCTTCACATATTTGGACAATCTTGGTTCTATCCTTGTTTCTATATTTGATCTTTCAAATTCAGGATCACTATGCACTTCATTGTCAGGTAGCTCTACACCTCTGTCATGTGTACTGACTTCAGAGTTAGAATGAGAATTATCTTCATTCTGCAACTTGGCTTCTGAATGCAACTTGGCATTCACTGGTTGTGAATTGGCTGAAATTGAAAGTTGTTGTTGAATCCCAGTTTGATTGATGGTATCTTTGTTAATGGGCATTCCTTCATAAGAATACACGAAGGTTCTGTAGTCATCCATTTTCTTTGTTTTTTCAACTTGGACATCTGCATGCTCATCAAAGTTTACTTTTGCACTTTTCACAATTTTTTCAGTGTTAGTATTTAAACACTTGTATGCTTTACTTCCAGTGGAGTAACCAAGGAATATTCCTTCATCACTTTTTGCATCAAATTTTCCATTTCTAGCATCTTTAAGGATAAAACATTTGGAGCCAAATACTTTGAAATGCTTTACATTGGGTGAATGACCATACCATAATTCAAAAGGTGTTGCATTTGTACCTTTCTTGACTTGTACTTGGTTCAGTGTATGAACAACCACACTTACAGCTTCTCTCCAATATTTTAGAGCAACAATCTTTTCCATCATTAATGTTCTGGTGCAATCAATCACAGATCTATTTCTTCTTCCAGCAATTCCATTTTGTGGGGGAGTTCTTGGGGCTGATGTTTGTCTCTTGATTCCTTTGTCATTGCAGAATATCTCGAATTCATTTGATGTAAATTCACCACCTCTGTCCGATCTCAGGCATTTCAAACTTTTTCTTGTTTCCTTTTCAACTCTAGCCACATACTACTTAAACATTTGAAAAGCATCAGATTTTTGCTTTAAAAACATAACAGTCATCATCCTAGAATAATCATCAACAAACAACATTATATATTTGTCTCCTTTGTAGCTTTGTACTTCTATTGGACCACATAAGTCAGTACAGACTAACTCAAGTACTTTTTTAGATGTAAAGTTTTTACTTTTAAAACTTGACTTGGTCATCTTTCCTAGCTGACATTGTTTGCACATGATATTGTCAAGTTTCTTTAGCTTAGGTAAACCTCTAACTTTCTTCATTTTACTGGTACTGACCAGATTATCAAAGTTGACATGACATAGCCTTCTATGCTATAACCACACGTCATCAAATTTTGCAACGAGACAAGAGGTATTTTCTAGATCAAGATAAAATAGATTACTTCTTGTTTGATCTACTTTTCCTATTAGTCTATCATCAGTATCATAGATTTTTACAGTTTTATTTCCAAATTCTACTTTGTAACCTACATTGCCTAACTGTGAGACACTTAGCAAATTGTAGTTTAGTCCTTCAACATAGTATGCATTATCACATGAAATTTTTTCTATAAGCTTAATGGTACCTTTTCCTTTGACTTGACATGGAGTATCATTACCAAATCTAACACAATTTCCATCATACTAAGTAAAGTTAACAAACTTAATTTTGTCTCTTGTCATGTGATGTGAGCATCTGTTGTCTATGATCCATTTATCATTATTGTTCATGCATGTTACCAGTTTTGTTGGCTCTTCTTCATCAGATTGGTCCTTCATGACTACATAAACAACTTCATCATCATTATATCAGAATCCTCTTTAGTAATATAGCACTTCTTTCCTTTGTCTTTGTAATCTCTCTTATCATCTTCTCTTCTATTTTTGTACTTGTTGCCTTCCTTGTATTCCTTTTTTTGTGAACATCTTGCAAAAATATGTCCTACTTCATTGCAATTAAAAAAAATGATAGTCATCTTACCTTTGAATCTTCCTTTACCTTTGTGAAATCTTCTAGCTAGTAGTGCTTCCAGTTGTTCCACATCTTCCTGATCAGTGCTACTTTCACTAGATACATATTTCTTCTTTCTTCTTTCTTTCTTTGATTTCACCTAATCAGCATCTTCTAATGATAGCTTGGCTTTGAAAGTAGATTCAACATTCTTAGGTCTGTAGTTATCAAAGTTAGATAACTCAAATGTAGTGAGTCTACCTATCATGCCTTCAAAACTTAGATTATTTCCTGGCACACATCTTAGCTCTTGTATAGCTCATACTCTAATATCATAGATAGGGAGCAAGGCTCTTAAAAACTTACTATTAATAGTATCATAGTCTAATTGACCATTCAAGCATCTTATTGCACTTACCACTTCCTTTATTCTAGCAGCATACTGAACAACATTCTCACCTTCTTCCATTTTCATATCATCAAGCTTTCCTCTGAGACTTTCTCTTTTTTCTCTTTGGAAATTTTGATCTCCTCCATAAATGTCAGATAGGGCTTTCCACATTTTGAATGCAGTGTCACATCCTTTGATATCATCACATTTAGCATAGTTGAGTGCAGAAGCAATTTCTAGCATTGTTTCATTGTGTTCCTATTTATTTTTTAAATCTTTTGCAATAGGAGCACCAGTTCGATCAACATGTTCAGTATCAATTGAGTTTTGGGAATAATCTCTTATGGATCCAAGATGTAGCTTCATCAAGCTTTTCCAAGCAACAAAGTTGTCTTTGTTGAGCTTGGGAGCTTCTCTCTTAGGCATTTTGATCTTTTCTGCTTTTGGACTTTTAAACTAAATCAACAGCCGAGGCTTTGATACCAATTGTTATAATTCTATAGAATAACTGAGAGGGGGGGAGCGGGGGGGTGAATCAGTTATTCAAGGTCTAAATGTCATAATAAAACTTTTTCTATTTTATCTACAAATCCTTAATGGTGCATAACTGAACTTATCATGCATGCAATTTAAATATTGAAACAACTAAGAAAAGTAAACATGCATCACACCATAACACTAAGAATTTGATAACCCAAAAACCCTCTAGGAATAAGAAGCTAAAACTGGGGTGGGGATGATACCCACAAAATAATTGCACAATTGATTTTAACCATTTCTGATGGTCTGCCCTGTGAAAAGCCTGCCCTATTAAAGGCTACAACACATTGTTAAATGTGACCTTGTTAGAGGATTTCACCAAACTATTAGGAATGGGCCTAGTTAAAGGACTTTGAAACATTCACTTGGAATGTCACCCTGTTAAAGGATTTACAATATGGCTATCAAACCAACCTAAGTCCATATCTTTTATCTTAATTGTTACAATTGCTAGAAAGTAACAATAATGGCTTTGATCTAATTCAACTTACAACATAACTTGCAAATTACATATCACACTTCAGTTCAATCCTTTGCTTGTCTTTTAATCACTTCAGTTCTATTAGCTTGTCTTCCTCTCAATATTTGTTTCCTTGAGTCTTCTTTACTCATCAAACCAATGCAATCATATCTGTGGTCATCCAATGAAACAGAGTATTCTTTGTTCTCTTACTCCTTAGTACTTTTCTTCAGTAGCTCATGATTTCATACTTTCTCACCACCACACTTCTTCTTCTTGACCTTATGACTTCTTAAATAGAAATCTAAAATATCTTTCCTTCTCAATTCTCCCTCTCCAATTTTAAGGTTTCAATGGATTAGGTAGGATACAATGTATCTACCCTATTTTTCTTCTTCATCTAGAAACCTTGTCTAGCATCCAGTTGTTTTTGTTAAAAACCTTTTTACATGGTGTTATGTGTCACCAGCTCATCACTCTTATCTTCTATCTAATTTAAAAACTTCTAGGTAACAACCTTGTCAACTTTGATTTCAAAATAATGCAGCAACTCAGCATTATTGGTTTACTGATACTCGACTTGTTATGTGTTACTCGGCACTTGTATCCTATTCGGCATCTATATCTTTACTCGGCACCTATTTCATGCTCGGCACTTGATGTTTACTCGACACTTTTTTCTACTCGACATCTATATCTTTACTCAGCACCTATTTCATGCTCAGCACTTGATGTTTACTCAGAACTTATTTTTTGCTCGGCATCTATATCTTTACTTGGCACTTGTTTCATGCTTGGCACTTGATGTTTACTTGGCACTCTCTCTCTAATGAACTTAGTTAGACTTTACAAATGACTTAGCTAAAACCTTACATCTTTGATATGTTTCAGTGTGCCCATTCTCTGTGTCTTAGAGTATGTCATCAATACACTTTTTCATCAATGGCTTAGCTGATCCTTGTATTTCATTACAACATCATAACTTCAACCTTTCTCTAGGTACTTTAGTCATATCTTATTGATTGCCTCCTCCTTGTCAATCAACCAATTGATAGTATTTGGATCACTAAAGCAATTTTCATTCCTTCAAGTAGCAAGTTTGACATCAATGACAAAACAATGATTGAGAACATTCTTTATCAGTTCCATTACTTTTTATGTATAATCTCTTCAGTCATTTCCAACAATCTCCCTCATAATCTTTTTCAATCATTTCCAACAATCACACCGACTAGACAGCCTCAGCTTAGGCAAATTTGTTGTCCTAATTTTTCTCCCACCCATGCTCAAGCGAATTCGTTATCCCAATTTTTCTCCTGCCCATGCTCATACCTTTAGCATTTCCAGTGAATTAATGAAAGTGAATGAATGAAACTTTTTTTAGCATTTCCAGTGAATTAATGAGAGTGAATGAATGAAACTTTTTTTTTAACATAGGCCTCATGTTGGTCAAATTTTGATCAACACCCCCCTGGTTGTCAAAATTTCAACCAACATGAGGCTTACATGTAAAAAAAGAAATTTTTGCCTGAACATTCCAACCAACCTAAACTTATTTAGTTGATGGTCAAAATTTTTGGTCGAAAAATGAGGTTAAATGTAGTAGTGTAATTTACCTTTGAACTGGAGGACTCATCTTCAAAGAGCCATTGAGTCAAAAAGGAGAAGAAGCTCCATAAACACACTGCCATCTATTCCTAAGCAACCCATTCAAACTACAACATCAAAAGATGAAATGCAATAGTCCATATATGAGCAAGATGTGGAGGGCACTGGTGTATTTTAGATGTTAGATTTTGATTTCATGCCCATGGGTATTGAATTGGTTGGGGATAAGATAAGAGACACTCCAACCAATAAATCTCAATAGGAGGATTGGAGTAAGTTTCCACCCAAGCTACAAGGACCCAAGGTAGCTCCATCATCCCTAGTGTAAGTCATATTTTGTGTAGACAAGGGATTGGCTACCCCTCTTCCTCCAATCACTAAAGGAGAATAGGTTTAGGCAGAGCAAGAGGAAGAGCCACAACAAGAATCCACTAAGGAAGTGTCAAAGGAAGGGCAAATAAGTGAACAACCTCAGAAAACTTCCCAAAACATAGAGGTAAGGACTGTGGACTCTACAAATACAGAGACTCCTAGTATAGATCTCGTAAAAAAGGAAAGGACTCTAGAAAGGTGGGGATAAGGGAAAGGGCATAGCTAAGAAGACTCCTTCATCCTCAAAAGGAAAATCTCCAATGGAGCATATCCCAAGGTGGCTAAGAAAAGAAGTGATAAGAAATAAGCAGCAATAATTCACTACAGAGGAAGAGGTTAGGATGGAATTAATTGAAGTCCTAAGGAAACCTAAATCACCACCAAAGGATGTATGGACATTAGCCTTCATCATGAGTGATCAGAGCTAGGACTTATTTTCTAATGTGGCTATCCCTCCTTCGCATTCAAATGTTAAAGAATTGAGTCCACAAGATAATTAGATTAGGGAGATTATGCTTGGGAAACCTACCTTGGATATTGCTAAGCTAATGGTTACAACAAGGATTAAAGAAGTATTCAAGAGCTTAGAACATGATGTGGTAGAATTAATAACACTTCAACAACAAAATGAGATCCTAAAAGGATATCTAAGAAAAGTTGTTGGTCCCTTAGATCCCACAAACCCTAAAGAAACCTTGAATGCAACAATCGAGACAAAGGATAGGGGTACAATACAATTCGATCCATTTTTGAAAGCTTGTTAGCAATGGCAAGATAATTTTGAGGAGAGAGGTGTACAGATTATACAAGGAAATCTGAAGCTATTACACCAAATGCAAGATAATATGGATAGGCTAGTGGCCATTTTGAATCAAGATTTTGGTCTGATGGATGAAGTACATACCTGGGGCAAGGATTTGTAGGCATTACATGCAATTAGAGGCCAAAGGTATCAGATGTTGATGGAAGTATATATGGTGGAGGAATTAGATAAAATTGTAGATGGAAATAAAGTAATGGAGACATTACATGCAGAGATTCTCAAGCTCAAGGATAAAACCCAAGAGCAAATTTTGGAATCAGAGAGGCATTATAGTGATGTGTGTTTAGACATTTTTGAGGATGATTCTAGGGAAATTTTAATATTAATAGAGGTAGTAGTTGAGAAATTTTAGAAAACTTTTGAGGAAGATGCTAATGATGATGACATTAGGCAAGAATTTAGAATAGAAGAGGCACTATTAGAATTGGATGTAAAACTTGGAGATTTTGCAAAAACTTGCATCGAGGTGGGCAACTATAGGCAAAAAGTGAAAGATAAATATGAAGCCTTCAATTTTCTAGATGTAGTTCAAGTCACTGAGATTATCAAGAAATTTAAGGGAAAATACCCATACATAGCTCTGGTATAAAGGGGAACAAAAAGTAGAA
Source organism: Cupressus sempervirens (assembly GCA_028749045.1). NCBI lineage: Eukaryota > Viridiplantae > Streptophyta > Pinopsida > Cupressales > Cupressaceae > Cupressus > Cupressus sempervirens. The sequence goes on along the minus strand of CM053789.1, from coordinate 144,915,167 downwards.
GCCATAATTTCAATTTTAAAACTTAGTGAAATTTTGCATTTTTGGAACCTACTTCCAAGGTGTGCTAGTGCAACAGGTGTGCAGGTGTGCTTTTTCAGTGGTGTTCTGGAAGATTTTGAAGAATTCAGAGGTGCACCAACAATTAACTACTAGTTCTAAAATTAGAGCTTTCCATGCATTGGAAATGCATTCTGACAGCAGTTTAACTTTGACAGATGCCTAGTGAAGATGGAGCTTCTATTTTTGGCACTTCCAAACACTCCTACATTGATTGATGTCTCTCTCTTTCTTATTTCCTCATGATTTCTTTGTTTTAAGACATATAAAGGCTCATGCATCCATGAAATGATGTAAATATGGATGGAGTACTACTTAGCACTAGTTAGAGAGTCAGTTTTGTACATAAATAGATTTTTTTTATTAGTTTAGAAGCATATGATTGCATAAAGATATCTCTCACTCTCAACACAAATTGAGGAGGATATTTCTTATAAATTAAGGAATGTAATATGTATTTCGAGCCGCCATTATTTTTATGCAATAATATATGCTATTGGTGCTCTCATTTGGAGTGTAGTGGTTCTTTCCTAAGTGTGTTATATTTTGTGAATGTATGTTCATGAAGTGTAATTGAGCCAATAGTTTTATTGCATTATTTTGGTTGTACTATCTTTTAATTTTGGTATTTTCTATGGCTCTACAGTTTCCATTGATGTACTTTGTTCGAGAAGAGATCATATTGTTCCTGCATCACTTTTTGTCTTGCATGAGCACACTTTTTGTGGCCTTACGATTTGATGAAAAGTGAAACATCTTATATTTATTGAATTCCCATCGATGATTACATCAGTGGTATTAAGGAGGTGTTGCTCCTATTTTTATTTGATAGCCATTGATCTTTTCAAAAGCTTAACTTGTAGACACATTGTTTCTGTGGTTTATGTCTGTTACGATTTTACTTTCATGTTATTTTCTTAAACTTCTTGTTACTCTATCTTTGTTTTTTTTTTTTACTAACGCCTTGGTTAAAATTAGGAATTCATATACCTGCATTATTAGATTGCATTCATCATAAAATACAAAAATACAAAAATATAATTCCTTTTGTGTGTTTTATTCTTTTGAGACAACACGTAGATTCAAAATCTTATCTGAATTGTTAAAGAAACTAGCAAAGGCCTCCTTGTGAACACTCACATTTATCTTCATCTGAGAAAATTCTATTAGGTTGCAAGATTGACTAGAACCTTGGAGTTGATCCTAGATCAGCTTTTCAAGAGAGGAGTTCGAAAGGATTCCTTCCATTAAGCATTGTACAAAACAACAACTCAACATTGACCAAGTGACAATATAAACTAAGAAAATAACAATGTTGACCAAGCATCAATATTGATTGTGTATTAGAAAGTCTCCCTAGAAGAACAATTATTTTGAAACAAGTGATTTGGTGATAATTGAGTGTTAGAGGACAATGTTGTTCGAGTGACAACATTTTCAATTTGTGAAGGAATCTCAATTCCTGGCTAACAAAGATAAATTATTGGAATATGGAAAATGTGTTGGAGATAAGGATTGATGACCTAGAGCATTTAATTCAAGTGAAATCATGTTTGAGTGTTTCTATGCACGTATTCAAAGAGAAGTTTTGAGAAGTATCTAGAAGGGGAGAAGGAGAACAAAATGGTGGACAAATTCATTAAATGTGTTTAATCTAATCAAAACCCTAATATCTATGGAGATGTTTAAGTGGAAAAAGATCTAAATAACCTATTTAAGGAGGCACAAGGGGTAATCTAACAAGGCTAGCAGAGCTACTGAATACCTTAGAGAGAGAGAGAGAGAGAGAGAGAGAGAGAGAGAGAGAGAGAGAGAGAGAGAGAGAGAGAGAGAGAGAGATATTGTTGAGGTTATCGAATCATGAACCTAAGAAGAAGGTTGAGAAGAGTTGTGACAAGAAGAATTGTGATTTCTTGAAGGATTTCCAAGGATATTAGAGGCTGAGATGATAATGGAGGTTGGTTAGTGGATCAACTTATGAGTGACATTGTGATTAATAATTTTTTTATCATATCAACATTTTGTTACTTTCTAACCATTATATAAGTTTGAAATCATTTAATCAAGATTGACTTGACAATCATATGTAGATCCTTTTATCAAGGTGACATTCTAATGGAATGTTCTTAAGTCCTCTCAAAAAGCCACTCTTAACTAGGTGAATAAATATTTTAACATGGTCACACCTATGACTATGTATTGTAAACTTTAATAGGGTTGGCTCCTTATAGAGCTCACTTTACAAGAGTAAAAATTGGTGACATGCTACTGGTGATTTTTTTTCAAATTGGGTTTCCGCATTAAATCTTGGTATCACACTTGTGTTGATGTTATTTGAGATTTTTTATAGATATGTGTTACATTCTACAAGTTTGTTACTATTAGGACAATGGATTTCAAGTTTTATGTTGATGCTTATTTGTCATAAAGATCAAGCTACTTAACGATTAGATCTGAAGTATTTAAATGATTTAGAATTTTAATAGGTACCTTTGGACCTAACGATAGCTAATTCAACATTGCCCCCAACCCCCCCACCTCTCAGTTATTCTAAAGCATTCTAAAATTGTATGTATCTATTTATATACATACATATATATGTATATGAGTGTGTGTGTGTGTGTGTGTGTGTGTGTGTGTGTGTGTGTGTGTGTGTGTGTGTGTTTACAAATATGAAAATAGGAGATAAAATGACTCTAAACACCTATTTAATAAAAAAGAAGGGAAAACCATATTCTAGGTGTTCTTTATCACCTTATCATGAAGTTGTTAAGACTCCTTAAAATCTTTCCTAACGTGAAAGATATGTTAGGATTAGTGAGATGAAAATAACAATTACATGCAAATATAAGCAATATCAAAAAATAATAAATCACATAGAAGAGAATACAAGCCACAAAGATTTAGCATGGTTGACCCAATCCCCATGATACCTCCACAAAATAGTAAGTCCACTATTCTTATTATGCCATAATTACAACCTTATTACAGTTTGTAATCACTTACAGTTCAATCTTGCCATAAGAATCTATAAGCTCATCATACATCATAGAATCCCTAACTCTAAACCTTTTTATACATTATGTTTATTCCTATAAATTTAGGGCTCGAATAAGCCAGCCAATAGAAGAATAAAAAATTCCTAGTGCCTTTTACAATATTAAATTCATTTTTGGCTTTGGGGGTGCTACCCCTTGACCCCAACTAGGGATCTTCCTTAGGAACTTGCAAGGGGCATTCCCCCTTGATCCCTAAAGCTTAAGGGTGCCACCCCCAAACACTCATAGTAATATATAGGCAGAAACTATGGTGAATGAAGTGTAGTAAAATTAACCTCCAAGCTTGATTAGGCTCCACATCTCAAAATGATACCTAGCCCAACATCGAGGAAGTCTAAACAAGCAAGACTAGGAGTAGTATTGGAATTATGTGTAGTAAGAATATATATATCTACTCAACATAAATAATATAGCCCAAGAAGTCCATCATGCCCTAAATTCATCTCATACCAAGCATATGAATTGTATACATAGAGAGATACTTGCAGCATTGAAATATGATAATGTGACCATACTTTCCAAGAGTCAAGAATTCTTGGTCCATCAAATGCATCATAAAAGTAACTGCACCTATAAATATTAAACATAGATAGTTACATATCAAACCAAATAAGCATCAATAATAGAAAAAACCCTTCCCATATAGAAACAAAAATACAATGAAAAGTAATAAAAAACACACAGTCATAGAAAATCTTGCATATAATATGTTCCCTGAAATATGTCTACTATGCCCTATAGTGCCACTACATAGATCTTGAGAGACTCCATTGAAAAATAATTTATATATGTGATTTATAGCCATATCAAAAAATAATAAATAATTAAAAGAAAAAAAATCAAGTGTCACATCATTTTAATAATTGCAAGAAAATGTGAAACTACTAGCCAAAAAGCTTTGTAAAACAAGAGATACGACTCGAGCTTAAGTCCTTGCATTTTGTCTCCAATGAAAATGTTGGACTTTGATTTACCAAAAATCTAATGTAAGTGTTGCGTAATTTAATTTTTAAAGTTTTATCTTTTAATTTTTTAATTAATTAGAATTTACTCTTAAATTTAAATCTATTTTTAATTATAAAAGTATACATCAATTATTATTTTTTGATGTGATATGACATCATATTTTATTTTCTAATCCTAAATGTTTAATAAAAAATAAGGGACTCACTAGATAAGTTATTGTAAAAAACTAGAGTAGTATAAATTGTACACAGCTATAGATAATCTAGTATTAAATAAGAGCTATTTATAGAAAAAGAAGGTTGTTGAGATTAGAATTTGAGAAAAGTTGTAGATTAATTTATTGTGGTAATCAACACTTCACCACCTCTTACCTCTGTGACCTACACAACATTAAACACATTATGGTCTTTGAATATCTACAATTGTTACATAACAATGAGCACATAATTGCTTTCAACTATCTATAGTGGTCATTGCACACTACACACATTAATGCCTCTAATTATTTGCAATGCACTTCAACTCTTTTTAATTTTGATCAAAGTTGGTTTTGGAAATAATAATCGTCCTATGTTTAAGATTAATTTTTTAAGATAATGCTTTGTGGTTTTCATTATTTTAGCTACCTTTAAATCATAATAGATTCTAAATATTCTAATAAATGTTAAATTATGTCAAAAATTTGATCGCCTTAAAATCTATTTTTATAAGAAATATTTAATAAATTATGGAGTAATATGAAATCTAAAACATCATATCTAATTCTATAGATTGTACTAATATGAAATATAATCTGAAATGTTCATTTTAGAGTCTAGAACCTATAACACCATAATGAAACTATAAATTCTTGAAATATGACTCAAAAATGTCAGAGTTGAATATTATAACAATATCATAATGATCTAAAATGTTAAAATTGTGAAAATTTTACATAAATAATCTTATGATGACAACTGCTAAATCAGAAAAATTAATATGTAATTTGTTATTAACATCAAATAAAACATTTTAATTAATAGATCAGTAAATTACAAGCTACAAAAGCATGAATTTTTAAAATTGAAAAAAAAAATCTATCAAATGATAAATATAATCAAAATAGTACAAAATTTATCATACATTTAAAGTTCCATCAAGTAGAAAGAACTCTTTGATCTTTTTATAGTATAAGAAGCTACACTTCATGAGACAATAAAAATTGGTGACTACATTTCTTTTTGGCAGATGTAAAGAGAAGAAAGAAATTCTTATTTCAGGAAAATTCATTTTCTCATTATATAGATTTAGCTTGATTTAATAAAAGAATTTTCCCATCAACGTATGAATAAAAAATCTGATTTCCTAACTTCTCTACTATATTTAATACAAATTGGTGTTTTCTATTGAAAAGGAGAGTTTTTTAGAACTGACTAGTTCTATAGAGGACTTTTTCCAAAGTGAGGCCACTATAGCCCTATCTGCATTGTTGTACTAGCTACATCCACCCCCAAAAAAATTCATATTAATAAATTGCATTCAAATTCTATGCCAAGAAGGAAAGAAAAGAAAGAGATTCTATAATAGACACCATACTTTGATAAATGATGTGGGCCTAGGATGCATAGTTCACATTAGCCCTTCCTTATGGACTGGCCTATGCTCTGACCATATGTTGTTATCATAATAAAACTCATGTCAATTACAATGTGTATAACTAGATAGTGGGTAATATTGTTGCTTCTTTTACTCCATCTAGAATGTGCATAGAAATATATGTTAATAGCTAGGTTCACCCAATAGGAATGGTTTCCCTAATTTTCTAACAATTTCTTGACTTATATTGCCTTTTATACACATCCAAACAAATGAAAAAATAAGGGTTCTAATATGTATATCTTTTAATACAACTTATGAAACTAGAAATATGCATTAAAAACATAATCAATAGAGCTTATATAATATATGCAAATGTTGAAGAAAAAATAACAAAGAGTAAGATTCCAAATGAGAAGACCACCATGATTCATTTAAAGGTAGGTGGCACTATAAAAGACTTTGATTTTCATGTGCAAGTTCTTCAAGAGGAAATGAACACACTCCTATGCTTCTACAACTCTCATGAATTTCTTCCTTACTAGTTAGTAATGGGATATCACCTGTGAAATATAGAAAGCTCTACTTAGTCTACACTCTACCCAACAACACATGAAGATTAGAAAAAGGAATTTGAGAAATCATGGGTATTAAACAAATTCACCCTTAAAAAAATAGAAACACAAAGAAGAGATACCTTTTATGCCTTTTCTTTTTGGGGTTGTAGAGAGATGGTGGCAAGAAATTTATGTTTCTTGAGTTCGTAGTCTTCCACTTCTTTCTTCTGCAAGTACACAGCCAAATGCAGTGATCCCTTCTTCCTCATCATAGGTGCAAATATGGGAGATGAAAGAAAGTAATGACAATTTTTTGCTTTTAGAGAACCCAATATCTCTCTTTATGTAATTGGTAACAACAAGGCAATTCAAAAGAATGATGTAAACAAATTTTTCATTCATAAGCCATTACTGAAGATTCCAGACCTAAACCCTAAAAATGAATAACATAATTTCTCACAAACACCTTGATAACTAAATGTAAAATTAGGTTTCATACCAATTTGTGACAGCCATAAGAAGTTAGCACTCATGAGCATCAACTCTTCATCCCACACTAGATTCAGATTGCTATAGATGACTTTCAGCTTCGCCACTTGCACAACATCAAAATTGGCCCAACAAAAAACTGGAAAATAAATAGAAATAAAATGTGCTAGAGATTGAAGCAAAAATAAATAATTAATTATTTCCTTGAAGAAAAAAGAAATCACTAATTTTTTCCCACCTATCATTACCCTATCATTACGTGTAAGTCAAAAGTGGAAGCATAAACAACACACATTATCTATTTTTAAATGATATCTATAGATACATGCATTTTTCACCAATTTTCTGAATTTATTAGAAAAAGACTATTGGTAAAAATAGTTCCATCCAATCAGAAAATGGAAATAATTTATTGAAAAAATATCTAATATGATGAAATAATAAAAACCATAGGTTAAACATTTCTAGCTAGATTCTCAATAAAGAATTAATTGAAGAAATGCACATGATAACTTAAGTCTCCTACCTTATGGCAGGGACTAATAAATAACAACTCATGTAAGAACTTAGTCAAATTAAGTTAAATGAGAAGCACATTTTTTAGGTTAATAGTTTTATAAAAGTTTTATCATAATCAAATTCATGATTTTACAATTCAAGCACTTAATGACCCCTATAGTTAAACTTGTAATTTGTATACATGAATATCTTAGACCTGAGAAGTCAACCAAAAAGGATTAGTAATAGAGTGTAATTGGTTGAATCTCTATGATATTAAAACTAAGAATCCCATTGAGATCCTAAACTAAAAAATGTATAGACTACGGAACTATCAATAGAACAAGGATTGATCATTTTGGAGAAAGTCAAAACAAACAACCAAGGTATAAAATATATCTATATCCATAGACGAATTTTTTATTTTTTTTGCATTCAACAAAAACTTTGGTATCGAAGAGAGATGAAGCAAGAGACATGAAAATATACTATTAGAAAATATGGGAACATTTCCCAATTAATATAAGGACCATAATATTGGCTAAAACTAATATTGGATTTAACAAACTAAGTAATTTTTATAGAGAGTGCATGGTTCAGAAAAAATAAAGAAATGGTCACAAGTATAGAGGTTCACATAGCTCAGGCATTTGACATGACCTAAAGATGAGGTCATTCAGCTATTAAAAAGAATAAGATAAGGGAAGACGACCTAAGGGACAAGTTTTGAAAGATACAATTTTTTAGCTTAAGAATAAGACACACATACACATCCTACCTAGTGCTATTATAGACCATCTGAATCACATGATGTGAAGCAAATATATTCAAGATCATTTCCTAAGTATATATTTAGACACTCCTCTATATATCCCCACTACTCACCATTTAATTCACACCACTCCATGAAGAGATGGTTTGCAACTATTAATAAATTTCTAATTCATTCTTTATTTCCAATGACTACTTTTAAGAAATAATTTATGTTCAATAATTTTATAAAATATAAAGTTTTCAAAAAAATATAGGTAGCATAAAATGCCAAGTTTATTCAGCAATAAAAAGAAGAGGTTGTGATACAAATGGACAAACAATCTTAGCCATTTGTTTGACATAATTTTTTTGATGAACACAACTTTTCTATTAATTTAAAAATTTAAAGATACATATTCACAAAAAAGGGGCCAGGGGATATAGGATCACCCCATGAGTTCATACAGCCCAAGGTTGGAGATCAACTATTCATCAAAAAACATAACTAAATAGAAATATAAAACTTCAGGCTACAAGAGCAATGCTAGCCAAAGGAGGGTCTTTGTCATCAAAACCCCAAAAGTCCTTAGGGTCTTTGGTTGGCTCAGGGGGAGCCCAACTATCGACAACAAGAACATCTTTATCTTTATCTTTATCTTCCTTAGCCCTAGGAGGAGAAATGGCAAGATCTAGACAGGGGAATGCACACTTAGGGTCACAATGAGCAGTTGGCCACCCCAAATTAGTGGTAGTAGGGGGAGCCACTAGGGACCAACCCAAACCTACCCTCTGAGGAGGTGAGGCTGAGCAGTGACGGTCACCAAAGAGATCAGTGATGAGGCTATGACCTAAGGGTCTATTAGCAGCGAATAGAATGGCTCTAGCCTCTCTAAAAACCATGAGGAGGAGTGTGGTCATTGGATAAAGCATTCAAAGGAACTTAGCCAACCATAGAAGGGGCATTTCCCCAATGAGGAAGTAGCTCTTGTAGGTGAGCCACTTCCAATGTGACCTTGTTAGTTTGTACTTGGATTTGCATCATTACATTATTATATATACATGCTTTGGAGTACATTACAACATAAATATCAAGAAAGTCATGAGAGAATAAAACAACATTGCAATTTTTCTAGATTGTGAATAATATCTCCATTCTGAAAGCATGCCAAATCTAGGCATATCTAAAAGGGAGTCTAGGAGCATCACCCAAAAATACCATATGCCAAGTGAAGGCCTTTGGATGAAAAGGCCTGAAGAAATCAAAAATCCAGAGCCATAAATTCTGAGCTCTTCTGCAAAACCAAAAAATATGTAGAAAGCTTTTCGTTTGGCCATAAAAAGGACATCTGGGATTAGGAACCCCTAGATGCTAGAGCTAAGGACCCAAAGTTAAACCCTAGAAAAGGAGACACTAGGCAAAGTGAGCAATCTTTGGCTCAGTGATAGCATGCCAGATAGTGGAAAATCTAAGACTCCAAGTCTTATGTGAAGAATGCAAATATCAACATCAATTAAGGGTATCAACCATCGGAAGATGGGGCACTAGCCATAGATACCCTAGCCTAGGTTTGTAGCTAGTCATTGCAATGGTAGGATACCATTTCCAATCTTTCCACCAAGGGTGGGATGAATGGATTCTTAGCTTGTGTAACAAATTGGGAGGAACCATAGAAACTAGAGGGTCAATTGTCTATCAATCTAGATGGATAAGCTGATACTGTGCCTGCAAGTCCTCCCATGAGCGAAGGGTCATTGCAACCCTAGAGAATAAATATTTGGGTGTCTTGATGCCCCTACAAAATAAATGCAAAGCACTATCTCCTTGAATCTTGGCTAGAGGCACCCCTTGAGTGGCAAACAAGGGAGAGTACCAAAGGTTTTGGTGATTCATCGAGAGCCCATCTTTGAATCCATTACTAGCCTAATGAAGTCAAGGCTTAATGGCTTTCCAAGACTTCCAAATGCTCTTAGAAACAAAGGTACCCTGTAATCTGAATAGGTTTAGAAGTCACAAGAAGGGTTTAAAAACCAATCCCTTTCCAAGTTGGGTGGTTAATCGGCAAGCATTAAAGAAATGTAGTGATGTAACAAAATTTTCTAAGCCTAATCGCCAGTGAGAGCACGTATGACCCATTTTTCATAGAGGGCTATCCCCTATTTGCGAGCAGAAAGTGAGCCAAGACCACTTGAATCCTTGGGTAAGCAACAAAAATCCTAGGCCACTCTATGAAAGCCATGATGCATAGCATCAAAGGCCCAAAGGAAGTCCCTAAGAAGATGTTCAAGATTAAGATACAAGGCTTCGGAGGGAGCTCGATAGGAGGAATAATATACATGAGTAGCAGTAAGCACTTTGGAGCATATTTGGAACTTCCCCGCAAGTGAAAGGGGCTTAGTGATCCAATACTCTTGCTTCTTCTCAATTCTAGCAAGCACAACATTCCAGAACTCCATAGGAGATGCTTGAAAAGCAAAGGGAATGCCTAATAATTTAAAATTTTCACCATGTTGGACCCATTTCTATCCATACTGCTGCAACCAATGAGGGCCTAGAAGAAAAGATTGTCAGTAGCAAACGGTTTTGTGCCATTGGATAGTCGACCCTAAAGCAAGACAAAAGGTATCTAAAAATTGCAAGGCATTAGTAATATTCTCCTCATCCTCAATAAAAGTGAGGAAAGAATCATTAGCAAAATGGCCATTAACTAGTTGGGTCATTGACTTTGGTAAAGAGATACCATGCACTAGCCCTCGAGAGATGGCATTGGCAAAAAGGTAACCAAAGCCCTTGACTGCCAAAACATAGAGAGAGGGTCCAAGAGGACAACCTTGATGGATAGATTTGAAGATCCCAAAAGCTTTAAAATGGTGACCATTTATGGTGATGCGGGTAGAAGCATGCCCAAATAGCATCTAGACTGATTCACAAAAAATTAGGCCAAAACCCAGAGCTTGAAGCATAGCAAGAATAAAGGGCCATTCAATATGGTCATATTCTTTGGCGAAGTCAATCTTGAGGAAAAGGACCTGCTATTTGGATGGCCTAGCCCATTCCATTCCTTCCCAGACAACAATTATTTTGTCCAAGATATAGTGGGATTTGATGAAGCTAGTTTGTTTAGGTCAAACATTCTGAGGGAGAAAATGCCAAATTTTAAGAGAAAGGGATTTATCAATGATCTTGTATGAGACATTCAACAAAGTGATCGGCCACCAATTGAAAATCTCCTCAAGATCTCTAGCTTTAGGTATGAATTTAATATTCCCTTTGTTGATAATGTTGCCTAACATTTTTAAATTATAGGCTTTAAGATAAACTTGAAGCAAATTAGGGTGAATGTCATCCCAAAGAAACTTGTAGAACTCATAGGGGAAGCTATCACATCTAGGGGCTTTGTCATTAGCCATAGATAAGATAGCTTCCTTTAAGTCTACAAGAGTAAACTTTTGTTCATAGAAGGCATACTACTCTAGAGAAAGCCTATTGGGAGTAACATCAAGGCAGACTTGCAATGCTTGATCATGCACAATAGATGGCCCCTAAGCCATAAAATCTTGCTTGTAATGATGCAAAAAATCTTGGAGAATATGAGGTAGGTCAATGAGAACCTACTAATCTTCCCTAATGTTCTTAATGCCCATAATTGAATGATGAGCCCTCAAGGCATTAAAAAGTTCCTTGGAAGCCTGATCACCAACCTCCAACCAATGGAGATGGGCTTTGATCTGAGCTACCCTGGTAGCATAACTATCAGCAACCTACTTCTAGTATTGAAGGTTGCTGAGCCAAACCTAGAGATCTGTATCAAATGGATTCATCAAAAGAGCCTTAGAAGACATACGCAGATCTAGAGTAGTGGTTTCATAAGATTGCCTACAATACATAGCTAGCTATCTATCGTAAATGCAAAGAAATCTTGCATTATGAAGGATGGTATCATTCCACCACTTAATCCATCCAAGATGATTGTAGGGTTAAGGCTTAAGATTCCAAACATGTAGGATGTGAGCAACAGTTGGCAGATGAGACAAAAAAGAAGTGTTGAGGTAAAACTAGGTTTTATTCGAGTGAGGCTAAGCTATTTTCCAAGTACTAGAAAAGAGGATGGGGAAGTGATCTGACAGTGTCACATCAAACAGAGGAATGATAGGCAAGGCATGCTTTTGAGAAAAAGAAAAAAAGGACTGGACAGAAATCATAGCCCTACCAAGTCTTTTAAAAACTCTATTAGATCCAACTCAAAAATTGGACCAAGTGTGCCAAATCCCATCAGGGTGGCAATGAGAACCATTAGGATAAACAAGACCTAATTTGTTTTGTATGTAAAACTAGGCCTCTTGTTCACCAACTTCCCATCTAAATGGCACGAGGCCATCCTTGTCAGAGGCCAACTCAACCATATTCAAATCCCCATAGAAAACCCATGTCCCAGGTGGAAAATAATCCACCAACCAATGCCACAGGTGTGAATGCTCAATAGCATCATTGGGAGCATAAATGTTAATGATACCAAAAGAATGATTCTAAAAAGACAGAAAATCCAAAACACTTTGTGCAAAGGGTCAGAACCATGTGAAACAACAGAGGATATTGAACAAGGGGAGAGAAGAGTAACAACACCACCTTGACTAGCTTCATGTTGAGAAGCAAAAATAGTGCTATCCAGCCAAATAACATGAAAAAATGAGGTAAGAAGAAACCTAGCAACTTTAACTTCCTATAGGAAAAGCACATCAAGATCAACCCGATGTTTGGTACCACACATAGAATATTTTCTAGGGAGGTTTGTCAGCCCTCGCACATTCCATGACATGTAATTCATGGTAACCCAACTTGTATGTCATCCTTGTCCCCAAGAGAGGGGAAACTTTTGTGCAAAAAATAAGGTTCAAAAGAGGGTTCATCAATGGTCATGACCCTTTGAAGCTTTTCCTCATTGTCAAAAAACTCATTGCGGCCATTTGGGCTACGAGACCGGCGTAGCTTTTGCTATGCAATAATTTTAAAGATAGATAACAAGTTGGAAAGTAAAAGTCTTGGTACTCAATAGATACACCACAAATGGTGAATGTGAATGGGAAATACATATCTCATGTGGTATAAGTTTTCATGTGAGTAACTAAAAATTAAGATCAAGAAGTCACTAGAAAAACACAAAATAGACTGTATAGACCATGAATAGAACATCGAGATTTAAGAGATTTGGCAATCCAAGACTTATGGTAATAAGATAGAAATATTATGCAAAAGTATTATTTCTATCATAGATAAAAAATTATAAGTTGTAACCAAAATATTATGGCTCTTCCAAATCACACAAAAGATGGGTATCGTTTCCTAGAAGTTAGAGTTTCCACCAATAAGGCCAAGATATGTCATTTTTCTTATGTTTTGTATTTGAATAACATAATGTGGAACAACATCAAGGAGAAAATTGTAACACCCCACCAAGGGATCCAAAAGCATTAACCTAAAGTTTTACTAAGTTTTTGAAACACTTTTTTTAAAAAAATGAAAGAACTACATACATGTCAAACATAAAGTAGTAGAAGTAATAACATACAATCACCTATAAACAAACATAACAGATTACATTCTGATGGGGACACAACCCAAGCACAAAATGGACACAACAGGAAAGGGGAAATTTTATTAATTGTGAAAATATGCTAGTACATTCAGTACAGAGAAAATAGACTTCAAAACATGCCCTAAGGGCTTACAACAGTATAATTCTAGAGATAATTTCTCCTTTTAGTACCTCCTCTCAAACTCCACTCCGAACTGCCTTTTACAATGCCAAAAATGTTCTTAAATAGACCCTAAAGGGTTAAGGATTAGGAGTACATTCTAGAAAGTGCTAGTTGGCATCCACTGACCAAATAGAAGGCTCCAAAAGTTGTGTTAGAAGTCGACACAAATCTAGAAGAATCCAAAAATGATAACCGAACTTTCGAGAGGCATAACTTTTGAATCGTAGCTCTGATTGACAAATCATTTACATTTCTAGAAAGCTCTCGAAGTGCTCTATATCCCTATGGACCAACTTCACTCGTCCCCCATTTTTTGGCCCTTTTTGAGGTCATTTAATGCCCCTAACCTAACTTCAAAGCATTCTTAGGATGTCTCCAGAAACTAAAAAATTGCGATAACTTTCAAACCGTGGGGCCTTTTGACCTGATTCTTTTTCTAGAATGCTCTAAATTACAATGAAAATCATCTGGCCAATTTACACCTTCTAGTTCATCAAAATGATGGCTCAATTACATACTCCTATTTTTGTGGCATTTACACATATCCCAAGGTGTTCAAATACTCTATCCTAGAACACTGATAGTGGAACTATGAGAGTTGGAACCTTTATTTGACCCAAATGGGTATCCAAAAATGAAAACACATGAAACAAAAACTAAGTCTAAGTACATTTTTTTTTGGTTGACACAAGATTGCCCTTATACCTCTGGATGCTCCTGCATCAGACACCTAGGGTAGATTGAAAAGTGACCTTGTCACTTTATGAATGGTAGAGGAAATCCCAAAAGGAAAACCTCAGCTGCTGAAATCCAAGTTGAGTCCTTTATCGGCCATCCTTTCCACTTGACCAAATACTCTTCATACTACCTATTTCTAGTACTCCTACCCACACGATGATCTAGAATTTCTTCTATCTCCTCCTTCTTAGAAGCAGGAATTAGACATTGCTCTAACATCAGCTCCTCATCTGCACCATCATCATGATACTCTATTAAGTCTGCAATGTTGAAAATAGGAGAAATGTGAATACCATATGGCAACTCCACCTCATATGTATTTCCTGAGTCATGTTTCTTTAGAATTTTGCAGGGGCCAAATTTCTTCATTTTCAGCTTGTTGTAAGTACCAGCTAGAAATCTTTCTTTTCTTAAGTGTACCATGACTAGATCCCCTACTTGGAATTCCTTATGTCTTCCCCTTTGATCAGCCTTGGCTTTATACTCATGATTCATCCTAACAATGTGTGCTTGGACCTCCTCATGTAGATGCTTGATATGTTCAGCAAATTTTTTAGCTTCAACACTTGTCCTCTCCCCTTGTTCTATCTTCCTCAATTCCGGTGTAGTCCTTGGGCTACTTCCATATACAATTTGGAATGGTGATTTTCCAGTACTCCTATTTACAGAGTTATTGTAAGAAAACTCTGCTTGTGGTAGAATCAAATCCCATCCCTTGGGCTTATCCCCAACTAAACATCTTAGCAAATTGCCCAGACTTTTGTTTACAACTTCTATTTGGCCGTCAATCTGTGGGTGATGTGTGGAATTGAATTTCAAGTCTGTTCTCAACTTTTTCCACAATTTTCTCTAGAAATACCCCACAAATTTAGTGTCTCTATTAGAAACTATACTCCTTGGGAGGCCATGTAGTCTTACCACCTCTCTGAAAAACAAGTCTGCAATATGGACAGCATCATGAGTTTTGTGGCATGGAATGAAATTTTCCATTTTGGAGAACCTATCAACCACCACAAATACTGAGTCATTACCCCTTTGTCTCCTCGATAATTCAAGAACAAAATCCATACTTATGTCCTCCCATGTCTTTGATGGAATAGGCAATGGCTGATATAGTCTAGTATTGTGACTAAATCCCTTGGCAACTTGACAAATTTGACAACTCTATACAAACTTCTTCACATCGTGTGACATTTGAGGCCAAAAATAAGGTTCTTTGAGAATGGCAAGGGTCTTATCTCAACCAAAATGTCTTGAAATCCCTCCACTATGTTTCTCCTTAATCAGATTTTCCCTCATGGAACTCCTTGGAATGCATAATTGACTACCCTTGAACAACATACCATCCTAAATCAAATAATCTAGCCACTTGGTTCTATCTACAGCAACAGGCTCTTTACAAGATTTCCATGCTTCAACAAAATTAGGATCCTCAGGGTACAAATTCTTGAGTTCATCAAACCCAACTACTTCAACCTGCATTATTGTAAGCAACAACTATCTCCTACTTAGTGCATCTACAACCCTGTTAGATTTTCTACTTCTATGCTTCAACACAAATGTATAGCTCTGCAAGAACTCTACCCATTTCATATGCCTCTGATTCAATTTACCTTAGCTATTTAGGTACTGTAATGCCTAATGATCAGTATACAAAACAAATTCCTTTGGCAATAAATAATGCCTCCATTTCTTTAAGGCCTGAACTATTGCATAGAACTCTTGATCTTAAACATAATACTTCTTTTTTGCATCATTCAATTTTTCACTAAAATATGCAATAGGCTTACCTTCTTGGCTTAATACAGCCCCAATAGTGCTGCCACTAGCATCACAATCCACCTGGAATACCTTTCTAAAATTTGGAAGTGCCAACAAAGGTTGTTCTGTCACCTTCTTCTTCAACAATTAAAAAATTCTCATAGCTGTCACAGTCTATTTGAACTCTTTTCTATCCTCTCTTATTGTGTCAGTCAGGGGTGCACATATGCCACTGAAATTCTTAATGAACTTCCTATAAAAACTAACCAGACCATGAAATGATCTTACCTGAGTAGCAGACCTTGGAGTAGGCCATTCCAAGATGGCTTTTACCTTCTCTAGATCCATTTTAAGACCTTTAGGTGATATAACAAACCCCAAGTAGACTAACTCCCTTTTTTCAAAGATACATTTCTTTAGATTAATTAATAGTTTCTCTTCTCTTAACCTTTCAAGGACACTATGAATATGCAATAAATGTTCTTCCAAAGTCTTTCTGAAAATTTAAATATCATCCAAATAAACAATAACAAATTTTCCCAAGAACTTCTTAAGTACCTCATTCATAAACTGCATGAAGGTGCTTGGGGCGTTCGTCAATCCAAAGGGCATGACTAACCACTCATAAAGACCCTCCTTGGTCTTGAAGGCTATTTTCCACTCATCTCCTTCTCGTATCCTTATCTAATTATAGTCACTCTTGAGATCTATCTTTGTGAAGTACTAAGCTCCACTCAAGCAGTCCATAAGATCATCCATTCTTGGCAAATAAAATCAATATTTGATGGTTATCCTATTTATAACTCAAGAGTCAGTACACATTCTCCACTCGCCATCCTTCTTTGGTGCTAGTACTTTAGGTACTGCACATGGACTCAGGCTCTCCCGAATCAAGCCCTTCCTCAGTAGTTCCTAAACTTGTCTATTTAGCTCTTCAATTTCAGTAGGAGTCGTCCTATGAGTAGCCTTGTTAGGCAGACTAGCTCCTGGGATTAAATCTATCTGATGACTAATTTGCCTTACTGGTGGTAATCCTTCTAGAACATTATCAGAGATGATATCTCTAAACTCACCTAGTAAATCTGAAACTTCAAGTGGTATTTCACTACTACCTTCTTTATCTTTCCTAGGGATCAAAGCATAGCACATATGCTGATGTTTCATGCCATCCAAAAACTTCCTTCCATCAACAAGACAAATCCTAGCACTGCTACATACCTTTTTACCTTCCTTTTTCATGGGCTTCAGTTTGCAACAAACTCCATCCTTTGTTAGAGAGTATGTGTTTGCATGACCATTATGTACTGCATGCCTATCAAACTACCATGGTCTACCCAATAATAGATGGCAAACATCCATTGGAATAACATCACAGAGAACTTCACCATGGTAACTCCCAAATTTGAATTTCACTAAACATTATTCACTTACTATAACCTTATGATCATCCTTCACCCAAGCAATCCGATAGGGATGGGGGTGTTTCTCCCTCTTGAGCTTCAGCTTAGAGATTATCTCCTCTGATACCAAGTTATCAGTGCTACCACCATCAATGATCACATCACAACATTTATCCTCACACTTGCACCTGTATGGAATAAACTCCTCCTTTGTCCAAGTTCAATCTCACCACTTAGTAGGACCTTTTCATTTACCAAAGTCTCTCCTCTTTCTGCATCTTTTGAATGTGATGATTATGCATCCTCATCCACATGAGCAACCCTAGCTTGACCCTCAACTCTCCTATCTATCCTTCCTTGTCATTGAGGGCATTCAAAGGCATGATAACCTTCTTCATTGCAATGAAAATAGGTACCACAGAAGCCTCCTCTTCCTTTTCCATGTCCTCTACCTCTTCCTCTCTGATTTCCAAAGTCTTGATCATGGGAGCGGTTGAAACCCTTGTTCCTCTGGTTCCTGCTAGTACCCACATCTTCATTTTTCTTTTGGGTTTCATTTTGACCTCCAGATGACCTACCACTACCCCTTCCTCCTTGACCATGCCCT
Source organism: Cupressus sempervirens (assembly GCA_028749045.1). Taxonomy (NCBI): domain Eukaryota; kingdom Viridiplantae; phylum Streptophyta; class Pinopsida; order Cupressales; family Cupressaceae; genus Cupressus; species Cupressus sempervirens. Next base: position 144,896,953 of record CM053789.1, on the reverse strand, counting down.
CTTTGTCTCCCTTTAAACCTCTTTTTTAGCTTCTCTTCAACTCATAGGGAAAACTGGTATACCTCTTTAATGCTGGTCATTCTTACTAGACTTAATTCCTCTTGGATGCTAGGTTGCAACCTACTAATATAACAAGAAACCTTCTCCTTATTTGCTTCTACATGCCCTGCTCTAATCAGAAGTCTGTAAAACTCCTCTGTATATTCTTGGACTGATTTTTCTGCTTGCTTTAACCCATGCATCTTCTTAACAAATCAAGCTCATAATCAACATGAATGAATTGCTTCTCCAATTTGTCCACCATACGATCCCACCTTGTGATCTTCTCCTTTCCTCTTCTATTTATTCCCAATTGAACCTCTTGCCACCAAATTTTAGCATGGCCTTTTATTTTGGCCATTGCAAACTTAACCCTATCAAGATCTCTCATATCCTCATACTCAAAGTACTCTTCCAGTTCATTGATCCAATCGATCAACTCATCTGGTTTCAAGTTTTCTGAAAATACACCCACATCAATTGTGGGTCTTTTTCCAAACTTAGTAATGGCCCTAAAAAGCCTTTCCTTTGCCTGATTCAGAACTTCTCCATCAAATTCCCCTTTTGGTCCAATTTCTTCTTCTTCATTGTTGTCCTCACTTTTGTCACTTGCAGCAACATTTGTTCCTCTACAGAGCTCCTCCTACAATGCTTGACCCTACCTTTGGAGGGCTCTAACCTCCTCAAGGTTAATAGGCCTAGCCCTTCCACCATGCTCTCTTTGTGGAGGCATCTTTTTAACTCAAACCCACAACCACACAGTCCTAGTGCAAACTACCTCACAGTCGGCGCTCTGTCTACACACTCAAGAAAACCAGCTCTGATACCACTTGATGGGGACACAACCCAAGCACAGAATGGACACAACAAGAAAGGAGAAATTTTATTAACTATGAAAATATGCTAGTACATTTAGTATAGATAAAATAGACTTCAAAACATACCCTAAGGGCTTAGAATAGTATAAGTTTGGAGATAATTTCTCCTTTTAGTACCTCCTCTCAAACTCCACTTCGAACTGCCTTTTACAATGCCAAAAACATTCTTAAATAGACCCCAAAGGGTTAAGGATTAGGAATACATTCTATAATTTTCTATTTGGCATCCGCTGACCAAATAGAAGGCTCCAGAAGCTGCATTAGAAGTCGACGCAAATCTAGAAGAATCCAGAAATGATAACCGAACTTTTGGGAGACATAACTTTTGAACCATAGCTCTGACTGACGAACTGTTTACATTTCTGGAAAGCTCTTGAAGTTCTCTATATCCCTATGGAAAGCTTTTCTCATCGCCCACTTTTTGGCCCTTTTCAAGGTCATTTAATGCCCCTAACCTGATTTCAAAGCATTCTTAGCATGTCTCCAGAAACCAAAAAACTGCGATAACTTTCAAACCATGGGGCCTTTTGACCTGATTCTTTTCTTGGAATGCTCTAAATCACAATGACAATCATCTGGCCAATTTACACCTTCTAGTTCACCAAAATGATGGCTCAATTACATACTCTTATTTTTTTAGCATTTACACATATCCCAAGGTGTTCAAATACTCTATCCTAGAACACTAATAGTGGAACTATGAGAGTTGGAACCTTTATTTGACCCAAATGGGTATCCAGCAATGAAAACACATGAAACAGAAATGAAGTCTAAGTACATTTTTTTTGGTTGACACAGGATTGCTCTTATACCTCTAGATGCTCCTACATCACATTCCTTAAGGATCCTAAGACATTAAGTCACATTTAAATTTAATTAATACTAAGTCTAACAAATACTGCATCCACATGAAAGAATAATTAAAAGTCCAAAGTCCATTTAAATAATATACATTTATTCTTAATGCCACTTGGCAATAAAATTTGGAATGCTCAATCATTCACAATACATGTCATAGGGTATGAAAGGCTAAAAGAATATACATTTATAAAATAAAATTACATTATCCTCCTCAGATCCATGATACAAAGTACAATACCATAAATGGAACCATCCATCATAATACACAAGAATAAAATGAAAGGAAATGTAGATAAGGAAACTCCAGCCATAGTATCAATAGATAGATCTCAAAGGTAGGAGTAAAAAGCACTACCACCCAACCGTGTGGAACCTAAATGGCCCATTCCCACCGCATTGAGGAGATAGTCTCAAGTCCCAAATAGGATATCAATGCAAATATCAAAAGTACTCTCTAAGTCCAAGAAACTCTAAAAGTAATCTAATTCAAAGGTTCCAAGATAAATCGACATCTAGACCCAGAGACACACAAAGACACATAGGGAATCTACTATGTAAGTGGGAAAGTGTCATCACACGAATCACACTAGATTTACCCTAGGAATCTCTCAGGACCCTAGCACACTAGTGATCCCTATGTGGCCACTAGTATCATCTCGTACTGACAATGCATATTACGAATGCAAGGTCACAACCAAGTGTTCAATCTACTCCCATCCTAGTATGTACTAGCACTCGAGGCATGGACGAGAACATACAAAGACATTTATTAGTTTCATTTTATTCACATTTAGTGTAGTATTTTCTCTTATTAAACAACTTACAATGGGTTCCCTGGGAACCACTTAGGGCCCAAACCTCCATTGCAAGCCACTTCCCGACATTACATATAGATAACCTACCCTAGGCTTATGAAAGCACAAATCAAAGAATCATATAAAATAACTTGAGTCCTATACAAGTGACTAGAAATCATCAAAAGATAAATCACAATAATCACATCAGTTCTCTACGAGCAATTGGAAAGCATCCCCAAAAATACTGATCGAAGACTCATATGGGTTAAGTCAATTATGTCATAACATGACATCATCAAGAACAAATCATTCAAAACACCTCAGTCCTATCAAAGATATCAAAAAATAATTCAAATATAACTGATCAAGGACTAAAAAATGGTTAAGTTAGGTAGGCCATACATTCACCTCAATGTCATACAAGAACACTGGAAAGCAACAAAAGATAAATTACAATACCCATCAGTTCTCAATGAGCAACTAGAAAGCATCAAAAGATAAATCACAATACCCATCGGTTCTCAACGAGCAACTGTAAAGTATCTCAATAATATTGATCAATGACTCAAAATGGTTAAGTCAAATATCTCATAGCGTAAATCTCACTATCCCACAAAGACACTAAAGACAATAACCAATAATATAAACACACTCATCATAGAGCATACCAACACATTACCATGGTTAAGTAGAAATAATCAAGATTGATTCAACATAATACCACACTCACAGAATTCCCAAGCCTCTGGTAGATGTCCTAGAACTGGTCAACACTCTAGTCAACCCAAACCCAAAACATGGACAACATACAGATACAAAGTGTAGGTTTCATAGTTTGGTTTGATTTAGAAAACTTACTGTTGAATTAATTATAAGGTTTTGTTTCAATGAATGTTCCAAGTATATAAGAATTCTCAGTTTATCCTACATGTTAACCCATTCACTTGTTCAAATAAATTATAGAATTACCCCATTATATTTTAAGTCAATTTCCTAAAATATTCTAAGGATAATCATTTATTTATTTAAATTATAAAAATAATAATTAGTAATTTTAAATAAAATAATTACAATTTAATTAAAATCAAGATCATTAATTGTTAATAAAAATAAATCTACAACTTCATTAAATAACTTTCATTATTAATAAAACTTAATTAAATCAAATTTAATTAAATTAATTGATAATTTATATAAAAATAACTATATTACATTCATTAATAATTTATTAAATTATTAAATATTAATAAAATTTAATAATAAAATTATTAATAAATAATAATATAAATTTAATATAATTTTAATTTAATAACAATTAAATACAATTTAAATTTATTAAAAATTAAAATATATAAAAAAATTTGACTTTTAAAAAATAAAATTCTTAATGCATATGACTTGCGTTTGTTTATAAGGCTGCATGCATAAGCAGGCGTACCTATTATCCATAGCAGTAGGCCTGTCGTACAGCTATTAAAGTTGTTCCTGCACTTGCTGCCACCATAAAGGCAAGGTGGGGGGGTGGGGGTGTCACGACCCTGCCTCCCCACTTTATATACATTTTTTTTTATTAAATTTTTTTTGAAAATTTATTACTTTCAAACAAAAATCTCTTTTTAAATGATAATCCTTTTCTATATAATTTTTTTTTTAAATATTTTTTTTATAAACATTTGCAATTTTAGTCTGATAGGGGAAATATGGTTAACCATTCGAATTTTTGATTTAAAATTTTCTTTTCTTTCAAAACCCCTCCCAATTTAATTTCCAAAATTTAAAACTACTAAGGAGTATTGTAATGATATTTCCAATCTTCCCATTTATAGATGAACTCAACATGGATAACAAAATTTTCAAAATTACAAAATTGAAAGATTCGTTTGCAATGAAATACAGACAATCAATTCATAGTCCAAAAAAAAATTATTTAAATAACATAATTAACTGTGCAATTCAAAACATAAGAACCTACCAAGATTCTAATGCTAAAATCACAAACACCTAGAAAATTTGTGAAAGAAATTTTTTCTTTCAAAACCTTCTCTTTTCTGAAATCTTTTGCTCCTCCAAAATTTGCGGTCCCTCAAAAATGAACCCCCCAATTGTGATATGGAGTTCTCTCCTAAAATCAGGGCACTAATTATGCGTTCACCTGAGAGAACTCTCTGCTCACCAAACTTCAACTCCTTATTAACTTTTCTTTATCTTTCGTTTATCTTTTCTTTTTCTTTTCTATGCACGTTTATTGAATTATAAATTAACTTTATTTAATTTTTACTTGACTTATCTTTTCAATTAATTTATTAAATTTAATCTCTTGCACACATCATGCAACCACGAAACTTTTAAAAAATTAATTTCTTTTTTTCCACTTCTTAATTAATTTTTGAACGTTTAATTTGAGAAACTATTTATTAACTTAAATAATAATATTATTTAGCATTTAATTAAAAATGAACTCTAAATATAATATTATTAAATTAAATAAGTATTATCATGTTATAAATATAATTGACTTTTAAATATTATAACTTTCATCTTTAAATTTTAATTCTTTTTATTTAATTAATTTCTCAATTAATTAAATATAATTAAATATGAAAAATATCATAATAATTTTCCATTAAATTAAACCATTAATTTTATCTTTTAATTAGATGTAATTAATAAAATTTTTTCCAAAGACTCATAAAATAAAATACGAAAACTCATAATAGAAAAATACATACAAAATCAAACTAAAGGGTTATAATCATGAATTAACGGCATTTGGTGCATTCGAAGGGTACTCAACTTAGATACTTGTCCTAATTATCTAGGACAAATGGCTTAAAGGTTTGGGATTTGAACTTAAGAATTTATCTCTCCTCACTTAACATTGAGATAATGCGATAGGGTGCGCTCATCTTGGCAATTCAAGAAAGTTGATACCTGGTACCTGCAACCTGCATAAAATCCATGCATGTACAAACATAATATTCTAAGCTAAATAGGCAATGGCAGGAAGTGGTACATCACGTAGATCTCGACTAGTAGGTGACTATGCCTCCCTTGCTTAACCACATCAAAAACATCATACATAAAGAAAACATACACACACACACCATATACATGCAGTATGGGGTAAGTATCCATAAGAGAATACACATGATAATCCATCTAACTAATCATCATCAATAACTAAAAACACTATAATAATCATCATGCATACATGAAGTATAGAGTATCAAGTAATCTCATCATTTATCAACTAAATCTGAAACAATATCTGATAATCTCAAAATAATGCTACTAATCAACAAGCATAAAAATGGCCTAAAAGAGTTTGGCAATAATAGCAAAAATGTGAACTAGGGGTAGGCACTACATCCACCCTCCCTAGACTTAGGCTTACTCCTAGAAGCCTACATGAATGATAAAATTAAGGAACTCACTATGTGGATCCCATTGGACCATTTCCCCTGTAGGAGGATATGATTCCACTAAGAACACTCTCTAGGATCTACCCATATCACCAACCGTAGATTCTAAAGTTGTGGGTCTTTGGTCAAAGAATTTTGGTGTCCATTGAGGGCAATGGGATGACTTGTGTCTACATTACCCATATGAGAAACAATCTCCATTGAAACTCCTCTACACTCCAAGTGTACTGGACTACTGAATGCTACTCCTACTAACATAAGAAGGAATACTCTAAGATGGCTGGTTAAACTAGTTGTGCTTATTATGTTGTGCATTGTGATATTTACAATACTCCTATACCTAGGTCTATGCTTAGGTCCTACCGTGCTCTATCCTAATCATGAATAGGAGGTAGGAAATCAATGATGGTTTGCATCATTTGCCTCAGATCAACCTCCTCAGTGTCAACCTGCTGCTCTCTATGGTTCTCTTGCTGATGCTCACTGACATGCCCATCCCTAGGCCCTTCCTAAATAGGATCTTCATGGACAGACTCATGTACCTTGATGGCTTTGCCTCTACCATGCCTTAGGCTATGACCTCTAACAAAAGATCTCATTCCAAATACCATCCTACAATAATATCCAAGATACAAGATGCTATAATAACCATAAACCATACTACTATAAAGCATAGATAAAAGACACATGTTTTAAAAATAGAATAAGTTCAATTTTCAATTTTTCCTATTGTTAGGTTTAAGTATAATTTCAGTTTTAAAGTCTAAGTGTTGAAGTATGAAAAATATACAACTAAAAGTTTTAAGTTCTGTTTCAGTTCAACTAGTTCAAGTTTCAGTTTTAAAAGGATATACATAACAGTTTTAAGTTTCATTTTTGTTCTACTAGTTAACAACTAAAGGCATTCGAATATACCTAGAGCTCCCAATGTAGAAACTTGGGCTTTGATACCATAGTAACACCCTTGCAAGGGATCCAAAAGAAATAACCTAAAGTTTTACTAAGTTTTCCATGATTTTTTCTTTTTTGACAAGGAAGAATAACATACACATCAAACATAAAGTAGTGGAAGCAATAACATACAATCATCCATAAGCATACATAACAGGTTACATTCCTTAAGTATCCCATGATGTTGAGTCACATTTATATTTAATTAATACTAAGTTTAAAAAATACCACATCCACATGAAAGAATAATTAAAATTCCAAAGTCCATTTAAATAATATACATTTGTTTCGAATGCCACTTAGCAATAAAATTCAGAATGCACAATCATCCACTGTACATGTCACAAGGTATGAAAGGCTAAAATAATATACATTTATAAAAATAGAATGACACCATCCTCCTCAGATCCATGATATTAAGTACAATAAAATAAATGAAAGAATTCACCATAAAAGATATAAACATCCATCAAAATGAGACATAGATAGAATGAAAGGAAAAGTAGATAAAGAATGATTGTAATGCCCTACCAAGGGATCCAAAAGAATTAACCTAAATTTTTACTAAGTTTGCCAAACATTTTTAAAAAATAAAATAAATAACAACATACACATCAAACATAAAGTAGCAGAAGCAATAACATACAATCATCTATAACCAAACATAACAAATTACATTCCTTAAGGATCCCATGATGTTGAGTCACATTTATATCTAATTAATACTAAGTCCAACAAATACCACATCCACATGAAAGAATAATTAAAAGTCCAAAGTTCATTTAAATAATATACATTTGTTATGAATGCCACTTGGCAATAAAATTTGGAATGCCCAATCATCCATGGTACATGCCATAGGGTATGAAAGGCTAAAAGAATATACATTTATAAAAATAGAATTGCATCATCCTCCTTGGATCCATGATACAAAGTACAATAATATAAATGAAAGCATCCACCATAAAAGATATAAACATCCATCATAAAATATAACTATCCATCATAATGATACATAGATAGAATGAAAGAAAAAGTAGATAAAGAATGCTCCAGCCATGGTGACTACGAAAGGATCTCAATGGTAAGAGTAAAAAGCACTACCACTTGACCACATGGAACTTAAATGGCCCACTCCTACCACGCTGAGGAGATAGTCTCAAGTCTCAAATACGATATCAACCCAAAGATCAAAAGTACTCTCTAAGTCCAAAAAACTTTAAAAGTAATCTAACTCAAAGGTTCCAAATAAATTGACACACACAAAGACACGTAGGGAATCTACTATGTAAGCAGGCAAGTGTCATTGCATGAATCATGCTAGAGTTACCCTGGGAATCTCTCAGGACCTCGGCCCCCTAGTGATCCATATGTGGCCACTAGTATCCTCTCGTACTGACAAGGCATACTATGGATGCAAGGTCGCAACCAAGCATTCTCTCTACTCCCATCCTAGTCTATACTAGCACTCAAGGCATGGGTGAGAACATACAAAGACTCTTATTAGGTTCATTTTATTCCCATTTAGTGTAGTGTTTTCTCTTATTAAACAAATTACAATGGGTTACCCTGGGAACCACTTAAGGCCCTAGCCTCCATTGCAAGCCACTTCTTGACATTACATATAGATAACCTAGCCTAGGCTCATGAAAGCACAAATCAAAGAATCATATAAAATCACCTTAGTCCTATACAAGTGACTAGAAAGCATCAAAAGATAAATCACAATAATCACATCAGTTCTCTACAAGCAACTAGAAAGCATCCCCCAAAATACTGATCAAAGACTCATATTGGTTAAGTCAATTATGTCATAACAAGACATCATCAAGAACAAATCATTCAAAACACCTCAATCCTATCAAAGTGACTAGAAAGAAATTCAAACATAACTAATCGAGGACTCAAAAATGGTTAAGTCAGGTAGGTCATACATTCACCTCAGTGTCATACAAGAACACTGGAAAGCAACAAAAGATAAATCACAATACCCATTAGTTCTCAACGAGCAACTAGAAAGCATCAAAAGAAAAATTACAATACCCATTAGTTCTCAATGAGCAACTAGAAAGTATCCCAATAATACTAATCGATGACTCAAAATAGTTAAGTCAAATATCTCATAGCATAAATCTCGCTATCCCACAAAGACACTAAAGACAAAAACCAATAATATAAATACACTCATCGTAGAGCATACTAACACATTACCATGGCTAAGTAGAAATAATCAAGATTGAGTCAACATAATACCACACTCACAGAATTCCCAAGCCTCTGGTAGATGTCCTAGAATTGGTCAACACTCTAGTCAACCCAAATCCAAAACATGGATAACATACATATACAAAGTGTAGGTTTCATAGTTTAGTTTGATTTAGAAAACTTACTATTGAATTAATTATAAGGTTTTGTTTCAATGAATGTTCCAAGTATATAAGAATTCTCAGTTTATCCTACATGTTAACCCATTCACTTGTTCAAATAAATTATAGAATTACCCCATTATACTTTAATTCAATTTCTTAAAATATTCTAAGGATAATCATTTATTTATTTAAATTATAAAAATAAAAATAACTGATTTTTAATAAAATAATTACAATTTAATTAAAATTAATATCATTAATTATTAATAAAAATAAATCTACAACTTCATTAAATAACTTTCATTATTAATAAAACTTAATTAAATCAAATTTAATTTAATTAATTAATAATTTATATAAAAATAACTATATTAAATTCATTAATAATTTATTAAATTATTAAATATTAATAAAATTTAATAATAAAATTATTAATAAATAATAATATAAATTTAATATAATTTAAATTTAATAATAATTAAATACAATTTAAATTTATTAAAAGTTAAAATATATTAAAAATTGATTTTTTTTAAATAAAATTCTGAATGCATATAACTTGCATTTGTTTATAAGGTCGTAGGCCTAAGCGGTAGGCATACCTGCCATCCACGATAGCAGGCCTACTGTGCAGCTATTAAAGCTGCCATAGCCCTTGCTACTGATATAAAGGCAAGGTGTGGGGGGGGTTTGGTTGTCACAACCCCACCTCTCCACTTTATATACATTTTTTTTATTAAATATTTTTTGAAATTTTATTTCTTTCAAACAAAAATCTCTTTTTAAATGATAATCCTTCTATATATTTTGTTTTATAAACATTTGCAATTTTTGTCTGATAGGAGAAATACGATTAACCATTCAAATTTTTGATTTAAAATTTTCTTTTCTTTCAAAACCCCTCCCAATTTAATTTCCAAATTTTAAAACTACTAAGGAGTATTGTAATGATATTTCCAATCTTCCTATTTATAGATGAACTCAACATGGATAACAAATTTTTCAAAATTACAAGATTGCAAGATTCATTTGCAATGAAATATAGACAATCAATTCACAGTCATGAAGAAGACAGAATTATTTAAATAACAAAATTAACTGTGCAATTCAAAACATAAGAATCTACCTAGATTCTGATGCTAAAATCACAAACACCTAGAAGATTTGTGAAAGAAATTTCTCCTCTCAAAACCTTTTCTTTTCTGAAATCCTTTGCTCCTCCAAAATTTGTGATCCCTCAAAAATGAACCTTGTTTTTGTGATATGGAGTTCTCTCCTAAAATCGGAGCACTAATTGTGCATTCACTCAAGAGAACTCTCTACTCACCAAACTTCAACTCCTTATTAATTTTTCTTTATCATTCCTTTATCTTTTCTTTTTCTTTTCCATGCACATTTATTGAATTATAAATTAACTATATTTAATTTTTACTTGACTTCTCTTTTCAATTAATTTGTTAAATTTAATCTCATGCATGCATCATGTAACCATGAAACTTTTAATAAATTAATTTCTTTTTTTCCACTTCTTAATTAATTTTTGAATGTTTAATTTGAAAAACTATTTATTAACTTAAATAATATTATTATTCAACATTTAATTAAAAATGAACTCTAAATATAATATTATTAAAATAAATAAATATTATCATGTTCTAAATTTATTCTTATAACTTTCATCTTTAAATTTTAATTCTTTTTTATAAAATAAATTTCTAAATTAATTAAATATTAAAAATATCATAATAATTTTCTATTAAATTAAACCATTAATTTTATCTTTTAATTAGACTTAATTAATAGAAAATTCACCAAAGACTCATAATATAAAATACAAAAATCCATCATAGAAAAACACATACAAAATCAAATTAAAGGGTTATAATCATGAATTAACGTCATTCGATGCATTTGAAGGGTACTCAACTCAGATACCTATCCTAATTATCTAGGACAAATGGCTTAAATGTTTGAGATTTGGACTTAAGAATTTATCTCCCCTCTCTTACCATTGAGATAATGCGATAGGGTACACTCATCCTGGTAATTTAGAGAAGTCGATACCCAATACCTACAACCTACATAAAATCCACAATCTTGACCAATAGGTGACTACGACTCCCTTCCTTAACCACATTAGAAACATCATACATAAAGAAAACACACACACACATCATACACATGCAGTATGGGGTAAGTATCCATAACAAAACACATATGATAATCCATCTAACTAATTGTCATCAATAACTAAAAATATTGTAATAATCATCATACATACATGAAGTATAGAGTATCCAGTAATCTCATAATATATCAACTAAATCTGAAACAATATCTGATAATCTCAAAATAATGCTACTAATCAACAAGCATAAAACTAGCCTAAAAGAGTTTGGCAATAATAGCAAAAATGCGAACTAGGGGAAAGCACTACACAAACATTGTAACTATAGACTAGTAAAAAGGAAGAATCATTCTTTATATATATATATATATATAAGGAAGTTGAGAACTAGAAAACTCAATAAATAATTCATTTAGAGAAAGAATATACCCATTAAAGATGACACGTGGGAAGAAGAAAAGTTTGAATAACATTAAGGATTGTAGTACTATTAGTCCCTTAATCCTATTATGTGTAGTTATCTCACAATTCATTTAATTCCTAAACTATTACATTATCATTATTATATCATCATTTAACCATATATATTAGTCTTATATCTATATAGTCATATATATGTTGGACTGGTTGATATTATAGGAATAAGTAGATTATATATATGAACTAGTGATTCTTATTTTATGATCATATTATGAGTTTTTTTTTTTTGATGAATAGTCCTTTTCTATTAATAAATAATATACTAAGTTTACAATTCACAAAAAAGGATAGGGATACAAGATCACCTCGTGAAAGTTCACACAGTCGAAGCCAAAATCAACATCTATTTATCAAAAAAACATATAAGAAGCAACCCTCAAGCAGCTAAAGTAGTGCCAGCTAAGGGGGGTGGTTCATCCTAATCATGAGATCCCCAGTCATCCCTAGGATTGGTAGGTGGGTTGGGAATAGTCCAATCATGAGCAACATCATCAGGGGCCTAGTCAACACCCTTGGTATCAGGCCGCAGAGGTGAGATGGTCAATTCTAGTCGAAATGGCCACTTTCTAGAAATAATACACCACCAAGTGTTTTCATTTGATACATTTCACATTTTTTCCCTTAAAATTGTTTTTTACTTTTAACTATTGTAAAATATTTATGGTGTATTTAAAAATATTTATAACATATTCAATAAGTGTCACATAGTAGCTTGTAAGTTGTATAGTAATTTGCATTAGTGTTAAATATATTTTAAGTAATAATTGTAACTGAAGTAGTAAAATGATAACTATATGACCAAATGTAATTGTAACAATTATCTAATAGTAGTTTTAGATTAATGACTTGAATAGTTTTAATGAGAAGTGTGTACATAACACTACCATATAAATTCTTATAATATTTTCTAAGGGATTCCATTCAAACCTTCTATTTGAAAAAAAATAGTCCTTAAATTAGTTATTAAATGGTTATAATTAATAAAATAGATATAAAACTATATTTATTGAAAATATTATTCGAATAAAATTTTTGTTCTTTACTTAGTCTTAAATTCTTTGTTCAAATGATTAGGACAAATAAGTTAAAAGAATAAATATTGGTTGTACATTAATTTATGTTGATGGTACTTTTAAGATTTTAAATTTATTTTAATAGTATCAAATTTAATATTTAAACTATTTTTTATTATTTAAATTAATATATTTAAATTCTTTTTATTGTTTTACTTACAATTTTATTTTTATATTAAAATGACAATAATTTTAAATCAAAATTAGTCAATATTTTACTTAATAAGTATTATTAATAGATATTAGTTAAAACTATTTTATTTATCACATTTATTTATTTATTTTTAAAACTATTATTTTAAAAATGTTACTCTATATATTATTTATTTTTAAGTTATAGTAAAAAAAAATTTTAACATTTTTTTAACCAAAATAAGTTATTTCATATGTTAGTATTTCAAGGATAATGAGAGTCCACCATTTGTTTAGTGGTGAATTTGGGTGACTTCCATGTAGGAGGTGTTAAGTTCCACTTTCACCTATATAATGCATCTATTACCCTATTTTATAAGAACCTAAAATTACATTGAAAAAACTAGTATAGGATTGTTGAAATAAAATTTAAATAACAACAAGTTGAACAATTTTGATTGCAATAGTATAATTTTTAATGATAGTTTAACATAGAAAACTATATTTGTACATTTAAAATTCTAATAACCTCTCTTTGATTATCATATGGTTTATCATCTTTTTATTATTATTATTATAAATATTTTCTAATTTATCCATCACTCCATAGCATTTATGCTAAAATTACTTCTTCATTATTAATATTATTACACATTTTAACCATTATATTATTTTATCTCAAGATAAAAAAAAGGGTGCAAGTGCCAAAGTTCTTGCTTTATGTCGTGGTGGGCCAAATTTAGCTGTTAGTGTAAAAAAATTGTTTAGATTTTGATGCTAGGATTATTTTCTAGTATAAACAAGTATTCAGATGTTATGGAAGGAGAATCTATTAGCCCCTAAATTATATACAAGAGAGATGTCATTAGTAAATATAGTAGAGCATCAAGTTTGATAAACTGAAATAGTCTCAACCAAGATAATCGTAGGTGTTCCAAAATGAGTGTAGCTTATGGAATAAATCATGTTGGCTTGATAAAATAAAATAAAAAAGTGGACAAATTGCCTATTAGTATCAGCTTTCATGTTGTAATTATATGAAACCAAAAACTTCCCTAAGCAGTGACATTTTAGTGGATAAGCAGATTTCATTAATTGAGAAACAAAACCACCATTGAAAATCTACATCTACTCTAAAGACTGCATATCTTGAAATATTCCAAGATAACCACCTTTTGGATGGTATTTGGAAAAGATGAAAAGGAAGCACCAAGAGCATAAATACACATCTCTTTGTATTCTAATACCATTAAATTTTGTCTCTAAGCAAAACGATAATAGAGCAAAATCTCATAAGTGTTGAAAATAGATTTAAAATAAATAGTATGTTTAATTTTTAATTATAAATATATAAAATAGATATAACTAATTCAAATAAATTTAAATCTAAATCTAAATCTAAATAAACATTAATTAAAAATTAAAAATAAAGTTGAATGTACAAAACCTCAATGTTCATAAAATTAGTAATTTTCTTTTTAAAAATACAATAAACATTTGAAACTTCTAATATACAGTTAATATCAATTTTAAAGTTTTTTTAATTCATTATATATATATATATATATATATATATATATATATATATATATATATATATATATATATATATATATATATATATATATATATGTCATGCCACAACACACACTTTTTTTTTTTTTTTACCATCATCCCTAATGTCATTTGCATTGATATTAATATTAATATTCTTTATCTACTATGATTCCACCCCTACTATATTGATTAGTTGATTCTCCCATAATCTCAATCTATATATATATATATATATATATATATATATATATATATATATATATATATATATATATATATATATATATATATATATATATATAGATTGAGATTATGGGAGAATCAACTAATCAATATAGTAGGGGTGGAATCATAGTAGATAAAGAATATTAATATTAATATCAATGCAAATGACATTAGGGATGATGATAAAAAAAAAAAAAAAAGTGTGTGTTATTACTATCATTACTATTGTTATTACTATCATTGCTTATTTTTTGAACTATATATATTGTTATTACTATCATTGCTTAATTTTTGAACTATATCCTACTATATTAACAATGGTACCCGAAGTAATGACTAAGTGAAAAAATTATCTTATTCAACCCATCTAAAACAAATAATCTATCAATAAATTTCTATTGTCCTTCATCCAGGTGGACATAATCTTAGTATCAAGTAGATGTTACTCTAAACTGTTTAATGACACTAAAAAAAATCAAACACATCCTCATAAATTTAAATTCTATTTACCTTAGTCCATGTTTAATTAAAACAAATAAACTAAAATCTAACTATTTCTTTCCTATATTACAACTAAATTCTCATATAGCAATCTAGTCCATTACTATTTCCTAGGGGACTACCTACCCAGGGTCATTGCTTAAATAATTACTTACATTTTGTTATTTAATCTAAATGTACTCACTAAACTTTACATAAGACTTTCTTTATTCCTTTTTTTGAATCCCCAAGATATAAATCTGTACTATTTCCTAGGCCTGTGAATTATTCTTCTTATCTATTATTTTTTTGAGGGTTATGAGTTTATCTATGCACGTGCCCCCATCAAGTCAACTTGCTTCAGCTAATTAGACTTTTAACGGCCTCGTACTTTCTCAAGGCACATCGACTTCTTCTACCATATTAATGGTGTAGACAAAGGGGTCCTTGGTAAGCATACAACATAATAAGGGAGGATGTAATAAATGCAACTTTTAAACAAGAAGTTTCCAAGCGCTAGGAAGAAGAAGGGTAATCTAACACATGTCAGATTTAGTGCATATCACATAATTGTGAATCCCATGCAAGGTATCGCCTTCACATGTAGGCTAGTCAAAGTAATCTTGTTTGATTGCAAGTTGATAGGATTTTTTTTTTTATTACCTATGAATGGACTAGGTAGCTAATGGGATTGTTTGATTATATATCTTTTTAAAAGAAATATCTTCCTTGCTTATAATGTGATCATACTAGCTTTCATTCCCAGCTTGGGTATGCGATTATAAAATAGGGTCTATATATATATATATATATATATATATATATATATATATGTTTTCATTTATTGCATTAGGTAAGTTAGAAATGATGAGGATTTCCTCTCTTTTTTTTAAAAATGATTATCTGTCTATAAATTTATTATAGGGAATGACATGAATATGACAAGTTCTGACATTTATTTAATAGGAGGATTTTGAGATGACTTATTCCTACTTGCCAACAAGATATTAATATTTTAATCAAGCTATAATTTTAATAGACTGTAATAGATTGACTATTTTTTTGTGTTTGCCATACAAATTCCAGAATGTAAAGTGTGCTTCTACAGGCCTCTTCTATATGTATTTTTGAAGCTTACTTGTTGGTTCAGATCATTCTATGCAGTCTTTTAGAATTGTTGTCTAGATTCTTAGTAATATTAACTTAACATTTTATTGTTCATCATGTTCAACATGAACCACTATTGAAATTTAATCAAAATCTACATAAATCTTTTATGAATTCCTGGTTAACATTTTCCATGATCATCACAAAGAGGTATAAACTTCTGTATGCATCTTTTAAATAACTAGTATTCAAAGAAAAAATGAATCCTTTCCATGGTATGGAGGAAGCTAATATGATGTCTCTATCTATCAATGCATTTTTTCTACACTATGTAAGAATTTGAATTGATCACAAGCTCTCTAACCAATCTAATAACATAGAGATCATCAACAATAATAGATAGTAAATTACATCACGTTAATGTCTACAAGGAAACTTGATCCTCCTTATTAATATGTTAATATTCAAAGATTATACTTAACATCTCATACAATGTTCTCCTTATAGAAAATTGGAAAAGATAGAGATAACAAGGTGATGAGGTGTAGTGCATCATTCAAGATATATCATGATTCAAATTCCTTCCCCATCACATACCAAATTAAACAATGATAAACAACATCAACACAACTCCAAATAACCACAAGGTGATGAAGACCTTACTCACAATATACAATGGAGAATTATACAACAAGATACCTCAAAATCTCTCTACAAGAGACCACTGACAACACATTGCTAGACAAAGAACGCTCACCATTGGAAAGAGTTCATCCCTCCACTTCAACACTAATCAGAAAGGTGTCTTTCTCCATGCAATAATGAACTTCTTGACCATCAAATTTCCAAACTCTTCAAGAGAAAACCTACAAAAGAAAGACAAATCGAGAACCATGGAGGCTCACCTCCCAACCTAGGCCTCAAGGAGCCCACCCACTGAGCTCGGGGAAACAAGGCATAAATGGTTATACTCATCACATTCCAAAGCCATGCAATTACACAACAATAAGACAAGAGTTAACACAAGAAATCACAACACTTCCCATCCAAGGTTATGCACAAAGATTCAACAAATGAATCACGAAACGGGTGAAGGTGGGCTCTCATCATGAGGAGGATTGCATAGCCTTCATTCACAATTTGCACATCTTTTCAATATCAAAATTCCCTTTCGGGGAAATCAACATCTTCCCTTCTTCATACCACCTTATACCTCCCAAGATGCAAGTGAGAAAGATAATTTGCATGCCATAATACATATACAACCATTTCCACAGAAGGGAGAATTCCTCAACTCCATGTGTGAGCCCAACTAACCCCTTCACCCCAGGCATCTCTTCCCTCCCAAGGGTGAGTGATGCCTCATACCCAATTCACAAGACATATAACATGAAACAAAAAATTCAAGAAAGACTCACACAACACTACCCACATGCAACATATAACAAGATCTATTCACAAATTGATGCAGGAGCATCCAGAGGTATAAGGGCAATCCTGTGTCACCCAAAAAAATGTACATAGACTTAGTTTTTGTTTCATGTGTTTTCATTTTTGGATACCCATTTGGGTCAAATATGGGTCCCAACTCTCACAATTCTACTATCAGTGTTCTAGGATAGAGTATTTAAACACCTTGGGATACGTGTAAATGCAAAAAAAAGGAGTATGTAATTGAGCCATCATTTTGGTGAACTAGGAGGTGTAAATTGGCCAGATGAATGTAATTGCAATTTAGAGCATTCTAGAAAAAGAATCAGGTCAAAAGGCCCCACGGTTTGAAAGTTATCGCAGTTTTTCAATTTTTGGAGACCTCCTAAGAATGCTTCAACGTCAAGTTAGGGGCATTAAATGACTTCAAAAGGGCTGAAAAATGGGGGATGAGCAAAGTTGGTCCATAGGGCTATAGAGTGCTTTGAGAGCTTTTCAAAAATGTAAATGGTTCGTCAACTGGAGCTACGGTTCAAAAGTTATGCCTCTCAGAAGTTCGATTACTGTTTTTGGATTCTTCTAGATTTGCACCAACTGCTAACATGGCTTCTGGAGCCTTCTACTTGGTCAGTGGATGCCTACTAGCACTTTCTAGAATGTACTCCTAGTCCTTAACCCTCCAAGGTCTATTTAAGGACATTTTTGGCATTGTAAAAGGCAGTTCGGAGTGGAAATTGAAAGGAGGTACCAAAAGGAGAAATTATCTCTAGTTTTGTGCTATTGTAAGCCCTTAGGGCATGTTTTGAATTCTATTTTCTCTGTACTGAATGTACTAGCCTATTTTCACACTTAATACAATTTCCCTTTTCCTGTTGTGTCCATTCTATGCTTGGGTTGTGTCCCCATCACAAATACACCACAAAACACCACAATTCCTTCATGAAATGATGAACACCAATTCTAATCTACATGCAGAATGAAAAAGGCTTCATGGATCATGTTACCAAACTTCCTCCAAGCAAGGCAATGAATACTTGTAGTAGAGCTCCCTCCTCTTTCTTCAAACCCTATTAGTCTCTAAAAGTAGAGAGTTGCCAAGTGAGTTTCAATTTAGACATGCCTCTATTTATAACCCTCCTATTTTCGGATTCAATGAAGAATGTCATTTTCATGGGGTCTCCTAGGTCCACTAGACACCATTGAGGTCATTAGTAACCCCCTAACTTATAGTACTAACATGGGTAAGGTTAATTTTAATCACAATTTACCCTAAAGTTACTTTATGACCCTCCTAAAGCTAGGTAATTCAAATTTCCATTTTTTTTTTGTTAAAGGTGACAACCTTGTCTTCTCTTCACTAAGACAATAATCAAATTCCTTAATTGAGGTATATAACATGGAACAAGGTGGCCACATGATCCATTGATGAATAACATGTCATTTCCCATAACAAGTACAAGTGCCAAGTGGCCCACACAAAATGCACTAAAACGTCACCCATAACACATTCAAAATCTACACATGAGAAACATACCACACACATGCATCACACATTCATGAAATAAGCATGT
This sequence comes from Cupressus sempervirens, assembly GCA_028749045.1. Lineage (NCBI taxonomy): Eukaryota > Viridiplantae > Streptophyta > Pinopsida > Cupressales > Cupressaceae > Cupressus > Cupressus sempervirens. The sequence goes on along the minus strand of CM053789.1, from coordinate 144,877,452 downwards.
CACAATGAGGTTTATGAATCTTTTAAAGATTCACCTTGGCAGAGTCATTAAACATGTGTCTATACCTTGTTTCCTCGTTAAGTTTCCATGGTTCCACTTCCTGCACATGAAGCTCGAGCATCAGTAGTCCAAGGAATCAAATAAGCATACATTATGTAAATGCCAATAACAATAACATCTATATTATCATAATTCAACTTAAATATCCTTTCATAATCCTTCAATTATGCCACTAGAAGTATTAAGATATCAAAAGTTGCATGTCATAAGCATCATATATTCATCCATACACTGAAAATTAACATTTTTCATTGCATCAAAATTTGATAATATCATATCATAAAACTACTCCAAATATGTTCGAATGCTTCCTATAAAAGAATAGGTTCTTTATACACATAACAATGTAAGACTCTACGATAGCATCCAATCCATAAATAAAGGCAAATCTACTATATATCCAAATCTGTCAAAATATCAAGGTCTCAACTATCAAAATGTACAATGTGTGTGTGTGTGTGTGTGTGTGTGTGTGTGTGTGTGTATGTATATATATGTATATATATACATATATATGTGTATATATATATATATATATACATAAATATATATACATACATATATACATATGTATATACATATACATATGCATACATACATACATACATACATATATATATATATATATATATATATATATATATATAGATATATATATATATATATATATATAATAAGAATAATTAAAATGTATGAAACTTATTATCATTACAAACAAATAAAATATTGACATTAATACAAATTAAGAGTTCACAAGAGAAATGTTAAAAAGATCATAATATTGATATAATCGATAGTTCAATCTATTTTTAAAATAAAAAATAAAATTAATTTTTATTTAATTAGTTGAGAGGCTTTAGCCTAGAGGCTCTTCAACCTCATAAGAGACCCCCCGAATCCATGCAAAAACCTATGTCACCCTTTTGTAAAGGAAAAGGCTAACAAAAGTATAACTATCCACCTTCAATGACATAAAATTGGTATTATTATTTTGAATTTGGAAATGAAGTAAATTAATGAAATGTGTAGAAATGGACAAAGTTTAGGATTATAATTTTTTATATTTATTTGGAATAAGAATTGATATATTTTCCTAATTTTTATAGATAATTTTTTAGGTGTTGAAAAACATTAAAAATTAGGGTTCTAGTTCCCACACAAAACTCTATGGAAATAAACTTATTTCCCTTTGATCTCAGACTATGTTATAGATAACATATATATCTAAAACAATCAAAAATAAAAATTGGATTTAGACCTATATGTTCTCTTTTATAAGGATTGAAATCTCAACTCACCTAAAATCAATAGTTTTCATCTCCCACCACCTTTTTCAAAACAAATATATTCTAACTAGGAGAAAAATTATACATTCTAGAGGAGGACTCTCTCCTCTAGAATGTCATATAATTTTTAGATTTTTTTGATATGATCTAATATTTTTTTCTTTCTCAAAATTGACATCTTTTCGAGTGTTAAAATACGTGGTTGTAGATTTTTTTAATTACAATATACTATATGTAATTAAAACACTATAAACTCTATATGAGAGTATTCTTGACTCCGAGCTTTATAAAATGGTGTTTACATATTATTAAAAAAATATCATAAAAAATAGTAAGAGTTATTGAAACACCACTTTTCTGAAATAATTTTATTTCTTTAGAAATTGGATACAAACTAGTATAAAACATGCATTTAATATACATTTACAATTGGAAAAGTGTGAGACCATATATAACCTAGCTCGAATGAATTTATCTAGATCATATGTTTAAAAATAAATAAAAATAGATTGAAATACTCAAATTCACTCGTTCTGATAAGTTAGCCTAAAAGGTGACACAACTTTGTACTTTTACCCTGTCAACATAATTTCCTTATTTTTTGAAATTGTCAATTAAATATTATTCTTACCTTCTCCACACCATTTTCTTCCCTAATTTTTTAGGAAAAGTTTCCTTTGTCAGCAATTCTAACCTATCCTTCATTAGTAATGGATCTTGCCTATGTTCATTATTAGTCCAACACTATGTTAGATATAGTCCATACAAAATTTTCTAAATTTAGTGTCAACATACTGCAGGTGTGTACTATTATTTTTGTAGGTTTTTTTTTCAAAATGATTTATATCTTTTAGTTTTAGGTTGACAATGTTTGTTTTATTTAATAAAACAATGGCTTGGAGTATTAAGGTAGAAGGAGTCACGAACAATTGCCTAGAGAGCTAACAAAAATTGGGGACATGATTAGAGAAGCCAATTGATAACTATTATCATTGATAAAGCTTTTGCTAATCACATTGTGTACATGGATGTGTTTAAGAAGAAGCTAGTTTATTTTTTAACAAAATAAATAGGCCTGTGAAAATCCCCTTTCACTCATAATAAAACATATTTTACCTTTTTGATATGAATTTGGCACTATCAAACTCAATTTCCAGGTTTCGTTTCTTTTATTATAATCCTCTCTCACTAAATCTTGAGCTTCCACAATCAGTATTGAAAAATCATTTCTTATTGTAGCAAGGATCATTAAAATCAGCCAATATATGAAATGTCATCACAATGATAGCAATGGCATTTCTATTATTTTGTAGTATGCAAAAAAAAAATCATCATCTTTTCCATTTCATTTTATGATGCAATTCAATTCATTCTAGTGAAACCTATAAACTATAATCGCAATGTTGCACATTCCATCTTCTTGTCACATTAGATTTAATCAAGATATATGGGACCAATATTCCAACTTCTTGCAAGATTTGATTGAGATATATTAGACTTGTATTCATACTTGTTTGGCTATTTAATTGAAGAGATCGATGATGCATTCTAGAGAAGAGAATATTCCTCTTCAACTTTAGAAAGGCTGAAAATCATAGATTCTATTTACATTTCCAACATTCCACCACCTCTAGAGATTCAACAAAGAAATTTGACATGCTTTGAAGCAACCCCCATAATGAAAATGCTAAGAAGTCATATTGAAAATAGGTTGTTAAATAATTTTCATAGAACTATCAAATTCTTTTATAACAAACAGTAAGGAAGTTATGCATAAAGATGTGGAAAGAATAGATAACACTGGTGGTTTTAATTTAAGTTAAGGCTTGAGCATTTTTTTGATGTGGTAGTGTTGTTGAAGAATCTATCCGATTGGTTTGAACACAATGTTCCTTGAATGATTACACATATCCTAAACCCTTTCAGCAAATTGATAGAGACTTCACTCTGTATACTCTATTTTTTGTACACTTAAACCACATATTCATTCTTGTAATTACTATTGGGGCTCTAAATTTATAACTAGCTAGAGCTCCTTCTTTTTGTTATGAAGTTGTAATGTGTGAGAGACTAGCATCGGATATTGAATAATGAATATGAATTACATTTTATATGGATACTGTTAATGTTAGGGGTATCCACATGACTCCTTACCATAGCCGCCTGGCTTCTTCTCACCAAGAGTATTTCAGCCAATAGGATAGGTAGATGTTTTATGGATTACCTAAACTAAACCTTCTATTATGATTTTTGCGATAGTAAATTATTTTAACTTTAGCTTATGAAGATTGAATTTTTCAATAAGTGAAATTGAGATTTTATTTTCTTGTACCTTTGGGTTTGAATCTTTTGCAACTAGAATGTATGGATGAAATTTCTCTTAACTCTTAAAATATTAATAAACATGAACTCCATCTATTTTTAGGTTTTATTTTTAAAACCTAAAAATAAATTCATACTCAAAACCAAATTAAACCCTAATGTTAACAATAAATCATTTAAAACTTGGTTACCTATAAATTAAGACAATTAAACCCTATACATATATAGGTTTATATAATAACCATAATAATAAAATATAGGAAAGGTAGGTAGAGGTAGATATAGGATAAAATAAATATGATGCGTATTCTTATATGAGTGAGAGATAGAGATGTAGGTAGATGGAGAGAGAGAGTGGGAGGGGAGAGAGAAGTGGCTAAATAATTTTGAAATGTGAAAAAAAAAAATCATGTGAAGTGATGTATAAAGTTCGATAAAGGAATATATGTAAATTTTTAGAAGGGTAGATTGAAAAAAAGAGATATAAATAGGTGGAGAGACACAAATGGAAAGACATAGATACAAAGAGAAAGAGTGGGAGAAAAAGAATTTTGTAGAACGTTGTTGATGGGGACTAAAAATAAAAAGAAATACAAATACTGAGGAGATATAGGTAAGGAGAGAGAAATATGAAATATGTAAGGAGACCAAGAATATAGTGAAGAGATAAATATAGAGAGTGATATTTCATATTTCCCTCTCCTTACCTATATCTCCTCAGTATAAAGATATAAAAGTATAAGAAAGAACATGGATAGAGAGGTTGTATATATATATATATATATATATATATATATATATATACACATACATACATATATACATATACATATATGTATATGTATATGTATATGTATATATATACATATATACATATATATACATATACATATACATATGTATATATATACATATATAAATATACATATACATATATATATGTATATATATACTTATATAAATATACATATACATATATTTTATATATATAGATATATATATATATATGTATATATAGATATACATATATATATATATACACATATATATATATATATATATGTATATATATACATATATATATGTATGTATATATGTATATACATATAAATGTATATGTATACACATATACATATATAGATATACATGTATATATACTATTGAAATAAGTATATGGGAAACAAGATACTGAGACAGGGGTGAATTGAAATCTTAAACTTTTATCATTAAAAAAAATTCCTTTAATTCATATCCAAATCATTTCATAAATCTATCAATAAAACTATAATGCCGAAACATAAATGCAATATATCACATCCATAATAGTTCAACACATAACGCAATGGTTTGGTTACCCAGAAACACTTTAAGATGAAGGTAAAACTAGGGTGGGGATGAAACCCACTAATAGTCAATGTTGCAATAGTAAATTTAACCAGTTAAGGTTATAATATTTGACCATAAGATATGATCTACCCTATGAGGGGTCTTCCCTATTGATATCTTAAGAGACAATTAGGTCTCACCTTGTTAAAGGATTTTACACTCACAATAAAGTAAGGACTCTATTAGGGGATTTGCATAGGCCTATTAGGACCACTATGTTAAGAGATTTACCCTATCTAAATTACAAAATAATTGATTCAGTACCTAACCGTCAGTTTTCTTTGCAAGCTAATCTTGGGCTTCCTCTTTCCTTTTTCTCTGATTTGATTCTCCTAATCTGATAAATCTATTCAATCCTCCACTACTCTAATCACTCTTTGTTGGATCTATCTCTAAAACTTCATTTCACTCCTTCTCATGCACATATATCTTTTTTTCATTCTTATTGTTTTTTATTCTAAGGTTAGAATTCTCCTTAATAGACATCATGTGAAGTTTCTAGACATTCATCATTGGCTTTAACTTCATCACCTTTTTTCATTTACATCCCTTTTTATGATTGGTTGAATTGCTTGCCTAGGAATCATTCGCTTATGTAATGACCCACAATCAACATTTTTTATGTCACTACAAATATCAAATGTCATAGAAATGTCAGCCAAAATTGTTTATATATGAGTTTGTGTCATTACAAACTCGTATATCAAAACTGAATTACTTGTCACTTGAATGCTCAGACACTTTGTCACTCATAAATCTTCATACTATCTTTCTTGGCTCACATATCTACTCGATCTCTACTAAATGCTTGACAATCATTGTTCTTCTTGATATAAGTATTATTTTCTTGACCTTTACTAGAAAACTTGGTCATAGTGATGGCCTTGTAATCTTTCCTAGTAAATGACTTGAAAATGACTAAGTGTTGCGACACTAATTGACAACATAGGTTTAGAGATCAACGATCTCCCCCTTTGACATTAGTGGAAAAAACACTGTGTCATGAAATCATTTTGTTCAAAATGTACTCTCAACCAAAATAAGATTTATTTATTTTTCAGTTAGTGATTCTTATCTCCCCCTTTTTTCTTTCATCCTTTCTCATTTCTTATCATTCCTCCTTATTTCTATCACTGATGGAACTTGGGGTTATTGGGGTGAGCTGATATTTCTCAAAAAACTATTTATGACTGGCCACAATATGGGCATAGTCATTGTTCCATCGTCATTTTACATGATACAAACGCTAAAATTGAATCTATAGCTTGGAAGCTAGGTCAATAAATCTTGTAATTTCTAAAAAAAACCTCTTTCCAAAAAATATCTCTAGCTATAGAGATTACCTTCTAAATTAGCTCTATATGGGGCAATAGTTGAAGTTGAATCAATGCCAACTTATGCCTTATTTCTTCATCTTTTGTTGTGAGCTCGGATAACCTTATGTGAGTGAATGTAAGTTCATTGTAAGATAATGAGTTTGAACTTGTGTTCTTTCCAAATGAATCAACATTAGCTTTCATGCTTATATGTAATAGCTCTAATGAGTGTGTAGTATCTCTTGTAAAGAAATCTATATCACACAATTTTACATATAAAGAATTGGTAGTGTTCAAAATTGTTTCCAATTGTGTAATAGATGTAGAAAGCTCAGCTTGTCTCTATTTAAGTTCATGTGAGATTTTTTGTAACACTTTATACTCCATTCTCCTTTCAAACCATTGTAAAAACTTCTCATTTGTCTCTATATCATCTGTTTGAATTTTGTCAACCACATATACTAGCTAGTCCAAAATTGGATGTCAATTGTTTACATCTATAATTCCAAATAAATCTATGAAAATATCTTTGATAGTATGTAATACATGTCTTCTCTCCCGCTCTATTTTTAGTTATTCTTGTTTCCTTACAACTCAACAAAACTTTTAATTCTTGCATTTTCTCTAATGTAAGATTATTCAAATCATATCTAGGTATGTAATTACCTCATCAAGGTTCACTAACTCATCCTCCTCCTCCTCTGTATGAGTCACATTTTGAGATCTAAAGGGTGTATCACTTGCCAATGATAGTTATAATTGTTTCCCCTATTAGTTGATCTCTCCTTTGATTGTTGCACTACTGTAGATATCACCTACTACATAGGTGTTATATGTGTAGGTTTGGTAGCCTTTGAACTCAAAAATTGATTAAGAGCTTAAGTAGCCTCTTTCTCTTTTAGTTCAACTTCATCTTTTTTTGTTTGGGTGCAAGAATATTTCTCATAATTTACATCCTTGTTCAAAAATTTTATACATATTGGTGGCATATATACAATTTGTTGGTGTTTTGAAACATTGTGGTTTCAAATTACCCTGATGAAAATAGAATACATCTAGGGGCAATTACACTGGGCTAACTATAAGGCTAGACCCTTCTACTCAGGCTCTACAAAACCTAGGCAGGTGGACCTCAAATTAACTTATATGGTACCAGTGCTAAAACATACACTTGAATCTAACAAACTAGATAAAACCCTTAATATTCTAACACTTAAGAAAACATCATAGAAATGAAATAGCTAATGACATGACCTAAGAGATTGATAAGCTAAGTGATGGCATCCTTTCACCTCTTAAATAGAAAAGGAAATGGATGATTGATTAAATTTGATTTCAACAAATCTGCAACTATGCAACAGTAAGAACAAGTTGATCATGAAGCTGATCAGTGCCTTATCTATTGGGAAATTCCATGAATTACATACATACATATATGCTATCAGTGACATATTCCATACATCAAGATATCAGATCTATCTTATCACTTTATGAATCAGACATCAGTGTTCATAAAGACCTCATTCTCATGAATTATCCTTCTTAAATAACCAACAACCCTGTTAAAATACATCAAGCATTTACTTGGCCCTTTGTTCCAATAGAAACATATATCAGACATACAAGCTTAAGGGGATGCAAATGAGTCCCAATTCTTTGTCCCTAAACCACATAAGATTATAGATTACAGAGTTAGGAGACAAGAATCAAAATGAAACTAAGGAGATTCTTGCTCATTGTATTTATTTCTTTGAGATGATGTACATTCAAATGCATGTAAAAATAATTCATAAAATCACTAGATATATTAGAACTAGCTATATCAGCTTAACTACTATGTTCATACAAGAAAAATATGCTAAAGAATGTGGTGGAATCATAGCTCTAGATCCAACAATATGGTCTCAAAGACAAACTAGAACCAACCCTTACAATGAATTAGAAAGAGAAAGATATAGGGAAGGAATGAAATCTTGGATCTGATCTAGAAGTGACATGTGTCCACTTGAATCTTTATTCCTTTCTGTTGTAAAGAATCTCTCATCTTTCTACCCTTGAAATCTGATATGATTTTCATCATTTTTCTATAAAAAACTTGGAAAAATCTCTTCTGAATGATGAAAACCCTTATGTTGCTAAAATATCTAAGATGTTGATAATACCTTCATCAAACTGATTTGGTGGTGAGAAAATCCATCCCTAACTGCATTTTTATTGCCTCTTATGTTCATTTAGTTCACCATTTCATTGGAAATCAAATCTGAACTATCCTAACTGATTGAAATTGGAAAATGGATACCTTAGACAAAACCTTGAATAACTTGAACTAGTGGCTTCCAGTGCAAAAACAAACCCCAAAAATGGAAAAATCACTTTCTCCCAGTTTTGATGATATATAATAGTGCCATATCTGCTTATCTAGAATGCCCATGGGATCAAAATGAGAAATAGGCCTTTGGTAAGGATCCTAGGTCTACATTTTACCTTTTTCAACTTAACCTATTTATAAGGTTATAACTTCAGGTTATAACTTCTTTGAATTTAAAAATGCTTATATACATTAAAACCAGAAAGAAATAATAAAATATTATTTTTTCCAAACTCAAAAATTTCCTTCTATTTATGCATTTTGGGTACACTAAAATTTGACTATCTATACCACATGGTCGCACACCATTGGTTGGCTTCTACCATTTCATCTTCCATTGGGTGCCACATGGAAACCTCTAATTGGTCCCTAAGCACTACCATATGTCAATATCTCATTGGCCATCCTGACTGCCCCACCATTTCCATGTCATCCTTTGTATGGAACTCACCATATTACTGCCATGTGGCATCTTTCTATTGGTTGAGAAGTTGCACCTGCCACATCATCGCTAACCGAGGCTCATTTCCACATGTTAGCTAGGTGCTTTCCCACATGCATGGTCAGCAATGGCCACATAATATGTGGGAATGCACCCTTGCAATATGTAGCATACCATGCCATGCTGAAACCTCAATTTCCATGCCACATTAGGAGTCCTCTACCACATGTCATTCCATGACTCATCCTTATGGTGCCACATGTCATGTTTTGATTCATCGCTCAACTACCACATCAACATCTAGTCAATGAGCACATCATTCAAAATTAATTTTAACCTCCCCTTAGTTGGTGTAGGCCCCACCAACAAGAATTGGCTTACAAAAAATCTTGATGTCTTTAAGATATTATAGCATAGTGTGTAAAGGTATATAAACAATTGTAAGGCCCTCCACACAGTAGATGTGGAATAAACATATTGCAAATAAAACTTCATGAACCTTCCACCATTTGTGGTTTATCCTAATGATTTCATCCAAATTCTTGGTGATGCCTTCTTTACCATGCACTCTACTATGTTCTCGATGTGATCTCTCCATCTCACCTCTCCTTTTGTTATCCCTCTTCTTTATCATACATTTCTATGAGACACAACAAGTGTTCTAGATCACTCCAAGACAACAACATCCCTTTTTTAAAACATAGTGAAGATGACCAGACCCACTAAGACCTCCATTATCACCTAGTTGACGTTCTGTAAAACTAGGTACATTGCCCACATCTACAGCAAAGAAAAGATTATATTCGACATAACTTTAAGTTGTGGTGTTGTCAATGACTAAGTCAGAATTGTAATGTGACTCCCCTATTATGTCATGGCTTTTCCATACACTAGTTTTAAGCTACAATTACCAACAAGTATCAACATTGGAGATTGGAGGTGTTGAAGGACTACCACTACTTGATGTCCACGTCAAAATGTCACACTAAATGTGAATTCTTCTTATACATGCTACATCTGGTGGTTCATTTTCTTCCTCCTTGGAGCATTGGCAATTTTACAACTCTTTACTAATCTCCTTTATTACATTAGGAGATGAGAACTTTGACATCATTCATATTAGAACATGGCAGATCTAAGAGCAAAATACTGACATGTGTCTTGTCCAAACATAGAGGTTCTCCCCCACTATATTGAAATAAACTACACCATTTTGAAACCTCCTCCAACATTACTGCTCAATGTAAGAAGTCAACAATCATGCCTCCCTATGCAACATAAGCAATTCACACTTCACGAATTAAGGTTTCACACCCTCTTTAACAACATTCATCACATCCAGGAGGAAATAGATCTCTTGGTCAGTTTTTTGGGAAGGGATAAAGTGTTTCACTAATGCTCCATATAACTTTGGCTTTTTAGCCATGAGAAAATGTGCAATCTCATTCTTTATTTTATATTCAAATCTTTATACATTCATAACAAGACCCACTAATGAAAAGCCTATCCCCCATTATCCTTATAATAGAACTTAAAAAGGGTCACAAGAAAATCTATTTATAGAATGGATTTTAGGCCATACTGGCTCAAATTCTTTCTTGCACATTCAAGTATTTCCCTTTATGTTCACTACTTATGCAATCTCCTGTGCACCTTTAATCTTGAGTGATGGTTTGCATGTTGAATGTTCTAAATGATCATGACCATTGTGTCTTATCAAGACATTTTTACTCCACTAGTGTGACGTTGCAATCTGACGAAATCAGTTGGGCCCCAAAGTGGGTCCAGCTAAAAATATTTTTGTTTCCAAACAACTGATCCTTCAAACTGATCCATTAGTCACCTGACATCAAACACATTCAAATTCAACCGCTGAAAAATTAAAATTTAATTCAACTTTCAACCTTTTGCAAACTACCAATTTCATGCCAAAGGGTCTTTTGACTAGCCTTAAAAACTAACAAAAACACCTGACTAAGCTCCGAAAATAGACATGCTAATTCTTTGTTCTCCACTCTTGTACCCTGGCAAATCTCATGTCATGAAGATCATGCAATCAAAAGATATTAACCATCAAATTTGCACTCTCAGAACTACCTGCAAGCAAACATGTTAGAAAACTATAAACCACATTTTGTTTTGGCTTCAAAATAGGTCAAACTGACACTTGGGGAAATAAAAATAGGGGTGTTGGTTTTTTGTCACAAGGAGAGTATAAGTCTAGGATTTGGGTTCATGACAAATAACAGGGTGCATTTGATGAGTGGCCAAAGTGGACTACTCAGATTTGCAGAACTAGAAACACTAGCAGAAAAGTGAGTTTTGTAAACAGAATGAACCTAGGAAAGTGTGTAGATAGATTCGTCAAGGTTTGAAAATTGGAACACGTAAAGAATTTTTAGAGTAGAATGCAATGATACAATCCATTTGATCTCACCTATCACAGATTTTGAGTTATAACATTCTAAATAGGGGTACTAACCAATCTATTCTTTATGAGACCCATAAAACTTTATAAATTGCAAACGGAATCATGTTTGAAAACTAATCAAACAGATTCTTAATAGGCTCAAAATTGAAACATAACAATTCTATGACCTCTAGAATCCAATGCAAAAAGAATTTTCTCATTTTGGTCAACTAGGTCAAAATTATAACAAGTAAAATAGGGTCTCCTAGAATTATGAACAATTTACATCAGCATGACAACAATAAACAACCAACTTTAAGAGATTTAAAACCTAATCAAAACATATCAAAATGACTCAAAATCTAAAACATAGGTTCTTTGATATGCATACTAAACACTTGTAAATTGGTGAGTCATGAAACATTACTGGGTGCAAGATATTCAAATACAAACTAGGCCTCATGTTGTTGTTTGGCACTAGGGCAAAAATGCAGATTTGGACATTGCTCAAAACAGAACTTCATAGAATGACTCCGAATGGAAATTTATCTTCATGGGATGAGTGGATATACTAAATTCAAGGTGTTAGAAAAATTAAACACCTACTAGGCCCCAAACGGACAGCCAAGTAAACATGCATTAAATGCACTTTAAGGGCTCAAAAAGCTTGAAATGGTACTCAAATCGGGAAGACGATTTTGAGTCCCAACACAATTAATGTCTTACCAGGTTGCTCAGCACTTACTACCCTAATAACTATTGTGACTATAGTATCATTAGTCTTCTTGACTTTAAATGTTGGATTTTCAACTATTTGTAACAAAGTTGGGTTTTTACAGAGTTTACTTGAGTCCTTCATTAATCTTTGAATTCCCTCTTCAGTCAATATATTAGGATTAGATAGAGGGGTTTCAGTGTCATCCTCAATTATGATAGTGCCCTTTTGTTCATATCCACTAACAAATTCTTCAATTTTTGCTACCAGCTTGGCTACTTCTTGCTTATAACCATCTTTGAATTATGTAGCATCTTGGCCTTCCCTCTCCTCTACTATTGGAGTAAGCACTCCAAGTGCTTTTTTCCATACTCTTATACTATCTTTATCAATTTCAAGAGCTTTATTCTTCAAATTCTTATATGCCTTGTCTCTCAGCATAAACTTCTTAACAAAATCTTTAAGGGCTATAGACATGTGTGTCTTTCCCAAATATGGCATAACTTGTGCCAATGTTGTTTCTGTTATTTTATTTTTAGGGGGAAATGCCCATTTCCACTTCGCATCCACTCTGTTATACAATTCTATTGGAACTCCAAGTCCTAATTCCATGGGTGTGCACTTGAATTTGATCAACATATTAATCATTGCATCTTCAAGTTTGACTTGATCATCATTTCCCAAAGAATCATATTGTAAACTTTTGAATTCCTTAATGATGTCTTATTCTTTCAATTTTTCACATATCTAATCTACAATCATTGGAGGGAGTTTGTTCACTATTTGTAGTTTGTTCGCCTTGTCAGTGTTAGGAATAAGGTGTCTCAACCTTGTATAATTCCTATTCTTATTATTTGCTTTGTAAAATGTATTTCTTGCAAATAATGTTGATGTGTCGACATCTTGAATTGTGTGTAAGGAGATCATGGCTAAAATAGCTATAATGGATTCCTATGACACGTAAGAGCTATGTTAGGAAGATTCAATGACAAGTGAAGACATGTGGCAACCAAGATACTTGAGTACTGTACACTCTACCTCAATAGTGGGGTTGCTATTTTCTCGGAGAATGGTAAAACCCTAATATAGTTTATCTTTGGAGTAGCCCTAAAGTGAAGCACATGTTATAAGTATTTTTAGGGTTATGAAGAGGAGTGATGCAAGAGAGTGTGTTGTTGGTACTGTGAGTTTCTATTGGAGTCTTATGTTGTCGTTGTTGAGCTTGCACTACAAGTGTATTGTAACATTTTGTTGAAGATAATACATTGTGCAAGTTCTGAAGGGGTGGGGTTGTTTTACCGAAAGCTTTTTCCCCACTAGAAAATCCTTGTGTTATGTGTTCCTTTCTCTGTCTATTTTCTATATGCATGGTTGGCTGCAATATTGTTGTTTACATGATATTGAATCTGTAAGTGTAGAAGATTTTAATAGGATTTGCATCATACTTTCCTTATGAGATTAGCGTAGGGAGTTGTTTCCACTCCTGAGCTTCCTTACAAGTGGTATCAGAGCTTGATCAACTTTTGATCCTAGTTGCTGGGTAGGGCTTTTTGAGCTAATCTCAAGTTGAGTGGGAGTCTTGTGTAGAGCATCTTGAATCTTATTTGCAGATTGAGATGACAAGTTCATCATATGGAGGAATGGAGGTGGAGAAATTTAATGGGACTAATTTCGAGTTTTGGAAAATCAAGATGGAAGACATGTTGGAATATTGTGACCTATGGGAAGTGACTACAAGTGCTATAGAACTAACAACTATAGCTCAAGTAGATTGGGATATCAAAGACCGCAAAGCTAAGGGTCTCATAAGACTCTGTTTAACCGATGCAGTCCTTCTGAATGTTCTAGATTAGAAAACTACATATTGTTTGTGGGAGAGACTTGGGGCCATGTATCAAGCCAAATCTTTAGTGAACAAGTTGTTCCTGAGGAAGAAGTTGTATTCTCTATGAATGGAGGAAGGTGGATCCTTAATGGATCATTTAAATGCATTTAATCTGCTGGCTGCACAGTTGACATCAGCTGGTGTCAAGTTAGAGGAGGAGGATCATTGCTACACACTTTTGTGTTCTTTACCAGATTCATGGGACCATCTTGTGATGGCTCTAGGAAGCACATTAGTCACCTTCAAAATGGATTATGTGGTGTCTTTGCTGCTATTAGAGGAGATGTGGAGAAAGGCTTCTATTTCAAAAAAAGAAGCCCTTGCTGTTTGTGGGAGAACCATGAAAAGAGGGAAGAAAAATGACAATAAGTCTGACAATAAGGGTAGATCCAAATCTCGTGGGAAGTCAAATACTTCCAATAAGTCTAAGGAAAAATGTTGGAATTGTAATAAGACTGGGCAGTTCTGTAAAGACTGTAAAGAGCCTAAGAAGAAGAAAGGCTCAGATTCTGGTTCTGAATAATCTCAAGAAGATGGCGATGCATTCAACATAGCTTTGGCAGCCCATGCATCTAATGATGTGTGGTTGGTTGACTCAGGTGAATCTTTTCAGATGACCTCTCATCGAAATTGGTTCTCAAGATATGAAGAGTTTGATGGTGGAAAGGTGTACTTGGGTGATGATTCTCACCTAAAGATAGTTGGATGCGGAAGGGTCACTATCAAATTTCTTGATGGACAAGTAAAGGGAATCAATGGAGTTATGCACATTCCAAGTTTGGCACAAAACCTACTATCTGTAAGTATGCTAAACGATGTAGGTGTGCAAGTTGTTTTTTCAAAAGAAGGATGCAAGACGATGAGAGGATCGATAGTGCTTGCAAGGGGTACTAGGAGAGGTACCTTATTTCAGCTAGATGCATGTATTCCTCTATGTAATAGTTATTCATCCTCACCATCTGAATGAGCAGTGAAGAATACTGTGGTTATTGGTTCTGATGGCAGTGCAAACACTTTGGAAGGTAAGCTTCCTGCAAAAAAGACAATGTTATGGCATTTGAGATTTGGTCACATTGGTGAAAAGGGTCTCAAAACCCTAAAAAATAAAAATCTTGTTGAGGGGTTAAATTATTGCAATCTCGAGTTTGACTTCTGTGAACACTGTGTCTACAGTAGACAAAATCGTATTCAGTTTCACTCTAGTTCTAACAAATCTTCTAATGTTTTGGATCTTATTCATTTTGATGTATTTGGTCCTATAAAAGTTCCTTCAATCTCCAAGTCTATATTTTTTGTATCTTTCATAGATGATTATAGTAGAAGGACATGGACTTATTTCCTTGAAAGTAAGACACAAGTCTTTAGTTGACTCAAGCAATTTAAAGCCCTTGTAGAGAATCAAACTAGTAAGAAGATTAAGTGTGTGAGAACTGACAATGGTGGTGAGTTTTACTCAGTAGAGTTTGAACAGTTCTGTAAAGAATAAGGTATCAAGAGGCATAAGACAACTCCTTATACCCCAGAGAAAAATGGAGTTGCAGAAAGAATGAACAAGACACTGATGGAGAAGGCTAGGAGTATGCTTAGTGGAGCTAGTTTAGAACAAAGGTTTTGGGCCGAAGCTATGGCCACTGCTTGCTATCTGGTTAACAGATCTTCTAAATCAGCCCTTGTTGGTAAGACACCCATGGAGGTGTGGTCTGGTAAGAAGCCTTCAATTAGACATCTTCATGTTTTTGGTTGTGAAATTTATGCACATGTTCCAAAGGAGAAAAGATCTAAGTTGGAAAACAAAGTTGTTAAATGTATTTTCATCGGATATAGTGCTAGTGTGAAAGGATACAAGCTTTGGGATCCTATGACTAGTAAGGTGTTGTATAGAAGAAATTTTATTTTTAGAGAGCTGGCATCTTCTCCTATTGTGCTACAACCAGATGAAAAAGAAAAGGAAAAAGATGTTGTTCAGTTGCCTCCTACCCCTGAGAAGACTAAACAGAGAGACCATGTTGGATCTAATGATGAGGAGAGCTCTAGAAGCTCTAACAATTTAGAAGAAGAGGAAGAAAAACCTCAACCTTAGCCCTTGAGGAGATCCACAGAGAAAGAAAGAAACTAGAAAGGTTTGGTTATTCTATGTTAGATTCCAATTATGCTTTTGCTTTGATTACTAACACTGATGAGCCTAGATCTGTGAAAGAGACTTTGGGCATGGAAGATTCAAGTTCCTAGATTGAGGCTATGGATGATGAGATGGCTTCATTAGAGAAAAACAAAACATGGGACCTTGTACCTTTGCCTAAAGGGAGAAAATCTATTGGCTGTAAATGGGTGTTCAAGAAGAAATTATATGCAGATGGTAGTGTTGAAAGGTACAAAGCTAGATTGGTTGCAAAGGGGTATTCACAGGTAGAGGGAATAGATTATGGTGAAATATTCTCTCCTGTTGCAAAGTTGACATCCATTAGATTTTTGTTATCTCTTGCTGCATCATATGATTTAGAGATAGAATAGATGGATGTGAAGACAACTTTCCTTCATGTTGATTTGGAGGAAGAGATTTATATGTTACAGCCTGAGTACTACATTGTTAAAGGTAAAGAATCCTTAGTTTGCAGATTAAAGAAATCTCTATATGGTTTGAAGCAATCCCCTAGCATGTGGTACCTTAAGTTTGATTCCTTTGTGTTGTCAATTGGATTTGTAAGATTGAAATCAAATCATTGTGTTTATTTCAGAATTGAAAATGATCGCCTTCTTATTGTTGCATTATATGTTGATGATATGTTGCTGTTTGGGAAGGGTAAGGGTATGATTTCTAATTTTAAATCTCAATTGTCAGCACAGTTTGAGATAAAAGATCTTGGGGCAGCTAGGTACATCTTGGGTATGGAAATCAGTAGAGATAGGTCTAACAGAAAACTTTGGTTGAGTCAGAGTAAGTATGTGAAGTTTGTGTTGGACAAGTTTAGCATGGCAGATTGTAGACCACTATGTGTTCCTATTCCTGTGGGAACAAAGTTATTTGTAGATGATTTTCCAAAATCTCCTAGTGAGGTGGAGGACATGAGTAGAGTACCTTATGCTAGTGCAATTGGCAGTCTTATGTATGCTATGGTTTGTACTAGACCAGACATTGCCCAAGTAGTGAGAGTCCTGAGTTTATTTATGGCTAATCTCGGATGGATACATTGGGATGCAGTTAAGCGAGTATTTAGATATTTGAGGGGTACATCAAATTACTCCATATGTTATCATGGTAACTCTTCTAGATCTCAGCATTCAGTTTGTATTCATGGGTTTGTGGATTCAAATTGGGCATGTGATATTGATCACAGGAGATTCACCAGTGCTTATGTGTTCACTATGTTTGGTGGTGCCATCAGTTGGATGAGCAAGCGACAACCTGTGGTTGCTTTGTCCACTACAGAAGCTGAGTACATGGCTGCTACTCATTCTTGTAAGGAAGCCATTTGGCTTAAGAGATTGTCTTCTGATGTTGGTGTTGATGCAGAATAGATTACTATTTGGTGTGATAGTTAGAGTGCTATTTTCCTTGCAAAGAATCCAACTTTCCATGCCAGAACGAAGCACATTGATGTACAGTATCACTTTGTGAGAGATATGGTGGAAGATGGAAAGGTAGATACTATGAAGAATGTTGCAGATGCATTGATGAAGCCAATGGGCACTGAGAAGTTCAAATGGTGTTCAGAGTCTATGGGCGTTTCAGCCTATAGCGGTTAGTTCCTGTTATGTTCCAATTACTCTTACAAGGTGTTCGACAAGTGGGAGAATGTTAGGAATAAGGTGTCTCAACCTTGTATAATTCTTATTCTTATTATTTGTTTTGTAAAATGTATTTCTTGCAAATAATGTTGATGTGTCGACATCTTGAATTGTGTGTAAGGAGATCATGGCTAAAACGGCTATGACAGATTCCTATGACACATAAGAGCTATGTTAGGAAGATTCAATGACAGGTGAAGACATGTGGCAACTAAGATACTTGAGTACTGTACACTCTACCTCAATAGTGGGGTTCCTATTTTCTCGGAGAATGGTAAAACCCTAATACGGTTTATCTTTGGAGTAGGCCTAAAGTGAAGCGCATGTTATAAGCATTTTTAGGGTTATGAAGAGGAGTGATGTGAGAGAGTGTGTTGTTGGTACTGTGAATTGCTATTGGAGTCTTTTGTTGTCGTTGTTGAGCTTGCACTGCAAGTGTATTGTAACCTTTTGTTGAAGATAATACATTGTGCAGGTTCTGAAGGGGTGGGGTTGTTTTATCGAAAGGTTTTTCCCCACTAGAAAATCCTTGTGTTATGTGTTCCTTTCTCTGTCTATTTTCTGTATGCATGGTTGGTTGCAATATTGTTGTTTACATGATATTGAATCTGTAAGTGTAGAAGATTTTAATAGGATTTGCATCATACTTTCCTTATGATATTAGCGTAGGAAGCTGTTTCCGCTCCTAAGTTTCCTTATAGTCAGACTCTAGATCTTTTCATCTTCCTTCTCTTGTGTGATGATCAACTTTCTTGTTTTTTTTTCAATTGCACATTTACTTGCTTCTTTTTTTTTGATGGAATTCCTAGTAATATATTGATAGGGGGCTATGTTGACCTTCTTCTAGTGATGGTCATCTTTCCTTTTGGCCTTAGTGTTGTCACTATTTCTTGCATGTTTTTTGGAAGGTCTTCCTTCACCTTAGGTTCAATCATTACACCCTTTTTCTCCCTAGTGGCCTTTGGCTTAACAATTGCAAGCTCTTTTCCTTTTCATTCCTTCCTTAAGTGTGCCAACATCTACAATTAACTCAAAAGTAATAGTCTCATATGTACCAAACTACTCAACAATAGAATCAATATCTTCTAGCAATAGTGTAGTAACTATAGCCATAACATCATCTACATTTACCTCACAGGGTTGGCCTCAACCATGATACCCTTTACTACCTGTGCATACACAAAATCTGTGTCCACCATGAAACATATTTCATCATAGTATTTGTCTACAATAGACTTTGGAATCCCCATCTTGTTCTTCATTTTAGCTTTAGACTCTTCAAAATAGTTGTCCATTACTACCTCAAAATTTTCTCCCAAGCTATCTATTAGGTAATTTAGTTGTTCCACAATAGTTCTAGGTAAGTGGAAGAAGTTGGGTCTCACTTTTGCGTAAGTGTTTTTCCTATTTTTGAAATTTCTTGTCAATTGATGCCAAAACTTGAGGCATTTAGATATTGAATATAAAAAAACTTCAGTAGTAAAAATTTTAGTGTTCCAAATCTAGTTTTTGAATATCTAATTTATTTGTGTACCCATATGATAGATTTTATTTTTGGTATGGATCTTTAAAAACCACTTTTTCAAAATGCATATTTCAGGACCATACCACACTTCTGTATAGGCACCATAATTTGACACAAATAAATGAATTTTCATATATCCTTTTAGAGGGAGTTACATAATACACCTAAGATTGATGACAATATTTTTCCTTAATTTTTTATTGAATAATTATTATTTTTATTAATTATTAATTGGCTATAAAAGTAAATTTTAGAACCTCTTGTGTATGGACACCATAATTTGATCAAAATTTCACTTTTTTCAAAAATTCTTTTTTTTAAGCTCAAAAGAATTGTATGTAGATTGATGACATATAAATTAATTTAAGAAAAATTATAAAATAAAAAATTTATTAAATTTTTAGTGAACTTCACTATTTTACATTTAGGTACCACATTTCATTAAAAAATAATGCAAAAATTATAAATAAAATCATAGTAGTATAAAATTTATATTTCTAAAATTAGGACAGTGAGACACTAATGGGTTTTTGTTTAATAAAAAAATTTGATCAGGAAGACGCTCTAAAAATATGGCAAGGCGTGAATTTTTTAATTCAATGCCTTAGCCAAATCTTGAGAGGTCAAGGCATAGGCTTTGGTCTCGCCAAGCCTATCCTAAACCAAAATCTGAGGTGGGAGAAAAAAATTCCACCCAATGTTGTCAGAAACGGGCACTCATTATTATAAATTCAAAAAATGGGTACCCATTTTGAAAATGTCAAATCAGCATACAAAATCCCCCCAAAAAACAAAAATTTTAATTCTTAGAAACAGGTACCCATTTCTAAAAAACACAAATTTTTTATGTTTTCAAAAATAGGTACCCATTTTTTGAAAATAAAAAATGGGTAACCGATTTTTTTAAAAATGGGTGCCCATTTTTTAAATTTAGTATCGAGTGCCCGAGCCTAAAATGGGTACCCATTTTTTAAAAATGGGTACTCATTTCTAAAGGAGCATGATCTCAATCCACAGACTTCCACGGAATTGAGACCCAACTCCTTGCTTCTACCCTTCTATTTCTATCCCATCCAATCCTTCCAATGGTAGGAAAATAATTTTTCACATAGAAAAAAATACAAACTAACAGGAAGCCAAACTTACAAGATGAGTTCTTCACTTTCCTTATTGCTTGTAGGTTCTTTGTGAGTTGATGCAACTAGAGCTTAGCAAGGTCATATGAATGATCTTGCTTCATAATTTGTAGCCCAAACCAACTGTTATGCAAGTTATGTTGTTTAATCTACTCAATTGATAGAACTTGTGTGCAATCACACAAACAACAAATTTAATTAGTGGATACTCAATACTATCTATTGACATTCCACAACCATTCAACTTTGCCTTGTTCAAGTTTTCAATAGAATTCTTGGTTCTCCTTATGCTCTTTGGTCAATCCAATGTAGGGTACCTAGTTACCCTTCAAATGATTGCTTTATTTATTGTTATTGGTCCCCCTTCCAACCATATTTTTATGTTATGCACTCAAGTGAGCATAATCTTGATCCATTCGATCTTGAAAACTTTTGGAAAACCTAGGGCATAGGTAATCCCTTTGTCAGAACAATCTTGAATTCATCTTTCATAATTGCATCAACACATAGCTTACCATATGCTACTCTTATTTAAAAATCTCCAATCTTACATTGATAGCATGATCTGATATCTTGAATAGTCAAGAATCTGGGTGGAATTGATGACAATGCTCCAGCATCATCAATAGGGGTTTCAATGTTAACTGAATTTCTAAAATTTTGTTGAGGTTCCTGATCATTCCTAATGATTTGTGCACTACTATACTTTACCATTTCACTACCAACTGCCATTGTGAACTAGGGTTTTTCAATAAAATCTTGTCACATATTTCCTTCTCTAAATACCTTACTCAACACTGAGATTAATACTTACTTTATGTCACAAATTTTTTGATAACTTGTTGAGATTCTTTGTTTTGGTTGCTGAAATCACTTCTACCACCTTTAAATCTTTTCATGAGCTCTCTGATCACTTGGTGAGAAAAAATGAATGTCCAAATTTGATAAATACCTTCAATTAATGTCTTCATACTTAGATAATGTATGATATCTAGCTCATTCTACACTTTAGTTTAGTCAAGGTTATTCACTCAATCATAACCATTTCACTTAGTCAATAAGCAAACTTTCTTGATCAATTGGTCTATACAGCAAGGCTTAGTTAATATAAATTGTACCACTGATGCTCAATACTTACTGATTTCTTAATATAATAGTTCTCAATGCATCTTAATTTATGTAGATATAGATTTGATGTATAACATAGCTTTGAGCATACAACTCCTACATACCTTTATTCTTTAGTTAGATGTGGTGTGATCACCTACTCTATTAGATTGGGTGATCATAGTGTCTTGTACCATGCTACTTCTAGCTCTTACTATCTCTATCCATATCTTCTTTCCTTCTGGTTTGTCATTTCCATTGCTCGGTGTTCTTGTAGGTGTCCTAGTTTTGCAGTTCTTACTGATGTGTCCAACTTTGAGACAATCAAACCATATTATTTATCCATTTAGCCATTTCTTATAATATCCTCTAAAGTGTATCTTGATGCAATTCTCTAGAATGTGTCCATACTCTCCACAATAGTGATAGTTGTACCATGTGTTATAATCCCAATTGTAGGAGTTAACTATCTTTACTATATGATTTTATTTCTTAGGTGGCCAATGTGACTTCTTCTTAAGTTTTTACTCATAAGCTTTATATCCATATTTTTGACAACTATAAAAATGACCTCAGAATCTAGATACCTTTATGGTTGAGTCATTATTCTTTGATCTACATTCATTTGTTTGATGTCCTATTTTATTCCAATTTAGACAATTATCACTTGCCTTAGGTTTAAGGATTTTTTTACCATTTTTGTTTCTACAAATGTTGGTTGTGTGTCCAATCTTTCAACAGTAATGACATGTAGGTTTCCCTTTTGATTTTGCATTCCTTTGTTCTCCATTTTTGAATTATTTTCCTTCTTCAATAGTTGAATATAGCTTGTATCCAAGTCCAGAGATTTATTTAACAATATGTTACTTCATCATATCTTCAAAGTAATTTATTGCTTCATTTGGTTTGTTCATCCTCTCCATGGGTTCCTTTTCATGTCTTCACTCATTTTTCAATTGGTCATTTTGTAACTTTATATTAGTGATCTCCACATCATTTCTATTTTCTTCTTGATTAGTAATTACCTTTTGATTTATCATGTCAAGATGATTTTTTTAAACTTCTAAAATTCAAATATGTTTCTTTTGTCTTCTTGAGAAATGAGCTTATCTTCCATTGCTTTCTTCCTTTGTTCAATAGCTTCACAAAGTGTAACTGATTGGATTACTTGTTTTCTCTTCAGATCTTTTACTTCCTTTGCTAGGGTGCTATTCTTTTCTAACAATTTTTTCATTGCCTCATCTTTGTTACAAATATTTACATTGTTTAGTAGTCCTTCTATATCAACTTCTGTGTATTGATTATCATTAAGCTATATAGACATCTCTCTTCTTACCTTTATGGATTTCGTTAATTCTTCTCTTGATATTTCTAGTTGTTGTAATCTGATCTAGATTTCAATCATATGATTCTCAATGACATTTCCCAACTTATACACTTATATCTCCATGATCTTATCTTCTAAAGATGTTAGGCTTTCTAACAAGAGTTTAAGCTCTAATACCAATTTTTGGAATAATCATATGGGAAATGAGATATTGAGAAGGGGGCATGAATCAAGATCTTAAAATTTTATGATAAAAATAATTCCTTTAATTCATATGGAAATAATTACACAAATCTATCAATAAAACTATAATTCTAAAACATAAATACAATATATCACATCCATAATTGTTCAACACATAACAAAATGGTCTGGTTACCTAAAAACACTTCAAGATGAAGGTAAAACCGGGGTGGGGATGAAGCCCACAAATCTTCACTATTGCAACAATAAAGTTAACCAGTTAAGGTTACAATGTTTGACCATAAGATATGATCTACCCTATGAGGGGTCTACCCTTTTAAAAGCTTAAGAAACTATTAGGTCTCACCTTGTTAAAGGATTTTACACTCACAATAAAGTAAGGGCTCTATTAGAAGATTTACATAGGCCTGTTAGGACCACTCTATTAAGAGATTTAGCCTGTCTCAATTATAAAATAATTGATTTAGTACTTGACCCTTAGTTTTCTATGCAAGTTGATCTTGGGTCTCATCTTTCCTTTTTCTCTGATCTGATTCTCCTAATTTGATAAATCTCTTTAGTCCTTAACTGCTCTGATTTCTCTTTACTGGATCTATCTTTGAAACTTTGCTTCACTCTTTCTCATGCACATAACCATTTTTTTCTTTATTATTGTTGTTTATTCTAGGGTTAGAATTCTCCTTAAATAGACATCATGTGAAGTTTCTAAACCTTTATCAATGGCTTAAACTTCATCATCTTTTTTCATTTACATCCCTTTTTCTAATTGGTTGAATCACATTCCTAGGGATCATTACCTTTTATGATAATGTGTAATCAACATCTATTCTAGCTCTACAAATATAAAATTTCATAGAAATGTTGACCAGAATGGTTTATATATGAGTTTGTGCAATTACAAACTCATATATCAAAACTGAATTACTAGACACTTGAATGCTCTGATGCTCTATCATTCATAAACATTAATACTATTACTCAACCTCTATATGTCTTTTTTCTCAACTCTTAATAAAATTTCAATATGCTCAGTCTTCATTATATTGTAGGGCTCATTCTATCTTCCTCGACTCGCATTTTTTTTGTCTCTACTAAATGCTCGGCAATTGCTTTTCTACTTGATATAAATATTATATGCTCAGGATTTACTAGATAACTCGATCTTGGTGTTGACTTTGTAATCTTTCCTAGTAAATGACTTGCACAGGACTAAGTGTTGGGACACTAATTGACAACATAGGTTTAGAGATCAACAATATACATATACATATATATGTGTGTGTGTGTGTGTGTAATTATAAAAATGATTTATAATTAAATTTAGTATTTTCTTAATGATTAAATAATAATCATAGTGGTATGAGGAGAATAATTCTTTGAATACCTCATCCAATATGGATAATATTGATATTAGTAAATACCAATTAGAGTAATTTACTATAAATATTTTAATGAAATGGTATTGTGTGTAAACTTAAAGTTATTTTAAATATAAGATCATATTGTAAACAATTAATGTACAACCTCATAGAGTTAATATTATGAAGCAATACCGTACAACATCATGGATTCATTATTGTGAAGAGTAGATGTACAACTTCATTATATAGGAAATTTATTTAGTAAAATATTAAGATTACAATCTTATGAAATTAGTTATTTAAATGGGACAAATCAATTTATTTCATACTTTCTTCTTTGTAACTTTTACTCATATATAAAATAGGATTTTTAGAGCTAATAGGATGTTCATTAAATAAAATTTATTCACACACACACACACACACACAGTGCATGAAGAATTTTGTGGGAGATAGATAGATGGTGATTATGTTAAATATTCTTGTGAGGAGGTGAAGAATGGAAGAAGTGAGAGAGGGGATAGGGAAAGAGATGAGAAATAGATTTAGGATGAAAATAATTAGACATTATTATAGATAAAGGTATTGATATGTGTATTTTTATGAGAGATAAAGGAGAGGTGATTTAAATTGATATGTTTGTCAATTATAATTAGAGATTAGAATTGACAAAGATATTGATATTTGTGTGTGCATCTATGTGAGAGAAAGATAAGTGATTGACATGTAAAAGAATGGGTTAAGTGGAGATGTAAAAGAATGGACAGATGGTGTAGAGAGAAGGGTAATGTGTAGCAAGATGAGATAGAAAAAATTTAAGTAGCAAAATAGATAGAGATGTTGTTAGGGGAAGAGAGAGAGGGGGTGACATAAGGTAGGGAGATATGGTAATTACTAATGAGAGGGGAAATGATAGAGATGAGATAGATGGAGAAAACTAATAAAGGAATGTTTGAAAAAAGTATCTTGAGAGAGAGAGAGAGAGAGAGAGAGAGAGAGAGAGAGAGAGAGAGAGAGAGAGAGAGAGAGAGAGAGAGATGTTATTGATAATTATATGGGGAAAATTTGAGAAAGAAAAGTTGAAGAGGATGAGAGATGCGAGGTTTACATAGAGGATAAACATGAGATCATATGGTGAAGTGAGTGTAGGAGAGAGCAAAGGAGAAAAATTAGGGAGAGCTATAAAGAGAGGGATAGAAACAAAGATGGTAACTATAGTCAAAAGTGATGGCTAGAGGGAAATAAGTAAAGATAATAGGAAGAGAGAGAAAGAGAGTACTTATCTCATGAGAGAGAGTGAGAGAGGGGGAATAGATGGCAGGATTTGGGAGTGGAGAAAATCAAGTTTTATTTATGGGAGAAAGATATGAGAAAGTTATAGGTGAGAATATGAGAAATGATAGAGTAATTGACAAAGAGGACACGAGAGAGGAAAATTAATAAGGAGACAAAGTAAAGAGATAAATAGAGAGAGTGATAAAGATAAATAATTATAAGAAGGAACATGGATAGTGAGGTAAACGGGGGTATATATTGGTAAATAAATAGATAGAAGTTGATGCCTACACACACACACACACACAAATATATATATATATATATATATATATATATATATATATATATATATATATATATAGAAAGAGAGAACGTATGGACATATGGTAATTAATAGTGAGAGAGGGAATTATAGAGATGAGATAGATAGAGAAAAGTAATAAACAATGGTTTGAACAAAAAGATCTTGATGGTGGAGGGGAGGGGGGACAGGGGAAATGTTTAGAAAGAGAAGTTGAAGAGGATAAGACTAAATTAGCCTTTTCTTGGAAAAATTTCTTTGAAAAACTAGCAAGTTGTGGAAAACCCTCCTTTTGAATGGTAGGCACAAATTTTTATAAAGTATAGACTTCAATCTTGGTTGCTTGTTACGATATTCAAGGAGGGCTCTCAAGAATGACAAGGTTATTCATTAATTTCAAAGAAAATAATGATGAAAAATATTGTAAATTATTTAAGACCATTTCCCCATGTGAATTGTGATGTGTGTTTCTAGACTTTGATCGATGGCTTAAGCATCATCATCATTTTCCATTTGCATCCCTATTTTTGATTGGTTGAATGACTCAACTAGGGATCATTACCTTCTATAATGAAATCTAATCAACATATATTCTAGCTCTACAAATATTAAATATCATAGAAATGTCAGGAAAAATGGTTTATATATGAGTTTGTGCCATTAAAAACTTGTATATCAAAACTGAATTACTTGACACTTGAATGCTTTGATGCTCTGTCATTCATAAACCTTCAAACTGTTACTCATCCTCTATATGTATATTTTCTTAACTCTTAATAAAATTTCAATATGTTTGGTCATTGTTATATTTCTTGGCTCATATTGTTTTCCTTGACTTACATATCTACTCAGTCTCTATTGAATGCTTGGAAATCATTGTTCTGCTTCATATAAGTATTACCTACTCGACCTTTACTAGATAACTCAGTCATAGTGACGACCTTGTAATCTTGCCTAGTAAATGACTTGCAAATGATTAAGTGTTGGGACACTAATCAACAACATAGGTTTAGAGATCAACAATATACATATACATATATGTATATATATACATATATATGTCTATATGTGTGTATATATATATTTATATATATGTATGTATATGTATGTATAAGTATATATATGTATATATAATTATAAAAATTATTTATAATTATATTTAGTTTTTTCTTAATGATTAAATGATAATCATAGTGGTATGAGGAGAATAATTCTTTGAATACTCCATCTAATATGGAAAAGGTTGATATTACTAAATACCAATTAGAATAATTTACTATAAATATTTTAATGAAATGGTATTGTGTGAAAACTTGAAGTTACTTTAAATGTAAGTTCATATTGTAAATAGTTAATGTACAACTCCATAAAGTTAATATTATGAAGAAGGAATTTACATTCCATCATTGAAGAGGATAAGACTAAATTAGCCTCTACTCGAAATTTTTTTTTTGAAAAACTAGCAAGTTGTGGAAAACCCTCCTTTTGAATGGTAGGCACAAATGTTTATAAAGTATAGATTTCAATCTTGGTTGTTGGTTAAGATATTCAAGGCAAGCTCTCAAGAATGACAAGGTTATTCATGAATTCCAAAGAGAATAATGATGAAAAATATTGTAAATTATTCAAGACCATTTCGCCATGTGAATTGTGATGTGTGTTTCTAGACCTTGATCGATGGCTTAAACTTCATCACCTTTTTCCATTTACATCCCTATTTTTATTGGTTGAATCACTCTACTAGGGATCATTACCTTCTATAATGACATGTAATCAAAATATATTCTAGCTCTACAAATATTAAATTTCATTGAAATGTCAAGAAAAATGGTTTATATATGAGTTTGTGCCATTGAAAACTCGTATATCAAAATTGAATTACTCGACACTTGAATGCTCTAACACTCTGTCATTCATAAACCTTCATACTATTACTCGGCCTCTATATGTTTGTTTTCTCAAGTCTTAATAACATTTCAATATGCTCGGTCTTTGTTATATTTCTCAGCTCATACTATTTTCTGCGACTCACATATCTGCTCGATCTCTATTGAATGCTCAGAAATCATTGTTTTGCTTCATATTTTAAGTATTATCTACTCGGTCTTTATTAGATAACTCAGTCATAGTGATGGCCTTGTAATCTTGCCTAGTAAATGACTTGCAAATGACTAAGTGTTGGGACACTAATTGACAACATAGGTTTAGAGATCAACAATATACATGTGTGTGTGTGTGTGTGTGTGTGTGTGTGTGTGTGTGTGTGTGTGTGTGTGTGTGTGTGTGTGTGTGTGTGTTTATATATAATTATAAAAATTATTTATAATTATATTTAGTTTTTTCTTAATGATTAAATGATAATCATAGTGGTATGAGGAGAATAATTCTTTGAATACTCCATCTAATATGAAAAAGATTGATATTAGTAAATACCAATTAGAATAATTTACTATAAATATTTTAATGAAATGGTATTGTGTGAAAACTTAAAATTACTTTAAATGTAAGATCATATTGTAAATAGTTAATGTACAACTCCATAGAGTTAATATTATGAAGAGGGAATGTACACCATCATGGATTAATTATTGTGAAGAGTAGATGTACAACTTCATTAAATAGGAAATGTATTTAGGAAAATATTAAGATTACAATCTTATGGAATTATTTATTTAAATGGAAAAAATCCATTTATTCCATATTTTCTTCTTTGTAACTTTTACTCATATATAAAATAGGATGTTCATTAAATAGTATTTATTCACACACACACACACACACACACACACACACACACACACACAGAGAGAGAGAGAGAGAGAGAGAGAGAGAGAGAGAGAGAGAGAGAGAGAGAGAGAGAAATTGGGATAGAGTGAAAAAAAATATTAGTGGGAGACAGATAGATGGTGATTATGTTATATCTTGTTGAGAGGAGGTGAAGAAGGGGAGAAGGGGGAGAGGGGATAGGGAGAGAGATGAGAAAATGATTTAGGATGAAAATAATTAGATATTATTATAGACAAAGGTATTGATAAGTGTGTTTTTTTATGAGAGAGAAAGGAGTGGTGATTTATATTGATATCTTTGTCAATTATAATTAGAGATTAGAATTGACAAAGATATTGATATTTGTATATGCTCTCTATGAGAGAAAGATAAGTGATTAACATGATGTACATAAATATGGTCATTAGGAGGAAGCAGTTTTGAGAGGTTGGGGGGGGGGGAGAAAGGGTTGAGTGGAGATATAAGAGAATGGAGAGATGGTATAGAGTGAAGGGGAATGTGTAGCAAGACAAGATAGAAAAAAATAAGTATCAAAATAGATAGAGATGCTGATGGGGTAAGAGAGAGGGGGGGTGACATAAGGTAGGGAGATATGGTAATTACTAGTGAGAGGGACAATGATAGAGATGAGATAGATAGAGAAAGCTAATAAAAGAAGGTTTGAAGAAAAAGAAGATCTTCATAGAGATATGGAAGGATGGAAGGAGGGAGGGAGAGAGGGGGGGCGAGAGAGAGAGAGAGAGAGAGAGAGAGAGAGAGAGAGAGAGAGAGAGAGAGAGAGAGAGAGAGAGAGAGAGAGAGAGATATGGATGTTATTGATAATTATATGGGTAAAAATGAGAAAGAAAAGTTGAAGAGGATTCAATATACATGAGGTTTACATAGAGGATAAAAATGAGATCATATGGTGAATAGAGTGTAGGAGAGAGAAAAAGAGAAAAATTGGGGAGATCTATAAAGAGAGGGACATAAAAAGATATGGTAACTATAGCCCAAAGCGATGGTTGGAGCGAAATAAGTAAAGAGATTAGGAAAAGAGAGAAAGAGAGTGATTAGCTCATGAGAGAGAATGAGAGAGATGAAATAAATGGTAGTATTTGGGAGTGGAGAAAGTGAAGTTTAATTTATATGAGAAAGATACGATAAAGTGATAGATGAGAATATGAGAAACGAAATAGTAATTGGCAATGAGGACATGAGAGAGATAAATTAATAAGGAGACAAATAATATAGTAATAAAATAAATAGAGAGACTGATAAAGATAAAAAATTAGAAGGAACGTGGATAGTAAGGTAGACAAGGGTATATATTGGTAGATAAAAAAATATAATTTTACACACACACACACACACACACACACACACACACACACACACACACACACAGAGGGAGAGAGAATGTAGGGACATATGGTAATTAAGAGTGAGGGGGAATGATAGAGATGAGATAGGTAGAGAAAAATAATAAACAATGGTTTGAAAAAAAAAAAAGATCTCCATGGTGGAGGGGGTGTGGAGAAAATGTGAGAAACAGAAGTTGAAGAGGATAAGACTACATTGGCCTCTACTTAGAAAAATTGCTTTGAAAAACTAGCAAGTTGTTGAAAACCCTCCTTTTGAATAGCAAGCAAAATTTTTTATAGACTTCTATCTTGGTTGCTAGTCACGGTATTCTGTTAGAATTCTTTTAGAATAACTGAGGTGGGGGGGGGGGGGGGGGGGGGGGGATGAATTAGTTATTCAAGGTCCAAATGCCCTATTAATACCTTTTTAATGAATCCATACCCTTTTCATCTGTTCAAACTTAAATCAGTCATATAAGCAAATTACTATAAATCAACATGCAAAGATAAAACATTCAAGATCAACACATGACACAATGATTTATGTGGAAACCCAATTTGGGAAAAACCACTAGTAACATGCTACTTGATTCTCACTCTTCTGAAGTGATGCCCTATTAATGGCCTGCCCTATTAAAGGCTTACAACACACTGTTAAATGTGATCTTGTTAGAGGATTTCACCAAACTGTTAGGAATGGGCCTGGTTAAAGGTCTTTAGAACATTCACTTGGAATGTCACCCTGTTAAAGGATTTATCTAATGGCTATTAAACCAACCTAAGTCCATAGGATTTATCTTACTGTTACAATTGCTAGAAAGTAACAATAATGGTCTTTTGATCTGATATAACTTACAACATACTTTGCAGATTTTAGATCACTCTTTTAGTTCAATCCTTATGCTTGGCCTCAATCACTTCAGCTTTGATTGCTTGTTTCCCTCTCAAGCTTCATCTTCTTAAGTCTTATTACTCATTCTGCTAATGCAATCATTCTTGTGGTTATCTATTCAAACAGAGTTCCTGTGCTTTCTTCTCCTTAGCACATTCTATAGCACTTCATGCTTTTATGCTTGACCACGACTCTCTCACACTATCCCCTCTTTTCCTCTATTTTTATTTCATTAACTTATGTCTTCTTATATAGAAGTTTGATTTTCCTTTTGCTACTCAATTTTTCTTTTCAATCTTAGGGTTTCAAAATGGATTAGGTAGGATACAATGTATCTACCCCATATCTTGTTCTCTTCTAGAAACTTTTCCAATTGTATCTTAAAAGCATTCTACATGGTGTTCTGTGCCACCAACTCATCATTCTTATCTTCCTTTTAATTCACAGATTTCTAGATAACAACTTTGTCAACTTAGATCTGACGAATCTTCGATTTCCAAAATAATATAGCAACTCAACATTATTGAGTTACTAGTGCTCAACACCTCTGTGTTACTCGGCACCTATACTTTCTCGGCACTTGGTTCTTCTTGGCACTTGATTCTGCTCAGCACTTGATTTTTCTCGGCACTTGATTTTGCTCGGCACTTGGTTTTCCTCGGCACTCGGTTTTGCTCGACACTTGATTCTGCTCAGCATCTGAACTTGCTTGGCACTTTAACTAGGAATTTGCTTGGCTCCTTCTCTCTAATGAACTTAGTTTGAGCTTTACAAAAGACTTAGCTAAAACCTTAGATCTTTGATATGTTTCAGTGTGCTCATTCTTTGTATCTTTTAGTATGTCATCCAATACACTATTTCATCAATGGCTTAACTGATCCTTGTACTTCATTACAACATCATAACTTCAACCTTTCTCTAGGTGTTCTAGTTACATCTTATTGATTGCCTCCACCTTGAAAATCAACTAATTGATAGTATTTGGATCACTAAAGCAATTGTCATCCTTGAAAGTAGCAAGTTTGACATCAATGACAAAACAATGATTGAGGACATTCTTTACCAATTCCATATATTATTCAAACAAATTTTCTTATGATCATTTCAATCATTTCCAAAAATCTCCCTCTTTGGCATTGATGGCAAACCAAACTGATCAAGTAATCAATTCAGTTACCACCAAGATTGTATACATTGGATTGCTGCATTTTCACTACTGATCACATGTGTCTCCCTCTTTCATTTCATTGATTAGTTTTCTGCATATTTCTCCCTCTTTGACATAAATGCCAAAGATGTAGCATCTTTATCATGCAAAATATAAGCTTTGGCTTCTTGTTGTTTTTCTCCCTCTGTCACCATGCTTGTGACTGATTCGGAGTTTATGTTCCTTCTGTCATCCTTTGCATCAACCTATTAATATTTCAATGATTTATTCTTGTTGATGCAAGGCAGCTTCCTTGTTGCCTTAAACTGCTTGACTTAGGGGTATAACCCCCAACTTGCCTCTAGGATATTCATAGGCATCCTTGGGCAATGGTTTGGTGTAGATATCTGCAGTTTGTTCCTTTGTATGAATGTATTCCAACTTCACTTGTTTGTCTTCTACCAATTCTCTGACATAATGATACTTGATTGCAATATGCTTGGTTTTTGCATGCATCACTAGATTTTTGGATATGTTTATAGCACTTGTATTATCACAATACAATATCACCAGTTTTATTACTTCTTCTTTCATTCCATTCAATAGATGTGTGAGCCATACAATGTTTGTACAGTTGACTGCAGCTGCCACATATTCTGGTTCTGTAGTGGATTGGGATATACATGTTTGTTTCTTGCTAGTCCAGGTAACTAGCCTTTTTCCTAGAAATAATGCACCTCCACTTGTGCTTTTTCTGTCATCAATGTTTCCTCCCCAGTCTGCATCTATATATGCATTAAGTTCAAATTTTCCATTCTTTTTGTAGTATAGACCAAAGTCATCAGTCCCTTTGAGATATCTCATTATTCTTTTTACTGGTATGAGATGATTTTCTTTAGGATTAGCAGAGAACCTAGTGACTATTCCAACTGCTAATGCTATGTCTGGTCTACTATGTACAACATATTTTAGTTTTCCAATCATAGATCTGTACATTGTTTGATTGACTTCAGCTGACTCATCATTTTTGGATAGCTTATTTCCTGTGGCCATTGGTGTGCTGACTAGTTTGGATTCCTCCAATCCAATTATTTTAAGAATTTCTTTGATGTATTTTGATTATGTAATAAATATTCCATGTTTGACTTGATGTACTTGCAATCCAACAAAAAAATTGATTTCTCCAAACATAGACATCTCAAATTCATGTTTCATTTTGTCAGAAAAGCCTTTGCAAAGTACTTCCTTACCACCAAATACTATGTCATCCACAAAAATTTCACATACAATAATGTCTTTACCTTCTTCAGCTTTGATGTACATGTTGTTGTTAACATCAATTCTTTCAAATCCAATTTGCACTAGATACTTGTGAATTCTCTCATACCATGCTCTAGGTGCTTGTTTCAAGCCATAGAGTCCTTTGTGTAACTTACACAGCATATCCCTATTGTTTTCATCAACAAATCCTTCTAGTTTTTCAATGTAGACTTCTTCTTCTAGTATACCATTTAAGAAGGAAAATTTTACATCCATTTGATAGACTTTAAAATCTTTGTAGGTAGCATATGCAAGTAAAGTTCTTACTCCTTCCATTCTAGCAATAGGAGCGAATGTTTCTCCATAGTCTATTCCTTCTTCTTGAGCATAACCCTTGCATACTAATCTGGCTTTGTTTCTGGTAATCTCACCATTCTCATCTAGTTTGTTTTCGAATACCCATTTGGTGCCAATCACATTCTTTTCAGTTGGTTTGGGAACCAAACTCTAGGTTTTATTTTTCTTTATTTGATCAATTTATTCTTCCATAGCTTTATACCAGTCATCATCTTGTAATGCGCCATGTACTGTCTTGGGTTTAGATTGGCTAATCAAACATGATTCATGTCTTAGTCTGTTCCTTGTCATTGGTCTTGCATCTTTGTCACCAATTATTTGTTCAGCAGAGTGATGTCTTTTCACATATTTGGATAATCTTGGCATTGTCCTTGTTTCCATGTTTGATCTTTTAGGTTCAGGATCACTATGCACTTCATTGTCAGGTTGTTCTTCATCATGTATGCTATCTTCAGAATCAAATTGTGCATTTTCTTCATTCTGTAACTCGACTTTTGAATACAACTCGGCATTCACTGGTTGTGAATCGATTCAAACTAACACTTGTTGATTTTCAATTTGATTGACATCATCCTCATCAATAGTCATTCCTTCATAAGAATATACAAAGGTTTTGTATTCTTCCATTTTCTTTGGTATTTCAACTTGGACTTCTGTGTGCTCATCAAAATTTACATTTGCACTTTCCACAATTTTGTTAGTGTTAATATTCAAACACTTATATGCCTTACTTCTAGTGGAGTAACCAAGAAATATACCTTCATCACTTTTTGCATCAAATTTTCCATTTCTAACATCTTTAAGGATAAAACACTTGCAACAAAACACTTTGAAATGTTTTATATTTGGTGAGTAGCCATACCATAATTCAAAAGGTGTTGTATTTGTACCTTTCTTGACTTGTACTCGGTTTAGTGTATGAATAGCTATGCTTACAGCTTCTCTCCAGTATTTTAGAGCAACATTCTTTTCCATCATTAATGTTCTGGCACAGTCAATTATAGATCTATTTCTTCTCTCAGCAATTCCATTCTATGGGGGAGTTCTAGGAGCTGATGTTTGTCTTTTGATTCCACTGTCATTACAGAATATCTCGAATTCATTTGATGTAAATTCACCACCTCTATCTGATCTTAGGCATTTCAATCTTTTTCCAGTTTCCTTTTCAACTCTAGCCACATACCACTTAAACATTTGAAAAGCATCATATTTTTGTATTAAGAACATAACAATCATCATCTTGGAATAGTCATCAACAAATAACATTATGTATTTATCTCCTCTATAGCTTTGTATTTCCATTGGACCACATAAGTCAGTGTGAACTAACTCAAGCATCTCTTTAGATGTATAGTTTTTGCTTTTGAAACTTGATTTTGTCATCTTTCCTAGATGACATTGTTTGCACATGATATTATCAAGCTTTTTTAATTTTAGTAAACCTTTGACTTTCTTCATTCTACTGATGTTGACTAGATTGTCAAAGTTGACATGACATAATCTTCTATGACATAACCATTCATCATCAAATTTTGCAAGTAGACAAGAAGCATCATCCATATCAAGATAAAACAAATTAGTCTTTGTTTGTTCTCCTTTTCCTATCAGTTTACCATCATTGTCATAGATTTTTGCAGTTTTGTTTTCACATTCCACTTTGCAACCTACATTACCTAATTGTGAGACACTCAGTAAATTGTAGTTTAATCCTTCAACATAGTATGCATTGTCACATGAAATTTGTTCTGAGAGCTTAATGAAACCTTTTCCTTTGATTTGACATGGAGCATCATTACCAAATCTAACACTATTACTATCATATTGAGTAAATTTAACAAACTTACTTTTGTCTCCTATCATGTGATGTGAGCATCCACTATCTATGATCCATCTGTCATTCTTGTTTATACATGTCACTAGTGTTGTGGCTTCTTCTTCATTAGATTGGTCCTTCATGGCTACATAAACAACTTCATCATCATTGTCATCAAAATTTTCTTCAACAATATAACACTTCTTACCTTTTTCTTTGTAATCTCTCTTGTCATCATCTCTTCTATTCTTGTATTTTTTGCCTTCCTTGGAATCCTTTTTTTGTGGACATCTTGCAGCAATATGACCTACTTCATTGCAATTGAAACAAATGACAGGCATTTAACCTTTGAATTATCCTTTGCCCTTGTGAAATCTTCTAGCAAGCAATGCTTCCAATTGTTCCACATCTTCCTCATCAGTGCTACTGTCACTAGATACATGCTTCATTTTTCTTCATTTCCTTGATTTCACCTATTCGGCAACTTTCAGTGATAACTTGGCCTTAAAAGCAGATTCAACATTTTCAGGTTTGTAGTTGTCAAAGTTAGATAACTCAAATGCAGTGAGTCTACCTATTATACCTTCAAAGCTTAGATTATTTCCTGGTATACATCTTAGCTCTTGTATTGCTGATACTCTAATAGCCTAGATAGGGAGCAAGGTTCTTAAGAAATTACTATTAATAGTATCTTCATCCAGTTGACCATTCAAGCATCTTATTGCACTTACCACTTCCTTTATTCTTGCACCATACTGAGCAGCATTCTCATTTTCTTCCATTTTCATGTCATCAAATTTTCCTCTGAGACTTTCTCTTTTTGCTCTTTGTACATTCTGATCTCCTCCATAGATGTCTGATAAGGCTTTCCACATTTTGAATGTAGTGTCACATCCTTTGATACAATCAAATTTAGCATAGCTGAGTGCAGAGGCAATTTCCAGCATTGTCTGGTTGTGTTCTTGCTTATTTTTCATGCCTTCAGCAGTAGGAACACCTGTTGGATCTACATGTTCAGTGACAATTAAATTTTGGGCATAATCTCCTATGGATCCAAGATGTAGCTTCATCAAACTTTGCCATGCAACAAAGTTGTCTTTGTTGATCTTGGGAACTTCTCTCTTTGGCATTTTGATCTGTTCTGTTAGTAGTCCCTCAAAACTGAATCAGCAGTCAGGCTCTGATACCAATTGTTAAAATTCTTTTAGAATAACTGAGAGGGGGGGGGTGAATCATTTATTCAAGGTCCAAATGCCCTATTAATACCTTTTTAATGAATCCATACCCTTTTCATCTGTTCAAACTTAAATCAGTCATATAAGAAAATTACTGTAAATCAACATGCAAAGATAAAACATTCAAGATCAACACATGACACAATTATTTACGTGGAAACCCAATTCGGGAAAAACCACCAGTAACATGCTACTTGATTCTCACTCTTCTAAAGTGATGCCGTGTTAAAAGCTTGCCCTATTAAATGCTTACAACACATTGTTAAATGTGACCTTGTTAGAGGATTTCACCAAACTGTTAGGAATGGGCCTAGTTAAAGGT
This sequence comes from Cupressus sempervirens, assembly GCA_028749045.1. Classification (NCBI taxonomy): domain Eukaryota; kingdom Viridiplantae; phylum Streptophyta; class Pinopsida; order Cupressales; family Cupressaceae; genus Cupressus; species Cupressus sempervirens. The sequence continues at coordinate 144,840,081 of CM053789.1, read as the reverse complement.
CTTTAGAACATTCACTTGGAATGTCACCCTATTAAAGGATTTATCTAATGGTTGTTAAACCAACCTAATTCCATAGGATTTATCTTACTGTTACAATTGCTAGAAAGTAATGATAATGGTCTTTTGATCTGATATAACTTACAACATACTTTGTAGATTTCATATCACTCTTTCAGTTCAATCCTTATGCTTGGCCTCAATCACTTCAGCTCTGACTGCTTGTTTCCCTCTCAAGCTTAGTCTTCTTAAGTCTTATTACTCATTCTGCCAATGCAATCATTCTTGTGGTTATCTATTCAAACAGAGTTCCTGTGCTTTCTTCTCCTTAGCACATTCTACAACACTTCATGCTTTTATGCTTGACCATGGCTCTCTCTCACTATCCCCTCTTTTCCTCTCTTTTTATTTCATTAACTTATGTCTTCTTATATAGAAGTTTGATTTTCCTTTTGCCACTCAATTTTTCTTTTCAATCTTAGGGTTTCAAAATGGATTAGGTAGGATACAATGTATCTACCCCATATCTTGTTGTCTTCTAGAAACTTTTTCAGTTGTATCTTAAAAGTGTTCTACATGGTGTTCTGTGCCACCAACTCATCATTCTTATCTTCCTTTTAATTCACAAATTTCTAGATAACAACTTTGTTGGCTTAGATCTGACAAATCTTTGATTTCCAAAATAATACAGCAACTCGGCATTATTGAGTTACTAGTGCTCGACACCTCTTTGTTACTCAGCACCTATACCTGCTCGGCACTTGGTTCTTCTCGGCACTTGATTCTGCTTGGCACTTGATTTTGCTCGGCACTTGATTCTGCTCAGCACTTGGTTTTTCTTGGCACTCGGTTTTACTCAGCACTTGATTCTGCTCGGCACCTAAACTTGCTTGGCACTTTAACTAGGAATTTTCTTGGCTCCTTCTCTCTAATGAACTTAGTTTGAGCTTTACAAAAGACTTAGCTAAAACCTTAGATCTTTGATATGTTTTAGTGTGCTCATTCTTTGTATCTTTTAGTATGTCATCCAATACACTATTTCATCAATGGCTTAACTGATCCTTGTACTTTATTACAACATCATAACTTCAACCTTTCTCTAGGTGTTCTAGTTACATCTTATTGATTGCCTCCACCTTGACAATCAACTAATTGATAGTATTTGGATCACTAAAGCAATTGTCATCCCTGCAAGTAGCAAGTTTGACATCAATGACAAAACAATGATTGAGGACATTCTTTACCAGTTCCATATATTATTCCAACAACTTTTCTTATGATCATTTCAATCATTTCCAATATATTCAAGTGAACTCTCAAGAAAGACAAGGTTGTTCATGAATTTCAAAGGAAAAAACAATGAAAAAATATTGTAATTTATTCAAGACCATTTCCCCATGTGAATTGTGATGTGTGTTTCAAGGTCATTTGCAACATTCGACTGTGACAATCTCCATTATATTATGAAATATGTGTAATTTGAAAATCTTCCAATAGACAATGCCTACAATGATATATATTACTTGTGAGAAATGTTTCTCATGATCCCCTCTTTTATTAACTGTACTATGCAATAGGTGGTGTCTCAAAAAATACTCAGCATAAAATGAAATTTTCACCTGGACCTAGCTAGTATCCATGAAAATTTGGTTAAGGTAATAAAAAATTTCTTTGTGACATGATTTTGTGTATTTGTAAAAAATTCATCCTTCTCCATTTCTATTTCAAGAAATTTTGTTTCTAGGTTGAATTTCTTTTGGCCAGATCTTCAAGCCAAATAATAGGACCCTAATTAAAAATGCAATATTAAATAGCAAATCCATCTTCCATCAGTGAAAACTTTTTTCTAGGAAAAAAAAAATTCATAAGTTTTGTGTTGCTATTATATTTTGCATTCCTAAATTCCTACATGCAGTGAAATATTTATGCGCATTTGTGATTTTGGAGAAGTTTTTTAGGCTGCAACTAGAAGAAAAAATCAGAAATTTGTGTTTGAAGAAAACTTTATCCCTTTCATCCTCTGTTTATGTATCAAGTAATTTTTTATTTCAATTGAAAAATAAACAATTCAATCTTACAATTTGTGAAAAAATTGTTCAGGTAAAACTTAATTGTTCTCTGACATAAGCTAAAATTCCATCTTGCAACAATGAATTTTTTTCAAGTAAAAATTAATTGATCTTTGACAAGGTTTTTGTGTTCCTATGATATTTTGAATTTTCAAATTCCAACATGTTACAAAAAAAATTGTGGATCTGATATTTTGGAGAAGTTTTTTGGGCCACAACCAAAAGCCAAAGCCAAAAATTTGGGTTTTGAAGAAAATTTTCATCCTTGGTTTCTATTTTTACTAGAGATATTTGAAGAAAAAATATATTCCCTCAGTGGAGGCATTTTTCAATGTTGTCATTATTGGTCAAAGTGTTATATTCATGCCTTCCAAATTCTCAAACTTCTCACAAATCACATTCCTTTAGTTGTACTCCATTTCTCATGATTTCTATTGAGTCAGTGGGGTTTTTTCTTTCTTTCTTTCCTTGGATAGAAAATATAATTTGTAGACAAGATCCAACCAAGATCACCATAATTTTTTGTGAGAAACTTCTTCATGGCTTTCGAATTTATACGCATGCTAATAGGGAAACTTTATGCAAATTTTTTTGGCTCCATATCTTTCCTATCAACTGTGCCTCATAGGGATGATAGAAAGATTGGCAAAAATCAAGGCCCCTCTTATAATTTTCAATTTATGTATCAGATAAATGGGGCTGAATTGCAATAAAACATGAAACCTTTTGGTTTGTGTATTATATTGTTGATAGATGATAAAATGGTGAAATAAATCAATGCTCCGAGTTAGACAATCAGACTATTTAATAGGTCCATTACAACCTTAACCTATCCACCAAAACTCACACTTAGAATTCAAAAAATTATTCATGAAATTTGATATTATAAAGATTATTCACCTATATATTGAGGCTTTTCAAGTTGGGTACATCACTTTCCGCACACCATGCATGAAATAAATAAAATAAACATTTAGAAAAATGGATAAAAGGAACAACGGATAAAACAAACATTTGGAGTAATCGATAATTTTTGGGAAAACAATGCGAGAAATAAAACCATCATAATGATCAGTATGCGTACAAATTAAATCCTCTATGTTGAGCACTGAAGTTTTTCCCTTTCCAACCATGATTATGAACGCTGAATGGAGAGCAAGAGTCTAAACTCTATCATTGAGAAGGTAGGAAATTTATGTGTCCATTGATAGGATTCAAGTTTATCAACACAAAAAAATCCATGTTGGCATAGGCTTCTAGAGATTATTACACAAATGAGAAAATTCTAAGAAGCCCTCGGTAAAATATATGGAGTATTAGATGGTGTAAATGCACCATCAATACCAGAATTCCCTATAATCAATGTCGGCTCATATAATCAATGCATGTTCATATAATCAATGCCAACATTCTCTAATATTTTTTTAGAATTTCACCTTAAAAATTCAATTTTCTCATTGCTATTTTTGAAAAGAGAAAATGAGATTATAGATAAATTAACTTTTCCCATTTTCATGAGAAAATTTGAAATTTTATTAAAATTATAGACTTAAAAAAAATTCTAACATATGATTGGTCAAACTATTTATTTTGTGGCACTTAGTGAATCCTATAGTTACCTTCCATTTATTTTGCGGCACCTACTAAATCCTGTAGTTACCTGCCTATGACAAGAACTAATAACATTATGAATAATAAATTATTTTATTTTAAAATATGTTTTTACAACATAAGATCAATGAAAAACTAAATTAAAACAAAAGGCATGCCTAAATTTTTTTGTAAGTTATCATTTTAATTAGCCACTATACTTTCACCATGACAAGAGCCTGCTAGAATTTTCTCATGTAGTTGCTTGAGTCAACAATTTTACTGTTGGAAATCACACTATCATTCATAATTTTCTTGTTGGAAATGACACCGCCTTTCATGCCATTTGGATATAATAACAAAGCCAATAATTTTGTTGGAAGTAAACTGACAAATACATTTTGGAAATCTATAGCTCGATGCTAAAATGAAACACCACTGGATGGAAGGATAGGAGATTTCTTCAAGAATAAACTGTTGGAAATGAGAATGAAGTAACTGAGAGGGGGAGGGGGTGAATCAGTTACTACAAAAACATTTCACAGTCCCTTAGATGTCTAAAAGTTTGATCTATTTTACAAATTACTGAAACTTGATATTGCAGAAAATAATAACAATCATTAAGAACTGATATCAAAACAATTCAGCAAACTCAAACACTAGAGACACCAGATTTAACGTGGAAACCCAATATGGGAAAAACCACCAATGTAACTAGTTACTGTTTTTCACTCTTCTGAAGTGAGCCCTGTTAGGAGCCAACCCTGTTAAAGGTTACAAAAACACACTGTTAGGTGTGACCCTGTTAGAGGATTTAAACACTCTGTTAGAAGTGGCCTTGCTAGAGGTCTTTAGAACAATTCAACTGAATTGTCACCTTGTTAAAGGATTTACAAAATGGCTGTTAAACCAACTCTGTTAAGATTTTTGGATTCACTGCTGCAAAGGTTATAAAGCAACAATGAAGTGACCTGAATAATATGCAACTTATCTTTTGCTGATTACAAATCTCTGTTCGGCTTGATTGGATCCTTACTGATCAAATACAACTTTATAGCTCCTTTAATCCTTCATCAGGATTCGCTCAGTCTCCTCTTATCCAAGTATTTGCTTTCGCATCCTTGCTTCTCTTGTTCTTCACTTGTTTTTACACTTTTTTTCTCACGCACTTTTACAACTTGAATAACTCTATATATATATCAGATTATCAAGTCAGCTCAAATAACTTGGAAAACAATTATTCCAACAGTCGGTTGAATTGCAAGATTTAACAAATCCCTTTACTGGCCGACCCAGCATAGTAAACTCTATTCAAAAATAATTCCTGTGTTAACCGACTGAGCCCAGTTAATACAGAGAATTTTGTGAAATCTTTCAGTTGTCGAGTGAACTCGGTAAGCACTGAGTTCCCTGTGATGACCGAGTGAGCTCAATGAAATTGACTCCACTTTGATGACCGAGTGAGCTCGGTGAAAATTGACTTCTCCATCTTTTCTTCGATGACCGAGTGAGCTCGATGAAAACTGACTTCTCCATATTTCCTTCGATGACCGAGTGAGCTCGATGAAAACTGACTTCTCCATCTTTCCTTCGATCACCGAGTGAGCTCGATGAAAACTGACTTCTTCATCTTTCCTTCGATGACCGAGTGAGCTCGGTTATCATTGTCTGAACTCGGTTAACTAAGATTAAAGACTGATAGGACATTTTGTGTGACATCAAGGACAACACTATCCAACAATCTCCCTCTTTGGCATTGATGGCAACACAACATGTTATAACAGAATAAAATTTTGAAAACAAGATAACAAACTTCTCCCTCTTTCACTAGTCTCCTTCTTTTAAGGAGCTTCATAGCAGATTTTTTTAAGTCTCATAAATTTCAAAAGGATATGACAGTAAATCTCTCCCTCTTTGACAACACATGCCAAAGACAATAAAAGTAAAGTGAATTGCAATGTACCTATAGTACTAATTCATATGCAATGATTTCTCATTAAACTGCATCAACAGATAGATCGTCAATCTGGTATGTGTTGATGCATCACTAAAGCTTCCTTTAGTGAACTTTAGATAGGGGAATGACCCCTAACTTACCTCTAAGATATAAAAATGCATCCTTAGACAAGGGCTTTGTGAATATATCAGCAATTTGTTCCTTTGTGTGGACATATTCCAATCTGATCTCCTTGTCTTGCACCAATTCTCTGACAAAATGATATTTGATTGCAATATGCTTGGTCTTGGAATGCATCACTGGATTCTTGGATATATTGATTGCACTTGTATTATCACAGAACATAACAACTGGTTCTTTGATTTCCATCTTCGTTCCTTGCAATAGTTGCTTAAACCAAACAATATTAGAACAATTTACTGCTGCAGCAACATACTCTGCCTCTTCTGTAGATTGGGATGTACAATTTTTCTTTTTGCTTGTCCAAGAAACCAATCTCTTTCCAAGAAAGAATGCTCCTCCACTTGTGCTTTTTCTGTCATCAAGGTTCCCTGCCCAATCAGCATCAGTAAAAACTTTCAAATCCAAATTACCTCCAAATTTGTACCATAGCCCATAATCTTCAGTTCCTTTCAAATATCTCATTATTCTCTTGATTGCCATCAGGTGAGTTTCTCTTGGTTTTGCTGAAAATCTTGCGACAATACCAACTGCAAGAGCAATATTTGGCCTGGTATGAACTACATACTACAATTTTCCAATCATAGATCTATACAATGTTTGATCTACCTCTTTGGATTCATCATCTTTTGTAAGTTTCAATCTAGTACACGTAGGAGTTCCAACAGGTTTACAGCCCTCCATACCAAACTTTTTCAATATCTCCTTGATGTATTTTGACTGAGTGATGAAGATGTCATTCTTATTTTGTTGGATTTGAAGACCAACAAAGAATTTTATCTCACCAAACATAGACATTTCAAACTCCTTGTTCATTTGTTCTAAAAATTCTTTGCAAAGATCATCATGCCCTGTGAAAATAGTATCATCTAAAAATATTTCTGCCAAGACAATCTTATTATCTGGACCTTCCTTTATATACAAGCTACTATTATCATTAGATCTTTGAAAACCAATCTGAATAAGATAATTATGCAATCTTTCATACCATGCTCTAGGAGCTTGTTTCAGACCATACAGTGCCTTGTGTAATTTGTAGACCATGTTCCTTTTATCTGGATCAACAGAACCTTCAGTTTGTTCAATGTAAACTTCTTCATCCAGTATTCCATTGAGGAATGTTGACTTGACATCCATCTGATAAACTTTGAATCCTTTGTGAGCAGCATATGCAAGTAAGGTTCTGACTCCTTCCAATCTTGCAACAGGAGCAAAAGTTTCTCCATAATCTATACCTTCTTCTTGTGAGTATCCTTTGCATACCAATCTAGCTTTGTTTCTAGATACCTTACCATCTTCAGTCAACTTGTTTCTGAATACCCACTTGGTTCCATTTATATTCTTGTCTTTAGGCCTGGGTACAAGAGTCCATGTCTTGTTTTTCTCTATCTGTTCTATTTCCTCATTCATTGCCTAAATCCAACTATCAATTGTCAGTGCATCCTTAATACTTCTAGGTTCAAAATCAGCAAGTAAACAAGTATTTTTCAACTTACTTCTTGTCAGGGTTCCTTAAGATTTGTCTCCAATGATCTGATCTAGTGCATGATGTCTTCTGACATATTTTGCTAATACAAGTTCCTTGCCTCTTGAATGAATTTCATTGTTATCCTTCTGTACTTCAGATTCTTGCTGTTCTAGCTTGGTAGATATTGGCTCGGTTGATTCAGACTCAGTAGACACTTGCTCGGTAGTGTCTGAAAGTTGCTGAGGCTCAATTTGAACTATTTGCAACTCGGTTACTGAACACTCAGGAGTTGAGGATTCTTGAGTGAACGGTATACTTGGTATAGTATCTGGTTCAATGTAAACAAATCTCTTGTAGTCTTTAGGTACCTTTTTGCTTTCTTCTTTTGATTTGTCTGCAAACTCATCAATTTTCACATGTGCACTTTCTATGACCTTTTGAATGGATAGATTTAAACATCTATATGCTTTGCTTTTGCAAGAATATCCCAAAAATATTCCTTCATCACCTTTTACATCAAATTTTCCTTTTCTAGATTCTTTCAAAATATAACATTTTTTTCCAAATACTTTTAGATAACTTACATTGGGTTTGTGGCCATACCATAATTCATAGGGAGTCTTGAATGAGTCCTTTTTAAGCTGTACTCGGTTTAATGTATGACCTGCAGTGTTGATGGCTTCCTTCCAGTATTTGATAGCAATGTTCTTTTCTATCATCAGGGTTCTTGCACAATCTATAATGGATCTGTTTCTTCTTTCAGCTATTCCATTTTGTTCTGGAGTTCCTGGTGCTGAAACCTGTCTTTTAATACCTCTTTCAATGCAGAAGTTATTGAATTCATGTGAAATGAATTCACCACCTCTTTCTGACCTTAAACATTTTATTCTTTTCCCTGTTTCTTTTTCTACTCTTGCCAAATACCATTTGAATTTCTCAAATGCTTCTGATTTATTTCTTAGATACATGACAGTTATCATTCTTGAGTAATCATCAACAAAGAGAATGAAAAATTTCTCTCTAGTATAGCTTTCTATTCCAATAGGTCCACATAAATCAGTATGCACAATTTCTAATATATCTTCAGATTGATAGTTTTTACCTTTAAAACTAGTCCTTCCCATTTTACCAATCTGATAGTTCTTGCATAGACCAACCTCAAGTTTCTTAATGTTAGGAATGCCTCTTACTTTCTTGAATTTGCTTATTTTTATCAAATTATCAAAATTGACATGACACAACCTTTTATGCCATAACCAACTCTCTTCAATTTGAGCAATAAAACATGAGCATTCACCAAGTTCTAGATAGAATAAGTTACCTTTAGTTTGGGTGCCAGATCCTATCAGGTTTTCTTGCTCATTCAACAGTCTTGCCTTTCCATGCATGAATTCCACCTTGAATCCAGTATTGAGTAACCGTGCCACACTTAGCAAATTATGTTTGAGACCTTCAACCCAATAGACATTATTACAAACAAGTTCTTTGGTTAGACAGATTCTTCCTCTTCCTTTTATGAAACAAGGTTCATTATTACCAAACCTTACACTGCCACCATCATAATCTTCAAACTGATCAAACTTAGTTTTATCACCAGTCATATGATGTGAGAAACCACTGTCTATAATCCATGTATCATTCTTACTTATATGAGAGATAAGAGCAAGTTTATCTTCCTCATCATTGTCAGAATCATCTTTAACAACAATATAAACAATTTCATCCTCACTATGATCAGAATCTTTAGAATTTTCAGCCATGAAACATGATTTCTTACCTTTTTTCTTGAATGATTTGAAATCTTTCTTGCCATTCCATTTATGATCCTTCTTTTCATCATTGTTCTGCTTGTTCGGGCACCTAGCTGCAATATGACCAATTTCTTCACATGAAAAATATATTAGAGAAACTTTACCTTTATATTTTCCTCTGCCTCTGGAGTATTTTCTTGCTAGAAGAGCTTCAATTACTTCAAGATCACTGCCTGAGCTTAGATCTGATTCATCTTCACTTTCTGACTAAATTTTCTTTTTGCTTTTCTCCTTGAGTGAAAGTTTGGCCTCAAATGTTGATTCCATGTTCTTGGAAGCTGGAACATAGTTGTCAAAGTTATCTGGTTCAAATGTAGTTAATCTCCCAACTATGGCCTCAAGATTTATCTGATGATTTGCTTCACATCTTCTTTCCTGAATTGCAGACACTCTGATTGCATAAACGGGAAGCAAGGTTCTGAGAACTTTTCTTACAACTGTTTCTCCTTTGATGTCACCACTAGCTACCCTGATTGCACTTACACATGCTTTAACTCTTTCAACATACTTTGCAATGTTTTCATCCTCTCTCATCCTTATTTGATCAAATTTTCCTCTTAGACTTTCTACTTTTGCTCTTCTCACATTGTCATCCCCTCCATAGATTTCTTTTAGCTTGTTCCACATGTCAAAGGCAGTTTTTTAGTCCTTAATGTCATCAAATTCTTCATAGCTGAGAGAAGATGCTATGTCTATCATCATGTTGTTGTGAGTTTTCTTTTCAGCAATATCATTGACTGACAGTGTGCCAGAAGGTTCTTCATATTTTTCTTCAAAGTATTTCAGTCCAGTATCACCAACAGTAGCCAGATGAAGTTTCATCAGTCCTTGCCATGCTGAGAAGTTATCTCTATTAAGTTTTGGAATTTCTCTTTTGTAAGACATCCTGATCTTTTTCTTAGATCCTTGAAATCTTCTCTTGCAAGTACCAAAAGCTCTGATACCAATTGTTGGAAATGAGAATGAAGTAACTGAGAGGGGGAGGGGGTGAATCAGTTACTACAAAAACATTTCACAGTCCCTTAGATATCTAAAAGTTTGATCTATTTTATAGATTACTAAAACTTGATAGTGCAGCAAATAATAACAATCATTAAGAACTGATATCAAAACAATTCAGCAAACTCAAACACTAGAGACACCAGATTTAATGTGGAAACCCAATATGGGAAAAATTACCAATGTAACTAGTTACTATTTTTCACTCTTCTGAAGTGAGCCCTGTTAGGAGCCAACCCTGTTAAAGGTTACAAAAACACACTGTTAGGTGTGACCCTCTTAGAGGATTTAAACACTCTGTTAGAAGTGGCCTTGCTAGAGGTCTTTAGAACAATTCAACTGAATTGTCACCTTGTTAGAGGATTTACAAAATGGTTGTTAAACCAACTCTGTTAAGAGATTTGGATTCACTACTACAAAGGTTATAAAGCAACAATGAAGTGACTTGAATAATATGCTACTTATCTTTTGCTGATTACAGATCTCTGTTCAGCTTGATTGGATCCTTACTGATCAAATACAACTTTACAGCTCCTTTAATCCTTCATCAGGATTCGTTCAGTCTCCTCTTATCCAAGTATTTGCTTTTGCATCCTTGCTTCTCTTGTTCTTCACTTGTTTTTACACCTTTTTTCTCACACACTTTTACAACTTGAATAACTCTATATATATATATATATATATATATATATATATATATATATATATATATATATATATATATATATATATATATATTTCAGATTATCAAGTCGGCTCAAATAACTTGGAAAACAATTATTCCAACAGTCGACTGAATTGCAAGATTTAACAAATCCCTTTACTAGCCGACCCAGCATGGTAAACTCTGTTCAAAAATAATTCCTGTGTTAACCGACTGAGCCCGGTTAATACAGAAAATTTCTTGAAATCCTTCAGTCGCCGAGTGAACTCGGTAAGCACTGAGTTCCCTGTGATGACCGAGTGAGCTTGGTGAAACCGACTCCACTTTGATGATCGAGTGAGCTCGGTGAAAACTGACTTCTCCATCTTTTCTTCGATGACCAAGTGAGCTCGGTGAAAACTGACTTCTCCATCTTTCCTTCGATGACTGAGTGAGCTCGGTGAAAACTGACTTCTTCATCTTTCCTTTGATGACCGAGTGAGCTCGGTTATCATTGTCTGAACTCGGTGAACTAAGATTAAAGACTGATATGACATTTTGTGTGACATCAAGGACAACACTATCCAATACAAACAACATAGCCTAAAAAACACCTTTTTTTTCCTAGAATAATTAAATACCAAAGCTTACCTTAGCTTAGTTTTTTTGTTAATCTCATTGTCTCTGCATTGCTTTGAGTGTCATTTTCTTCAATCTTTGATTTCTTGTTTTATATTCCTTGAATAATTTTTTGTATAGAATGCTTACAAAATAGGAATTTTATAGTAGTTGCTTTCAAATGAAAGTGCATCAATTTCCCATTGCTCATGATCCTCAAAATAGATTAAGCCTATGTAAATTATATACACTTAATTCAATCTTAATGGATATCTAGGAGATATATTTCCATGGGTTAAATTGGCATGTGGAGTTATTGAGAAAACAAAATGTCTAGTGAAGCCTTGGTTCTAAGAAGTCTTGTACAAAGTTGAAGTGGGCTATAAATAAGAAAGAGTATCTTAGATTCAACCACCAAAAGAAGATTTTTTAAAGGTTTTTTGATAGGATATTAACCTTTTCCTTTGGTCTTTGATTATTTTCTTCAAAACAATGTCAATGTGTAACACTATTGAAAACAAATTGATACAAGTATGAAAATGTGTTTCAATCATTGTTTTGTTAGTAATGTCAAACCTAATACTTTCTGGTAAGACAATTGCTTAGATGATTTGAGTGCTATCATTTATTTGATTGATGAAGAGGATTTGATCAAATGAGGTAACAATAATGCCTAGCAAAAAGGTTGAGTTATGATATGGAAAAGGAGTACAAGGATCAATTAAGACAGTGATATTATAGTGCATTGATAATCTACTTAAGGTTGCAAAAGATCGATACAATAATTAAGTTTAGAAGAAAAAGTTAAACAAAATATTTCTGCCAAGCTTAACAATCTACATAATAGGTGCCGAGAAAAGTTAGTGTAATCCAAACAAAAAATTAGTTGTAGCTGAGAAAAGTCAAATCTTAATGTATGTCAAGTGATACAGTGCAAGCCGAGTAAAGTTTAGTTTATGTTGAGTGTTATGATAGTGGATGTCGAACAATGTAGTATGTGTCGAACATCAGAAGAAAGTTAATACCGAGTGTCAGCATTATGAGAAAGATCATGAATTTATGAATCTAAGCCAACAATTTTGATTTCTTAGATTGTGTGAACCATGTGGAAGATAAGCTTGATGAGTTGGTGGCACAAAATCTAAGATGAATCATTTTGAGGTGAAATCAATTAGGAATGAAGGATAAGTTTCTAGAAGGGAATAAAATGAAATGATGGGTAGATTCATTGAATCCTACCTAATCCACCCTAACCCTAAAATGGAAGATGGAGGTTGAATGAAAAACATCTTAATAAATTCTATTTATAGAAATTGTTGGTCAAAAGCAAAGGTTGTCATGTGCGAGAACCTAAGGAAGACAATGAGTCTAGAGTATTGCTTGATTCAATGACCTAAGAGAAGAGACTACTATTGGAAAGCAAAGAAAGAAGACTTAAGGGTATGGATGCTTGAAGGGTGAACCAGCTATTAGAGCTAAAGTGTGTGAAAGCCAAGAAGAATGGAGGATTGAAAAAAAGATCTATTATCTACAAAGTATGTTGTAAGTTTTTATTAGATCAAGCCTTGTTTTTACTTTCTAATCATTTTACTACTCCAGGGTAAATCCTTTGGATTAAGGTTGACCTAATAGTCATTTGTAAATTCTTTAACTAGGTGACATTCCAAGTGAATGACCTAAAGCCTATAACAAGGCTCACTCCTAACAAGGTGATTGAAATCCTCTAACCAGGTCACATTTAATAGTGTGTATTGTAACCTTTAACAGGGTTGGCCTCTCACAAGGTATCACTTTAAAAGAGTGAGAATGAGTAGCATGTTACTGGTGGTTTTTTCCAAATTGAGTTTCCATGTTAAATCATTGTTTCAAATGTGTTATTGAATCTATTATATTTCATGCTTACATTTCTACAAAGTTGATTTGACAGTAACCTACAAGTTTAAGTGATTGTATAATCTAATGGATGCATGCATAATGAATATGTTTTATGGATATGGGTTCACTAAGTTGTGAAAAGTTTTATTTGTACATCTAGACCTTGGATAACTAATCCCCCCCCCCTCTCAATTATTCTAAAGAATTCCATCAGTGTGCAAAAATCTTCTAATGTTATCTATGTTTAATGTTTTTTATGGAAATATAAGAGGAGTAATAGAGAGGGGAGGGGTGAATCAGTTACCGCAAAAATTAATCCCAGATTCCTTAGATATCAATACAAAACATAAACTCTTCTAAAACTACTATCACTCGATTAACACATAGGCACTTGGTTAACACTATCAATATGATGTAACTCGGCAAGCACTATAATATCAATTGTTACTTGACAAATACTGGACATGCAAATCTTAAGATGTTAACTATGATTAACCTTAATTAACTTAGTTGTATACACATAAAATAAATAGCATGAACACAAGTAACACCAAGATTTAATGTAGAAACCCAATTTGGAAAAAACCACCAATTGTAACTAGTTACTATTTTTCACTCTTCTAAAGTGAGGCCTATTAGTAGCTAACCCTATTAAAGGTTACAAAACACACTATTAAGTATGACCTTGTTAGAGGATTTAATCATCCTATTAGGAGTGGCCTTGTTAGAGGTCTTTAGATAATGGGTTAGGCCATAGTAATGATTCCCACTTTTTGGCCAACGTTGACACTGCAATTGATATCATTAAAACAAACTTCATTTTCATATGTATATTACTAAAAAAACCATGAATAATTTGAAGATGATGTAAAATAATGATTTTTAGAATTTTCTTTCTAGTTTCCAACAATTTTTTTAATGTTTTTTTTTTAAAATATATTTGAAGTCCATTTTTCCATTTCCTTTGAGAAATGGTTTCTATGAAAATCAACATTTTCAAAGAGTGATGGGTCATTTGATCAAGATAAGGTTCTTTTTAAATGAAAATGAGTAAATTATATCAAGGATAGAGTAGTAACATAAATATCTAGAAATTTTAGCTAGTTTCATTCAATTTCATAAAAAATATAGATTTTAATTAGTGGCAAAGTGATGCTAATGATAATTTAGACGTAGGTTGTTTTTTATCAATATAATTTGATTTGTATTAATTGAAATGTTTTTTTTCTTGATTTCCTAGAAAGATAACACACATACCTTTGATGGACATATTTTTGAATTTTTTTATTTTTCTCATTTTCTATTTTTCCTAAAGCTTCAAATCAATATTTGTGAAATTGCAAAACAACCTATATTTGATAAAAATAAAAATAAAACATCACAATAAAAACACTATGTACTAAAAATATAGTCATTGGAAAGATTATTCAGATTACATCAATTTTCTATATTTAGTTTCAAAATATGTATTTGTTTAGCCTTTGTTTAAACCCTCAAAAGGGAAAAATTTGATAGAAATTTGAGTAAGTTGGTAACAATTCCAATTTTTGGACCTTTGAATAGGAGGCTTCAAATGAAGGGGATTCATTTGAAGCCCCCTAGGGGGTTATTTGGGTGGCCTCAAGTTGGGTTCAAATGAATCCCCTTAGCCCACTATTTGGCCAACTATTGGCCCTAAGGGCTTCGTTTGAAGCCCTAAGACTTTGTACAAATCCTCTTGTGACAGTTGGCACAAGGGAATTTGAATGAAACCCTAAGAGGGTTTCATTCGAAGCATATTCTTCATTTGAAGCCCCTAGAAGATAATTTACCCAATTTTCATCTAATTTCTTTGTGACAAAAAGTGGGAACCATTATTATGGCCTTACCCCATTTCAATCTAGAAATGCCACCTTGTTAGAGGATTTACAAATAGTTGTTAGGCTAACTTTCTTAGGAGATTTGATACGTTGCTACAATGGTTAGAGAGTAACAATGAGATGACTTGATTGTTGATGCAACTGTATTGTTGATTGCAGATTTCAATTCTAGCTTGAATACTTGATCCTTCCTTATCAGATTAATCTTTGCATCCCAAAAAGGATATTCTTCTTATCTTTCCAATTTGCTTCCTCTAAGTATCTTCTTATCTTCCACACATTCTCACACATTCAATCCTCAACTTGACCCTATACTTATATCATGTACATTTTCAAGTAGGCTTGAGTAAAACTTATAATAATAATTATTCATCTCTTTGGTTAGCTAGTACCAACAAACAAATCCATTAAACCTGATATGTCAAAACAAGAAAGTCCTTTGTTAGCCGACTCAACTCTATAGACACTAACACTGAAATGATTTTCCTGTGTTAAACAAGTGAACTCAGCTAATACTACAACTTTGTAAACTTCCTTTGGTAGCCGAGTGAGCTTAGTTAAAACTAGTTCTATCTAACTTTTCCTCTATTAACTAAGTCAGCTTGGTTAACACTGAACTTTTGTGAACTTCTCTTTGCAGACCGAGTGAACTCGATAGACATTGTCTTCTGAACTTGGCAAACACTAGAATTCTCGACAATTACAGGAAACTATCTTCATCACTTGAGTGAACTTGAAAGACACTCACTAGTAAAGATATGACATTTTATGTAACATTAAAGACAATATACAATTAATCAATCATTTTCAACAATCTCCCTCTTCAGCATTGATGGTAATGCAACATGTCACAATAGAATGAAAGTTTAGAGCAATATAAAAGTACGTATGTTATCCTTAGTTTTACTTTTATTCTCATACATGAAAACTCCCTCTATCAGTGTGAACTCCCTCTGACATTAATCTCTCCTATTGATTTTAGTTTCTCCCTTTTTCAGCAAACTCTCTAAGTGTATTCTTCATCAAAATCTTCTTTGACATCTTCAAACATTCAAAAAAAAATCTCAAATATAGAAAACTCTTGCTTTAAAAAATTTCTATGATATGACAACAACTTCTCCCTCTTTGACATCTTATGCCAAAGACAATAGTTAGTGAATATCAATGTACTTGATTTACATATTCATATGCAATCTACCCTTTCGTTACTACATCAACTTGACTAATCTTCAACATGGTCTAGTTGATGCATCACTAAACTTCATTTAGTGAGCTTTAGATAGAGGAATAACCCTATCTTACCTCTTAGATACAAAAATGCATCCTTAGGTAATGTCTTGGTGAATATGTATGCAATTGTTTCTTTAGTATTCACATATTTCAATCTCACCTCTTTATCTTGTACTAATTCTCTTAGAAAATGATATTTTATTACAATATTCTTGGTCTTGATATGTATGATAGGATTCTTTGATATATTGATTGCACTTGTGTTATCACAGAAGATAACCATTGGATCCTTGAATTCTACCTTCATACTTTCCAACAATTGTTTGAACCAAATAATATTGGAAAATTTGATTGCAACTGCAACATACTTAGCCTCTGTTGTAGACTAAGAGATGCAATATTGCTTCTTACTTGTCCAAGACACTAGTCTCATACCATGAAAGAATGCTCCCCCACTGGTGCTCTTCCTCTCATCAACACTTTTTGCCCAATTTGCATTAGTGAAGACTTTCAAATCTAAGTTGCCTCCTTTCTTGTACCATAATCGATAATCTTCAATACCCTTTAGATACCTCATGATTCACTTTATTTCCATCATATGATTTTCTTTAGGATTACCTGAAAATATTACCACCATACCAACTATAAGAGCAATATCATGCCTAGTATGTACTACATACTATAGTTTTCCAATCATAGATTTGTATGTGGTCTGATTTACCTCCTTGGAATCATCATTTTTGGAAAGCTTATGTCAAGTAGACATAGGTGTTCTGACTGGTCTTGAATTCTCCATTCCAAATTTCTTTAGTATCTCCTCGATGTACTTGGATTGAGTAATATAGATACCATCTTTCTTCTATTGAATCTGCAAGCAAACAAATAATTTGATTTCTCCAAACATTGAAATCTCAAATTCCTTACTCATTTCCTTTAAAAAATATTTGCACAAATCATTATTTCTAGTAAACAATGTATCATCCACAAAGATTTCTCCCAACACATTCTTCTTATCTAGTCCTTCTTTGATGTAAAGGCAATTGATATCATTTTTTCTTTGAAAATATATCTTCATCAAATTATTATGAATTTTTTCATACCGAGATTTGGAAGCTTGTTTGAGAAGATGTAATTATTTGTGCAGTATATAAACCATATCCTTTTTCCTAGGATCTACAAAACCTTTAGGTTTCTCCATGTAAACTACTTCTTCTAGAATTCCTTTCAAGAATGTAGATTTAACATCCATTTGATACACTGTAAATCCTTTATGTGTAGCATAAGAAAGTAGAGCCCTAACACCTTCTAATCTTGCAACAAGAGAAAAATTTTCACCATAATCAATACCTTCCTCTTCTGAATAACCTTTGCATACTAACCTTGCTTTGTTTCTTGAAACTTCTCCAACTTCATTCAACTTGTTTCTGAACACCCACTTAGTGCCAATTACATTTTTATCCTTGGGTCTAGGAACAAGATTTTGGGTCTTATTCCTTTCTATTTGTTCTATCTCTTCATTCATTGCTTCAATCCAACTTTCATTATCCAAAGAATCTTTAACTATTTTAGGTTCAAATTCAATAAGAAAACATGTACCTTTTAATTCCTTCCTTGTCATTGTACCATTTGATTTGTCTACAATGATTTTCTTAGGTGCATGGTGCCTTATGACATATCTTGCAAGTACAAGTACTTTGGATTTAGAGCTTGTTCCACTTGTCTCACCATGATCTTATACATCATGCTTAGGTCCCATTGTTTGTGACTTGGGTCCTTCAAACTCAGACTCAGGTTGCACTAGCTATAACTCAGGTGCTTCTGGAGATTTTGGGGACTTGAGAGGTGAAGTTTTCTGACTTCCAATTGGATTAGAAAATGTATTAGGTTCAAAGTAAATAAACTTTATCCAGTCTTTAGGTACTTTGTTGCTCTCTTCTTCACTCTTTTTTACAAACTTGCCAATTCTTACATGTGCACTTTCTATTATCTTATGATTAGTTAGATTCAAACAATTGTATGCTTTACTCCTACTAGAGTATCCTAGGAATATTCCTTCATCACTTTTGACATCGAATTTACCTTTCCTAGTCTCCTTCAAAATATAACATTTTCTACCAAATACTTTGAAGTAATTTACATTAGTTTTGTAGCCATACCATAGTTCATAAGGAGTCTAATTTGAGTCTTTGTTCAGCTGCACTATGTTTAAGGTATGAATTGTTGTATTGGTTACATCCTTCTAGTATTTGATTGTAATATTCTTTTCTATTATTAGGGTTCTTATATTATCCATGATTGATTTGTTCCTTCTTTCTGCTATACCATTATGTTGAGGATTACTAGGGGCTGATACTTGTCTTTTGATTCCTCTTTTAGTGCAAAATTCATTGGATTCATTATAAATGAATTCACCTCCTCTATCTAACCTTAAACACTATAGCTTATTTCTTGTTTCTTTCTCAACTCTAGCTAGATACCACTTGAAATTTTGAAAAGCTTCAGACTTATCTTTTAGATACATTACTATTATCATCCTAGAATAATCATCAACAAATAATATAAAATACTTATCTCCATTATAGCTGTCTATGCCAATAGGTCCACAAAGGTCTATATGAACCAACTCCAAAACTTCTTCAGAATGATAGTTCTTGCTCTTGAAACTTGTCCTTCCCATCTTACCAATTTGACAATTCTTGCACAAGCCCATGTCAAGTTTCCTTGCATTAGGAATACCTCTCACTCTTTTTTTTTTCTTATCTTGATCAGGTTATCAAAGTTCACATGACACAACCTTTTATGCCATAATTAGCTTTCCTCTACTTGAGAAATGAAACATTACTTTCACTTAGATCTAGGTAGAATAAGTTACCTTTTTTATGATTACCAGAGCCAACTAGATTTTCTTTTCCATCTAGCATCTTGGCCTTCACATTCATGAATTCTACTTTGAATCCAATGTTATTCAATTGTGCCACACTTAGTAGATTATGTTTCAATCCTTCAACCTAATAAGTATTACCACATCTAAATTTATTGGTTAGAGAAATACAACCTTTTTCCTTTTACGCAACATGGTTCATTGTTTTCAAATCATACACTTCCACTGTCATAGTGTTCCATATGTTCAACCTTTTTTTTATCACCAATCATATGGTGAGAATAAACACTATCAATAATCCATGTATCATTTTTGCTAACACGAGAGATAAGTGTCATTTTATCATCTTTATTATTGGATTCATCTTTTACAACAATATAATTTATTCATCATCACTACTATCAAAATCTTTAGCCATGAAGCCAAAATTCCATCCTGTGAAAGAATCAAATTCAAATAATAATATATTTTAATAGTCACCTAGGGTTTCTTATGAAATGATTTAACATGGCCATATTCCTTATTTCATATTACACCTTAGGATATTTTTTAAGTTGCGACCATGCAATTCGCATAATCACAATTTGTTGAGCGCTAGCCAAGGTCAAGATAGCAAGGGCACAATTTCTTGTCTTGACCTAATTTCACGATTAGGTTGACATTGTTAGTGTAGTTTTTTATTTTTTCTATTTTGATAGGTTTTTTCTACACTTTTAATAATCTCGCTTAGGTTAATAAAGCATGTCTTATTAGGTGAATGGTTGTGAGGTGTCACCTTCCTACATGTGAGCATCCATTAGCTATCTTGGGAAGATACTTTTCTATCTTTAGTCTGATAGATGGTTGTTTTTCATTGGTTGGTGTTGCCACCTCCTCCCTCTTCTTAGCCTATATAAGCATGCTACCTAGCTTGTATTTGCATCTCTTGTTTTTGCATCCTCTTAATGCTATTTTGCTTCCAGCATTTGCATTACTCTCTTGGAGACTAACTCTATGATGCTATTTTGATTTTGTATCATTTGCATTCAGAGTTTAGATATTTACTCTTTGCACTAGTTTTTTGGGTTATTAATCTTTTCAGATTCTAACATGGTATCAGAACTTTTCTATGTGCAAGAGTAGATTTTAGTTTCCTTATTTGAGAGATTCGGAGGGGGCAAATAAACTTTATTATAGTTTTTTTTAAAATGAAGTATGCTCTTCTCTTGCATCTTTGGATGATCCTGAGAATTAGAAAAGTTTTGACAAAAACGGTTTTTCTCTGGGGTTTCAATCTCAAATCTGACAACCAACTTGCATATTTGGAGTTTTCAATCAGTTTTGCAAGTTCCAGCATGTTATTGATGGACTTAGGAAGATGATCCAGTATTTGCATGTCATATTTTGGTTGCTGGGGTCATTTTTTGATTTTTGGAGCCGTTTTTTTTACTATTAAAGGCATCTGATTTACACTATAGCAACATCTTCTGTACATCAGCAAGAAAAATCCTTTATGGGTTTTGTTTGCAGCCCCAAAACACTATCTGGGTATTATTTAGATTTTGCATGCAATCTGTATATTTTTCAAAATCGAGCATGCAAAGCTACAGCCATACCCCTCTCCGTTAGCAGTCGCAGATTTGAATGCAGTTTTCAAATGTCTCGTTCTTACTCATACGTACTTCAATTTTCATGATTCTTGTTATGAACTTGGCTATTTTTTTGTGCTCTATCCACTAGTGGAGTTGTTTTTTAATTTTCATGAATGAATTCTTCAGAAATTTTAGATTCTCAGCCGTGATTGTGCACAATTCTCATTTTGGAAACTTTGGAGGATCATAACTTTCTCATACAAGCTCGTATGGAGGCGATTCTTTTTTTGAAAGTGCATGATTTTTTGAGTATATCGTAGTGGTGCTATTTGTTTCCTCGATTATTGTGCCCAAGTTTCACTTTTAGCATATGTTGTTCATGAGGGTTTGTAATACATTGAAATCAAGACCACTAAGTATTTATTTCTAGTGGTAGTTGTAAACACACTAAAATAAAGTGCCAAATCATATTTCTTTGGGGGCGGGGGGGGGGGTTTGATTGAGTAAAGAGGGAGGGGGGCATTGTCGTGGCTGGGTTCTCTTCTTTCTAGCATTTCTTCTCTGCATTTCTTCATCATGGATCAAAAAAAATGCCCATCCTAACTCCATACAATTACTTTGAGTGTAAATCACGCATGGCAATTCACTTAAAGAAAGCTGGATTAAATAGGATAACTATGGGACTTGAAACCAAACCTGCTAAAGATGAAGATAAGCCTAAGTGGTTTAACAAATGTGATGAGGCATATGGAACATTGTGTTTTTTTGTTTCTCCTAACTTGTTATTTTACATTGAGTCTTTGGATACACCAAATGAAGTATAGACAAAGCTAGAAACACTATTTGGCACACAAGATTCAATGAGGGGTCATATGTTGGAAAATGAATTAATTAGTTTGAGTCTAGGCAATTTCAACACAATCCAAGATTTCTTCACCAAATTGAAATCACTAAGGCTACAGTTAAAACAATGTGGAATTGAAAAGAAATATGAACAACTAATTCTCAGTATTCTCTCTAAGCTAAGTTTAGAATATTCTGTATTTGTCTCTACCTTCTATGCTACTAAGGGTGCACTTGGTACTCAATTCACCATGCCATCTTTAGATGATTTTTCTGTCAATCTCACTCGAGAATAGGACAAGCTAATCCAGATGGGCATTCTTAAGTCCTCTAAGTCACATCCCTTGGCTGCCAACCAAGGCACAAAAGAACAACAAGGACAAAGTAGTAACAACAATAGTAAGGACAAGAAACAAAAGAATAGCGAGGAGAAGAAGGATCAGATGTTGGTTTCTTCAAAAGCAACTATTGATACACCATCTTCCAAGGGTGATAAGCCTAAGAAAGAAAAGGCCAAATGTGCCTATTGTAAAAGACTTGGTCATGATGAACATAAATGTTTGCAGAAACAACTTGATCACTTAACATACATTCTTGAGAAGAAGAATATCAGTGTTCCTGAGTCTATCAAACAAATTTCTAATGAAGGGTCTAACAAAGAAAAAGAAAATAGCAAGGGGAAAGGAAAGGGCAAGGCGCTTTTTGCAGTTGCTTCCTCACCATCCACTTGGGTTCTTGATTCGGGTGCTTCACACCACATAGCTTCATCTAAGGAAGAACTTGTATCCTTGGAGCCATGTACTATGCCTTCTATTTTGATGGGTGATAACACTCTTGTTGAGGTGTGTGGGAGAGGATCTGTTGATGTGGGGGATGGCACATTCTATGATGTTCCTTATGTACCCTCATTGTCAACTAATCTCCTATCGGTACACCAGATCACTCACATAGGTTTAGGCAAGCGGGTTGAGTTCACTCCTGATTCAGTAGAGATACAGGAGTTGTACAATGATTCTACAATTGCAGTTGGGAGAGCAGATCATCAGTCACAACTCTATATGTTTTCTCACTTTGTTCCTGATCCTCCTTTGACTGTTTTCCTCACTCACTTTAATGATGTGAGCAGATTATGGCATGAGCGATTTGGCCATCTTAACTTTCACTACTTGCATCAGCTTAACCAGTAGAGCATGGTCACTTGGTTGCCTTCTACTTTGACATTGGAGTCACTTGGAATACATGATAGATCTTCTGATGGGTCAGATTCACTTGAGCAGTCTTCTACCTCCACTTTTGATGCAGAGAGTGATTCAGAGGACTCACCTCCTTCCTCTCCTAGTCATCATTCACAGGTTGATGATTCTCCTCTAGATTCTCCATCTTCTGGTCCACTTTGGGCTAGACAGACCTTGCAGTTTGCAGGTGATTGGGTTGGGGATCCATCAGACACCAAGCAGACTCGTTTACAATTCCAAGATGCTCTACATATCTTCATTGCTACTGCCTCAAATCCACAGTCCTTTCATGAGGCTTCTAGTATTTCTGAGTGGGATACAGCTATGCAGGAAGAGTATAGTTCCTTGATGAGGAACCACACTTGGGATCTTGTCCCTTTTCCTAAGGGAAGAAAACTTTTTCGATGTAAGTGGATCAACCGGACAAAATTTGCAAGCTTTGCTAGAGGTGCGGGATGCTTCATATTTTGGGGGGGCCTCTTCCTCTCATTGGAGTCTTAATTTTCTTTGGGGAGTCTCTTTTCTCTCTCTTTTGGGGAAATTTTATGTACATGGGTACCTCATCAGGTTTGACTTGTCGGGACCCATTTCTACATTCACCTAAGCTTCACTTATGGGGGGGTGTTAGTGTAGTTTTTTTTTTTTCCTATTTTGATAGGTTTTTTCTACACTTTTAATAATCTCGCTTAGGTTAATAAAGCATGTCTTATTAGGTGAATGGTTGTGAGGTGTCACCTTCCTACGTGTGAGCATCCATTAGCTATCTTGGGAAGATACTTTGCTATCTTTAGTCCGATAGATGGTTGCTCCTCATTGGTTGGTGTTGCCACCTCCTCCCTCTTCTTAGCCCATATAAGCATGCTACCTGGCTTGTATTTGCATCTCTTGTTTTTGCATCCTCTTAATGCTATTTTTCTTCTAGCATTTGCATTACTCTCTTGGAGACTAACTCTATGATGCTATTTTGATTTTGTATCATTTGCATTCATAGTTTAGATATTTACTCTCTGCACTAGTTTTCTGGGTTATTAATCTTTTCAGATTCTAACAGACATGCTATGGTTTGAGCTCTGACAGTGTGGAAAAATCTTCAGTGCTTCAAAGGCATATCTTACATTGTTAGATCATCCATATCTATGGCCAGTGCATGATCGTCATGATTCAAGACATAGTTAAGGTTTGAGTTGTGAAGTATTGGCCTCCTTTATTTTTCTTAGTCACAAAGGTCAAAGGGGAATCTAGGGTTAAAGTGGCAATGGTGCAGATATGGTCCAACCTCAACCTTCACAAGATCATGATAGTTAGTAAAGAATGCTAAAAGTAGGTTGTGAGGTAGTGATGATCAGTGGATTTTAGTTTCACAAGTAGTAATGTTTATTAAGGAGAGGTGGTGGTGAGGCTAGGATTGTGAATGATCAAACGTAAGGCATAAAGATCGAATCGCTGGTAGAGTGGTAGAATGGTGAGAAATGTTTGGCCCATGTGGAAAGACTTGATGGTTAAACCTTGATTGACCAAAAGTCATGATTGATCTAGATGTTGGTGGTAGCAAAAGCAATTCCTTGAATGATGAATCTTATCTTTTTGATCTCTTGTAACCACTTTCATTGATCCCTAGGCTTGATAAATATAAAGAGATACTCCATTGTTGGTTGATCCATTCATTCAATTAGAGATTAAATGACCATCACTTCTAACCTCTCAGAGATTTTTTTGGTGAAGAAGTGATCCTCTCATGTATTGATTTATGCAATAATCATATCATTTTAGTTTTGTAGTGATTATTCTCTAAAGATTTGATTGTAGTGGTTGATTTTTATTTGATGAGGGAAGTTATCCAAGTTATGTTGGCACTATAAAGGAAAATATTGTACTCTTTTTTAGGGTCAAATCTTCTCTATTTTCCCTATTATTGCCTTGGCATGCTACTATAAAATTCCTCCTTTTCCTTTGAATTATATGACTTTCTACCTTATTTATTTCAACCGTCATCATACTGTGCAAGCTTTCCTACCTCTCTTCGATGTACTATGAATATATGTAATCTACATTCTTTGTATCTCTTTGGCCTATGAATGATAAGAAGTGAAGCATTTTTCTTGTGTCACTAATGTGGTTGTTTGATCTTTATGTAGTTTATAGATTAAAGAAAGTTTGAATCCTTATATCTATGGACTGTCATAATAATAGCACTATGCTTGTATGGGAAGAGCCTAGTTTGAACACCCTATTTTGGCACACCACCTCTTTAGAATAGATTAGGTAGTTACTTTCATGTATTTCTTCTCCCTTTTCTCTTCAAGAATAATTTAAGTGCATCCTAATAGTAGAGGAAGCCAGTCTTCTCTGGAGACTCAACCTCATAGTTCAAGTCCCACAGCTTGGAGGTTGTTTCCATGTTTCACAAGGTTTTCCTTAGGTTAGACTTTGAACAAGGGTGCAAGATTTTGTGACAACGTGTCCTTGTAGTCTCTGTAGTTCTTGTACTGCTTCTTTTCTTTATAATTGTTGCTTTTCTTTTCTTCTTTTCTTTCTCTATTTGGACACCTTGTAGCAATATCGCCAACTTCTTCACAAGACAAATAGATTGGAGGAATTTTAGCTTTGTACTTTCCTTTTCCTTTGGGATGTCTTATTGCAAGAAGGGTTCTTCAAGATCATTGTCAAAGATTTCTTCCTCTTCACTTTAGATTTTTTTCCTTTAGACTTTGCATCTTTCTTCTTGACTGACAACCTAGATTCAAATGCAGACTCAAGATTGTCAGAACTAGGAACATAATTATCATAGTTATCTAGCTCAAATGTTGTCAACCTTCCCACTAGAGCATCAAAATTTATCTTATTATTGAGATCACATCTCATCTCTTGAATAGATGACACTCTAATTGCATAGATAGGAAGAATGGTTATGAGTACCTTGCTTACAACTATGACATCATCAATTTTCCCTCCAGAGGCTTTGATTGCATTTACACTAGCTTTGATTATGTCAACATATTTTGTAATGTTTTCATCTTCCCTCATCTTTATCTGATCAAATTGGCCTCTTAAGATTTTTGCTTTGGCTCTTCTCACATTATCATCACCTTCATAGATATCTTTTACCTTTTTCCACATCTAATGATTAGTATCACACCCTTTGACTTCATCAAATTTAGAATATTTAACAGTGGATGTAATTTCAATCATCATAATGTTATGATTCTTCTTTTCAACAATCTCCTCCATAGTTAATGTTCTAGTAGGAGCTTTATACTGGGCATTCAAATATTTCAGACCTAAAGCTCTAATTGTCTCTAGATGTAGCTTCATAAGTTCCTACCATGCCTCAAAGTTATATTTGTTCAACTTTGGAAGATATCTTTTGTAAGACATCTTGATCTTTAGCTTACATCCTTGAAACCTTCTCTGCAAGAACCAAAATCTCTCATACCAATTATTGGAACTACAAGAGGAGTAACTAAGAGGGGAGGGGTGAATCAATTACCACAAAAATAAATCCTAGATCCTTTTGATGTCAATACAAAACATAAACTCTTCTGAAATTGGTATCACTTGGTTAACACACAGGCACTTGGTTAACACTATCAATATGATGTAACTTAGCAAGCACTATTTTATCAATTATTACTCGAAAATTACTAAACATGGAAATCCTAAGACGTTAACTATGATTAAGCTTAATTAACTTAGTTACATACAAATGAAAAAATGGCATGAACACAAGTGACACAAAAATTTAATGTGGAAACCCAATTTGGAAAAAACCATCAATTACAACTAGTTACTATTTTTCACTCTTCTGAAGTGAGCCCTATTAGGAGCCAACCCTATTAACGGTTACAAAACACATCGTTAAGTGTGACCCTATTAGAGGATTTAATCACCCTATTAAGTGGCATTTTTAGAGGTCTTTAGACACTTCAATCTAGAAATTCCACCTTGTTTGAGGATTTACAAATAGTTGTTAGGCTAACTCTGGTAGGAGATTTGATACACTACTA
This sequence comes from Cupressus sempervirens, assembly GCA_028749045.1. Classification (NCBI taxonomy): domain Eukaryota; kingdom Viridiplantae; phylum Streptophyta; class Pinopsida; order Cupressales; family Cupressaceae; genus Cupressus; species Cupressus sempervirens. The sequence goes on along the minus strand of CM053789.1, from coordinate 144,813,251 downwards.
CAATGGTTAGAGAGTAATAATGAGATGACCTAATTTCTAATACAACTATATTGCTGATTTTAGATCTCAATTCTGGCTCGGATACTTGATCCTTCCTAATCAGATTAATCTTTGTATCCCAACAAGGATATTTTGCTTATCCTTCCAATTCGCTTCTTCTAAGAATCTTCTTATCTTCCAATAGGGATAACTTTAAGAAACCCTTCTCGAAAAAAAGCTTAAAATGCTGGTGAATCCAATATCTTGGGGGCAGGAAAATTTTAATATCGAGGGCAATTTTTCTGTTCCATATAGGGAAATAAAATATTATGTGTTGGTATTTGCTTCTTGCCCTAGCAAAAATCATTTTAAATGTGGCGAATTAATATATTTTTCACTAACGGATATATAAATGATGGCTATTTTTTCCTTGCCAAAAATTAATTAATAATGTCAGAGGTGAATTACTTGTTTTGTAGGAAAATGAATAATAATGGTCTTGGCTAATCTTCAGTAGTAAACTAAAAATTTGTTTAATCTGAAAGCAAAATTTGCACATGTATTGGTTAGTGACTATACTGATTGTTGAGTAGTCACTTTCAAGTTTCAACTTTTGTACTCTCTTAGGTGTGTTATTAATAATTTCATAACATCGTTATATCAGTGTCATAATTACCAAGTTGACTATTGCCACTTTTGTTATGTTAATAGTAAACACAATAGTTTTATTGACTGTTGATTAGTTAGAGATCAACGATAGTAGATGCATCTCAGGGCCACTCACTTGAAAAGACTTGGAGTTGCACGTAATTTTTTGAAATGGAGACACATAGAAATGTTTACATGGAAATCATTAATCATGCTAGGTACTATTGACTATCTAACATTAATGTTAGCACATTTTGGATTTCACACACTTGAAAATTAATAGGAATACAAAAAAATAAGATATGGAAGATCGTGAATGCCACGTCACCAAAGAATTAGATGCAACTGCAGTCGACCATTAAATAGGGTCTTTAATTCCTCTTTCAATATCATTTCTCGTATTCTAATTTCTTCAATTTGAATTTGGTTTGTAGTTGCACTTTGCAAAGTTTTCAATTTCTTGAATTGTAGTCATGGATACACCAATTTGCCTGAAATGCACTAATATGGCTCTACAAAATCCCTTTCTAGGAAAAATTCATGATGATGTCTTGGCCATGGTTTGCAAGGTAGATGGCCAAAGTCCTTTTATCTACCATGCTATATGCATGGTACTCGACCATAAATTCTTGAGAAATGATAAGAGGTACCGTGTGTCCACAGATATTACCTCTCGCTTCCTCACATCTCCTCTCGACCTTAGAGGTAGGAAAATAGACATGCTGATGCTTCTATGTAACATTTTTAGAAGATGATGTCAAAATTATTGTATTGGCTGAGTAGGTACCGAGGCCAGGTATTGGCATACCTTTTGTAGATGGAGCAGACAAGTGTTGGGAGGAAGGCATAGGGTGCATTATACATAAGCATCCTTTCTTGCTCGGCATGAACGAATGGAAACTAACTTGCCATCAGAAGTGGGCACAGCTCGAAAGGGATTTTCTACAAAAATTGTTGTTGTTGGATGATGACATCAACGAGATGGACTTCACATGGCTGGATGAGTTCAATGACATCATCTTCTCCAATAGATTCCTCGTGGATGGAATTGAAGACCTTTATGATTAAAGGCTTCAATCCCTCAGCACCTCAGTCCACTTATGCTTCCAGCCTCCCTGGTTCCTTGGTTCCCTATTCCCTTAGCCCTTTAGGGAAAAAAATGTTTTGATTAGGGAAAAAGTTTGCCAAAAAAATGTTTTCAAGATATCTGTATTTTTCTTTGGATTGGACCCTGCCCTTTTTTGTAAATTACGAAATAGTAAAACTAGTTTGATTAGTCATTTAATCAGCTATTTTGAATATGTAAGCTATGAATCAGTATTATGTACATTGTACAGTCTAAAATATTACCAATGAAAAAAAATATTTTTGGCTTCTCAAATCGTTGTTCATCTTAGTCTACGACTTTGTAAGTTCATTTTTGGCATCTTGTTTCTTAAATTATGCACTGTTGAAATATTACTGTTAGTTTGCTACTTAGTTAAAAATAGTGAACTATTAATAATTAAATATTTTCCTTTAATCTGATTGGTTAAAAGTTAACAAATGGAGCTTCAAGGAAAATTAAAGATTAATAGATTATAACCTTAACAAAGTTAAATATAATTTTGATAATTTATGTGTCAAATTTTTATTTCATACCTATCTCGTCACCTATTCCTAACATTTTTTTCATTATGAAATCTTTTAAATGGTGAAGAATAGTTTATAAACAATTATCACAATTTTCAATATATGTTAAATTTTAATAATTTATAGATATTATAACTATATTATATTTTAATTTTGAAACTAAATAATAAATATGAATAAAAATAGAGCATTTGCAATTATATTTTTAAATTGTAATTATAACCATATCATATACATATAATATAATTATTTATACTATAATATAATTATGATTTATAACCATGCATATAATATCTATATAATAATAATAATAATGAGTATGACCATCTGAATCTGATAGATCGACGGCCCAGGATGAATTTCTGGCCCATTTGGAGAATCTTTTCCTATCTGCCCAGATTCATCCAAAATCGTGAAATGTCGTCAAATCTTTTCCCATCTACTCAGATTTGTGATGGTCATTATATATTTTATTAAATTTATTATTATTATTATATTATATTACATGGTTATATTTATATTTTATTACATGGTTATGATTATATCATATGGCTATAATTATATTATATTATATTATAGTATAAATAATTATATTATATGTTCTATTATAAAATAAATAATTATAAATAAAAATAATATTATTTTTATAATAATAATAAATCTTAAATGATTACATAATATAAGTAATATTATTTTTAATTGAATGCCAAAAAATATATTATAATTTATAAAATAATATATTATTAAAATATAAAATATAAACCAATGCACTTACATTCAAAAAAAAAATTTAAAAATTTAAAAACAATAATAATTTAATAATTTTATTAACAATAATAGAACATATGATATAATTATTTATACTATAATATAATATAATATAATCGCAACCATATGATATAATCATAACCATATAATATAATATAATTATAACTATATAATATTTATATAATGTAATAATAATAATGATGACCATCGAGTCATCGACTGCCTAGGCCCAGGGATGAATCTTGATCTATCAGATTGAGATGGTCATTATTATTATCATTATATTATATTATTTAATATAATATTATATATAATATAATAACAATAATAAATAATTATTTAATATAATATTATATAAATAATATTAAATAATATAATATAATAACAATAATAAATTTAATAACTATTTGATAGTCTATAGATCGATAGCTCGAGATGAATTTCAGGCTGATTTGGGGAATGCTTTCCCATCTGCCAAGATTCATCCGAAATTGTGACACATGTAACTTATGTACATCACTACATTATTTAATATTGACTTTGAGTCTTGACAATTTATTATGGTTAGATGTACATTGTACATAAAAGTTAAAACCATTAATCACTTATTACCTTCTATTTAACTATTAAACTTCAAGTATTACCTTTTTAGATTATGAAGTTGAGAGTTCTAGAACTATAAGACGAGAGTCCGATACAATAGCCATGGGGTTTTCAAATTTAAATTTTCAAAGATTGGCAGAATTCCATTTTGTGTTTTGATTTCTGAAGACTGAAAGTGTGATTTGTGAAACTTGGGTATCAAACAACAACACCAATTATCCAATCTCAATTCCAGGTATTTAATTTTTTTTAAAAAAAAATTATTGCAATTTGCAGCAATAGAAATCTTGATTTTAATTGCCTTAGGTTTACACTTTACAATTATTTTGAATAGGGTCTGAAGTCTAATAACCAATAGCAACCAGGCATGGGCAAAACAAACTCAAAAACCTCCCAAATGAGTGCACCCATAAAGTAAAAGAGCACCATTATACAACTCAGACAAGTGCTACAAACCCTAGGTTTCACTGATGAATGTCATGATATTTTTTATCCTATTATCCATGGAGATTTTTGAATCATGGCAATTAGACATTCATTTTTTAGTAAGTGGAAAGATCCCCAGAAGGGGAGAATTTATTACAAATATAATAGCAGTATTATTGCATATACAAATAAACTAGCCACTCTAGTTATTGGATTAGCAAACCTCATTGTACCCGAAGTATTCCCTTGCCCTGAAATTGTAATGTTATGCGCTCAGAATAATGATGAAAATAGAAAGGCAATTGTAAACCAAAACACTCAAGAGAAAATTTTATCGATAACCGAGAGTGAACTTTTCACTCTATTAGACCTAGGGTTAGGGTTTAGAACAGAAAGCTCTAAGGAGCACATTGACTTGGATAAACTAGCTCAGGCTTATGACAAGATGGAAAGAAGTTTTCAAGATTCATATATTAAGGGTTTAATACCCTCAGAGTCCACTACTAGTGTTACTGTTACACTAGATAAAGACTATAAGCCTTCTTATCAGTATGATATTTTTGTGCCATGGGTTCAGAATACTATTTCTTTGTTATCATTTTTCCTGGGATTGGATAGTAACAAGGAAGTGGGTGTCAGTGTTCTTAAAATGATTTATAATATCCATTGTCGAGGCTAGTTAGTTGACAATGTAGTAGTAAGATATCATTTTGTTCAGTACATTCTTGAATCTATGCAACAACAATTACTAATGATTAAACAAAGTACAACTACAAGCAAGATGAAGACATTTAGATTCACAAGTTACTTGTGCTACCTTCTTTTAGCAAAGCATCACCCAATATTTGAGATAGAGAACAACGAGCTTGATATTGAGGTCTATAACTTTGATGAGAAAACCCAGAAGAAATTAGAGACACCAAGTCCAGTATATGAGTGGACACACAAGATGAGGATGATTGGTAACAATAAAAATTACAACCATTTTGTAGACTTATTTTTGGCACCTATTTACCAACAAATACAGGCACTACAATACCTAGATTGCATGTGTCTTGTAAAGATTGCATTCAATTGGGAAGTCAGATTCAATTGGCTGACTGGTTCTTCATGGAAGAGTACACTTTCTTAAAGTTTTACGGTTCAGCAGTTGAACCCTGCAAACTTCCAATGCATGTTACAGAAAGGGTTTTTGCACTGGAATATGTAAGGTAGATGGAGAGCGTAGATGAACTTTTCAATAGACAACAAAAGAAAATGATATTTCCTTCCTTGTCTTTCACAATTGGAGGCCTCACATTTGAGAGAAAGGCCTTCAAAGTGGAAAATAAATTGGTAACTTTTTTTGGCTTTCATTTTTCTAGTCACTGGAATTATGGTCCACTGAACATAATAAAAAAAAGACTTATTGCCAATGGGAACTCTGCGAGCAAATATCAACACCAGGAGATGCCATTGATAGAAAAGTTAAAAAACAAGGATTCATGGGATGAGGTTAAGAAAGATATGGAGAAACATATAGAAAAGAATAATATTTCAATGCAACAACTGTCATCCCAAATTATGACATTGCACATATCAAAGTTACAAAAATTAGGGCCTTTGACATACTTAAATTTCTACGAGAAAGCATCTAAACCTTCTAATAAGTCTATGTTGAATGCCATTAAAGAGGCATGCATATCTAAAATGTGGTGTCAAACCAAGATAACCGAGTTTTGGAAAATGAGGCAAAATTTGGGTGAACCAAAGACATTCAAAAATTTTGAGGAAATTGATGAGGATGACCTTTGCAACACTTATTGGGATAAAGAGCATCCAACTGTACTATATCAACTTGATAGTTGTAGTAACAATGATATTCAAAGATAGGAGGACCTCCAGTCTAATGCTGACATTCAAGGTATTCAGGATTTCGGGTCAACCAGGGGAAAAGATATTATTAAAATTCAAATGAGTTATTCTACTAAAAAAACATATGGTAAAGGAGCAACTATGATACAAAAAATGGGTTATGCAAGTATAGGACCCATTGGTACAAGTGGTGATGGGATTTGAAATCCAGTTCCACTATCAGACCCACCCTTAAGAGGAAGTAAACCAATCATTGGAAGCTCTGAGATTGAAGATGATTCATCTAAAAAGGGCAAAAAATATTATACTTCTGCTTCTGAAGCTCATCCCAACACATTATTTATTAAATCTTCAAATTCAGTTGTAGTTGATCCCACTAGCATTGGCACTAACACTAGCACTAGTATGGATGAACCTTGTGCAAAAAAGAAAAAACTTATAACAATTACACTACAAAAAATGTTAGTGGTTACTTCAGCAATGTATGCACAAGTGGCTTCTTTACAAAACCTTGAAAATAGTCCTAAAACACTAGGATTTGGAATGGGCCATCTTCAGTATGTTGGCAATCCTCAAAATAGAATTGTAGGTGGAGTAAATTTAGCTAGAGATGGAGGAGCATTAGCATTGAATGATATAGTTGATAAATCACCTTTCAAACACTCAAATGTGTTAGAAAACTTGGATTTTAGTTTGAATGAGTTTACATCAAAGTTTGAACAGACAAGCAAAAGAAATAGACAAATTATGAAGACTTTGAAAAGTGATGCAATCGCCGAATTTAAGGGATCTACTAACAGAATATTTCCAACATATGATCCAAACAATGAAATGATGAACTTCAGGGTTGTTATGCCCCTAGGTAGAGATACCACAAAATGTAATAAATCGTAACGATATACAAGTTACCAGTCTTCAAATGGATTTGTCAAAAGTGAAAAATATTTGCAAAATCAATATATCAGAAGAGAGCAACAAAATGGTCTACTCCACTTTTGAAAGCGGAGAGGGAAAACAAAAGGCTTACAAAACAAATAGAAAAGTTACAAGAAGACCTTGATAATGTGAAGGTGAAGGAGAAAGTAGCAGACAATAGGTTCAAAGAATTGCAAAACAGGATAAAGAAATCTTCTCCTATAGAGGCAATTATCCAACAAGAACAGATGAATGAACAAGTGCAACATTTGACTAAAGAATTGGATGAGTGCCAAAAAAGACTTAAGAATGAACAAGTGTCTACTGCACAGTTGTTCAAGTCTATAGAGAGTAGTGAACAGGTCATCAATCAATTGAAAATTAAGCTGGAATCTGCTGCCAAGGAAAATAAAATTTTGAAGGATGAATGGGAGGAGGAAAAGAAAAAAGTGGAGTCTAGGGAAAGTATGATTTTTAATTTGCAAAAGGAATTGGGGAATGAGAAGAAAAAAGAGGAGTCTACTAAAAACACAATCCACAATTTGAATAACCAATTGGAGAATATGAAACAAAAAGAGTTGTCAACTACAAAAACTATCAGTAATTTGAAGGAAGAATTGGAGAATGCAAAGAAAATGGAGTCTAGTGTTACTGCAAGCACTAACACAATCCACAAATTGAGGAGAGAATTGGAGATTGCAAAGAAAAAATAGGAGTTAGCTGCAAAGCAAAACCTTGATTTGAGAAAGGAATTGGAGAACATGAAGAAAGAGGAGTCTACTCAAAATCTCCATGATTTGAAGAAGGAATTGGACAGTGTGAAGAAAAAGGAGGAGTCCACTTCAAAGACAATCCATGATTTGAAAAGGGAAATCGAGGAAAACAAGAAAAAATAGGTAACTATTGTAAATAAAATCCAAGATTTGAAGAAGAAATTGGAGGATGAGAGGAAGAGAGAAACTGATTGGCAAAGGCAACTAGAGAAAATGCAAAAAAAGAGTGAAAAAGAGATGTCTGAAATGAAGAAAAAGGTGGAGAATGTAATGGCAGAAAATAGAATGACCTCTTCCAAAGACCATCATGTGAAGGATACTATAATAAACATATTTAAGCTTATCAAAAAAAAAATTTGGGACAAAACAATGACGATCAGTGATGGTTTGGTTGAATGGCTTGATTTAAATAGTAATCTTAGAGTTGTCTTTGAAAATGTAAAAATTGATTTTCAAGCTAAAAGACAAATCTTCACCAATTCCTTAAAAGATCTTTCTAACCAAATTCTCAATAATCTAAAGATATCTAGTGACAAGGATTTGGAAAACCATGGAATAAACAACTGCTTGGATGCCTGTGTAATGACCATTAATGTCTCTCAACATTGTGAAGAAGTAACGCGAATTGGTGAATCACTCAATTTTGCTTCCAAAGAGCTGATGAAGATGAATAACACCATAGTGAACTTGCTGAATGTTGGATTACCAAATCTAGCTAACTTAGAAAGCACATTCATTGGAAATGAAAATTACATGAAAAATTTTCAAGGTAGGAGGAATTTTGATTTAGGGGAATTTACTCCAGAGGGAATTACAAGTTGCATCAAACCACTGTCAACAATGAGTGATGCTATAGATAGATTCCTCCTATCATATGATTTTATCTCTCAGAAGTATTTTTTGTTGATGAGACTACAACTAATTAGCTACAACATCAAAAAAAGGGGCTTCCAAATGATGTAGAATGGAGTGCCCTAAAGAAATTTAGTGAAGCTAGGTCATCTTCTCAAACTGTTATTGTTGCTATCAGTGGCAGTCATATTTGATAGCACTAAGTAGTAACATTGTAACAACTTAGTAAGTGATAGAACTATAATCATTTTGTTACTTGTTGCTCTTTAATTTCAAATTTTGGATTTAATTTCAACTTTGTTTAATTTTAATTATTATAGGAATCAAGAGCCAACATATCAGGATAGTTGGGCAGTCAGGCACTAGCATACTATGGCATATCAGGAACCGAGAGCCAACATATTTGATCATATATACAATTACAAACTGACCTACAGCTATTGTTTCTCCCTTGTATCTACAAAAGGGAATTCACGCTCATTGCAATTTGACATTGAGTCATTTGCAAAGGGTTGTAATTGTTTGTAATTGACAATCATTAAATGTATTATGTTACAAGCTAATTTGTAATTATAAATTATAATACAATTTTTTTTAAATGGAGCTTATTCTGTTAAATGCATTATGTTACAATTTCTTAAAGAAACTAGAATCAATGAAAATCTCAACATTTAAAAAAAATACAATCAATGAAAATCTCCACATCTAAGTACTATGTTTGTAACATCAACATGTTCAAACTTCAAAAATAAATAAATAAAATTAAGCATCTATAAAGGGACAGTGAATGAAGGCTATAAATTAACTTCTACAAACATGTTACATAATTAAGTAGTAGGTAGAGTCTTAGATCAGAGCTATTAGCCTACTACTTGACTTATGTAGAAGGTTGAGAAGCTGTTATATTTGTCATTCTACCTGGATCGGCTCAGCATCACTATCATCAGAATCCTCCTCATTTATTGCATATAACATTTCATTGTTTTTTGTGTTTTCTTCAAATTCACTGTTAACATTAGACTAACTATGCATGCCAAATTCAACATCATCTTCATTGCTTTGACTTTCAATATCATGATATGAACCACTGCCACTGCCACTGCCACTGCCACTAACACCACCACTACCACTACCACTGGTGTTTGAAATGTTGGCAATCCCTCTTCTTTGACATCGATTTCTCCAAATGTTAATAGCCCTATCATAAGGGAAACTTTCTACCTCATACCTAGAATTATAGAGCCTTGGACAATTATCCAAATATTTGTCTAATTTGTTTCTAACCTTTGACTTAAGGAAGCCCAAAGTACTAAAATCTCTCTCATCCTCCACTGAACCCAATATCATTTTCAAACATAAATTGGTAAGCTTGAAATATTCTGGTATTGCCTCTCTCAACTAATTGCTCAGACCAAGGTTTTTCCAAAGCTTTGTTACTGCTCTCTCTTCATTTGGGTTCTCCATAATAGCATATTGTTCCCTCATTATGTTTGCAAAAGAGTATGATTGATCTCTCAGTCGATTTTCATCTAAAATTTCATTTATGGTGACTACATTGATTACTTTAGGTGTGCAAAAATGTTGAATTAGAGTCTTCATCCTTCTTTGAAAATCAGTTGGACTATTTAGAGACCAATATTGTGAAAAAATAATTGACATTGCTTCCAACAGTTCCTCTGGAGGGAATCTAAATCTAATTTTTGACGACAGATTATAGAAAACCCGCTTGACAAAGTCAAGCACAAAGTCTTTGATCTTCTTGAAGGTTTCACTTGTAATACATGAATTTACCTTCTTTGTTTCTAATTCAACTTCACTTCCTGCTTCGTTGGAGTTGGATTTGGGGTTGATGTGGGCATAGTACTGCATTGGTATGTCAACTTCATGGACCCTGGCATATACCTCATCATTTGCACCAATATGTAAAAAGTTCCCAGAATTGTTCAAAATTGAGATTTTTAACCACTTTGCAAACTTCGTTTCATCTAATGGTAATAATCGGTATAGAGTATCCAAGCTACTACATGTCATTTTACGCAACTTATTATATTTTGCAATGTACATAGCTCTTTGTTGAACCTTTTTTATAATATTTCTCATGTCCTGTCGCATGGGGAGAATAGCTGCTAAAGTTAAGAGTACCTTAACATTAGTTAGGCTTGAATATAGCTGAGGGAATTTGTCTCGCACATAGTGGATTAGTCCAAGCAATGATGGGTATTCAGACATTACTTGATGCGTTAGTCCATCCAAAGAGATTCATCTGGTATCATTGTCTTTAAGAAGCTTCCTCCCATCAGTAAGTCCTATAGCAAAGTGTTGAAATTCCCAGACTTGTTTTTGACTTCGACAAAAGTATTGGTAAATCTCTTTGATTAGAGATTCCACTTTACTTACACAACCAAAATTGTTGACAATTCCAAAAGCTAGATTCATTCGATGGGCCATGCAATGAATGGTTATAGCGTAGGGTGCCAAATCATTCTTGATCTTTTTACAAAGAATGCCTTTATGACCTTGCATAACCAAAGCACCATCCACTCCAACATACACCAACTTTTTGGCAATCTCCATCCTATCCAAACCTCTAGATTCGATTAGAGAAGTCTTTAAAAATTGATATAAGTTTTTAGCTATTGCACTACAATTCAATTTAGCAACAGATAGTAGAAATGGTTGATGAAAAAGATTGTTTATAGTATAAAGATGCATGCACACCCATTATCAATTGGTATAACTTCATCTAGAGACAATACAATGAAATCTAACTTTTTTATAGATTCCTTCATATCTTCTATTTTAACTTGTGCAAGACATCTAGCCCATTCCCACCTATTGTTTACTGACCAGTGACTATTAGGATAGTTTTAAGTTTTCAAAAAATGCAATAATGCAATCATTGTAGGGTAGTCCATCATAGGGCATCCTCTACTCAATATATAAAAGACCACACCTAATTGAACTACTTTTCCCATATTTTGCACTTCCATTGCTTTCCCAATGAAATCTTCAATGGAACCTTTTACTATAGAATGCTTCTCCCATATTTGCTAGTGTAACTCATATATTTCAGCATTCCTGATATGCAGACAGTTCTCCTTTGTTTTCCAAGCTAGCATGGATTCTTCAAATCCATCTATAAGTTCCTTCTTGTAAAATTTACCGACATGCTTTTCTACGGTATCAATTTTAAGCTACAGCCTTTTCTCCTTCTTTGTTATCTCTCTACAAATCTTGCATTTGCATTCTATAGGAGGCTCACCATCATTTGGATTGGGCACTAGTTCAATGAACCAGTACTTTTCCACCCATTCTAACTAAAAATTCCTTTTCAAAAAATCCCATTGAGATCGATCTTTCTTCGATTCTAGTTTTCTTTTCCCCTTTTGTGCATGAACCTAATTTATGGAATCAATTTTTGTTTTCTCAACTGACTAGATTGGGACTGACTCCAACTCTATAATCTCAGTTTGTGACTCCCTACTTGGGGGAAGTTCCTCTAGATCTTGTTCAAGTTTGTCGTTGATTGAGATATCAGGTTCACCAACTTAAACTTCAATACTGTCTTAGGGTCCAACTTGTGATTAATCTCCTTTTTCAGTAACCATTGGAGATCTAACTTGTGAATCTTGTAGGTTACCAACATTTCCACCACCAAAATATGCTGCTATGGTTCTGCGTTTTGGTAATAGTGGCCTCTCTTGGATTTTAGGGATCTGACCCCTCTTGTTTGACATGGCAAACTGATAAAGGCTACAAAAAAAATCAACTTAGTTGTTGAACAAAAGACTTAACTACTTAGACTACACATAATACCAATAATATGATTCATTCTCAAAAAAAGGGGTACTACTACTATAGTACTACAGTCTATGGTACTACCCAATATAATTCACAAACCTAATACCTATAGGCTATCTTAGCATGTGAGATGTCCAGTCACCAGCGGACACTAGATAGTGAAACTAAAAAAATAACCAGTACCACTTACAAAATAATTTAAAAATCACTTGTCTTTTACAAAAACTAGGGTCCACGAGTCAATGGCCAATGCACTCAACACTCTAAAAGTTTGGCAACAATAAGAAATGCCAGTCTTAGACTAGAAAATAGCGAATTGTGTAGAATAATAATTTCTTATAGTCCAATCTAGGTTGGTCAATTAGGTGGGATTAACAAGAAAGAATGTCAAATGCAAGTGAAATTCACCTTCTAATGCAAGCCTATAGTAGGAAATAGTTGGCTAAATGGGGCGGGTGATCGACACACGTCAATAAAATGGTTGGCAACACCCAACCCAATGAAAAATTTATATGGTTGTAGTAATGGCGAAATAATGTTGGCCAATAAGAAACAGCATCCAAAGGCTAGCGATATGTTTAAAATAAATGTATCTAAACTATATATCACATTGGTGATTGCACCGATATTTTTGACCAATCATGTGATAACTAATGGGCGACCACCCAGGCGTTGGACCCAAATATGATAAATATTCGGCAATGTAGTTGGACCCAAATATGATAAATATTTTCCAAATGATGATTGCCCTGTTATACAGGATTGCCAAAAGGCAAAGATTCACCACTAAAGTAATCCCTGTCTTCCATACATTCTCACACATTCAGTCCTCAACTTGACCTTATACTTATATCATATACATTGTCAAGTTGGCTTGAATACAACTTATAACAATAATTATTTATCTCTTCAATTGGCTAGACCCAACAAATAAATCTATTAAACTCAATATGCTAAAATAAGAAAATCCTTTGTTAGCCAACCTAGCTTGGTAGACACTAACACTGAAATGAATTTCGTATGTTAACCAAGTGAACTTGGTTAACACTGTAACTTTGTAAACTTCCTTTGGTAACCAAGTGAGCTTGGTTAACATTGGTTCCATCCAACTTTTCCTTTGTTAACCAAGTGAGCTCAGTTAACACTAAATTTTTGCAAACTTCTCTTTGGAGCCTGAGTGAACTCAGTAAACACTATCTTCTAAACTTTGAAAATATAGGAATGCTTGGAAGACACAAGAAAATATCTTCATTTCCTAAGTGAGCTTAGCAGAAACTGACTGGTAAAGATATGACATTTTGTGTAACATCAACTATAATATACAATTAAACAATTGTTGTCAATAGTTTGAATGCTAAAGTTAGTATATCTTTCCAAACTTTGTTATGTCACATTTATCATTCCTCTAAATATTAGTTTTACCATTCAAAAACTATCTTGGAATATGTTTCATTAAATTTTGATTTTGACACATATTTCCCTTCTTGAAGTAGGAGTATCCTAGGCTTTCTTGCAATCTTGCATGGTTGGAGGTATTTTGGCTAGGTGTTGTGAACTCAGTCACCAAATAGTGGTGCTTGGTTGTTGAAGGGTCTACTTGTGGCTAAGGAGCTCATTCATAGAAGGGGATCAATTGTTGAAGGAGCTCAGAAGATATAGTTTCCTTGGCACCTGTTATGTATGATAGGTGTTGTTTTCTTGGCTTGTATTGGGTTTCTCGACATTCATTACAATGCTCAACATGTGTTGGTTTCTTGGCATGCAGTGGGTTCTCGACAGTGCTTGGGAGTTTTTCGATGCTCAGCCTAGTCTTGGTTCCTATAGGTGCTTAGTTTTCTATGACTCAAATTTTGATATTTATTTTAAGTTGTAGCTGACTTTGGGTATTTAATTTATGTTTCAGCCGACTTGAGGCTCAACATATATTTAATGTAAGGGATTTAATTTAATTCTTAATGAACTAGGCTAACTTGTGGCTTGGTTGGGTATATGTAAGGAGGTCTTATGGATTCTTATCCATCTTGGAGAAGAGGATGTGAACTATGAAGAGCTAGGAGCTATGGCTTGAGAACCAAAGGATTACTTAGGGGACCTGAGGGTAAAAGTGTGGACTCTTCTTGGTGTTCTTATCTAGTTGTGGATCTAGACTAGCTAGGATTGGGTTTGTAAGTTTGATCTTGAGGGATCTTGTAGAACTATTATTGTAATTTTTGTTTGTATTTGGCCCTAACCCATAAGCCATTACAACTAGGCATATTGCATGTAATTAGTTATTTTACGAATAAAGAGTTGTGGTTTGGTATCATATCTTGCATTGTTGTTGCATTATTGTTGTGTTTCCATTGTATGATTATTTTCTAGGGGATTTGACATCTCCTTTGGGGACTCTCCTACCTTGTGCTACATTAGGTGGTATCAGAGAAAAGGTTTACTTGAGTGTGTGGATAGATCACCAAAGTTGAGGTACTTTTTACTAGGACTTGGGTGAAGGTTGCAAGAGAAGGTTGATTTAGTGGAGTTGATTAATATTCTAGATTTATGGATCTATTGCTTAGGGCTTGCAAAAAAATTGGAAGATGCTTCCAAGAAGATTCGACCCTAGGGAAATTGATGATCTTAGTGATGCTATGGAGGAAAGGATCTCAAAGAATATTAGAGTAGAATTTATAACTGAGATTACATTGATGGAGAGTGGCATGATTGCTAAAATTGTGAGTGCTTTAGGTGGTGTACCTAGGCATGTGGGTACTAAATATGGTTATGAGGAAGTTGCTGAAGACTTTGAAATAACTGGATCTAGTGGTGAGGAAAAAATTGATCATGTGGAGAGACCTAATGGAACTAGGGTTGATCAGTTTTCTATGCTTGGATATCAGTTGAGGTTGAAGCATAAGATCAAGGTTTCTAATTTCTTAGGTACTTTGGCTCCTAAATATTTGATTGATTGGATTGGTGAATTGGAATACTACTTTGAGATTGATAATATTGAAGATCCACTCAAAGTGAGGTTGGCACAAACTAAGTTAAAAGGCCATGCTTCTCTTTGGTGGAAAGAACTATAAAGAGGCATAGAGGATGAAGGTGAAATGAAGATCACTAGATGGAGGTTGATGTTGACTAGTTTGAAGGCTAAGTTCATTCCTATTGATTATGAACTTGATTTTTTTAAAAGGTTGTGAAATTTAAAATAGAAAGATACGTCTATGAAATATTATAATGAGAAGTTCTACAAGTTGACTATTTGGTCTAGACATAGAGAATTGTCAAACGAAAAGGTAGCTTGGTACATTAATGGTTTGAAATTAAATATTGAGGATGAGGTTGGTATGCTAAATATTTGTTCATTTGAGGATGCTTATATGTATGCTCTGAAGGAAAAAGATAAGTTGAAGAGGAAAATTCAAGGTAATGCTAGAGGAAAGGAGAAGAAGGATAACTCAACAAAGGCTAAACTAAGTGCAGAAGGTGAACTAAAATCTATTAGGAGGATAGGTGGAGGTGGATTTAGTGGTGATTGTTTTAGATGTAGTGAAGAAGGAACATATCTTTTGAATGTCCTCATGGTAGGAAATTTGTTATTATGAATGAGGTTGTAGTCCAAGACAATCAACCTAAGAAAGGAGAGAGTTCACTAGCTCGGCAAGTAGTGGTTGGTCAAAAGACATTAGATTTTTGTTAGAGCACTAATTTCTTCAAGACTTGTTGGAAGTCTAGTTGTAAAGTCTACAACATGATTTTCAATGGTGATAGTACTGATAACCTTGTTGCTAAGGAGATGGTTTAGAAACTTGGTTTGAAGAGAGTGAGACATCCTTATCCTTATAGGATTGGCTAGTTGTAAGGTGAGCATGCTTTGGAGGTGAGGTCAACATTCCTTATTCATTTCTAGATTAAGAATTATAAGGATCAAGAGATGTGTGATATTGGTAGCTAAGTTTAGTTTGTTAACATCATAATGTTTTTGACACTTTAGTGCCAACACACTTAATCATATTCCACATCAGATGCCGAGTAATCTTCAGATATCGAGTAGTTTCCAAATGTCGAGTGAAGATTAGCTGCTGAGTGAAAATCAAATACCGAGTAAAGATCAGTTACCGAGTGAAGTATAAGTGAAGTGCAATACAAGGTGCCGAGTGTTAATAAGTGTTGAGTGTTAACAAGTGTCGAGTGTTAATAAGTGCTGAGTGTTAACAAGTGCCGAGTAACATAAGGTGTTAAGTAATACAATTTTGTTAGGGTGCTGAGCTATCCAAGAAACAGCATGTGTCGAGTATCAAAAATACTTCAGGAGCCGAGTAATTCAGTAGATCAGCATAAAAGTTTGTAATTGCACAAACTATGATGCAAACAGTTTTTACAGCCAACATAAGGTAAATCTAGAAGGATTTAATGATGAGATCGAATCTTTTATTTTTCCTATGTAATTTGCTTGCAGCCAATAAGAAAAGTGCTAAAGGCATGCAACCAATCAGTGAAAGATAAGTATTGAGTAGAAAATGAAGATTGAATATGGATTGTAGATCCATACCTAACCCTAAATCTTCAAATGTCTTTATAAGGAAGATGAAACTTCATTGTAAAAGGTAAGAGATGAGAGGTATGAGAAGATATACAAGGGTTCGCAAGGAATTCTATTTTCAGAAGTGAGGATTATCAGATCATAAAAAGGATCCAGATCAGAGAAAGTAGAACCAGTGCCTGCAATCAGTAATCAAGGATTGTAATCAGTCAGGTTAATTGTAACTAATACTTTCTAGCAATTGTATTAGAATAAAAATCCTATGGTGATAGGTTAGCTTAACAGCTATTTCGATAAATCCTTTAACTAGGTGATAAAATCCTTTAACAGGGTAACACTTCATGTTACGTGTTTGAAAGCCTCTAACCAAGTCACTATTGACACAGTGTAAAGCCTTTAATAGGGCAGGCCTTTAATAGGGCAAACCATCAGAAGTGGTTGAACAATATTGCTACAGTAATTTTTGTGGGTATCATCCCCACCCTAGTTTTACCTTCTTATTCCTGGAGGGTTTCTAGGTTACCAAATTCTAGTGTTAAGTGTTATTGATGCATATGTTTTGTTACATGTTTATTTGATGTATTTACATGCATGCAACTTACTTTCAGTTAAAAGTTTTATTGGCTATAAGTATGATACTTATGATTCACCACCCCCCCCCCCCCCTCATAAGTACTCTTTCCATATTTGAATATTCCAACAATTGGTATCAAAGCTTAATCTAGGTTCTCTTAAGGAAAAGCCTAACAACTTGGCGGAAAAGATCTAAAGATGGAAGCTTTCAAACTTGGAAAGATCATTGAAAATCAGGTGATAGATGTGCAACTTGCTCTTCATATCTTGGAGGAATTCAAAAACAAGTTGAGAAAATCATTAAAAAAGAGGAAGGATCTAGCAATAGCTAAAAATGATATACACTACAAGGAGATTGATACCACCAACATATTTTCCAGTGGAGACACTAAAGAGTTTGATGCAGCAATAGCAGAACTGATGGAGAAAAACAAAATCCAAGCAGATGAGATAAGATCTCTTGAGATGGAACATGAATCATAGGCCATAATGATATGTGAAATTATTGAACACAAGAAAAGAGTAGTTGAAGACAAAGTGATGTTGGAAAATGATAAAAGAAATCTTGCAAATAGAATTGAAGAAAAATGTACTGAACTAACAAGGATCTCAAACATGCAAATGGATACACTTTCCGAAATGATGAACCTTCATCATGAACTCAATGTAAAGGATATTGAGATCTCTACCTTGAAGATGTAAAATGAACAAATGCAGAATGAATTGAATAGAGAAAAAGAGGTAGTGGAGAATCTCAACAAATCAAGTGAAGCGATCAAGTATTTTGAATAGTTGCTGAAATCACCAAAATTTTCCCATGATACATCAGGACTAGGATACAATAGCATTGAAGTTGGAGAATCATCAAAGAGTGTTGAACAAAGAAGTGATAAAGGTAAGAATTCAAAACCCACTTGTCATTTCTATAATAAGAAGGGACATACAGCTAATGTGTGCATGAGTAGAAGATTCAATCAATCAAACATACCCAAAAGTTTCTATCACAAGTGCAACATGCAAGGACATATGACACAAAATTGCAGATCCAATGTCACAAGGACTCAAAGATTTGATGGACATTGTTATAATTGCAAAAAGTATGGACATAGGGCATTTGAATGCAGATCAAAACCTATGTGGACATCAAATCAACTAGCAAAAAAAAAGGGAACAGAAGCCCTTATCATTGGGATTACAACACCAGGTACAGTTGTCACTATTGTCAAGAATATGGACATATACCATAGAACTGTATAAGAACACATTTCAAAGGAAACTACAAAAGATGGTTGAATCAAACTACATGTTTCAGTTGTTTGGAAACTAGTCATATCAGCAGAAACTATCCTACAAGATCAAAGGCACCCAAGACTGAAGATTACAAAGGAAAACAAATAATTGATGTTGAAAAGATAAGAGGGCAAATGAATAAGACTTGGAAAAAGAAGGAAGAGTGCAACACATCAAGTGGAGGGATCACTTCACCCAATGGGTTAAGTGATCATACTTCATCAAACTAAGCACAAGAAGTACACAGGACTGATATACAAAGCTATATCATACATCAGTCCCAAGACAAAAAAAAAAAGAGAGGAAGCTAAGAAAAGTATAAATCTACATGAAACAAGATGTCAAGACAAAAACTAAATGTTGATGCTGAACTGCCTTTGGATGCCGAGTCAAAATAGATGTCGAGCTCCCAATAGCGATCGAGCTAATAACTAATGCCGAGTTGGATAACTCCAATAGAAGCTGAGTTAGGTCAAAATTTCTTTAGAAGTCAAGTTGGCAGTTGAGCATTCAATGCGATAAAATTAGGGTATATTATCATGATTTCAATCAGTTTTTTGCATTGCGATCAAGAAGCAAAGGAGAATAAAGAGAGTTGAGCGACTTCATAGCAAGAATCCAGTATTTCAAGCAGTTTGCAACCTCATTCAACACATTTTTCATCGATCTAAAGGTATTTTCATTTGTGCTAAGCTATGCAATTTTATACCCATTTGTTGTGTAAACCCTAGTTCGCAATAATGGTGTCAAGTTCAAAGAAAACCCAAGAAAAAGAGTCATTTGAGGTCCAGTTAGTTTCAAATGAAGTGAAGCAACCTGATTTCTGCCCTATTCTCGAAGTTGCCTACAAAAATGACCCAGCCGGAGCTCTCTGCCGCATTCCCCCAAAAGTTGTAATGGTTCAAGATGTGAGGAAATGTTACAATTGCAAGATAGGAGCTTTAGGAGACATGGAAATTAGAAAAGCTTATGATAAACTATGTGTAGATGGAGTACTAAAAGAAGAATTTAAAATCGTTGAAAGGAAGGGTTTGACCCAAGTTTTAAGTTTTCCCACCGTATTCAAAACTAAATGGATTAGACTTGTATTGAGCAGAATCCATGGTGGAAACTTGTGGTTAGAAGATATGCCCATCAAATTGACAAAGGAAATTATACATAGAGTAACAGGGTACCCAATCCTAGATCGGTACAAAACCCTAAGAAGTGAATCAAAGGAGGTCATTGAAAGGAATACTGGTGCACAATGGAACAAAAGAGGAATGACAATTCATACCATACATGATCCTCTAGTAGAATTTGTTGTTAGAGTCATTGCTCACAAATTCTATCAATCCAGTTGACTCAACAATGTACCATACATTGTAGTAGATGTAGGTTAAAAATTGGTGAAAAAGGATCATACTTATGATCTTGCAGAACTGCAATTGCAACAGATCAATGAAAACCTAGCTGCCATAAGAAAAACAAAGGGCACACAATGCAAATTTGGAGCAATCCTAGTTTGCATATTCTTTTATGTACAGAATGAATTTCCTTCTTTTGGTAAATTAGCATGGAGGAAGGACAGAACCATCATTGCACAAATTAATGAATATATAGAGCAAATGGGAGAAAATTTTGATACCTTGATGACAAGCTATTTTGAGGATTTCAAGAAATCCATGAAGGAAAGGTCAAGGATACCAGTTTCATTAGTAGAAAAGCATACAAATGACATATGTTTCTTAGTTGACATAGATTTTACTTACATCCAAGCAGTAATTCCAAGGGTAAGATGGCTAAGGCCATTTGGATATGAAATCAATATTGATGAGGCATCAGCAGCAATAACTGCATTATTGGCAGAGGAAGTAGATAAAAATGCACCACATTTTGGCACTTATGATGTGGTAAGATAAAAAATAAACATGAAATTAAAAATTGCTTCTACATTGAAGAAGAAAGATAAATTAATTAAGAAGATCAAGAAGAAGTTTGGCAAAGAAATTGAGGTTGAGGCAGAAGAAGAAGAGGATGATAGAGAGGATGAAGATGAGAAGGAACAAGGGCCAGTAGAACTAATCCAAGGTCTTGGAGAAGATAAGGAGGAAGGTGCAGAGGAAGAAGAAGTCAAGGAAGCACCAACTAAAGCTGAGCCAAAGAAGAGAAAGGCAATAGTAGAACCTTCAGCCAAGCCCAGAATGAAGAAAGCTACCACTCCATCACCTCAAAAGCCAACAACATGAGCATCAACAAGAGCCTCTACTCAAAAGGCTAAAGAGGAAGTTTCCAAGAAGAAAAAAGTCAAGGAATCTTAGGAAGAGCCGAGGAAAAGAAGAAAGTATGTGGGTCAACCTGACACTGATGACGAAGAGCAAACAGAATAGGTAAACAATTCATCAGTTGATACCCTATGTAAAAGGATTGCAAGTGGTGACTTGAATAATTTAAATGAAGTTGATTTTAGTAAATTTAATAAAGAAGAATAAAATAAGATAGAAGAAATAGTGTATGGAATGATGGCACAGTTCAAGTACACCCCACTTGAACTAGATGGTCAATTGCCAAAGGAGCTGTCAAAAATTATAGAAGACAGATGGCATTTTTGCTTTAAAATGGAGAAGGAGATGAGGGAATCAACCCTAGCCAGTGTATTGCTAGATTTGACCAGAGAAAAAGTCAGCAAAGTAGTCAAAAGGCATAATAATAAGTTTAAACCCAAATATAGGGCATTCTTTATACTTCAAAATAGAATGGAAGAGATTGTTCAAAGAACAATGAAATCGTGGAAGAATTTGTATAAAAAGATTGAAGTTTTTCTTGAGGAAGAATACAAGGACGAAGTAGCTATACCAATAGAGGAGAGGAGAAAAAAGAAAGAAGAAGAAGAAAAGAAAGATGGAAAGGAGGAAGAAACACAAAAATAGGATATAATGGCAACAGCTAAGCCAGAGCAGCAACCAGAACAGAGTGTGCAAGACACACAATTGCCACCCCCTAGCCCTCCACAAGCATCCATCTCACCTGCAGATACCATAACAATTACTGATGTTCTTGATACTTCTGGTCAGAATGTCAATCCATTAACTGCAGAAGATCTGAAAAGAATTCTTGACCAATCAACATGAAAAGCAATATTATATACAGAATCAGTATTGGTCAGTATAGATGAGTTACAAAAACTAGTAGAAAGTATAGTTAAAGATAAGGTGAATACACAAAAACCACCTTCTATCACAACTACTAGTAATCAATTTGAAATAACAACTAGTATAATTGATGCTGCAAGACAAAAGCAAAGTGCAGCTGTAGAACAAGGAAAGGAACAAACAGGACAAACCATTACATCTGATCCTACAGCACAAATACAAGGTGCACTTCCACAGATAACAATAATTGATCATGATAGACAGAAGGAGGAGGAAATAGTAAAAACCCCTAAAGAACAGGAGGCAATTCAAACATTAATAAATTTTCCTACCTCGGGAACTCCTTCACACCAACCATTATAGATTTCAATACCATCATCTAGTACTGCCAGAATTGCAAGGGTACTTCACTATAGAGACCCTGAATTAGATGAAGAGATAGTCATACCGAGCTATGACTCAAAATCAATAACCATTGATCAAATCAATGAGGTGCAGGATGCACTAAATAGAAGGAAAAGACAGGAAATACTCAGGAAAGAGTATAAAAATAAGAAAACACTTTATGAGATCAAGGACATCTTTATGGATGCCTTCAGTTTGTAATCATCGGATGAGTCAAAGCATATCACAGAGCAACTAACAGATATTGTTGACCAGGTGACAAATGAAGACCTAGAAACCAATGCAAAACTTATGGAATGGTCAGAAAGAAAATTTCAAGGGAAAGTAAATGAGAAAATATCAAGACAAATTGCACTGTCACAAGTAGAATTGGAAAAGCTTATTGATAAGGTAAAGAAGGTACTTGAGAATATATTCTCACTGTATAAAAAGTTGTGTGATCTTTCATACTTCAGACAAGAAACTAGCCAAAAGATATTGATCTTGGAAAGAAATTTAAAAATTTCAAGAATGCAACTACCAACTGATCCAGCTCAAAGTGAGAAGCATTTTTCTCAATCGCTTCACAGTCACAAAGAAATAGTTTTCTTAACAGCAGATGAGGCCAATATTAAGGCCAAAGTAATACAGCTCCAGTCCTCCATTACCCCACATTTAGAGATACTCCATAAAGAGCAAGTATATGGTGAAAATGTACTCAAGAAAGATCCAAATCTTTCTACATTAGATGGACTTATTCAACTTGCTGCCGAGACTGCTATCCAACATAAGTCATTAGAAATCACTTTGAACAATTGGGATGCAGCTCTCAGAATGATTATGGAGGTAAATAGCACATTTTTGGCTAAATATGGTCTTAACCCTTAAACACTCTTTGACATAAGTGTCAAAAAGGGGGAGATATAGATTGTAAAGGGGGAATACGGATTAATAAGGGGAGAACAGATACAAAGAAGGAGCATTGATATACAAATAATATACAGATAAGGCACAATCAACTCAGGGGGAGTTACAAAATTTTTGAGGTATATATTATAAGATTGTAAATCATAAATTTTGATTAAAGTTTTCAATATGCACATACCAATCAGATTAGTAAATGTACTTATAAGGTCAGTTAAGTGTTTTTGTCACTCATGTCAAAGGGGGAGATTGTTAAAATCATAATGTTTTTGACACTGGAGTGCCAACACACTTAATCATATTCCACATCGGATGTCGAGTACATCATGCATGCCGAGTAATCTTTAGATACCGAGTAGTTTTCAGATGCTGAGTGAAGATCAGCTACTGAGTGAAAATCAGATATCAAGTAAAGATCAGTTACCCTTCAGGAGCTGAGTAATTCAGTAGATCAGCATAAAAGTTTGTAATTGCACAAACTATGATGCAAACAATTTTTACAGCCGACATAAGGTAAATCTCAAAGGATTTAATGATGAGATCGAATCTTTTATTTTTCCTATGTAATTTGCATGCAGCCAATAAGAAAAATGCTAAAGGCATGCAACCAATCAGTGAAAGATAAGTATTGAGCGAAAAATGAAGATTGAATATGGATTGTTGATCCATACCTAACCCTAAATCTTCAAATGTCTTTATAAGGAAGATGAAACTTCATTGTAAAAGGTAAGAGATGAGAGGTATGAGAAGATATACAAGGGTTCGCAAGGAATTCTATTTTCAGAAGTGAGGATTATCAGATCACAAAAAGGATCCAGATCAAAGAAAGAAGAACAAGTGCATGCAATCAGCAATCAAGGTTTGTAATCAGTCAGGTTAATTGTACCTAATACTTTCTAGCAATTGTATTAGAATAAAAATCCTATGGTGATAGGTTAGCTTGACAGCTATTTTGATAAATCCCTTAACTAGGTGATAAAATCCTTTAACAGGGTAACACTTCATGTTAAGTGTTTGAAAGCCTCTAACTAGGTCACTATTGACACGGTGTAAAGCCTTTAACAGGGCAGGCCTTTAATAGGGCAAACCATCAGAAGTGGTTGAACAATATTGCTACAGTAATTTTTGTGGGTATCATCCCCACCCTAGTTTTACCTTCTTATTCCTGGAGGGTTTCTGGGTTACCAAATTCTAGTGTTAAGTGTTATTGATGCATGTGTTTTGTTACATGTTTATTTGATGTATTTACATGCATGCAAATTACTTTCAGTTAAAAGTTTTATTGGCTAAAAGTATGATACTTATGATTCACCCCCCCTCTCATAAGTACTCTTTCCATATTTGAATATTCCAACATAGTTGAGATATTCAAAGAAGGTTGGAGATCAACATGGGAAGAAGACTTGTAGCACACCTAGGATGCATGTGATGAAGTAGAAGAAGAACAAGGAAAAGAGTGTGCAAGTTGAGGATTTGGAGGATATATATGTGAAGAACTAGTTTAGGATTCATGTGTTGAATCCCAAAAGATGTTCTTCTAGCTGTTGAGAACATCTTTTCAAACTTGGGGTTTCTAATGCAAGAGCATCCTAGGATTTCTTGCAATCCTTAATGGTTGGAGGTATTTTGGATAAGTGTTGTGGACTTGGTCACTAAACACTGGTGCTCAACTGCTAAAGGGTCTAGTTATGGTTGAGGATCTCAATCATTGAAGGGGATTAGTTGCTGAAGGAACTTGACAGATACAACTTTGTTGGAACCTATTATGCTTGATAGGTGTTGGTTGCTCGACTTGTATTGGGTTGCTTGATATTCATTGTAGTGTTTGACATGTATTGGTTTCTTGGCATGCACTAGGAGCTCAGGAGTGCTTGGGAGTTTTTTGATGCTCAACCTCATTTTTGTGATGCTTGGCCTGGTCTTGGTTCCTATAAGTGTCAAGTTGTCTATAAGCCAACTTTTGGTATCTATTTTGTGTTGTAGCCAACTTTGGGTATCTAATTTGGGTTGTAGTTGACTTGTGGCTCAACATATATTTAATGTAAGGGATTTGATTTAATTTGTAATGAACTAGGCTAACTTGTGGCTTAGTTGGGCATAAGAAAGGGGTCTTGTGTAGTCTTTAAGGTATTATAATCCAGCTTGGAGAAGAGGTTGTGAATTGTGAAGAGCTAGGAGCTATAGCTTGAGAACAAGAGGATTGCTTGGGGACCAGAGGGTACAAGTGTAGATTCTTCGTGGTGTTCTTATCCAGTGGTGGATTTGGACTAGTTGTGATTGTGTTTGTAAGTTTGATCTTGAGGGACCATGTAGAATTGTTTTTGTAATTGTTTTTTTTATTTGGTCCTAATTGGAAGGCCATACAGTCAAGCATAATGCATGTAATTAGTTATTTTATGAATACAGAGTTGTGGTTTGGTATCAGATCTTGCATTGTTGTTGCATTGTTGTTGTGTTTCCACTTTGTGGTTATTTTCTAGGGGCTTGGATATCTCCATTGGGGACTCTCTTTCCTTGTACTGCATCACTTCTTAGTGTCTTACCTTTATGGGAAAATTATGTGGCATGGTACCTATATCACCTCAATCTTAACTATAGGAATTGGGGGTTTTATTGTGTGGCATAATCTATCAGTCATAGGCTAAAGCTCTTAGATTTGAAGGAACTATTGAGGGATGGCATGCCTAGAACTATATCTATAGATAGTGAAAGGTCATAACATGTGGCTTCAAACCAATGAATGGTTCCCTCTAGCAAGAGAATTGGTAACTATATCGAGTTTTAAAGCTAGTAGTATTGACTTTGCAAGTGGAAAAAGTAGAATAGCTGGTGATGGTGATCAATGTCTTGGTGATGATCCTTTAGTAGGATCAAGTGGGAAAGTAATATTTGGAAAGGAGAGAAAATATATCATATAGCATACTGTTTAGTGAATAATATCCATTTTCTAGGTATTAGAACAACAGAACATGATGACACTGCAAATAATGTAAGTGAATGTACTAGAGTATGTTTACAATTGCATGTACTAATATACTAGATCAAATAGTGAATTTGGGCATCTTTGCCACTCTCATCTTTACCCTCTCCACTAGTCGAAGGGCAGTCATGAAGTTTCTTTACACCACTTTGTAAATACACCTTGTAGACTATCATGGGTTCAGATTAGGAAATAATTTTGTGTAGGTGTTTTCCTGAAACCCTTGGTGCTTATGATTTCCAAATGCTTTTAATTCCTCTTGAATCATAAGATGAATACATACTACTTTGTAGAACTAAATCTTATTGTGCTTTTCCAAATGTTTATATGCTAAATGTTGCTATAGTCCATTGTTGTTTTGATCAAACACTTCTCTGAATTGGTCAATCATATTGGACTTCATTATAAAGTCCAATGTTGAAACTCTACCAAACATATCGTCTATACACTTTGACCATGTCCTAATGCTAGTATTATTTTATTAGACAAAGAAATTAAAACAAAAGACATGTGTAATATCTTTTGCAAATTATCACTTTAATATTTTTTTTAGATAAAGATTTTAGCTAAGAAGACAATTATGACTTATAAATATCTGAAAACTCTTTTAAATTTTTTTTTTAAATAGTTCTCATGCCTCTTTAATTATATTATAAAATTAGAAGTACTAGTTCAACCTAAAATATTGTCAATTATTGAAAAGGGTTTATTCTATATAAAAAGAAGAAATTTTTGAAATAATGGAGATGATATTCTATCTTCAAAAAATAATGGATGGTAGGCCCTTTCAATGTACAAACAAAATTTTTGAATGTCTATAAGAAGAAAAAGATGCAAATGTACATAATTTGAAGACTCTTTAACTGATTTAAACTAAGGAAAAAAATCTCTATGAAAGATTAGAAACTTCTAAAACAATATTAATAATTAATTTTTTAATCTAATTTATATAGATCTATTGTTAATTTTTAAGTATGAACAACAAACATTTCAAATTTAGCAATAAAATTACCAACAAGTTATTTGTTATACATAATGTTTTCAGCAAAATTATATAGATTTTAAATGTATACAATATTTTGATATTATTTAACAACTATAAATTTTATTTTAGTTATATTATTTGATTTTATATAAAAGTATTTAAATATAATTATAAATCATAAATGTGTTAATGTATAGTATGTTAAATATATTATATAAATTTTATTCATTCACTAAATGTAAATTATTAACAATATATGCTTGAAAAAATTACTTATATATATATATATATATATATAATTACAACTTTTTAGATCCATTATTGTACACAACTTTACTAAATTATCCATTTAAAAGAAAAACTAACTAATAATTATCTTGCTAAACGAAAAAAAATCCACATACATTATAATACAAATAATAATAATAAAAATTAATGTATTGTAACTTTTGAAATAAAATATTTATTTATTAGGGACAATTTGAGAAAACTTTGTTATTCAATGACATAAACATTTGAATATACATTCAATAGAGGTTTAATACTACAAAATAACTCACACTTCCTTAATGGATAGTCCACATGGATGCTCCATTACTAAATGAACTCCAATTGCATCCAAAAATTGTCCACTCCTTCCATAGAGTCCTAATATCTTACATCCTCGAGGTGGTGTAAAAAAGGTATCTCCCCCAGAAGTACCAAATGGACCATATTTCTTATGATTGGTATTAAAAGTAATGGATGTTAGTATTTTCATGCCATTAAAATTATAAAATTTGCCACTAATTGACTCCAATGCTTCATTTGGATAATCAAGCTCAACCTACAAAACATAAGAATACATTTTGTATTGTATTAGAAAAATAAATAAGAATTCCAAAATTACATGTGTAGTTTTATATTTTACATTTCATCATAAATACTTATGAATTTTTATTATAGACTACTTTAAAGGGTGATTTGTCTAGTCTCATCTATTTTTCATTGGATAATAAATTATAATAATTTTTAAATCCTAAAATAAATATTAGTATTCTTAAAAGTTTCAATAATCAAATAAAAACTATATAAAAATATTTTTATAATTGTGTTTTAAAAATAATTTTCTATTGTAACATGTAAAAATTAAATATTTTGATTTCTCCCTAAATGTACATAAATATGAACCTTTTGAAATTAATTTAGAAGAAGAAGTTGCTATATTGATGTATCAAATATTATACAATAATAATAGAAAGTAAGAGATTATTTATAAAGACCCTAACTAACTTGACACTTGTTTCTCAAAATATTATATGAAAAGGATATAATATATTATAATACTTAAGATGTTATAATACATGTTTTAATAATATTAAGAATTATTAAGATTTATTAAAAAGGATAAGCTTTTTATGATAACAAAATAACATAATTAGTCACTCATTTACCAATATTCATGGATTATCTATTTTCCAAAGAGAGACATGATGTGAAGTGAGAACTAGGAGAAAGGATGGATCAAAATTACTTTTGATGGGGCATCAAGAGGAAATCCTAGTTTGTCCAACATTGGTTGTGCAGTGTGTTACATAATAGATAACATATTTATATTTTGAAACACATAAGTTAAATGAAAACACCAACAATGACTTGTAAGATAAAGTGATTTTTCCAATAGTTTGAATTGGAAAATATAATTAATGTACACTAATTACACCATCATTAATGGCCTTGTCAAAACTTAAAATCACTCCCTCCCTCCTTCCATCCATCCCTCCAAGTGGGCATAAATATTCAAATAAAATAATGATGGCTCCATTTTTTAAGAATTACATAAGAGAGTAGCTAATAGGATGAAATCATGGAATTCTTAACATACATAAAAAATTAAAATAAATTTAATCCTCGAGGTGGTGGTATGTGTGAAGTGTATTTCAAGAAAAATTTTTTAACAAAAGGTGATCATTTCTTCTCAACACTCTCCAAGTACTGCATATTCATGTGATTTTTGGGGATTTTTTTTGGTATAACTAGAGATAAATTTTGACTTTTACCACTTATTCATAGATGGGTTCATAGGGGAGGGTTAGAAAGGAGCACACAAAATAAATTTTGTAATGTCCTTAATACGATTAAAATAATTAAATTAAGATTGTTTGTAGCATGGCTTTAATAATGATATCTTTTGGGGCCCTTTTCTATTTATTAGGTAATCATAAATATTTTTTCATGTCTACTATTTTTAACCCTTCGGGAAGTATCCACAAGAGCACATTATAATGTCAAGATTGTGATAGTTGGAGGCATGGTGAATCTTATTTTCTCTTTGTATTTACAAATTTCAGTCGAGTTATGCTTGTCTTCCATTTTGGAGGTGTGAGATCCTCCCTATTCTAGTACTTTGTCCTTTTTATGTGAATCATTTCCTTACCCTATTATTCCTTTGTAAGATCCTCCCTATATTAGTCATTTTCATGTGTTGATCTATAATCTCTATGATGGTTTTCATTAAAGGTCTATTACCAAGACTATGTGTGAATACCTTAAAGAAGGACTAGGTTACAAATGTTAGTCAAAGAAGAGAGTTATTTATTGTACAAATATACTAGCTCTATGAAATTTATATAGATCCCATTGAGGTATGGAACATTGCATTATATAGCTGGCATATTTCCATAGGGGAAATATTTCGCAAGGTGACATGAGAAACAAGGTGTATCAGAAGTTTCTATATGAAGTAGTCATGTACAAGCATCATAGGTGTAAGAGAAATCTTGCATCACACAAAAACTATTTCTATTTTTATCTTTTTAATAAAGGTCATTTTAGTTTAAAGTTCAATATAGGGTTTTTATTTCTAGAAGCTTGCAATTTTTAGTAAGTTTATCTTGAAAGCTTAGAATACTTTTATTTTATAGATGGAGGTTTAGCTTAGATATACTTGCCTACCAGATGAGTTTCATTGTCATATTATGTGTATTGTTGATGTCATTGCAGATTTGTAGTATGAATTCCTAGAATAAAAACTTCAGGTTCAATTTTGAAGGTCTAAATGACTCCAAAATGTGTTCAAACCTCCATTGATCAATGTTTGCATAATTAACCTTTGTAGGTAGAGTTCCCATTTCAAAGAAAAAGATTATAATGCTTGCAAGGGTTGTGTCAATGTAGGGGCATGACCCTACATGGCTACAACCCACATAAAGTCATGTCTCTCTATAGACATGACCCTACCAAAAGATATATAATGAGAAATACTGAGATGAGGAAAAATCACAAAAGCAATAACATGCATAGTATCATCTACAATGTTTGAATATATGTTGAATATGTAATAGTAATAAGGAACGTCTAATGTAAACATATCACAAGGAATTCATCAATATAAAGTCTTATCTATATATATTATAATTAGTAAAATAATTTAGTCTTCAATTAGATTATATCTGAACATTTGTATACCTCTATTAGAAATCCATATACATTTACATGGTATCAAAACCTAGCTAATAGGGCATTACAAGCCTTTTTTTTTCAAATTTAAATTTATTAAATTATCCTCAATCTGAAACTATGATGAGTCATGTAAGATTAGAAGACAAACTTGAAGGGGTCTCCAACTTTGCATCATGGAAAATACGAGTAATGATCAGTCTTCTAGAAATGGAATTAGAAAAATGCATAGAGGAAAATAAGTCTATGCCTAAAAATGATGCAGAAAAAACAATATGGAAAAGATAGAATAATAAAGCTATGAAAATCATCATAGACTCTGTCAAGGATCATATACTTCCATCAATGTCAATTCTCAAAATTGCCTATGAGATGTTCTCTGCCATCAAAAATACATTCAAGATTAATAATACCAGCAGATTGCTCACGTTAAAACAATAACACTGGCCATTAAAGTGAACAATGAAGAGTCTATTACATCTTGTTTTTTAAGAATCATAGAGTTAAAAGATCAACTTGTGACTATCGTAAATCAAGTGGATGTAAAGAAATTTTTATTATATCCCTTAAAGGATTATCCTTACTTGGAAAACTTTTATTCATGGACTAAGCTCTTGACCTCAACTTCCAAAAATTGAGCAACTAAAAAATTAGTGTATCCAAGAAGAGTCAAGATTAATTACAAGATGAATCACTCCAAATCAAGAGGTAGAAATTCAATCCCTTTAAGCAAATACCAACAATAAGGGAAAGAAAGGTCAATTCAAAAAAAAATAGAGGAATTTAACAAAAAATACAAGAAAAGAGATTGGTCAAAAGTTCAATGCTTAAAATGTCACAAAATTGGTCACTCATAAAATGTGTCTAGAATGGAAGAAAATCAACTAGACCTAGTAGAATTCAAAGATGAAAAGGATGAAAATTTTGGATTTTATTTAGCCCTCTCAAGTGAACTCAACTCCAAAAAAAATACATAGATAATAGATAATGGTGCATCTCATCATATAACAAGTTTTAAAGATAATTTTGAAAGTTTTAAAGGATGCTCTTGTAATGAAGTAACTATTGGGGATAATTAAAAATATCCGGTAAAAGGAATTGGGTCATGTTCAATAAAACTAAAAACATGTATCACTCTTCAACAAAAAAATGTATTGATTGTACGTCGCATAAAAAGAAACTTGGTTTCAATCTCTAGGCTTGTAGACCAAGGGTATAGAATCAATTTCCAAGAGTATAAAGTATTATCCTAGTCTGAGAACTACAACATTAAGAATGGAATAACCATTAGGTTTAGAGATGGAATCTCAAGTACAAACTTAGTAGCCATCAAAATATAGCCCTAAGTCATGAAATCTCAAATACTAATGAAATTTGGCATAGAAAACTTGGACGTCCCCATTTTTGTGCCCTACCATCCATAGAAAAAATAGTAATAGGGTTACCTAGTTTAAAACATGATTGTACTAGAACTTGCAAAGGATGTGCTCTAGGTAAAAAAACAAAAGGGTCCTTTCCCAAAAGTGAACACAAATCAAAAGCTATACTTATACTTACTCACACTGACCTATGTGGTCCTATACATCAAAAAAAAACTAGAAGTATTTTCCACCCATGAAAAAAATTGCTATGTATGTAAATTGAAGAAAGCACTATATGGTCTTAAACAAGCCCCCAGGGCATGGTATGAAAGAATAGATAGATATCTTTAAAAATTGGGATACTCAAACAATGAAGTTGATCCTAACATATATTTCAAAATAGTTTATGGTGATATAATTATTCCTGTATTATATGTTGATAACTTAGTAATAATAGGAGAAGAACATCTTATAGAAAAGTGTAAATAAGATTTAGCAATTAAATTTGACATGAAAGATCTAGGACTTCTTAACTACTACCTAAGCCAAGAGGTATGGGAAAAGAACTACATCTTTTTCAATCAAGGAAATGTTGATCTCAGATTGGTTTTGACAACTTAGTATCCATACACTTAAGTAATTTACTTAGTTCATGGTGAACAAGTAGTATATGCCAAGTGCAACATGTATAAGTTAGAATATTTTGAGTCACTCAAGTTCCGAGCAGATAGTATATGGTGAGTGATTTAGGAGCCAAGTAGATAGTGCATGCCAAGTCATTCAAATTACGACTCATAGTATTGAAATCAATATATGTTGAGCATCAGGGACTACAGATGCTGAGTAACAGATTTTTGTCATAGTTGTTTGTATTGGCACAAACTACTATGTAGACCATTTTTGAGCTGACTTATAGATTGAATTATGATATTTTGGTGATAAGGATGAATCTTAAGTTAGAATCCCTATGCATTTCATGCATCCAAATAGGTAAATGGAAGGTTTAAGTAGAAAATGGATGAATCATAGACATTGATTCATATGTAACCCTAAGTTACCTAGGTCTTCTTAAGGAAGAAAAAGAGAAAAAGAAGAAGAGAGTTTTGCATATGAAAATTAGGACATTCATGGTGATCAAGGTATTATGATCTAAATTGCATTGCAGAATCAGTTAGGTAGAATAGAGGAAGGAAATAGTGAACAATAGAGAGGCATCTAATCAAGAAGGATCAAGTGCACAGTAGGATAGAGGTGATCTATCATCAAGTAGTAGAATGCTAATTGTAGGATCAATGCTGAGACATTCTAATAGGTGAGTCAGTTAAATCTCTTAAAAGAGTAGTCCTAATAGGCTGTATTGAAATCATCTAATAAGGTGCTTAATTGTAAGTTGAAGTCCTTTAACAGGGAACACTTCTAACAAGGTGTTGAAATCCTTTAATAGGGTAAGACCTAATAGTCTTTGTAAGCCTTTAATAGTGTAAACCTTTCATAGGGTAGATCATGTTTCATGATCAAACATTGTAACCTTCATTAGATACACTTTATTACTATACTAGTGAAGATTTGTGGATGTCATCCCCACCCCTGTTTTACCTTCTCATTGGAGGGTTTTTGGGTAATCATATCTTCTGTCATATGTGTAGAAGTTGTGAAAACCAACTTCACAGATTGCCAAGAACACCTACGTGCAAATAGCCTGTACTAGAAAGAAACCAGAGAAGGAAAAAATAGAGCTTGGAAAATCTCAATGGTGTGAGAGTAAAATTGTATTCCAAGTTATGAAAGTGAAAAATACAAGAGTTCAACCTTAAAGGTGAACGAAACCCTAAAGAGAAATATAGCTAGGTTGCACAATATAATTAATATAAAATATTAATTATATGCACCTAAGAGATAGCTTAAGTAACTAGAGTAATAAATAACTTAATTAATTAAATCAACATGATCTAATTAATAAGAATAACAAATAATTACTCTAACACCCCCCCTTAAGTGAAGCTTAGGAGGTAAGCTAACTTAGCAAAGCTGTGAAAGCAGGAAAATGGATCCTGGCAACAAGGCCTGATTAGGTACCCAAAACAAGGAAATCTCTGTAAACTAGAGAAAAAGGAGAAAACCCAATAGGAAAAACTCCTCTCCAAAAAAAGATGAAAAACAAAAAGAAATGGCTCAAGAGACTCTCAAAACCATAAGTACAACCAACCCCTCCCACCCCCCCCCCCCCCCCCATGAGAGAGAGAAGAGACACCAAAGCCCCCCAAGAATGATGGAGCCCCTCTAGAAATGAGTGAACAAGTGGAACACCAATGCAGAATAAACAAGGGCATAGAACAAGGAAACCCTTGAAAGACTGGAAGGCCTAATTGATGCTCAAAGGAGAAAACATGAGGATCCTGAAAGGGAATCCCCAATGTAGGTGTGCTGACACTGTAATGAAGGAGGAGATGAATATCCTTTATAGAATCCTCAACAAGTACACCTGAAGGCTCAAAGAATGGAGTTGGAGGGTTAGGCAAAGCGAAAGAAGAATCCTGTTGAAGAGAAAAGACCTCAATCGAATGTGGTGTGGTAGTCAAAATAGTAATCTTGAGAACAATACAAAGGTTCAAGTGTCCTAATTGCACCACGTGATGCTCTCGTGAAAGAGAAGAGTTGTGCTCTGACAGTGGAGATGGTGGACCAAAGTGTAAAAAAGTGTATAGATGGGTGGTGTGATATATTGTCCCTACAACAATAAGGCCTCCTGATATACTATCCAAAATGAAGACTAAATCTGCAGTGAACTCAACTATCTTCCTTGATCCAATGCATGTAATCTAATAAATTGAGAGAAGGTTTGTATACAGAGATGGAACATATAATACATCATTGAATGTGCCACCTTGAATGCCAACTAAACCTTTCCCATAGAATGGTAGGTAAGTTTTATTCCCTATGAGACTATGAGGAATGGGAGAAGCCTCAATAGTGGAGAAGACCCCTTGAGAAGATGTCATATGGTGAGAAGAACCTGAATCCAATATCCAAGGGACTTGGGAAGGGGATGCAATGGATGCCCGTAATGCATGACCCTATCCAAAATTTGGTGTAGATGTCGATAAGATGGAAGAAGATTGAAAGGAAGACCCTTGTGAGGTAGAAGAGGATGGAGATGAAATAGTGCTCTTCTGAAGAAGAGCTTGCAAATCTGTAATCTATTTCTCATAGACATCAAATCTCTTCTGAAAATAATGTGACTCGTCATGAGGTCCCTTCTGATAATAGGAATAGGTAGGAGTCTCAATCTTCTTTTTCTCCTCCTTAGAAGAAGATGATGAACTAATAGAGTGTTGAGAAGAGGAATTTGATATCTGCTTCAGCTTTTGTGTGTCCTAAGGTGACTTGGCAAGCAATGCCTGTGACTGTGAACCTGTAAGTGAATCCATCTGAGTGAGCTTGGACTACTCATGAGTTAACTTGTCGTAGAATGTCTCAAAACAGGGCATAACATGTCATGCACCTAGAGCATCCATAGTGGAGTAGAAGGTAAAAGTGAAAATCTGATAAGGACCTCGAAGCTTTGAGAGTATTAGAAAGATACACTCATCATCTGACTTTTTCTTTCCAGCAACCTATAAAATAGATCGAAGAGACTTGAATTTCATCAAGAAATCCTCAATGCTAGTGAATGATTCAAGAATCAAGGAGGTGAACTCTGCATCTATCTATAGAACCCTAAATTGATTCATTGTGCCAAACAAGGTGGAAAATTTGTCCCACATAGCCCTAGGTATATCCAAACCATCCAGGTGAAATAGTAACCCATCTAAAATATTCATTGTAATGAGACTCATTGTCTCATCCATCTTATTGTGTTGCATAAGAACCTCATAAGGCCTCTACAGAACTGGCTAAGTTGCATCAGGGTATGACCATAACCCCTTTGCCATAAGCAATCTGGTCATTTGTCCTTTCCTAGTATGGTAGTTGTGAGGTGTAAGGCAGGTGACATAAGAGTCTGCCATTGAGAGAAGAAGAAAAAAGTAGAAGGGTTGATTCTAAAGTAAATTACAGAAAAGAAAATGCACCCCCAAAAAATATATAAATATATCCCTTGAAAACCAAAGAAAAAAGTACTAAAAGCACAAAAATTGAGAAGAAATCCTAGATGCTAGCTACACAGAAGGAGGAAATAGAAGCATCAACTTCAATGCAAAAAATAGGAGCTAAAATGGCCTCATAACAAAATGAAACCTAGAGAATTTCTTCGTCTTGGAACTAGCTTTTCGGTGCTTCTTTCAGATCGAAAAAAGGCCTCTGTATGCTCAAGTTATGGCCAAAAAATGAACTGTTCTTCCAAAAATTTAGTTCACTAAAAAAATATAGTCACTAAAAAAAATTGATGGCCATATGGCCGTCAACAGCCTGTCGCTAAAAACAATCTAACTTCCAAAAAGATGATGTCAATAGTTGGAAAGGTGATGTTAGTAGCCAGAAAAGGATGTCAACTCGCTAGAAAATGACGTCAGTAGGAGCAAAGAACAGATGGTCAGAATGTGACATTAACCATCTACAAGCTGACATCAGTAGTCTTGAAGATGACATCAACGGTCAAGAAATGACATCACCCACCGTCTTCCTACGTAAGCCTTGCCAGGTGGCAGTTGGGTGGTGCACCACTAGTGGAGGTGGTTGAAGGGTAGAGGTGACCAAAGGGTGGCCCACCAGTGGTAGCAGGGTGTAGGCCGCGCCACTGGCAGTACCCTTGCTGTGGCTGAGTGCTGGTCGGATGCAGGTGGCGCTCTAGCAGTGATGGGGTGGCACCTAGGTTGCTACTTAGTGAAGCAGCCAAAAATGCCCTCTTTTTTTAGTTTTTAATTTTTTTTCTCAAAAATCGTATCTGTATAGCCTTTCGGGAGATCGAATTTTCTGGACCAAAAGCTACAGTGTCCAAAAATTAAAAAAATTATATGATTTTTTACTGTACCAGGGCTTTTGAGTGCGATGGCGGTACCTATTTTTTCCCAAAGTGCACCAAAAAAGTGTGCCTCCTCCCAATTGAAGAAAAAACCTCAAAAAAGTGAGGGTTTCTATCTCCGAATCATGGCTTCAAAATATTCAAACTAGGAAGCAACAAGGAAGCTCTGATACCATGTAGAAGTTGTGAAAACCAACTTCACAAATTGCCAAGAACACCTACATGCAAATAGCCTATACTGAAGAGAAACTAGAGAAGGAAAAAGCAGAGCTTTCAAAATCTCAATGGTGTGAGAGAAAAATTGTATTCCAAGTTATGATAGCGAAAAGTACAAGAGTTCAACCTTAAAGGTGAACAAAACCCTAAAGGAAAATAAAGATAGGTTATGCAATATAATTAATATAAAATATTAATTATATGCACCTACGAGATAGCTTAAGTAACTAGAGTAATAAATAACTTAATTAATTAAATCAACATGATCTAATTAATAAGTGTAACAAATAATTACTCTAACAATATGTCTGAATATTTACTTGTCTACATGCTTTAGATGTACATGCTTTATACATGGTATTTCAATTTACTTATTGAATATGTCAGATGGATGTGTGGTGAATATTTTTTTTGGGTTAAAGTTTGAGGCACTAATTCACCCCCCCCCCCCCCTCAGAAGTGTACCTTTCCTATTGTAATTTCAACAATTGGTATCAGAGCCTTGTTCTCTAAAAAAAGAAGCTTTTTAGCTTTGAGGAAAGATCTCAAAAATGGAAGTTTACAAGTTGGGAAAGATTATTGAGAACTAGGAGATTGAAATACATCTTATTCTACATTAGTTGAATGAAGTAAGGGAAGATTTAAAGAAATATTTAAAGAGAAGGAAGGAAATTGCTATTCAAGAGAATGACACACAATATAAAGAGATAGAAATTACTAAGGTATTTGCAAATACAAATTCTAATGAATTTGATGTAATAATTGAAAATCTAATGGAAAAGAACAGAGCCCAAACTAAAGAAATTAGAAATCTCAAATTAGAGCAAGAATCACAAGCCATATTGCTATGTGAGGTGACCAAACAAAAAAAGAAAATAGTAGAAGAAAAAGCCATGACTGAAGATGACAAAAGAGTTTTGACCAGCAGATTGGAAGAAAGATCATCAGAGGCAACCAGGATTGCTAACATATAGTTAGAAACTTTAGTTCAACTGATGAATGCCAACCATGAATTGAATACCAAGGATATTGAAATAACAACACTAAAGTTGCATAATGAATAGTTGAGAAATGACCTAAAAAGAGAAAAGAAGTTTGCTAAAAGTTTCAATACACCTAGTGAAGCTATCGAGTACTTTGAACAACTAATGAGATCCCATAGATTATAAAAAGATACATCTAGATTGGGATAAAAAAGTACAAAGGAAGAAGAATCATCCAAAAGTGTTGAAGAAGGGAGCAACAAAGGTAATAATTCCAAACCTACTTGTCATAACTATGGTAAGAAAGGACATACTGCTAACATATGTAGGAGCAAGACTATAAATCAGAATAATAAGCAGAAGAGTATGGTTCATTGCCATAATTGCAACAAACAAGGTCATCATGCACATGAATGTAGAACCAAGACCATGCACACTCAAAGATTTTAAGGGTATTTTTAGAACTATCAAAAGTATGGACATAGAGCTTTTGAGTGCAAATCCAACCCAATATGGTCATCAAACAAGTATACAAAGGTAAAGAACAATGACAACTTTTACAATTGGGACTACAATACAAGGTATAGTTGTCACTACTGTTGAGAGTATGGACATATTTCAGAAAACTGTATTAGAACACACTTTAGAAGTGACTACAAAAGGTGGTTGAGT
The DNA here is from genome assembly GCA_028749045.1 of Cupressus sempervirens. Taxonomy (NCBI): domain Eukaryota; kingdom Viridiplantae; phylum Streptophyta; class Pinopsida; order Cupressales; family Cupressaceae; genus Cupressus; species Cupressus sempervirens. The sequence continues at coordinate 144,774,581 of CM053789.1, read as the reverse complement.
CAAACCACATGTTTTAGTTGTTTAAAAACTAGTCACATTAGTCAATATTGCCCAACAAGGTCAAAGGCACCAAGTTGTGAATTCAATAAAGGAAAAGCCAAGACAGATATTGAAAATGTTAGAAATGAAATGAACAAGACATGGAAGAGAAAGGAGGATTGTAGCACATCAAGCAGAGAAAGGGTCACTTCACCCAATGGGTTGGGTGATCACACCTCATCAAACTAAGCAATCAAGAGGTATGTGTGACTTATATTCAAAAGTTATATCATACATCAATTCCAAAGGATTTAGTTTTGAAAAGATTACATATGCATGAATAAAGATGAAAGGTGTTATCAAGAGTCAAAGAAAAATCTTTAAGTTTTGTCAATTTTTATGTTACTTCTATGCATGAAAAGTTTCCTATTATTGTTGAGCGAAATTCTAGTGGATGTTGAGCTAACAAATTGGCTAGTTGATGCCTAGCTCATAATGGTTGTCGAATGAATGAAAAGACAAGTGGATGGTGAGTGAGTTAAAAATTATTTGATACTAAGCTTATAGTTGTGTAAGCACTTAGCATTAATTGTAGCATTTTAAAGGGGTATTTGATCAATTTCTGCTCATTTAACATCATTCAAATTTAAGAGAGAGAAATAGGAGCTAGAGGCGATCTAGAAATTTCATCTAAAGCATTTACAAGAGATTTGAACAAACACTCAACATCATTTCATCAAGTTTTGCAAGGTATTTATTGTGTGCTAAGCTACGTTGTTTCAAATTTTGTGAACCCTAGATTTGTAAAATGGCATCTAGTTCAAAAGGTGTAGAGGGTAAATAATTTTTAAATTTTGTTTTGGTTAGAAATGAGGTAAACAAACTATTTTCAAGGCCATTCTATACATAGCATGCAAATAAGATCCCTTCAATGTGTTATCTATGATACCACCGGAAGTTCTAATGATTCAAGATGTCAGAAAGCGTTATAACTATTAAGATTGGTAGTATTAGTGACATGGAAATCAGAGGAGCATATGGAAAAATATGTGAAAACTATGTGTTAAGGGAAGAGTTCAAGATTGTAGAAAAGAAAGGGTTAACTCGTACCCTAGATTTTCTTAACGTTTTCAAAATTGAATGGATCGAGATTATTTTGAGTGGAATTCATGATAGCTCAATGTGGTTAGAAAATGGACCAATCAACATCACAAAGAGAATAATCCATAGGGTAACAAGGTATCCAACCCTAGATAGTCCAAAGACTATGAGGAGTGAGTCCAAAGAAATCATTGAAAAGAACATGGGAGCTATGTGGAACAAGAGAGGAATGACCATAGACACCATCATAAATCCTCTAATAGATTTTGCAATAAGGGTAATTGCTCATAAATTTTATCAATCAAGCAGATTGAATAGTGTACCCTACATTACAGTAGATATGGGCTACAAGATTGTGAAGAAGGATCATACATATGATCTTGTTGAGTTGTAGCTACAACAATTAATTGAAAACCTAGGACCAATAAGGAAAACAAAGAGTGCTCAGTGTAAATTTGGATCTATTTTGATATGTATCTTCTTTTATGTTCAGAACACATTTCCTACATTTGGTACTATTGAATGGAAGACAAACAGGTCTATTGTAGTTCAAATAGGAGAGTTCATTGAACAATTAGGTGAAAATTTTGAGTCAGTAATGACTAGTTATTTTGAGGATTTCAAAAAATCCATGAAGAAGAGATTAAGGATTCCAGTATCATTAGTTGAAAGATATTATGATGATGTTTGTTTCCTAGTTGATGTTGATCACACATTTGTTTAGGCAACAATTCCTAGAGTAAGATGGCTAAGGCCATTAGGTTATGAGATTAATGTTGATGAGGTCTCTGCAGCAAAAAAAGTGTTACTTGCAGAAGAAGTAGATAAAGATGCCAAAGATTTTGGTAACTTTGAGTTGGCTGAATAAACAATTTCCATGGATTTGAAGACTTCCTCTGTCATCAAAAAGAAGGATAAACTGGTAAAGAAACTAAAAGAAAATTTTTGTGAAGGTGTTGAACATGAAGATGAAGAGGAAGAGGATGAAGAGGAGGAACACACTGAGATTCAAGCACCACTTTCATTGACACAAGGTCAAGGTGAGGATCAGGAAGATGAAGAAAAAAAGATTATAGAAGGTGTTGAGGAAGAAGAAGCCAAGGAAGCACCTGTTCCTACTGATTAGAAGAAAAGGAAGGCTAAGGCACAAATAGTAATAAGATCTAAGAAGATTGCTAAACCAAGCCGGCCCAAACCAATAACACCTACCACAAGGGCTAGCACACATGTCATTGCACAAAAGGCTAAAGAGAAATCCAAGCCTATAGAGCAAGAAGGTGGAGTACAAAAAAGACCAAGGAGAAAATATGTTGCTCAGGCTAAAACTGATGAGGAAAGAATTGAATCTAATGACAACAACCAATTCCAAGTGGTGAGTCATAATCCATCCTCAAATCTAGACAACTTATCTAAGAATGTTAGAAATAATTTATATTTGTCAGTTTTTTCTCACATTGCTTTTGAAAATCTTAGAAAAGTTGAAAAGAATCAAATGAAAGAGGCAATATATGCCATGATAGAAATTTTTAAGAAAACCCCTCTACAAATTTCCAACTCCATGCCTAAAAGTTTATATGAAAGAGTTGAGAAAAAATGGCATTACTATTTAAACTTAGAAAGGAAAATTAGGGAGACATCCCTTGCTCGAGTTATGCCTGAACTTAGTAAGGCATAGATAGCTAAAGCCATAAAGAAATATGTTGTTAGATTTGTACCTAAATATAGGGCATTTAGCATACTACAGAACAACATTGAGGATATTGTACAAAAGTCGAAATAGATGTGGAAAATCACATATGGACTAGCCATAGTGAAAGAAGGTGAACAAGAACCCATTGAAGTTAAAGATGATGAAGATGATGAAAATGATGAAGGTACAATTAAGGGAGGCACTGCTATGCACATAAATGATCAGGCAATAATTGAGGTAGAGAAACAACAAGAACAGAGTGTACTAGATACACAAATGCCAAATGTCAGTCCTCCATAGATAATAAATGTAACTATTGAAACTATCACAATAAAGGATGTTTTTGATCTCACTATTCAGAGAACCAATCCCTTAATAGAGGAAGAAATGAAAAACATACTTAACCAATCTACACTACAGGCCAAATTATGTGATAACCTTGTATTGGTGAGTGTAGATGAACTTCAGAGATCAGTGACTAAAACTACAAGCGAGAAGGTGCAAACACAAGAACCACTTGTCATCACTCCTCAAGTCACTAATGTTAATACACACATAGGTGACACTCCAATCATAGAAATTGTAACTAAGGATACAAAAAATAAGGTTCAAACAATTGGAGAAGATAAGATGGAGACCTAGAGTCAAACAAGTTAGATAGATTCATCTACACCTCCAGCACTAGTTTAAGGTGCAATTCAAAGCAATGAGATAGAAATGAACAAGCCTGAAGAGACTGAGTTGACATCCAAGCTGAAGGAGAAAGAAGAAATTCAAGCATTGGTAACACTACCAATATCTAGAACTCCTTCTAGTCACATTCTTCAAAGGCCGAGCATAGATGCAACACCTTTGCAATTGTTAGTGCCGAGTCCAAGTTCATCAAAGGAAAAAGAGGTAATAACATATGGAGATGTAAGCCTAGATGGAGAAATTATTTTGCCAAAATATGATTATGTCACAATAATAATTGAGTAGATGGGCATACTTCAAGAAGCCCTGGCTAGAAAGAAACATCAAGAACTGCTCAGAAGGGAGCATATGCAAAAGCAAGCTTTGCTTGACATCAAAGACATCTTCTTAGATGCATTCAGTCTACCTACTCCAGATGAAACCAAGCCAATTCTTGAACAATTGACCAACATAGTGGAAGAGGTAAGTGATGCAGACCTTGATACTAATGCAAAGTTGTTTGAATGGTCTGAAAGAAGTTTCAACATAAAGTGAATGAGAATATATCAAGCAAGATAGCACTTACACAAGTTGCATTAGCAACTAAGATAGGCAGTGTGAAGAAGGTACTTGAGAAAATTTTCTCTTTGTACACCAAACTGTGTAATCCCACACTCTTGACACAAGAAATAAGGAATCACATCCTAAGCTTGGAGAGTCACATGCATTCATTCAGAGCTAAATTTCCCATAACTCCAACTCAAAGTGAGAAACATTTCAGGACCTTATTGCAAACCTAGAGGTAGTTAGAAGCACTATCTGCAGATGAAGCCAACATAAGGGCCAAACTAATAAGCATCTAGACTACATTGACTCCTCACATGGAGATTTTACACAAGGAGTTAGGCTATGCAGATACTCTTATGAAGATTGACTCCAATCTTTCTACATTAGATGGCCTAGCACACCTTGCTACCGAGCTGGCCATCCAACTTAAATCTTTGGAGGTAGCTTATGACAATTGGGATGATGCTCTTAAGATTATTCTTGAGGTCCAGAGATCTTTCTTGGAAAAACACACTATAAGAGTATAACCCATTGACATTAGTGTCAAAAAGGGGTAGAAAGACCAATAGGGAAGTAAGAGCATGGGGGAGCAAGCATGAGAGAGTAAACAAAGAACAACAAGGAATTGAAAGAGTATCAGTTGAGGCACATCTACTCAATAGGAGTAAGATTTTGAGTGCAGAACAAAATAAGCAACTCAGGGGGAGTTATAAGATTTATAAGATTTTGAAGTATAAGTTAGTATAGAATTTTGATATTTTGTAACTTTTCTACAAGAAGCTAATAGTTATGTTATGTTATGCTCATAAGAATAAACGTATTAATGTATGACCAAGTGTTTTTGACACTCATGTCAAAGGGGAAGATTGTTGATCTCATATTGGTTTTGACAAGTGAGTGTCCATAAACTTAAGCCATTTACTTAGTTCATGCCAAACAAGTAGTATTTGTTGAGAACAACATGTATAAGTTAGAAAATGCCAAGTCACTCAAGTGTCGAGTAGAAAATGTATGTCGAGTGATTCAAGAGTTGAGCAGATAGTGTGTGCCGAGTCATTTAGATGCCAAGTCATAGTATTGAAATTAGTATATGCTAAGCATCAGGGACTACAGATGTCGAGTAACACAGTTTTTTCATAGTTGTTTGTATTGGCACAAACTACTATGTAAACCCTTTTTTAACTGACTTATAGATTGAATTATGATATTTTGGTGACAAATTTTGACAAAAATGGTTTTTCTCTAGGGTTTCAATGTCAAATCTGACAACCAACTTGCATATTTGGAGTTTTCAATCAGTTTTGCAGGTTCCAGCATGCCATTGATGGACTTAGGAAGCTGATCCAGCATTTGCATGTCATATTCTAGTTGTTGGGGTCATTTTTTGATTTTTGCAGCCATTTTTTCCTGTTAAAAGCGTTTGATTTACAATATAGCAACATCTATTGTACATCAGCAAGAAAAATGCTTTCTGGGTTTTGTTTGCAGTCCCGAAAAACCATCTGGGTATCTTTTAGATTTTGCATGCAAGTTGTATATTTTGCAAAATCAACCATGCAAAGATACAGCCATACCCCTCTCCATTGGCAGTCATAGATTTGAACGAAGTTTTCAAATGTCTCGTTCTTGCTCATACAGACTCCGATTTTGATGATTCTTGTTATGAATTTGGCTATTTTTTTGTGCTCTATAAACTAGTGGAGTTGTTTTTTGATTTTCATGCATGAATTCTTCAGAAATTGCAGATTCTCAGCCGTGATTGTGCACAGTTCTCATTTTGGAAACTTTGAAGGATCATAACTTTCTCATACAACCTTGTATCGAGGTGATTCTTTTTCTGAAAGTGCATGATTTTTTGAATAGATCGCATTGGTGCTATTTTTTTTCTTGATTATTGTGCCCAAGTTTCACTTCTAGCATATGCTCTTCATGAGAGTTTGTAATGCATTGAAATCAAGACCACTAAGTATTTATTTCTAGTGGTAGTTGTAAATGCACTAAAATAAAGTGCCAAATCATATTTCTTTGGGGGGGGGTTCTTTGATTGAGTAAAGAGGGGGGGGGGGGCATTGTCGTGGCTGGGTTCTCTTCTTTCTAGCATTTCTTCTCTGCATTTCTTCATCATGGATCAAAAAAATATGCCCATCCTAACTCCTTACAATTACTTTGAGTAGAAATCATGCATGACAATTCACTTAAGGAAAGTTGGATTAAATAGGATAACTATGGGACTTGAAACTGAACCTGCTAAAGATGAAGATAAGCCTAAGTGGTTTAACAAATGTGATGAGGCATTTGGAACATTGTGTTTGTCTATTTCTCCTAACTTTATATTTGACATTGAGTCTTTGGATACACCAAATGAAGTATGGACAAAGCTAGAAACACTATTTGGCACACGAGATTCAATGAGGGGTCATATGTTGGAAAATGAGTTAATTAGTTTGAGTCCAAGAAATTTCAACACAATCCAAGATTTCTTCACGAAATTGAAATCACTAAGGCTGCAATTAAAACAATGTGGAATTGAAAAGAAATATGAACAACTGATTCTTAGTATTCTCTCTAAGCTAAGTTCAGAATATTCTATGTTTGTCTCTACCTTCTATGCTACTAAGGGTGCACTTGGTACTCAATTCACCATGCCATCTTTAGATGATTTTGTTGTCAATCTCACTCGAGAATAGGACAAGCTAATCCAAATGGGCATTCTTAAGTCCTCTAAGTCACATGCCTTGGCTGCCAACCAAGGCACAAAAGAACAACAAGGAAAAAGTAGTAACAAAAATAGTAAGGACAAGAAACAAAAGAATAGCGAGGAGAAGAAGGATCAGATGTTGGTTTCTTCAAAAGAAACTATTGATACACCATCTTCCAAGGGTGATAAGCCTAAGAAAGAAAAGGTCAAATGTGCCTATTGTAAAAGACCTGGTCATGATGAACATAAATGTTTGCAGAAACAACTTGATCACTTAACATAAATTCTTGAGAAGAATAATATCAGTGTTCCTGAATCTATCAAACAAAGTTCTAATGAAGGGTGTAACAAAGAAAAAAAAAATAGCAAGGGGAAAGGAAAGGGCAAGGCCCTTTTTGCATTTGCTTCCTCACCATCCACTTGGGTTCTTGATTCGGGTGCTTCACGCCACATGGCTTCATCTAAGGAAGAACTTGCATCCTTGGAGCCATGTACTATGCCTTCTATTTTGATGGGTGATAACACTCTTGTTGAGGTGTGTGGGAGAGGGCCTATTGATGTGGGGGATGGCACATTCCATGATGTTCCGGATGTACCCTCATTGTCAACTAATCTCCCATCGGTACACCAAATCACTCACACAGATTTAGGCAAGCGGGTTGAGTTCACTCCTGATTTAGTGGAGATACGTGAGTTGCACAATGATTCTACAGTTGTCGTTGGGAGAGCAGATCATCAGTCACGACTCTATTTGTTTTCTCACTTTGTTTCTAATCCTTCTTTGACTGTTTTACTCACTCACTTTAATGATGTGAGCAGATTATGGCATGAGCGGTTTGGCCATCTTAACTTTCACTACTTGCATCAACTTAACCAGCAGAGCATTGTCATAGGGTTGCCTTCTACTTTGACATTGGAGTCACTTGGAATACATGATAGATCTTCTGATGGGTCAAATTCACTTGAGCAGTCTTCTACCTCCACTTTTGATGCAGAGAGTGATTCAGAGGACTCACCTCCTTCCTCTCCTAGTCATCATTCACAGGTTGATGATTCTCCTCTAGATTCTCCATCTTTTGGTCCACTTTGGGCTAGACAGACCTTGTAGTTTGCAGGTGATTGGGTTGGGGATCCATCAGACACCAAGCAAACTCGTTCACAATTCTAGGATGCTCTACATATCTTCATTGCTACTGCCTCAAATCCACAGTCCTTTCATGACGCTTCTGGTATTTCTGAGTGGGATACAGCTATGCAGGAAGAGTATAGTTCCTTGATGAGGAACCACACTTGGGATCTTGTCCCTTTTCCTAAGGAAAGAAAACTTGTTTGATGTAAGTGGATCTACCGGACAAAATTTGCAAGCTTTGTTGGGGGTGTGGGATGCTTCATATTTTGGGGGGGCCTCTTCCTCTCACTTGGAGTCCTAATTTTCTTTGGGGAGTCTCTTTTCTCTCTCTTTTGGGGGAATTTTATGTAGATGGGTATCTCATCAGGCTTGACTTGCCGAGACCCATTTCTATATCCACCTAAGCTTCGCTTATGGGGGGGTGTTAGTGTAGTTTTTTATTTTTCCTATTTTGCTAAGTTTTTCCTACACTTTTAATAATCTCTCTTAGGTTAATAAAGCATGTCTTATTAGGTGAATGGTTGTGAGGTGTCACCTTCCTACATGTGAGCATCCATTAGCTATCTTGGGAAGATACTTTTCTATCTTTAGTCCGATAGATGGTTGCTCCTCATTGGTTGGTGTTGCCACCTCCTCCCTCTTCCTAGCCTATATAAGCATGCTACCTGGCTTGTATTTGCGTCCATTGTTTTTGCGTCCTCTTAATGCTATTTTGCTTCCAGCATTTGCATTACTCTCTTGGAGACTAACTCTATGATGCTATTTTGATTTTGTATCATTTGCATTCATAGTTTAGATATTTACTCTTTGCACTAGTTTTCTGGGTTATTAATCTTATCAGATTCTAACAGATGAATCTTAAGTTGGAATCCCTATGCATTTCATGTATATAATCAGTTAAAGGGAAGGTTTAAGGGAAAAAATGGATGAATCATAGCCATTGATTCATACCTAACCCTAAGTCACCTAGGTCTTCTTAAGGAGGACAAAGAGAAAATAGGAGAGAGTTTTGCATACGAAATTTAGGACATTCATCCTAATCAAGGTATTATGATCTAAATTGCATTGCAGAATCAGTTAAACAAAACAGAGGAAGGAAATAGTGAACAAAAGAGAGACATCTGATCAAGAAGGATCAAGTACACAACAGGATATAGGTGATCTGTCATCAAGCAATAGAATGTTAATCACAGGGTCAATGCTGAGACATTCTAACAGATGAATCTCTTAACAAATTAGTCCTAACAGGTTGTATTGAAATCCTCTAATAAGGTGCTTACTTAATTGTGAGTTAAAGTCCTTTAATAAGGCACACTTCTAATAGGGTACTAAAATCCTTTAATAGGATAAGACCTAACAGTGTTTGTAACCCTTTAATAAGGTAGACCTTTCACAAGGTAGATCATGTTTCATGATCAAACATCATAACCTTCATTGGATACACTTTATTATTGTAGTAGTGAAGATTTGTGGGTGTCATCCCCACCCAAGTTTTACCTTCTCATTCAAGGGTTTTTGGGTAATCATATCTTGTGTCATATGTGTGAATACTTACTTGTTTACACACTTTAGATGTACATGCTTTACATGGTATTTCAGTTTACTTATTAAATATGTGAGATGGATTTGTGGTGAATATTTTTTTGGGTTAAAGTTTGAAGCACTAATTCAAACACCCCCCCCCCCCCCCCCCCCAGAAGTTTTCCTTTCCTATTGTAATTCCAATAGGAAAATACACTATTGACATTATGATGAAGTTTGGGATGATGAACTGCAAACCCTTAACTACTCCTATGGAAGAAAATCTACACAAACTAAAGAATGATGGATTTGAATCAGAACCCATTGATCCCACTTACTATAAGAAAATCATTATATCATTGATATAATCAGTGAACACTTGTCCTAGTATCTGTTATGCAACCAATGTCTTAAGTCAATTCATGTACGAATCAAAGAAGATCCATGTCATGGTAGTGAAGCTCATGTTATGATACTTTCATGATATGACTAGATTTTCTCTTAAATATTAGCAAGTTGAGATCATGCTTCATGGGTACTCTGATTTCAGTTGGGTCAATAGCACCACTGATCTTAAGATCACTACAGGTTGTTGTTTCAGTCTTGGTTCAACAATGATATCTTGGTTCAAAAGAAATAATCGTTAGTCACCGTAAGTTTCACTAAGCCAAAATACATAGCTTCTTCCATGTGATCTAGAGAAGCAATATGGTTAAGAAAATTTCTAGTCAGATTGCTCAAGAAACCCTTGAAGAAAACATTCATCCACTAAGATAATCAAAGCTATATCAAGTTGTCTATGATCTAAGTTTTCCACAATCGATCTCAGCATATTGAAATATCTTATCATTATGTTATAGATATGGTAGATCAAGATGTTCTCAAGCTAGAATACATAACCACAAATGAACAGATAGCTGATGTACTCTCTAAACTTCTATCCAAGCCCAAATTAGAGTATTTCAGAGGTAAACTTGGAATGACTCAACTATGATTGTAATTACTAAAATCAAATCTCAGTTTATATATATATATATATATATATATATATATCTATATATATATATATATATATATATATATATATATATATAGATATATGTGTGTGTGTGTGTGTGTGTGTGTGTGTGTGTGTGTGTGTGTGTGTGTGTTCTTGATTAAAATGCTACTATCTCATAGTTGTATGTTATATGTAATGAAAGGTGATGATCTTTCATTAGCATATATAAATAGAAGGTAACCATTATAAGGTTACGATATTATAAATTATAGACATGATATCCTAATATACTTCATTAAGTTGTTGTCATGGAGTGCCAGAAGTCATAATAATGAATGTATCATGGTCAGACTTCATTGAGTTGTTGCCCCGAAGTGTCAATGATCATTATACTTGTCGTTATAGAGTTCATGACATTGTGACTTCTATTACCTAATAGACTACTTTAATTTATTGTCCAAGAGTGTCAAAAATCAAATAACCTATTTTCTTGATAGGTATAAATGAAGTTGATACTAGAGTGCACATATCAAAAGTACATGTGAAACCTTGATGTCTCACTTCTCCCTTACTAAGAGGGAGTGTTGAATGTAGCTTCAGTAGAAGTGAAGTTCATATTATATTAATTATATACATTGGAAAATCTCTCATTTTAAACACAAATATTAAATAGGATCTGTTATTATCAGGCACCTTGACTAATATGTAATTATTATACATCATTACATATTGATATTATTGGGCATCAAGTATTATTGATAGTATGTATTATGTTTTAAGGGTGGCATGGGTTGTGTCTACATAGGGAGATGACTCTACGTGGCTCTAAGCCATGTAGAATCATGTCTCTATGTAGACATGACCCTACCAAAAGATATATAATCGAAAATGATGAGGTGAGAAAAAAAGGCACAAAATAAATAACGTGCATTGTATCATCTACAACGTTTGAATAAATGCCATACATAATAGTAATAAGGAACATTTGCTACAAATATATTAAAAGGAATTCAATAGTATAAAGTTTGATCTATATATATTATAATTTTTCAGAGAATTTAGTCTTCAATTAGATTATATCTGAACATTTGTATACCTCTATCAGAGATTCATATATATTTACATCTTATAAATCATTAAATAAGGTCTACATTATTTTTGTAGAAGTCTATAAATTTATAAATACATCAAGAAAATAAATAAATATTTTTAATTATTTATCTATCATTTTTAATATTGAATAATTTTGAAAAAAATAATATAACTAGAATATAAGTTAAGAAATGAATAATGCTATACATTTATAAACTTGCATACAATGAAATTGAATGGTCAAGATTTCTACAATGGTAGTCCATGTGAGATCAACAACATGTTTCAACATATAGCTTGTCCATCTCATGTAAGGAAATGTGAGGATTTAAGAGTAATTGTTGTGATGTGGAGCTTAATCATATTCATAGGTTAAAATTTCCTTACCTTATTCAGTGTAGTTTCCCCCCAGATTTTGCTATAGGGGTTTGGGTGCAACATTATTATTATAATAGTCGTCAGCTTCTATTTTTCTATTAGTTAGTTTATTCTAGCACTAATTTTGTAAGAAAAAAAATTGTATAAAAGGGCTTGGGATTAGGGATTTCTATAATGTGTGACAATATTGCAGTTTCTTGTGGTAGTATTGAGTTGTAAGCTCGATTAGAGATAGTAATTAGGTTGTAATCACTGGATAATAAGAATATTGGACTCGATGTTTGGTGGATGTAGCCCAAGGATTGGGTGAACCACATTAAATCTTTGTGTCTTTTGTTCTCTTCTATGTGATTTATTATTTTTCTGATATTGGTTATATTTACATATAATTAATATTTTTGTCTCATTAATCCTAACTATAATGAGGTTGCATTTGTAATTCTATCAAGGAAGCCTATGGTCATGTAGCACATATCACTAATTTAGCCAACATACCTTTCCTTATTATCTAGTAACAACCATGTGAGAGGGAGATAACATCTTAGCTCTCAATAAAAAAAGATTAATTTTCTCGTTTAAATTAAAATAATAAAAATTATTATTATTTTATTATTTTTATTCTTAAATATAACTTTTCCCTCAAATGTTACCCAAATTTTGAATATAAATAATATTTTCTGATATATGTCTAAAATATTTATATTTGATATTATAAATATTATGTGATCTTTCTATAATATAAAATAATAATTTTGAAAACAATTTAACTATATTTAATAGATAAGTATATACAATTTTATTTATGTTTTACTTTTAGATCTAAATTAAGAATCATAAGAAATTAATGTTTGTTTAAAAGTTTTCTTATAAATGTTTAATAATTATTATAACTATAATTTAAATAAAATTAAAATTCTACATCTAAAATTTTAGATGATAATTATTATAATTTATTTTGAATATAACTTACGAAGTTGAAAGGCTCACAAAGAGCCCACAAAGAACCCACTAGAAATCAAGTGATGTTGAACCTCCATAAAAAATATAAAATTAATAAATAGTCAAAAATATAAAAATAATAATAAAAATAAATAAAAGAAACCAGATATGCTTTTATTAATCAATAGAACTAAAAGTAATTAAGAATCATTTCAATGTAGTTAAGAATCGTTAAATGAGTGTCTCTCTAAAAACATAAGAGTAAAGAATTATATCAAATATTATAAGCCATACATAAAGTTAAACAAATAACCCAAAATTGCAAAATAGAATCCTCAAAACTCGTGTCCAAGGTCCCATTAAACTAGTCTTCACATCAATCTCGTCCATATCACTCCTCAACCATGACATGTGGGAGTTAAATCGATAGTTGATTGATTCTATGTAGACTTCTTGAAGCATCCTACTTTTCTTCCTTTCGTAAGACTTTTAGTAATAATGAAACATTGATGTGGAATAGGCATATATAAATTCTTAAAATTTTGAATTCTGTGTTTGGGTGCACTAAATTGGAATGAATTAGAATAAACTATTCTAATTTTGGCTGAAAAATGAACATTTGTAATTCCACCTAAATAGGTCGAATTAGAATAAGTATTCCTATTTCTGTTTTATTTATTTTAAAAAACATTAATTTTTGGTCTTTAAATTCCCCATCAAATTCTGGAAGAATAAGAATATGTATCCCTATTTTCTATTCCAGAATAACGATTTCTATTCCCATATTTGGATTCCCTCAGCCAAACAGACCCTTATTATTTCCTTCC